>OZ020568.1:47232884-48455157 GCA_963971475.1 Chrysops caecutiens
GCAAGCAAAAGAACTAGAGGCAAATGAAGCCACGACAGATCAAAATAAACCCAATGCACCAGAGGAAAATACCAACGAACCAAGGGAAGAAACGGAACAAAATGGTGATACGGAAAGAATAATAAATGACAACATAAGAGTATTAACAAACCCTCAGGACATCAAAACAATTTTGGCAGACTGTCACGATGCACCATTAGGAGGACACCAAGGAGTATTTAAAACATACCGACGGTTAAGACGGGAATTCTACTGGAAAGGTATGAAAAAAGACATAACGAAATACATAAAACAATGCAAAAAATGCCAAATGAACAAAAGATCCAGAGAGCACAAGGAGCCAATGATAATAACAGACACAGCCAGTCTACCGTTTGACAAGGTATACATGGACATTGTTGGGCCGCTGTCAGAAACGGAAAAGGGTAATAAATATATCCTTAGTTTCGAGGACGATTTAACCAGGTTCATGGATGTAGTTCCCCTAACAAATATCGAAGCAACAACGGTATCTCGAGCCTTTGTGGACGAAATCTTAAGTAGATATCGAATCCCTAAAAAACTAATAACAGATCAGGGAACAAACTTTACGTCCGACATGTTCAAACAAGTGTGCAAACTATTTAAAATACGAAAACTGGAAACCACTGCGTACCACTCACAATCCAATGGAGCTCTAGAAAGATCACACCGGCCCCTAGTGGACTATTTAAGGAGTTTTGCCGACGAAAGCCAAAACGATTGGGACGAACATCTAAGAACCGCAATGTTTGTACGTAACAACAGTATACACTCCACGACTAAGTTAACACCAATGGATTGCCTCTTTGGATTCTCAGCCCCATTGCCAAACAATTTAAAAAAGGAGCCGCAACCAGTATATGACCATGAAAATTACTACCTGAAATTGCGAAACAAATTACAGAAAACATACCAAATTGCAAAGCAAAACTTAGAGGAAAGTAAAGTCCACTCTAAAGATTTTATGATCGAAATACCAATCCCATAAGGATACACGTTGGGGACCAAGTTCTATTAAAGAATGCCGCGAGAAAAAATAAGCTAGCACAAATTTGGTCGGGACCATTCAAAGTGATCAAAATTAATAGCCCAGTTAACACGACGATACAAATAGGCAACAAAAAACGTCGTGTCCATAACAACAGATTAAAACTGTTTAACTAATAAGCCCCATCCTCTCCTTTCTAGACTAATGCTCGCCCTAATTATCAACATAATAACCGTCTCAAATGCAGCAGAAGAACCGATTGAATCCTACTCACTCAAACAGCAGGGAATAGTGTTCGAGCCCATTGGAATAGCCCAAATATATCATGATCATTGGACCATAATAACCAGGATAAAGAAACCAGACTGGGACCTGCACCTATCATACATAGAAAAAAGTGCGCAAGCCATCAATAGGGTATGCGAAGGGACTATCGGAGCCTTGAAGAACGAAATATGCCCCCACTGGAACCACACGCTCCAAAAAGGGATAGCAAAAATACATGAGCTAATTAAGAAAATTGAGCTGACCACTAACACCCATCGAAGAACCAAGAGAGGCCTAATTAACTTGGGTGGAAGAATAATGAAGACGTTATTTGGCACCATGGATGATGAAGACTCGGATAAAATCCACCAAAAATTGGACGAATTGGAAGCCGACAACCAACAAAGTTTTGAACTAGCCAAATAACAAGTAACCATAATGCATAGCTCCATCAAAACTATGAATGAAACAAACATAAAAATGACCCGAAGGTATAACCAATTGGTGCAAAAAGTAAACGAAATCCAGGAAAGAAGACAGGAAGACTACCAGCGATATACAGAACTATTCCAACAAATACATTTTCGGGCAGATATTAACGAAATTATGGTCATAATCCTAGAGGAATTGCAGCAAATATACCTGGAAATTACCGATACATTGATACTGATGGAAGCAATTAATCGAAGAGAATTAAGCCCACTACTATTGCCAACACATCAACTACGGGAATTATACGCTAAGGTGACCAAAACGTACTATGGAAAAGAGACCAGGTTGGATTTCCCAATTCTACAAAAAATAACTAAGGTAGATTGTGAAAATTACGAACAGGGACTATTAGTCCAAATACGATTACCATTAACGGATAACCAGCAGTATACCGTAAACCAATTGTATAGTATGCTGCCCATACCCTTAAAACAAAAGGAGTTCTATATATATAACCTACAGGCCTCATACTTCCTCAATACTAGTCGGTCACAGCTAAATTTCGAAATAAAGGAATCCGACTATCGAACCCAATGCACCCCAATTAACGACACGTATGCTATCTGCAACAGGAACCAACCCATACCTCTAAGTACCGCCAGAGCCACCTGTCTCGAAGATTTATTCCAAGGGCAAAGGGAGAAAACTCCAAGATGCCCAGTTCGTATACTCAAGGAACCTAAAAACTTGATCGTACCAATGCACCAGGAAAATGTCTGGTTATATTGGTTACACCAGAACACAACAATTATAGCCCAGTGTGATACTAGCGAGCAAACTAAAACACTTCAGGGACTGGGGGTAATAAAACTCAAAATGAAATGCATGTACCACGTGGCAGGATATATACTACCTTACAAGGCCAATGAATTACACAGCCTACAAATACAACAACCATGAGACCACATTGGACGTCAAATTAACTTCGATCGATACAAACCCAGAAAACTTACAACAAATAATACCAAAGCACTAGAGATTCTGCAACCAATCGCATACAACGATCAACTAAAAAGGGATAGTGAGTCCTTAGAAACATTAGAAGCAGAAGTGGCAAAGGAGGCACAAAGGAGACAAGTACATACCCAAGTGCATACAACAACCGCACTAACAGGATGCTTGCTACTAGCAGTCACAGTATACTGAAGGTGTACCAGAAATACAAGGACCGTCACCATCAGGTGCGTCACGAGCCAATACCTGCCGAAAGAGCAACAAGGAGAAATATTGTACCCATTCCAGTAACAATTCCACGGAGACACGAAATAATAAGCAGAAGAAAGGGGTTAACCCGTAGTAAAACTATGACCAATATAAACCAAAGAGCGATATAACTGCCACAAGTTGGTGATGCCTAAGAACCCTTCAGCTATTAGATGTAAACGGTAAAACGTACTATCCTAGTTATAAGAAGTCAAATGTAAAAGGCTATAGGCCATACACAAAAAAAATGAAAAAAAAAAAAAAAACCATATATATAACAAAAAATCAATCAATAAATGGCAAAAGCCAATCAATCAAAATAAAAATAAATAAAATAATGAAAAAAAAAAAAATATATATAATAATAATAATCAATCAATTTATCAATAAGTTATCCTATCAATAAAGAATAGAACAATAAGAAATTAATGGTCATCAATAATAATCAATCGATTCAATGATCATCAATATTATCAATCAATCGATTTATCAATAAGCTACCCTATCCATAAAGCATAATAAGTAAAGAGTAATAAACAATCGAAAGTTAACAAAAATAATCAACATCGATCGATTCAATGATCATCAATATTATCAATCGATTTATCAATAAGCTATCCTATCCAAAAAGCATAATAAGTAAAGAGTAATAAACAATTGATAGTTATCAAAAATAATCAACATCGATCGATTCAATGATCATCAATATTATCAATCAATACTAATGACCAATTAACTACCTTTATACTAAATAAACTGATGGAATGAGTTCATAGAAGTAATCAAACCAATATAGTCCAACCAATCAATTACCACGAAAGCAATTTTGAACTGATTTAAGTTTTTTCTTTTTTTTCGTTATCGATATTGGTAATTTATGACCGACGCAATGATCATTATTGATACCCACCAACTCAGTCCATCGTAGACAATCAATCGATCTAGTGCATCAATCATTTTCATAATAAAAGAATTCGACCCAATAGTATATCGATATATCTCTACAAAATCAATTGTCCAGATAGCAAGTTTTCAATTGATCAAGTTTTCCAATACGTTTGTTTTTAATAGCCAAGAGCATAAACAAACAGAATCAGTGTTAAGAGAAAAATTAAAACATCTAAATAGAAAGAATTAAGAGTAATTTAGGAGAGAAAGATTAAGAGAAAAAAAATATGACATGCCCGAAGGAATAGCTGACCTCAGCAATTAAAGTAAATAAAAACGGCAGCATCCCAGTCCAGTACTCACACCGGAAGCAACTTTCACGATGGACAAAGCACGAAGGTACAAGCCAACCCCGCCGTTCGAGCAGACCCGCTGGATGGAGATCGCGGAGAACTTGATGAAACGAACACCACTGCCCGGGGAAGAGCAGCTGCCCGTAGGAGTTGAAATATTCCTAATGAATCGCTGGGCAGAATTAATGGAGGCCAGGACAAGACTCCCGACTCCCAGAAGACTAGACCCGCCACCAACACCATCAGAAGAAGGAGGTGCAGCCAGCAATAATCCAAAAAAAATGTGAAAAAAAAAAAAAAAAAAAATGTACACCAACACCTGATTAAATAAAGCAAAAAAAAATAGAGGAAAATGTTAAAAATGTATAGATGACTAGAATGTAAGACGCCTAAGATATAGGCCTATGAAAAAAAAAAAAAAAAATGGGGAAACCTCTCCAAAGGAGGGAGGAATGTCATGACCTTGAATCATCAATCCCATTGAAGTACGTTTAAAGTTCTCTAAAGTTGATCCAATGAATACTATAAAGCAGCATATGTACTAATGGGCTTGTAACCAGGTCGATCGAAAATCAATAACTGATCGATCACAATAGTCGACACCTAAAAACACGTTGAAATCTAAAAACTTAAAACTGTTCCAAACCCAAAAATCACCAAAAAAGAACAAAATCAAGAAACTGATCGAAAATCAATAACTGATCGATCACAATAGTCGACACCTAAAAACACGTTGAAATCTAAAAACTTAAAACTGTTCCAAACCCAAAAATCACCAAAAAAGAACAAAATCAAGAATCTGATCGAAAATCAATAACTGATCGATCACAATAGTCGACACCTAAAAACACGTTGAAATCTGAAAACTTAAAATTGTTCCAAACCCAAAAATCACCAAAAAGAACAAAACCAAGAAACTGATCGAAAATCAATAACTGATCGATCACAATAGTCGACACCTAAAAACACGTTGAAATCTGAAAACTTAAAACTGTTCCAAACCCAAAAATCACCAAAAAAGAACAAAATCAAGAAACTGATCGAAAATCAATAACTGATCGGTCACAATAGTCGACACCTAAAAACACGTTGAAATCTAAAAACTTAAAACTGTTCCAAACCCAAAAATCACCAAAAAAGAACAAAATCAAGAAACTGATCGAAAATCAATAACTGATCGATCACAATAGTCGACACCTAAAAACACGTTGAAATCTGAAAACTTAAAATTGTTCCAAACCCAAAAATCACCAAAAAGAACAAAACCAAGAAACTGATCGAAAATCAATAACTGATCGATCACAATAGTCGACACCTAAAAACACGTTGAAATCTGAAAACTTAAAACTGTTCCAAACCCAAAAATCACCAAAAAAGAACAAAATCAAGAAACTGATCGAAAATCAATAACTGATCGATCACAATAGTCGACACCTAAAAACACGTTGAAATCTAAAAACTTAAAACTGTTCCAAACCCAAAAATCACCAAAAAAGAACAAAATCAAGAAACTGATCGAAAATCAATAACTGATCGATCACAATAGTCGACACCTAAAAACACGTTGAAATCTGAAAACTTAAAATTGTTCCAAACCAAAAAATCACCAAAAAGGAACAACATCAAGAAACTGATCAAAAATCAATAACTGATCGATCACAATAGTCGACACCAAAAAACACGTTGAAGTCTGAAAAGTTAAAAACGTCCCAAACCAAAACAAAAACAAGAACCAATCAGGAATCAATAACCTATCGATCAGATTATTTGAAAACAAGCACATTGTAACAGAAAAACCTAAAACTGTTTTAAACCAAAAACCACAAAAAGGAACAAAAACAAAAATCAATCACAAATTAATGATCAATCGATCAAGCAGGTTACAAAACCAATACAACACAAAATTTCAAATCCACAAAAGAATCAAAAGGAAATCAATAAGGGACGCCAATATTAAAAACATCGATTCCGAAATTATAAATATTTATTAAACACCACATCAAAACAAACTTAATAACTAATCGAACATGAAATCGAATACAAACTTAAGAGAATCAATTTGTTTGTTATCACTTAAATTGAAACAATGGTTCCATTGAACTAACGATCAATCACCATGATCGGAATCAATCACTCGATATCTAATTAATAAACTGCCGACCGACTAACCGATACAACACTCGCGACGCGCGACAACAAACTGAAGGCATGACGCCACGAGATAACCCATTCCAGCATGAGGAATGCCGCGTCAACAAAGAACTGGCGTAATGACGCCACATCACGCCATCCCGGAATGCACCACGCCAGAGACGACAAAAGATGACACCACGAATTCCGTTGAGTGAAGACGCCGTTCCCATCAAAAAATGCCCCTGTCTGCAAAATATTATCACCACGAAACATTATTTAGATGCGGAACAAAAACTTACCCACGAGAAATGCCCCTGTCTGCAAAATATTATCACCATGGATGTCGCATGCCACTTTCTTGGGAATTTACTTCGACCTCCGGCAGAGTCTTCGAATTTCATAAAAAATGTCAAAAATGCATGGAAAATGACAAAAATGCATGGGAACGTGCGAAATTCAAATTCCGTTCCCATACGTTTAAGAAACGGTTCCACGCGCAATGAAAATTGACTACGCGCGTGTAGCCTTGGACATGACGCATTCAGGAACATTCTCACGGTGGAAAATGCTGTGCAAAGCAAGAAAAACAGTATAAAACAGGGAAACGGAAAACATTTAGGCAGTTAGTGATCCGCCACGGGAATACGACGACTCTTCGCGTGCCAGAAGAGTCTTGAAGGCAGACCTTGCCCATACAAACATCTTTAGAAGGAAGACATCACCTCCACAGCCAATTCTGAAGGAAGACATTGCTTCTCCAGCCAATTCTGAAGGAAGACATTGCCTCTACGGACATCTTGAAGGAAGACATTGCTTCTCCAGCCAATTCTGAAGGAAGACATCGTCTCCCTGCAGAAGTCAACAGAAGAACTCCGCTCTTTTGGGTGAATTGACCTAGTAGTCAACACCGAAACACTGAAAGGTCCTAGTAGACCTCAGTACTCTCCGAGTAGGGGAGTTGGTTATGTCAAGCGGGGAAAATCCTAACCTCAAGGAAGCATTGAAGAATCCGACAGTTGGCCCCAGACCGATTACCATCGAGGAGTATCGCCAGCGTCAACTTGAACGACGTCCTAAGGAAGTTAATCCACCCCCAGCGAAGAAACAGAAGTCTGGTTCGGAGGCTTACTTCAAGCGGAAGCTTCAGGAGGCACAAAGAGAACTCATCCTAGCAAGTACTAAGGAAGCCAGAAGAATAGCCAGCCAGAAGATCAACGAGCTGAAAATGGAGCGACGAAACTACCGACAGCTGAAGAAGAACCTCAAGCAGGAAATGATGTAAGAAAGAGCTCATCAGCATACCAACTTTCCGAGAGTAAACCCGCTATTGTAATCATTAGAAAAAAGAGAATAAACGTTATGTACCATTATTTCCGAGTATCACTTTGAAACGTCCCAACCAAATATCGATTTTCGTGAATGATTCCTTTGATCAAAACCCCAGAAACACCCAACAAGGACTTATTTGATTCTCAAGGGCAATTGCTTTAACATTGTCATATATGACGGATCAAATCTGAGAGGGGTTTAGAAAATTACAATTATCCTCTTATAAGCATGAAAATATTCTTTTATGAGTTTGAAATACTCATTCTCAACTTTAAACCATTCGTTGTGACTTTTAAATATTTGTTCATCAAGTTAACATCAATTTCTTGAATGAATCATAACGACGGAACATGATGAGAAATTAGTTATTTTATTAAGTTTAAAAGTTTGGGTAATAGCGTTTTTTTCTGCGTTCAGGCCTCTTTAACGTGTATCACTCCATATGTCTGTCATATGATATGTCATTCACGAATTCATCAACCGCATTGTGTGAACATTATAGTGCATGAAAATTTAAAAAATGAAGCACTAGGAATGTGCTGAAAAATATATTATGGCATAGGATCACTATTTCATAGTGACGAAATAACAAACCTTTTTCATAGGTGACGACGATGTGCAAGTTGCAGTTGATGCAATGCGATTCTAGGCACCAAACGTCTTATTATATCAACCTTACAAATTTTCTTGCACCAACACGATGCAGATCAGTTATAATTGTTTTAAATATTGAGAACTCCAATCGGAGAGCATTCCAGACGATACAACGCATGTACCATGAATGAAGTAGCGATTGTTATAATTGGAGAATAAATTGTTACGCGTTATATAATTCTTCATACAACACTATTGTGTGTGTCGTTGAAGCACATCAGTCTTACGATGGGTTGCTTTATAGCCAAACGTTGATAAAAACATTTTTGAAATAGCCAAAGATTTTTTGAAAGCTTTTGAACTTATGTTAGTATAAGTTATGAACCGTTCATTACATTGAGTTGTACGGTTACATAATAGATAAATCACAAGTTTATAGGTTTGCGCCCCTTTTTCATTTCTTCTGGGAGCCGCCGTAGCTCTGTTGGGTCCTTTTCTTTAGCTTGGGATTTTCAAGTCCAGATAAAAAAAGTCCAGATATTTGTTTTGTTTTCTATATTTTATTTACTATACAAACTTCCCTTGAACCCAACTCTTATTACTTTCTGTTTACTAATTTCCATACAAATTTACTTATTCCAAATTATTCTCTAAGATCCTTACTTCGGTAGTGCTGCCATGCCCGTCTTCTTCTGGTGGCGATAATTCCTAAGGCTCATTTTCAGTCGGTTGATTCTGTCGCTGGCTTCGCGTTTCCGCTCCTTCGTAGTCGCCAGTATCAGCTCCCTTTGAGCCGCTTGGAGCTGCCTCTGTGTAGGGTCCATATACACTACCAAACACTGTACATATACACTGTACATTGTGCATAAGTTTATCAATCTAGATAGGTTGATATGCTATAACTTTAGATCTAAGTAATTTAGTATTCTTAATATTAGGTTGACAAATCATTTGAGGAATCAGAATTATAGAAATAACAAGAATTTATTATTTGTTTAAAAAAAAAAATATAATATATATAAATAATTAAAATACAAATTATATATAAATATATATATGGTGTTATTAATTAATATGGAGTTGCAATAAAAATATTATCAACATATAGAGGATCAACATTGGTGACCCCGAATCCGAACATGCAAATTGTTTGAAGATTGAAGATTGAAGATTAAAGATTGAAGATTTTCTGAACATTGAAAATTTATTCAAAGAGTTGGTTTGAAGATTGAAGATTGAAGATTGAAGTGAAGTGAAATGAAACCAATTTAAGTGAAAATTAAATAGTCAAAGGAGAGCACACGAAGCCTTAAGGCTCTTTTAAACTGTGGCTGAGGCTGGCCAGAGACCTTGGAAGATATAATTATTATTCAACTAAATTCAAGATTAAAACTAGCTAGGAATACAAAACTACAACCAACATTCAGGTTATTGCATATTTAGTTGCTTATTACTTATTTATTAATTAATTTAGGTTTAGAAATTTAGAATTTATTTGAAAATTTTATAAATTAGTTTGTAATGATTGATAAACCTTTACATTTCTTTACAAACCTTTTTATTTTGTTTTGGTATTTTGTTTGTGGTGCGGTTCTTATTATTGCCATAAATATATTAAGATTATTTAAAATCCGGCTCTTTGTGTAATAGCTTTGGTTATGGTTCTGTTTCAATATGGAAGGATCTGGAGATTTTGAACATTAATAGTTCCCCTATGGCTTCCCATTCAATCGGTAATGGGACAAACAGCAATTAACAATTGAAAGCACTAAAATGCATAAATTACCACTGTTCTGGTCGAATGTGCCAGAAATTTGGTTTATTCAGGCAGAACAGATTTTTGCTCTCAATAGGATAACAGCAGACATATCCAAATACAGAGTTGTAATTGCTGTTCTGCCCCAAGATGTTTTGAGTGGTGTGGTTGATATGTTAAGAAGTCCTCCTGATTCAAATAAATATGAATCATTGAAGCAAACTCTTATTACGCAACATTCATTGAGTGAGAGCAAGAGATAAGAAGAATTATTGAGTTCTTCCGAGATGGGAGATCGTTCTCCTTCTGCCTTTTTTAGAGATATGGAGAATATAGTGGGTTCTTCTAGATTTGTAAATATGGATCTTCTCAAACAACTATGGTCGAAGAAACTACCTGAACAAGTTAAAATCCAAGTAATTTCCTCAAACTTTGAGAATATTCAGCAAATTTTGACATTAGCAGATAAAATATGGGAGGTAACTCATTATTCTTTTATTGCCTCTGTCTCATCAAAAACATCAGTTTGCTCAGCATGCAAAGATGATAATATAATAGAGGCAATAAAAAATTTATCGATGGAAGTTTCCTCTATTCCTCCAATTTGAACTATGAGAGAAATTCTCGATTTTCGCAAGGCGGACGGAGACGTTCACTATTTCGATCAAAGTCAAGGTTGAATAAGGGTTATTGTTGGTATCATTCTAATTTTGACGATAAGGCCAATAAATGTATACAACCATGTAGGAACACTAATGACAAAACAAACAATATTCATTTAAAAGATTAAGCACCAATTCGCGTCGCCTTGTTATTAAAGATAATATAACTAATTTTGATTTTTTGATTGATACCGGCGCGGACATTTCTGTTCTTCCAAAAAAAAAATGTTTAAAGGAAAATAATGCTCGTTTTAGTAAAGGAACCAATGATTTCAATTTAACGGCAGCCAATGGTACTCCGATTCGAACGTTTGGAGAGAAACTGATAAAAGTTTCCCTAAGCCTCCAAAGGGAGTACCCCTTTATTTTTACTATAGCTGCAGTTGGCAGGCCTATAATTGGGGCTGATTTCTTATCCAAATTTGGTCTTCTTGTTGACCTCAAAAATAAAAGATTAATAGACTCATTAACAAATGTTCAAGTTTCAGGAATTTCTCAAATTTCAAAAACACCTCCTAAAATTTCGTTAGTGTCTAACAAATTCGTAAATCTCCTTAAGAAATTTCCTGAGCTATTATCAAATAATGATTTCTCGAGTGAACTTAAACACTTGATTAATCATCACATTTTTACCACTGCTCCTTTACCTTTTTCAAATGCAAGACGATTGGACGTTAAGCGACATAATGTGGCAAAGAATGAGTTTGAATCACTTTGCCAATTGGGCATTTGTCAACCATCTAATTCGATGGCTTCAAGCCCACTTCACATGGTACCGAAACCCGATGGGGATTGGAGACCATGTGGAGATTATCGTCGCTTAAATAATATCACCCAACCTGATTGATATCCACTACCTCATCTGCAAAATTTTAATCTTGTTTTGAACAAATGTTCAATATTTTCAAAAATTGATCTTTCTCGTGCGTACCACCAAATTCCTGTCGCACCAGAAGGTGAACACAAGACAGCAACAGCCACTCCTTTTGGAATGTTTGAGTTTCTGCGAATGCCTTTCGGTTTGAGAATTGCAGCTCAAACATTCCAACGCTTTATTAACGAGGTACTTGGAGGTTTGGATTTCGTCTTTGCCTATATTGACGATATTTTAAAAGCAAGTAAGGATGAAGATGAACACCTTAAGCATTTAACGTTGGTTTTTAATAGATTAAAAGATTTCGGTCTTAATATTAAGATCAACAAGTGCCTTTTTGGAGTCTAAGAATTGAACTTTTTAGGTCATCTTATTTCCCAAGAAGGTATTCTTCCAGCAAAAGACCGAGTGCAAATTATAAATAGTTATCCTTCTCCTAAAAATGTCAAAGAGCTGCAAAGATTGATTGGTATGGTGAATTTTTATCGCCGACTTTTACCTAATTTGGCGGAGGTATTGATTCCTTTACATGAACTTGTTGCTTCTAGCAAAAGAAAACAAGCTTTGTTATATGATATCCATAATGAAGCATTCCAGAGGACCAAACAACTTTTATCCGAAGCCACTCTTTTGGCACATCCTAGGCTCGATGCTAAATTAAGTATCACTACGGATACGTCAGGTTTAGCAATTGGCTCGGTTTTACATCAAACTGACGATTTTGGCGGCGGAGTTCCCTTGGGATTTTTCTCGCGTAAGCTTAGCACTGCTCAGAGGAATTATTCAACCTTTGATAGGGAACTTCTGGCAATTCACGTATGTATTAAACACTTTCGACATTGGCTTGATATACAACATATTTGTGGAGACTCTAATATAGTCGCCGATGCTCTCTCTAGAGTCGTAGATCAAATTGACGTGGTGAATAAACTTAAATTTAACATTAAAGATTTTTATGAAGCTCAACTTGTGGATGAGGAAATTAAATTACTTCTTTCTAATAAAGAACTTAAACTTAATAATACTTCCTCTAATTACAAATTGGTAACGTTTCCTTTTACCAACGACCAAGTTTGGTGTAACATTTCTACAAACGTTATGCGCCCATTGGTACCAAAACAATTCCGAAAGGAACTTTTCCTTAAATTGCATTCATTGTCTCATCCTGGTATTAGAGCTACCAGGAAACTAATTACTGACAGATACTTTTGGCCACGTATGAACTCGGAAATAACGGATTGGACCAAAGAATGTATCATTTGTCACCAAAATAAAATTTCGAGACATACTAAATCCGAGATTGGTACCTTTCCTCTTCCAAGAACTCGCTTTGAACACATCCACATGGATATTGTTGGGCCATTACCAGTTTGTAACAACTATAGATATCTCCTAACTGTAGTTGACAGATTTTCACGATGGCCAGAAGCCCATCCCTTAACAAATATCACAACTGAGATGGTGGCTGGAACCTTCGTTAGGGAGTATGTTTCGAGATTCGGAGTTCCATTAACAATGACAACTGATCAAGGAACTTATTTCGAATCGAAATTTTTTAATTCCTTGACGAGGCTTCTCGGAATAAACCGAATACGAACAACCACCTATCATCCACAGAGCAACGGCATGGTGGAACGCTTTCACAGACAATTAAAGGCAGTTTTAAAATCCAATTTCACAATTAACAATTGTATGGAGAAGCTTCCTTTGGTCTTGTTAGGTTTTCGCACTGCCGTTAAAGAGGATTTGAAGTGTTCTTCGGCAGAGCTTGTTGATGGTCAGAATTTAAGAATCCCTGGGGATTTCTCTGTCGCTTGTGATGTTGGTTTGTCTATGTCAAACCGATGTAATCTTGAAAAGTTGAGAGACACATCTCACAATATTCTACCTATATCACCTATTAAACATACCGGCAATAATTATTTTGTTCCTACCCAATTAACCTCTTGTTTCCACGTTTTCTTAAAATCAAAGGGAAGGAAAAGTTGTTTATCACCTCCATATGAGGGGCCTTTTCCAGTTATGCGAAGCGAAAAATTTTTAAAAATATTCATTGGCAATAATGAAAGAACTGTTTCTATTGACAGAGTAAAGCCTGCTTTTCTCGAGGGGGCGGAGTTGGGCAAGAATGCAAATAACAACAATATTTCAAGATTTGTTCTTCCCTGACTCCGTCACTTCGAGGGAGAGTGATGTAAGATCCATATATACTACCAAACACTGTACATTGTGCACAAGTTTATCAATCTAGTTAGGTTGATATGCTATAACTTTAGATCTAAGTAATTTAGTATTTTTAATATTAGGTTGACAAATCATTTGAGGAATCAGAATTATAGAAATAACAAGAATTTATTATTGGTTTTTAAAAAACAAATATAATATATATAAATAATTAAAATACAAATTATGTATACATATATATATGGCGTTATTAATTAATATGGAGTTGCAGTAAAAATATTATCAACATATAGAGGATCAACACTCTGGTAGTACGCCTCGGTTTTAGGTGACTTAGCGCCTTGTCGTCGACGATATTGCTCCAAGGAGATCGGTCTCGGTCCCGCTGTAGGGTCCTTTAGAGCTTCTCGAAGCTGGTTTTACTCTGCTACCTTCATTTGTCGTCGGATAAATGCTTGCTGCCTTCGAGGGCTGTTCAGGTCTTTGGGTAGCCGATAACGTGATCGGGTTACCCTTCTTGTCTTGTTATTAACGGGGCTGGTTGTTGACTCCTTGTTGACTCTCGCTGGAAACGGCTGGATGTCTCTAATCTTCGGTTTGGAACGGGTTGGCTGCCAAGACTAAGGAACTGGTGTTCAGATCGAGTTGGACGACTTCAATCTTCCTTCAGAAACGGGTTGAGTGTATCACTCACTTCCCGTTGATAGTGTCTCATTATTTATAGTATGATTGCCTCACCTGTTAGTTTGATTTTATCAATCAATCAATACCATATTGATACCATATTGATTGATTTGGCATATTATTATCTATATGCGCATATTGTTCTCTATAGGTGCAGAAGTAGCAAAACTCCCTTTTGCCATTTCACCAGGTGATCGACCCGAAACGGACCTGGGTAAGCTATTTCCGAGGTAAGTGACCGGGAGTGTTTGGCCATTTTCAGCGAAAATGCTTAATTTTCTCCACACGAGGTAAGTGACCGAAAGTACTTTCGTACTTATGGAATTAGGTCACTGGGTGACTCGCTTCCATTCTCATTTTCATTTCTTTTCACGTGAAGGTGGGATCATAAGGTAAGATGAGTGTCTGAGGTTAAGGTGGTTAGTTGAGTGTGGTGTGGAAGTATGGTGGGATTGGTCTCGGGATAATGTGGTGTGTTTGATCTAAGGTTAGGAGCTTGGGTGGGGTCGTCAATTTGGATGTGGCTTTGGCTTAAATTGGTGAGATTTGGTTAGTGTGGGTATTTTCTTATGTAGGCCACAGATAGCATTCTAGATGTTTATCGGCCGTAGTATTTTTGAGTCACAACATTCCTCCCCTCTTAAGAGAAACTCCCGCCAGCCATAGGTGTTTATTGTATATATATAATATATTATTATGTAAATTTTTTTTTCATAATGTAAGATCTATATTCCTAACTTGTTACAATTGGTTGAACTTAATTAAACTTTACATAGTATTTTTTGTTTGAATAACTAATTTGTCTGCATGAACATAAGGTTAACGATTTAACTTAATTAATTTAAAGTTAAAATTTAATTATGTTCTATTTTCGGTTTCTTTCTACATGGTCTGCGTCATTTTTTTTTTTTTCCCTTGGGTCCTTTCCATAGGGCGACTACACGCTTCGTCCACCGATCGTCCTCCATTCTAGCTACATGACCTGCCCATCTCCATTTAAGTCTCATAGAGTGAAGTAAGAAGTCTCTCTGTTTTGTCCTCTCCCTTATCTTGGAGAGGTGTACTCTATCTCTGTTTTGTATCCCTAATATGGATCGTTCTATGGCGGCTTGGCAGACTCTAATATTTTCTTTCGTCTGTTTCGTGTATGTCCAGGTTTGTGAGCCATATGTTAGACAGGGGAGTATGCCACTGTCCATTATCTTCTTTTTCACTGAAGGCGGCATGTCTCCTTTCATTATTTCTCTGTGAGCCCAGTATTTTTGCCATGCTATGTTTATTCTTCTGGTTGTTTCTTCTATGTTGTTGTCCCGATGAAACGAGACTTTTTTACGTAAGTATATATAGGTATCTACATATTCTATGATGTCGTTTCCTAGCTTTATTGGTGATTTTAGGGAGATGGTCATCAGCTTAGTTTTTTGCAGGTTCATCACAAATCCCACGCAAGTTACATACAATGTAACCAACACAGATGAGAGAATAAGAAGTATTATCGATAAATACAATCAATCGAAATAAATCGACACTACTTATTCTCTCATCGAAGAAAGTGTCAAATCGGCATGAGAACGGAAACCTGCTGCACAAATTTGCTTATGACGTTTCCGTTCTCATGAATAATGAGTTCAATAAAATCATTAAAATGCAAAATTTGGAATCAACGGAAATGCAGAATCACCTCGATTTCAAAAAACCGAATTGTAATTAATCGAGAGGTGATTCGCATTTCGCAGTTGAAGTTTGGGAATCGAACCTAAAGGTTGAATAAATTAAATAAAATATTAAAATATAAAAGTTTAAAGTGTTTTATTTAATTATTTTTTATTATCTCAAGATAATAAAATCCATAAGTCGCGTGCGCTTCCCGTATGTAGCTGTTGTATCATATTTTCTAATTAAGAAAAGGATTCCGAAAATAAGATTATGTCGTCAGCGAAACGCAGATGGCTAAGATATTTATTATTTATTAAAATACCAAGGTTTTGCCAGTCAAGTTTCTTAAATAACATCTCTACCACGGCAATGAAGAGCTTTGGAGATAATGGATCGCCTTGCTAAACACCTCTTTTGATTTTTATTTCTGGACCGCTTGTTTCCAGGCTAATTCTGCTTGTACTTCTCTCGTAAATGTTTTTTATTATATTGCAGGAGGTGCCATCTTTGTTGTTATCCTTCAAAGCCTCCCATATTGAATTGTGTGAAATAGAGTCGAATGCTTTCTGATAGTCTATAAAGGCTAAGTATAGAGGTCTCTGGAATTCTTTGTATTTCTCTATTACGCTCTCCAAGGTTTGAATATGGTCGACGGTGGAGAATCCTCTGCGAAAACCTGCTTGCTCCACAGGCTGGTTATCATCGATTTTTGTAGATATTTGGGTTAAAATGCATTGTGAGAAAAGTTTGTAGAGACTCGGAGTAGGCTGATGGGACGGTAATTTCCAATGTCGTTTGGGTCACCTTTTTTATATAGTAGTATGATGTTTGATTTGGTCCATTGTTCGGACACTCTCTCCTCTTTGATTATAGTATTGAACAAAAGAGTTATTATAGGTGTTAGTAGAGTTCGTCCCAATTTTAATGCCTCATTTGGAATACCGTTAGGTCCTGGACTCTTGTCTGATTTGAGCCTGTTCACTTCTCGATCTATCTCTACTTCGTTCCATTTAATGTTCGTTTTATTTTGTGGGTAGAAAGTCATGATTTCGGAGTTTCCATTGTCTTTTTGGTCGTAGAGGTTTGCATAGAAGTTGGTTGCTGTTTTTAAGATATTTTCTCTATTGAATGAGGGAGTAGAGTTTACTAATAGGCTTGGTATCCAGGATTTATGTGTGCGGAGTTCTTTATATGCACGTTTACAGCTACCACTTCTCATCATGTGCTTTTCTATTATTTTTGATCTGTAATTCTTGTAATCTTTTCTGATGCTTTTGTTGGTTGTTTTATAAATAGAGCTCAATTCCATCTTTTCTTCGTGACTTTTTGGTTTGAGATTGTGGCGTCGTTTGATTAGACTTAAGGTTTCCTCGGTGACAATTTTGTTCGATTTGGGTTTATCTATTTGTTTTTCTATTTTCATACTGTTCAGTATACTTTCTTCCAGTCTATTATATAAGGACTGCCCTGTATACGAATCATCTAATTGTATCGATTTTATGTTTTCGTCTAGTTTTCCAAGGTAAAGACTCGCTTCGCTTGGGGTTTTTAGGGTGAGAGTAGAGCGGTTGTACTTTAGGCGGCTTCTTTTCATTTGTTTAAGAGATATTTTTGATCTGACCATTCGGTGGTCTGATGGAAACTTGATGTTGTTCAGAACCTGCAAATCTTCGAATCTTTTTGGAAAGTTAGTGAGAATATAATCAATTTCATTCATAGTTGCCTGATCCGGTTGTGCTCTACTTTTTCTTGAAAAAAGTGTTCATAATGGATAGATTGTATTCTTGCGTTGTTGCGTACGCGTACTATATTAGCAATTGGCCTCTAGGGCTTCTTTCGCCGAACCCAAAATTTCCTAGAAGTTTGTTTTCTTCAGGTTTGTTTCGTCCTTCTTTCGCATTGAAGTCGCCCATGACTATAGTGCTTTTGCTTGATTTTTCGTGAGCTCTGCGTAGTGTTTCATAGAATGTATCGATTTCTGCTTCTTCACACTCTTCAGTAGGTGCGTGTACTTGGATTATAGTGAATGGTGTATTGTTTATATTTACATCTAAAAGTGCTACACGGTCGGACTAACCTATGAAGCTTTTGATGCAGGCTTTTAGGTGTTTTCTTATAATGAAGCCCACTCCATATCTTCCTTTTTTCTGCCCGTTGTAGCATAATATAAAATCGTCGTGCTCTTCTACCCCGTATCCGAATCTTCTCATTTCTGACAAACCGATGATGTCGTAATTAACATTTTTAAGCGCGTTCGTAAGTTCTATAAGTTTGGCCGGGCTTGCCAGGGTTCTTACGTTGTATGTGCCGATGTAGAGGATGTTATTGTTTTTATTAATGTTATGAGTGGCTTTTTGTTGTTTTTGTGTTGGAGGATTGCAGTCAAGAGAAGAACCGATTACCTTCTTCTCCCCCACGGGGACCAGCCGTGTTGGGTTTTTGAATGGTAGAGGGGCCTCGGTTATTTGCTAAGACCTGGATGTAGGAGTTGTATTTTTTTTTGAGATGCTCGGAATCGTTTTTACTCCTTATAAAGGCTGTGATTTTATTCCTTTTCAGGGCTTGGTTTTCGTGATTTGTACCACCTTGCTTTGGGGAAAAGTCTAGATTTCGTTTCTTTGATTTTTGTTGACTGATGTGGTTTTTGTTGGGTTCACGATCGTTTAAGATTATTATTTTGTCGTACTTAATTATTGCTTTTTTACCTTCTGCTTTACACTTTGATTATTCCGTTCGTAATTGTTTCCTGTTCTCTAGCACTTTTTGTGGGTAGTCCTCTTTATAATATGTACTTGTATTTTGAAGATTCTTCTTGTTTTGTAGCAAGGTTATTTTTTTCCCCATAGTTGTGAAGGTGACTACCACCGGTCTCACCTGTTCCCTTTTTTTACCTATTGCAGTCACTGATTCTAATTCAGTTCGCTCGCACGATATATTGATTCCACTGATAAATGTGAGAATTTTATTCTCTAGGTCATGATATGATCTTTCACCTTCCTCGATTCCAAAAAATACCAAGTTTTTCTTCCTAATAAATCTCTCCATATGCTCCCACATAATTTCTTGATTTTGTACTTGTTCGTGCAGTTTGCAGACCATGTAGAAGATGGAGCGACAACATCAAAGAAACAGCCGGAGACGAGTGGATATCGAAGGCGAAAGACAGACAACAGTGGTCCAAAATGGAGGAGGCCTTTACCCTGAAGAGGGGTTCTCATTTAATTAATTAATTTCAAAGAATAATATTAATAATAATAACAATATAAATTACTCGAAAGAGAATAATTATTCTAGTCCACATATTATTAGATAAAAATCTATATAAGTATATATAATTTGTAAACAAAAAAGCATGAAATGAGAAATAATAAAAGGCTCATTCATTCATTCATTCATTCGGTTTCTTTCAACATCTTCATTTGAATCAACTATTCTAGGGCTATAGAAGTAAATGTTGGATATATTTTATATATTCTTAATTCCCCAAATAACAAACATAAGTATTGATCCTACTTTTTATCTCTCTCTTTTTTTTTTTTTTTTTGATTACATACCTAATGACATTACCTAATGTAACATATTATCTGAGTACATATATCTATTTCAAAATTTTTAATGATTGATTGCTTTAATCCTATCCTATATTTGTTATACCAGTATATGGTGGATTTGTTTCAACGACATCTCGTGCCGCTGTCTCGTCACTGTTGGCCATGTTTTCCGGGTATCGAAATTTGAAAAACTTTGGGTCCAGAAGGGGTCGGATACCAGTCCTTATTCGATATAGGGTTCCGTTATCTCGGGTTCGGTGCTCTCCGCGGGTCCTACCTTGGGTTCGGTGGTCTCTTGCAATTCTCTTAACATTTGTCTTAGGCGTGTCGGTTTCGCTGTCATTATCTTCTTCTTTGTCCGAAATCCCGAGTTTCTCGATCCATTCGGCTGTTTCTGCTAGGAAGTTATCTAATTCCTTTTGATCGTCGAGTCCGAGGCTGTCTCTCCTTTTAATTCCCTCTGGCGTTGGTTCGCTGGCAATGTGAGTTTGATATGTTAGTAATTGTTGTCTTGTTTCTATTAAGTTTTCTAATTAGGTGTATGATGTCTAGTTCTAGCTTAGGTTCTACTTATTCTAGTCCCTCTTTTTCTTGATGTTGGTTTGTTTGCTGCGGCACTGTTTGTCGGAGTTTCTTTATATTTTATCTTCTCTGTTTGTATGATTTGGTCCCGCCTAGGTATCATAATAGGTACCGGTATGATATTCACACTTGTTTTTCTGCGGTTTCTATGGGTGGTTCTTTGTTGGACCAGGTGCCTCCTTCCATAAATCTTTAGGCTAATCCACATTATCGCCAAAACGAGGAGGCAGCTTGATATGGTTGTACCGATATTACTTTGTATGGATATTAGTTTTTCACGTGATTTTTCCACTATCTCCTGCTCTAGTTTGTCCACGGCCTTGCTTTCAGCTCTTAAGTTATCATTGAATGTTATTGGGTGAAGCATTTTTATCCCAGTTTTTCCGGTACTTCCCCGTTTTGGGGGTTGGTAGCGAGAAAAATCGATTGATGGTACTGGATCTTCTTCTGGCTGTTATATTTTCATGGTGTGTATACTATCGGTTGTGTAGGGTAGTGTTAACACAGCTAGATGGTACACGCATTTTGCTTTCAACATGACTATTCTGAGTCCTTGAAGTAATTCCGTGTATTCCATAGTATCACATTGAGCAACCAGGGATGTGGTTCCTTGTAGCCAGTACAGCCAAGCATTCTCCTGATGCATGGGTACGATCATGTTTTAAGCTTCTTCCATTATGCGAAAAGTGCAAACATCAGTTTGTCCATTTGTCTCTCTTAATAATTCCGTAAGGATATTTGTTCTAGTGGGATGAGTTCGGGTTCGTTGATTCCGATGACAGATTACGTATGTTTCGTTTATAGTGATGCATTGGAATCGGTAGTCCAATTCATTCATACCGAAACTTAGTAGAGAGATGCTCGTGTTCATATAATATTCCACGTCCACGTCATACAGGAAGAATGTACTATGATTGTTAGGTACGGGCTTGGTGTATACTCGGTTTGTAGTGTACCGTACTGCGTTTACTAGGGATATCCGTATTTGAACTAGTATTCCTAGTTCATTGAATTGACAATAGACTTTAGTGTTTCGTTGCAAAATGGGGAGGCCTATGTTAGTCTCCTTCCCGTAATTTATTTTGGTAACGTTATTGTACAACTCGCGGAATTGATGAGAAGGTATAAGCAGGGGGCTCAACTCCCTCTTGTGAATGGTTTCGGTTATGATGAATAAGTCGGTCACATCGAGGTATATTTGCTGCAGTTCTCCTAATACCAGTATCATGATTTCATTTATATCTGTTCTCCTCTGCATGCTTTTCATTTCTTCTGTGTATTTTTGTGTTTCATTGTGCTCCCGGTTACTTATTTCCATAATCTTCCGCACCAATTGGTTGTATCGCCGAGTCATCTCCAGGTTTGTTTCATTCATCGTTTTGATGCTTGAGCGCACGACTGAGACCTGTTGTCTGGCCAGGTCCAGATTTTGCCGGTTCTCATTTTCTAGTTCCTCAAATTTTTTGTGTATTTTCTCGGAAAAATGAGACCCCCCGAAATTAATGAGACCTCGTTTAGTTCGATGTTTGAGATTCATTGTTAGCTCTATCTTTTCTATGAGCTCGGTGATTTGGTTAGTCCGTTCTTGGAGAACGTAGGTCCAGTGATGGCACATGTCGCCTCCGAAGATGAAGGTGAACTCCTTTTGGGTGTCGCATAGTCGGGCGAGTGCCTTTTGGCTTTCTTCTAGGTATTTCAGCGAAGGTTTCCAAGTTGGTTTCGTGATACGCTTCAGCACAGTCCAGTGATCCTGATAAATTACTAATTACAGGCCTATCGCCAAACTTTCCACCATCCCTAAAATCTTTGAGAAAATTCTAGTTACCAAGCTGTACCCCTTCCTTACCGCCTCCATCTCTCCTAATCAGCACGGCTTCCTCAAAGGTAGATCCACCACAACTAACCTTGTGCAGTTCGTCTCCTTCATCCTAAATTCCCTAGAACGTGGTGAAGTCGTCGAGGCTATATTCACCGACATGAGTAAGGCCTTCGACAGTATCCCCCACAACCTTATTTTATTAAAGCTTAAGCTGGTTGGCTGCCCTCAATCCTTCCTCAGGTGGATTGATTCCTACCTGGATCACAGAACATACCGTGTTCGCTTCCGGTCATCCCACTCCAAATGCATAACGGCTACCTCTGGCGTCCCCCAGGGCAGCCATATCGGCCCCCTTCTATTCATCACCGCTACAAATGACTTGTCCAGCGTTATCCAAACCTCCTCACTCCTTTCCTATGCAGATGATACCAAGCTGTACAAAAACATTGTCTATCCTTCTGACAATATCGACCTACAGCTTGATCTCAACCGGCTATCTCTGTGGTGTTCTAAAAGTAACCTCGTCCTTAATGTTTCCAAGTGTGAGCATGTTTGTTTCTCCCACAAACGTAACTATGCTCCCTACATGTTCACAATTAACGACTCTCCGGTGAGGTCTGTTGACTGTGTTTGTGATCTGGGGGTCCATCTTGACTCCAAACTCTCCTTCCATGACCACGTTAACCACATAATCCGGAGAGCGGGTGTCATGTTGGGGTTCATTTCAAGATGGTCTAGGGAATTCTCTGACCCCTACGTTTTCAAAGTCCTTTTCACGTCCCTTGTCCGACCCATACTCGAATACGCCTCGCAAGTCTGGTCCCCTTACCATAACCACCTTATTGGCAGAATTGAGGCCATTCAAAAGCGATTTCTTCGTTTCGCCCTCCGCCGTCTTCCTTGGTCCGATCCTTTCCATCTTCCTCCTTATGCGGATCGTCTTAAGCTAATCAACCTGCAATCTCTCTCGGGACGCCGTGCTATGGCCGATTTGTCGTTCGCCCATGGCATAGCCCTGGGACATATTGTTGCTCCTAACATCCGCAGCCAGTTCGTTTGCCGCCCTTACGTACGATCCCTCCGAGCTCAAGAATCTTTCCTCATCAACTACCACCACACAGACTTTGGTAGGATGGAGCCTATTACGCGAATGCTAAGGGTGTATAATAGGGCCATCCCCCTTCTCCAAGCAGCGGGAGGCCACACCCACGCACGGTCTGTGTTTCGCTCCTTGGTCGAGCACATGTCTTAATTGCTACCTCCCGGTCCTGTCTTTCCTGACCCGACTGGACATAAAGTCTCTTTCTTAATTTGTTTTTTTTTTTTTTCTTTTTTTACATTCTTAACTTTTGTTATTTTTTTAATGCTAGCTTGTATTAAGTTCAATAATAAATAAATAAATAAATAAATAAATAAATAAATTTGGGCTGCTCCAATTGGTTCGAATACCACCCCTCGTAACTTGACGGGGTGTATCTCAACTGGCGTTTGGGCTGTACTTATTGTGGCCAGCAAACAAATGTGGAGCAGCATGTTTAGCCTGAAACGACGAAGGGAAATTATTGTGGTGTCAGTTGAACAACTTTAATCGGTTGTTATGGACCCTTCGTTTTTTGTTGCCCACCTGTATTGTCGTGTTTACTGGGCTATTTATCGCTAAAACCTTAAATGGTCCTAGCCAAAATTGCGTTAGTTTATTCTTTCGCGCCGCATTCTTGAGGAGCACCTCATCTCCCACGTGCACTTTGAGTGGGTGTGTCTTTTGATCGTAGAATTACTTTGAGAGGGCTTTGTTTTTCTCTATGTTCTCCTTTGCGACTTGGTAGGTCTTCTGGAGTTTATTTCGCTATTTCAAATATTAATTTTCGTAATCATATATAGGCTGGGGCTCTCTTTTTAGATTATTGGGTAGGGGGCCGAGAACCCATATAGACAGTCCATGGGGGTTAACTTTGTTGCAGTATGGACATTATTATTTCGCATAAACATTGCTGCACGCAAATGTTCATCGCCTGGTTCTCGTCAACGACACTCCTTAGATAATCCATTAAGGGTCTATGAGATCGTTCCAGAGCACCGTTCGTTTGAGGGTGATAAGCTGTTGTCTCCAGTTCATGAATTTTGAACAATTAGCACACATGACGGAACATCTCCGAAGTGAAATTGGCTCCTCGGTCAGTGATCAATTTTCTCGGAATTCGGTATCGACTAATTATCTCGTCCACAAATGCTTGTGCGACTGTTGTTGCTTCTACATTCGGTAGTGGTACCACGTCCATAAACCTCTTTAAATCATCTTCAAAGCTTAAGATGTATTTATTTCAGTTCACTGTTTCGGGTAATGGCCCTACGATGTCTAGGTATACCTTATCGAAAGGTAATTCTGCGGTGTCGGTAATAACCAGAGGTTTCTTGTGCTCTCTGCTTTGTTTGTTGGTTTGGCAATTTTTGCAGCGTTTTACACAATTCACTACATCTTTCTTCATTCCTTTCCAATAGAACTCACGCCTTGAACGTTGATACGTCTTTTGGATCCCCTGGTGTCCCCCAAATGGTGCGTCATGACAGTCGGCTAGTATAGTCCTGATGTCACTCGGGTCCGTTAATACCCTTTTTTGTTCTTCCTCTGATTGTTGTCGCGATTCATTTCTGGTACTGGAAGGCGGCGGCGTTTTCTTCTCTGCTGGGTTCGTTTGTACCACGTTGCTCGCTGGATCCGTTGGAATAGAGTTTGTTTCCATTTCTCTGGCTTGTCTCCGCGTTATCGCTAAGACTTCATACGGGATTCGGCTTAAGGCATCGGCGTTGCCGTTTTTCCTCCCTTCCTTATATTGAATATCAAAAGTGCAATCTGACAGCTTGTGCCATAATTTCAATATTCTGCTAGTGGGGTCTTTTACACGTATGGCCCCGCGCAATGGTTTATGGTCAGTGGAGACAGTGAAAGACCTTCCGTACAGGTAACTCCGGAAGTTTTTCACAGCCCATACAATCGCGAGCAGTTCGCGCTCAATCGTGGAATAATTTCGTTCCGCAATATTTAGTGCTCTACTGGCGTAGGCAATCGGTTTTTCTTTATTTTCGGGTCCTCGCGCCAAGACTGCTCCCAGCGCTTCCCCGTTGGCATCGGTGTACAATTTGAACGGCTCATCATTTGGATACCGCAGTACCGGTGGTGTAATTTGTTTTTCTTTCAGAGTGTTGAACTGTGGCGGATGTGCCACCATCATACCTTGGTGGATGAGCTAAAAACAATAAATGTTAAATAAATAAATCTACTGAGTTCTACTTGTTTAATTAATATTCTTAATAGGCTTTTTTATTGAACTCAGTAGTCAATTGTTTATAATTTATGTTCAACTATTTTTAAAAGTCAGTAATAATTAAGTCAGTCTGACTGGCAGACGTTTTTGAGTTAATAATAATTTGTTTAATATTTGAATTAATAAAGATTAACTTTAACTTATATTAAATCATTATTTTGTGTGAAATTAATAAATAAATAACAGAACTATTAATTAATTAATATTATTATGGAATTTTTTAATTAATTACTTAACATTAAGAATAAATTGTGTTTTAATTAATAAGTAACACAATTATTGGAGTTTGGGATTTAAGCCCTCAGAACGCTTGCGTACATTGTTCATCCCAATGGAACTTTACGTCTTTTCTTAACAACTTGTTGATCGGAGCTGCGATTTTTGAGAAACCCCTAATGAACTTCCGGAAGTAGTTTGCCTAACCCAAAAACGATTGCACCTGTCTCACCGTTGTTGGGGTCGGAAATTCTTGTACGCTTCTGACTAAACTAGGATCGGGCGCGACCCCTTCAGTCCCGCATTTATGTGCCAGGTATATTATCTCCCTCCCTGAACCTCTGTAGTATTTCGCGTATTTTCCGCTGATGATCGGTGAGGTTTCTACCATAGGTGACTATATCATCTAGATACACGAAGCAACGTAGTCCCTGTAGTCCCGTCAACACATGACTCATCAGACGCTGGAACGTTGCCGCGGCTCCCTTTAAACCAAACGGCATTCTTTTAAACGCGTAATACCCGTACGGGGTACTGAAAGCTGTTTTGTCCCGGTCCTCCGCCTTCATAGATATTTGGTGGTAACCACTGGCGAGATCCAATACCGAAAAATAACGGGCATTCCCTAATTGGTCCAGAATATCCTCTATTCTCGGCAGTGGGTATGCGTCCCCCTCCGTTACCTCATTAAGTTTTCGGTAGTCTACTACTATTCTCCATTTTTTCTCACCAGAGGGCCCCGGTTTCTTGGTAACCACTAGTAAGGGGGCGTTCCACTGACTCCAGCTAGGCTCAGCAATGTCATCCTTCAGGAGTCGCTCTATCTCGTCGTTTATTATTTGCTTTTGAGTTTCGGGGAGTCTGTACATTTTACATTTTATCGGCATTTACATTTTACATTTTACTTGTTCCGGTTTTGTCCGTATTTCATGTCGTACAGCCGCTGTATGACCTAACTTTTCCCCGGGCCAGTGGAACACATCTTGGAACTCCTTTATGGATCGTTTAATTGCTTCTTTTTCTTCTTCATTCAAATCTTTTTCTATACCTACTATTTCCATTAGTTTGGTTACCCTTTCCTGGGTTTCCTTGTTTTCCTCTGGTTCTCCCTTTAGTATATTGTGGATTTCTTTTTCCTTATTAATATAATCTTTTTCTACTTCCCTTTCTTGGGTACTGTGTTTTTCCAATAAGAGTTTAAACGTATGGATTATTTCCTCATGATTATTTATGTTCATTATACTGCATTGTATTTTTCTATTTTTTGGTGATACCAATTACTAATGTACTCTCCTTGTTTGACTTCTTCCCCGATAATTATATATTCTCCTTGTAGATTTGTTGGAATTCCAATGAAATTCACTGTTCTGGATGGTACCTCAATGGGTCGTTACTGTAATGTAGTTTTCGTTATCTTTGACTGGGAACGTTTTATCGTCATTTCTTTGCCCATTTTCCGAAGCCTTATCTTTCGCCACGTGGGGGCTCGGACTGCTCGGACCGTCATATTTGCGAGTATGATGGCTATATTTCTCGATAAGAATGTGCGAATTCCCATATTGTTGACCACCCTCATCTTGTTGAACAGTCTCGAGAGCTGTTGCCAGGTCCTGCTTCCCGTTGTCCTTTTCCCGTTGTAATAGAGCTGGTTTTACCACGTCATCCCTTCCATCATGTGAAGTTAGTTCACACGCCGTAGGTTGCGAGCTGTGTCTTTTTGTGTGCCCTTCGAAGGAATTTTCTTGGTTGACGTCTGCCCTGCCTGTCGCTATTACGTCTACGAAACGGTTATTGTCTGCCCTTCTACGTGGATTTTCTTCAAAAAGTATTGCTATGGCTTCTTGTCCTCCTATTGTCGGGAAAACTAATCTTCTAACTGGTCCCTCTACATAACAATTCTCTGCTACAAAATCGTTGCCTATTATTCCAACCACGTTTGCTGGGTTATTAGACTTTACCACGTGGAATTATAGGGGTATGGGCGCGCTGTGTCTAGGTAAGCCATTTTGGTACCTTCCGATTCTATTTCCCCGGATATGGTATTTAATGTTACCTTATCTAAGGCGTTTACTTCTTTTAAGTATTGTTATTTTACTTCATCTGCCTTTATGAGGCTGATTTCTGACCCTGTGTCGATTATAAATTTTGGGGCGTTCTGGGTTGTTATGTTTGTGGGTATGGTTATTATAGGCAAATTGGGCATGATCGCGCACCTGTTTCTCTCTACTGACGATTCGCGGTGCGCTCGATCGTCTCCATTGAGTTTCCCGTGTTCTTTATCCTATCTTCTAGTTGCATTCTCTCCCGTCTTGCTTTAAGAAAACATCTAGTTTCCAGGTGGTCGGTGGCTAGACAAAAATTGCAGGGATTACCCCCCCTACTGGTGGTGGTTTGGTTTACTTGTCTCTGATGTTCGCCTCTATTTCCCTGTTGAAATGGTTTTGCTGCTTTTGGGAGCGGCAGTTTTTGTTAGTGTTCCCGTACATTCTACATACGGAGCAAAACGGTGTCATTTGCCGTGTACGACATTCTGTCATGATGTGGCCCATTTTATTACACAATTCACATCTCACTTGCCGCCTCTCTTTGGCCTCCTCGAGCGAAGTTATTATTATATCTTCCTGTGTTGCCATTGGGGTAATAATTTCGTGGGGGAAAATTATTCTGACGGTGTTTTTGGAGCTGGTTGTACCTAGAGTTTCTTGATTCGAACCTATTTCTTGGTGGCTCCCGGTTTTGTTCCGGTTGGTATCCGATGGATTCCCGATTATCCATGCTATGGTTTATGTCATGGCCTATTTTATCCGACCTTTTTATCCTATTTTATCCTATTTTATGCCGACTATGTGGTCCCGCGTTCACACATTGTTCTGTTCGTTCTAGCTTCGTTATTTTCCGCCCCAATGCTTCAGCTGTATTTTCGGATTCTTGTAATAAATAAAACTTGTAATTGGCATTAAGAATTCCAATTTTAACGCAATGAATGCCCATTTCCTCGATTTCGGTTTTTCGTCCTTCACGTCCGTTGGTGTATTGGGCTTCCGTGGCTCTTTTACAAGCATTAATCAACGCTTTTCCCCGATTAAAATAACCGCATAGTGTTTCGGTTGGCAATTGTTGCACCTTTTTTAACTGGTTATTTAGCGTGATGTATGAGGTCCCTTGTATTAAATTTGACCTCAGTGTAGCTATTATGTTTTCGAATGAGTCTCTTAGTCCTGACTGGACGCCATCCAATGCTCGTCCTCTCAGTCTCGTGGGCAGTAGTCTCACAAATAGTACCTGGTCCTGTGCGTCGACCAGTGTGTCATACGCTATGCGTGCACAATTTGCGAATTCATTTACCTCACTTTCTTTACGTGGGCTATCTTCTCCCGTTAAAATGGGCACGTTGTTGCAAAGGACGTTGTGTACTAATGTCACAGTTGCCATTTGATGTATACTGATTGTTTTTGTTTGTAACTTATTAATTAATTCTTTGTCCTTGCTCCCAGTTGGATCCGAGTGACCCCTATAATATTTTCTCCCGTTTCTTAGTTGCACCACTCCTGGTCTTTCCGGATTCGTGTTGGCTACTTCTGTCGGATCTTTTGATCCTCTGTTTGCATTGGTGGGTTCCCTTTTTAACCAATTCCCTTGTATTTTCCCCATAGCCTCTTTATAATCAATGGTTTCAATCGTAACTCTCTCTCAATGCTTTGTTGAGTCGTGGTTTGTGGTGCGTACGTTCGTAAGTGCGGCTGCGCTAATTAATGTTGGGTTCTTTCTTTAGCTTGGGATTTTAATATTTTCCTTCTCAAAAGTCCAGATATTTGTTTTGTTTTCTATATTTTATTTACTATACAAACTTCCCTTGAACCCAACTCTTATTACTTTCTGTTTACTAATTTCCATACAAATTTACTTATTCCAAATTATACTCTAAGATCCTTACTTCGGTAGTGCTGCCATGACCTTCTTCTGGTGGCGATAATTCCTACGCCTCATTTTCAGTCGGTTAATTCTGTCGCTGGCTTCGCGTTTCTGATCCTTCGCAGTCGCCAGTATCAGCTCCCTTTGAGCCTCTTGGAGCTGCCTCTGGTAGTACGCCTCGACTCCGGAACGGGGTTTCTTCGGGGGACGTTTATCGGCTATTGCGTCGGTTTTAGGAGACTTAGCGGCTTGTCGTCGACGATATTCCTCCAATGATATCGGTCTTCGTCCCGCTGTAGGGTCCTTTAGAGCTTCTCGAAGCTAGTTTTCCTCTGCTACCTTCATTTGCCATCGGATTAATGCCTGCTGCCTTCGAGGGCTGTTCAGGTCTTTGGGTAGCCGATAACTTGATCGGGTTACCCTTCTTGTCTTGTTATTAACGGTGCTGGTTGTTGACTCCTTGTTGACTTTCGTTGGAAACGGCTGGATGTCTCTAATCTTCGGGAACGGCTTCAGGAACGGGTTGGCTGCCAAGACTCAGAAACTGATGTTCAGATCGAGTTGGACGACTTCAATCTTCCTTCAGAAACGGGTTGAGTGTATCACTCACTTCCCGTTGATTGTGTCTCATTATTTATAGTATGATTGCCCCACCTGTTAGTTTGATTTTGTCAATCAATCAATACCATATTGATCAATATAGATACTAATTGGCATATTGTTCTCTATAGGTGCAGAAGTAGCAAAACTCCCTTTTGCCATTTCACCAGGTGATCGACCCGAAACGGACCTGGGTCAGCTATTTCCGAGGTAAGTGACCGAGAGTGTTTGGCCATTTTCTGTTAAAATGCTTAATTTTCTCCACACGAGGTAAGTGACCGAAAGTAATTTCGTACTTATGGAATTAGGTTACTGGGTGACTCGCTTCCATTCTCATTTTCATTTGTTTTCTGGAGGGATCATCAGGTAAGGTGAGTGTCTGAGGTTAGGGTGGTTAGTTGAGTGTGGTGTTGAAGTATGGTGAGATGGGTCTCGGGTTAATGTGGTGTGTTTGATCTAAGGTTAAGAGCTTGGGTGGGGTCGTCAATTTGGATGTGGCTTTGGCTTAAATTTGTGAGATTTGGTTAGTGTGGGTATTTTCTTATGTAGGCCACAGATAGCATTCTAGATGTTTGTCGGCCGTAGTATTTTTGAGTCACAACAGCTCTGAGACTTGATCGGCACTGGACATTTTCGATATATTAAATTCGTTTTGATGCGAATTTTTTCCAATTTGAGTTTTTTACAATTCGGTGCATGCGATGTACTCGCAGACACACACACATATAATATTCAAATGATAGTGATCATTGAGGTGCTCGGCAGTAGCCAATTGTACGGCTCCAGTGCCCACACATCTCTGTTGACTATGTAGATTAATAATAAATATTATAATAAAATTACATTTGTTTGTTCATAATTACTCCCCGGTCACAGTCTTGCCCTTTCCCAGTACACTACAATCCTTGGCGACGAGGATTAAGGAAGGAGTGTTTGAGAGAAAAGACGGAAAAATAATTAAAGAAAATAAAGTTTCGTGGAGTTTTTCTTCTTAGATAAAGTCATATGCGTGGTAATCAAAATGATAACTCGGTTGAACCAAGCACAAGTTACAGAAATTCACAACAGGAAAATTACATTCGGCACGCGCTACATACGGTGATATAAACACACAATTGTGTCGGTAAAAATTACAAAAATACATAAAATCTGGAGCAGCTACGCACATTAAATGAAGGAATTAAAACAAATTTGCATAAAACTATGACACACATCACGATGCATGCGGATTTAAATTTGCATAAACGCATCATTATCAATCACATGGACGAAAAGTTGGCGGAAATCGTGCTGGCGAGCTCTCAATCTACTTACGCTTGGGTGCAAAAAGCGAAATAGGCAGAGTTAGTGACTTACATAAAAATCAACAGTGAACGAGCGACGGATAACATTTTTGAACTGCTTCCGTTGGATGAATTAAGGAAGGTCGTCGTAAAGATACATAAAGGAACTACGGCCCCTAATGCAGAGGGAATTCCTAAAGAGGATAACGTGGTAACAGCAGTTACAGCGCAACAAGACGTCAGCGAGAGGCAAATATCCGAACCGTCTCCAGCAGAAAATGACTTAAGTGACGAGTTTTCAATTAGTTCAAGCGATGCAATGGATATAACAAGCTGGGACTTCAATTACAAGAGAGATGATTGGGACACTTACATTGAGAGATTGATGCTGTACTTTGAAATGAAGGACGTGGATGACGGCAAAGAAATCTCACATTTATTAACTAAAGTTGGCATGGATACATACAAACTGATAAGGGAGCTATGTGCGCCTACGAAGCCTGAAGATAAAACGTTTACGCAATGAGTGGAATTGGTTGGCAAGCATCTCAATCCTGAACGCATTGAAGCCATTGACGCTGCAAATTTCAACAGACCAGGCAAACGGAATCAAAGGCACAGTACTCAGCGCAATTGAAAGAACTTTCTCTACACTGTAAATTTGTTAACCTTGAGGACGCACTACGTGATCAGCTGGTTATCGAAATTCGTGATCACGACACGAGAGTGGCTTTACTCATTTGGGAAAAGGCACTACATATAGCAACGGCGAGAGAGATGGCACTACGCAACGCAGCATGCACGGAGAGGTCAAACGGGCAACCAACGGCGGCGGTACACCACACCTGAGAAAGCAGCCAGCGTCAGCATACATTGCACATCCAAGGCAAAGCAAAGGTAAAACCTAATGGTTCGATAAGACTGGTGCAAAACAAATTGATAATAAATACATTTGTTTTGGATGCGTTTTAGTAAATAAGCGCAAGCTAAATGAATGTAAATTCAAGAGCGCGAACTATCATTTTTGTGGGGCCATTGTACATATTGAATAGATTTGTTTTAAAAAATATGGTATGGGTGAAGTAATCAAAGATTGTTTGTCTTAATTCGAGTCGTTTAGTAATAAAACGAAAAAATCCGGAACGAATGTAAATTATGTGAGAAAAAACGATTCTGATGAAAATCAGGGTTCTATAAATGAGAGATGGTTTTCAATAACGGGAGAAGTTGTTGAAGTAAATAATTCGAACAAGGCCTAACCATGTTCCAAAGCTAAAGCAGAACCTATGTTCATAGAAATATTTGTAAATAATGTTAATGTAAAAATGCAAATCGATACAGGGGCTTATATTTCAGCAATTTCGGAGACCACCAAAAATGAGTTTTTACCAAAAGTCAAATTGAACAAATGCGATTTAAAGTTAATATCATACATAGTTAGGTGTGATTAAAAACATGTTAGGCGAGTAAATTTATCATTTATGTGTGTTTATTTTTCAGGTCTAGAATTCTAAAACTCAAGTGGGTAGGGAGAATTAATATGAAAATTTATGATCGAAAATTTTAGAGACTATGTGTTCGACACTTGAGTTCACTTCGTACCATGTAGGACGAAATTCTTTGTCCGGATAGAGTTCTGATGCATAGTTTCTAATATTTGTTTACGTTAAGATATGATTTGTTCTCTTGCGGTTTTTGCTTTTCATTGACTGTGGATTAGAAATTTATGGTCCATTTATCCCTAAAAGAACTGATAACGAATTCTTCTGTCTTACCAAATCTACGCTCAAACGGGAAACACTATTTATTCAGTGACGACATTTTAAGAAAGTGAGTTGTGGAGTTTCAGTTGTGTCCGTGTTCCTTATAAAATTCAAAAGTTAAAACTAAAGTTATTTGCACACTACAGGTGACCCAAGAAATACATCAGGTGGGTGGATTAGATCCTTTATACATATATTTCGCATGGAATTTCTATTTATACGTTTTGTTGGTGTATATGTCTTTAATGTGTCTGCGATCGTGTATTTTGGGGTACCGAGGTAGGTCCGGGTATCCTGTGCTTTAGGATAGATAAAAAAAAAATATACAAAATCAGTGCTTTGGTTGGCCCGGGCACTCAATTTAAAGGCTGGTAACTCCGCTGTGCTGTGGTAAGTCCGGGCACATATAAATGCGGTCCGTCCGCTTAAAGATAGTTCATGGTTTGTCCAGACCGTCTGGGTGAAGTTTATGTTGGAGTGATTGAGTTTCTAACAGTGCGAAATAGACTAACCCCACTGAGTATCCGTTTATACTCAAAACCCTTTTTTTTTTAAAGTTCAGATGAGCATACTCGCGCTATGACGGCCCAAGTTCAAATAAATAAATTATTTTCTTTCAAAGATTTTTAAATTTGTGTTGTTTTTAAAAATTTAAACAGTAAGAGAACTTTTATCCTGAATATGTTCCTTTGATGTTAATAATTCAGAAGTGGGATAAAGATCTCTATCTTTGTAACATCGAAATTCGATAAGGTTTAGCATTAAGCTTTAATGGAACGCAAGTGTGCTCACGTGTGATTTAATAAAATATGTGGATTTTTCTAAGAAAAAGCCATTTGTTGTCTCTATAGTTGGACTTGTATGTTAAAGATGTTAGTGTAGTTTGTTTTTTTTTGTCCTCATCAGGTGAAACCAGGATTAACTGGAAATATTACCCAAAGCCGAGAAATTGTTGAAAAAATAAATAAAATTCGTTTTGGTTTGATACGAAAATTGTTTTAAATTCCAGTTTGAAGTTCATTTATGGATATATATATCAGGAAAATGTGTCCCTTCCAAAGGAATGTGCCAGCTCTTGAATGCCACAAGCAACCCTTGCCTACTGACCAAGATACCGATTCTACGGAACGCAAAAGCTCCGAAGGAAGCTCCACTATGATCCCGTTGGATCAGGTGGCCCGACTTATACGAACTTTGAGTGCAAGTAACGCTAGTTGTTCTAACATGGGTAGTGAAGCAATACCATTCTTTGATCCGAGTGATAAATTGTCAAACATAACGCGCTGGATGACCAAAGTAGACGAATTGGAGAAAATTGATAATTGGAACGAGTTACCAACAGCTTACTACGCGACTAATAAGCTACGAGGGTACGCCAGACGCTGGTATGAAAAGCTGCCAAGTATAAATTTTTCATGGGAAGAATGGAAGTTAAAACCTACTGCTGCTTTTCCTGAAGAATCAAACTTCCACGGTGTATTTGAACAGATGATGAAGCATCCCCAGGTGCATAATGAGTCGCTTATTGCATATTATTACGATAAATTGGCATTGTGCAACACCTGTGAAATATATGGTCGTAAAGCAGTTTCTTGTATTGTCGCTGGGTTGCGTGATAGTAGCGTACAAACGGCTATCAAGGTTGGGGATTATGACACTCAAGAAAATCTTCTGAAATACCTAAAAGTCGTCGAAAGTGGTGGTACCAGTACTGGAGTTAACTGCAGAAATGACTGTTTTGTAAGACCAACGAAGAAGCGTCCTAGACGGGATTATTTCGCCAACAACGATTATAGGCGTTTTAGAGATGAAAGTCAGCCAAATATGGAGGTGTGGCGTAAATGTTATGGTTGTGGCAGTAGGGACCATATTTTCCCAAATTGCAACTATAGGAGAACAAGTGTAACAAGTGACACTATGGAAAGTGCGAAGGGGCAATGCGTGGCAATAAAGCAGAGACTAAAAGCGTACTAAAAATGGATGTGGGAAAAAGAAACAAGTAAGAAGTTTTTCTTTAACATAACTGTAAATGGAGTAGAAATAGAAGCGATTATTGATTTGGGTTGCGACTGTAATACTCTGAAAGCGTGTGTACTTGACGGTTTCAATTTGGTTGCTACCCCTTGTTCGGGACATCACGTTTGTCTCAAATTCCTGTGTTCTGGACATCACATGTGGTTACCATTCTAACGGGAATTTGAGACAAACGTGGTGGTATGCCTGCCCGTTTTTTACATGGGTGTCTGGTCCCTTTTTTTCTTGACAGGTTCCAGGCAGGTCACTTGACCACAGGTTAGCTGACGCCACTTATGGCATATAATTAGAAAATATTCAATTAATATGCAACCCATTTCTCTGGTCACTCAGGGTGACGAATTTATAGTCTTAAATATGTAACGTGAGTATTGTAAATGCCCACTCGGTAGATGCACACTTTCTAAGAACTGAGTGGCCAAGTCATGATTTATGGATTAGTTCCCTGGCGTTAGATATGATAAGTGGAACCATATTAGCCCAAAAAAGGTTGATTTAGCGAAAAGCCAAGAAGTTGACGACTTTGGTTTAGGGCAGTTTCTTATAAGACGTTAACCGTGTAACACGTGCATCCTAGTGTAGGATAGATCATAATTAGATAATAGATTATATTGGAAGTCGTAATGAATAGAAACTTTCGAATTGATGTTTAAAAACTGAGTAACCTTTGTAAATGTGAGATGTACAATAAATATTGTAAACTAGAATTAAAGAAGAAAAGAGTTTTAAATTAACGAAATCATATCTACGTCCCTTACTTAGGTAATAGATTTTTTGAATAAAATTTTACATAAAAATATGGTCCTTTGAGATTAAACGGCAGTTACGTTAAATTGTGAAATTTAAGATAGTAAGTTTTACATTGGTGACATCGTGAATTGAGTTTTTGACGGGATGAAGAAAGTATTAAAATTGCTAGAGTATAAAATTGTGCAAGTAACGAACTATTAATTGTACCGAAAAGCTTGGAAGATGGACAGGACGTGTTGGAAAACTCTAAAATGATATAGTGATAAACATAAATTTTGTACTAGGCTCACAAGATAATATATGTGGTATACGACTTCGCAAACAACACAGGCTTCTGAGCTGAGAAATAATTCAAAAAACCGAAAGGCCCAGTCAAGGTCCGCGCCGTAGATTTCCCGTGAAAACTTGGGGATAAAATTATAATAAGTGTTTCTTATTAGTATGTACTTAAATCAATATCTCTTATACAATGGTTATAGAGAATAATACAGTCACAGAAAAGATAAATCACAAGTTTATTTTTGCGCGCCTTTTTTCATATCTTCTTTAATGCTGCCGTAGCTCTGACTTTAATCGGCACTGGAACGTTTAGGTTTTTTTGAATTTGATTTGATGCAAGCTCTTTTTGATTTGCGGTTAATTCAATTCGGAACATATTGACGACTCACATGAGCCGATATTATTAATTTTGTTTTCACTTTTCAATATAATACCGATTTTTACTTATACTTCAGCGAATATTTTTACTGTTTCACTTTTGGTCCTGCTAGTTCTCCTCATACTCCTTACAATGACACCCGGTTTGAGGTTTTAGCAATTCGGTGCATATTAAAGACTCATGTGAGACGATATCTTCCATATTTTCTCGATTTTCAAATTCATACCGATTTTTGCTTATTTTTCGGAAAATATTTTTATATATTCTCTTAAGTTCCTGGTAGTCTATTTAATTTTGTTTACAATGATGGCCGAGTCAACGTCCTAGCTTAACGCGTTTTCACGCTACACTCATAAATATCCACACACAACTTTAAAAAACAACAATCACGTGTGGGCGCTTACACTAGCCCGATGACGTCACGGGAAAACAAGCGCTGCACAATAAATATGTACAAATATGTTCTATCCACTGTAACCCTAACCGTTGTTATCGCGTTATTAGTCTCGTAGTTATTAGCGATTGAATAATGACGGTGCTTTGTAACACAGAAATGTACATACGCATCGAGAAGAAAGATGTTTCCAGGTCAATAAATAATAAAAAATAACTTGAAGGAGAAAAGTGAAAAATCTATGAGGTTCAAAAAATTCAAAATAAAAACGCAGTGGAAAAACTAGCAAATTTAATTGCAAAGCGAGAAAAAAGAGTGGAGAGATATTGTGAAAAAAAAGGCATAAGCCAATTAAAATAAAATAACAAAATTTACAAGATCACATGTAAAAGAGGAATTAACGCAGTAATTGCTTAGAAGTGAATATACTCAGCAAGAGAAAGTGACGTTTCCAGTAAGGATCCAGAAGAACGGCAGAAGAACGGAAGCCGCACCAGCATACGAAGAACAATCGTTCCCGGCAAACAAGAATAAAATCAAACCAATAGTATTAAGGTATTATGGGTAGCAAGTAAGTGGGTAGCAATTGTACACCAGAGGGGCCCTACTATCGATATACAATTCATTTACTATAGTTTGTTGTATCATATTATATTATACTATCGAATTGTTAGTTAGATTTAGCGGTGTTGTGGTTTTACCTGGGTCCTTTTGGTTTCACACTAGCGTTCATTCGACATATATTAACATGGATACACAGGAAAGTATCAAACGTTTAAAAGTAAAACGTTCTACCATCGAAAAAAACATTGAGGGTTTTGAACGATATATCGAAGGTTTCGATGGTCGTTCAGAACGCACTATCGAATTGAAATTACGCTTAACGAAAGTGATGGACTCATTTTCCAATCTCGATGATATCGAGGATTATTTGATATCCTTAAAACAGGATGCAATTGACGATCAGGATCGTCAAGATCTGCGGGACAGATACTATAGAGTTGTGGCTAAAGCACAAAGATTGTCGGACACCGCTAGCTTGGTTGGTGGACAGTCCTCTAGTACTATCGCTTTTCAAAATGGCAATAACATCGAAAGAATTTCCGAGAAATTCAAAATCGAACGCGCTCCTCTTCCCACATTTTCTGGAAAATACGAAGAATGGTTGTCATTCAAGAACAAATTTATATCGATGATTGGTGCTCGTAATTATTCCAAAACGGACAAATTATCTCTTTTACAGTCTGTTGTAAGGGACCATGCTCGTCGTAAGATCGCATTCCTTGATGTCTTAGAAGAGAATTATGATCGGGCTTGGGATATTTTGAAAATGGCTTATGAAAATAAAAATATCACGAAATCCACGCACTTTAATAATATATTAATCCTCCCGAAATTGCATAAAGAAGACTATAAACTTCTAAGCCACTTGGCTGATGTGGCTAACCAATGTGTCGAAGCGTTACAATCTCTTCAAACCCCGATTCCCTCCGATTTTATTGTATGTATAATAGAAAACAAGTTAGATCCCGAGACGTTAAGGTTATGGGAAGAACACTCATCTCCGGACGATTTCGAGCCTTTGGAAGAAATAACTAAATTTCTTTATCGATCAGCAGCTCGCATCTCTATTCGCCAGAGAAAAGTCGACAAACCGGACGATAACGGCATAGGTGCCAAAAGGGTAAAAATAGATTCGATTAAACAGCGACAAGTTTTCGTCATAACCAAGAAAATATTTACATTATGTAGGACGGGAATACACCCCTTATACAAGTCTCAAAAGTTTCTTGAAATGGATTTATTCCAGAGATACAGGATAGCTAGGTCCCAAAAGTCCCAAAAGTCCCAAAAGTATGGGAGTTGCAAGATCTGTCATTAAACACATAATTCATTATTACACAAAGTCGTTACAGAAAACCCAAGTGCAAATGACATAAACCCCAAGGAAAATAACTCCCAATGACTAGACAGTTTTAGTACGGGCATTAGATGTTTAGTGGCCGGTGACAAACTGCGAACCTTTCATTTGATGGCAAGTGCCTAAGTCGAGGCCTAAGATAATACGGCAGACCACATAAAGGTAGAATTTTGTTAGATACATGCGCTACTGCTAATTTTATCACTGAAAGTTTCGCTTAAAAACTCAAATTGAATAAAAACAAATTTCAGTTACCCATTAGTGACCTAAACGATAAAAGTACGTCTACCAAGTAAAGCTTGGAAGTCGTTATAAGGTCGATGCATAGTGCTTTTAAGAAATCGTTCATTTTCTATACAATCCCGAAGATCACAGATATAGTTCCCGTTGAAGTTATACCAAAGGGTATAGTCAATATTCCATCAAATATCAAAGTGGCTGATCAGAGTTTTTCAAACCGGCTCCCATTGACATGCTCATTGGGGCCGAACCTACGCTATCCATTTTCAATGTCGGCCAAATCAAACTCTCCTTAGGCTGGGTTATCGGAGGGGAATGAAGTGCTATAGTTTCACCTAGAAAATACTGTAATGTACCACATGATGCAGCACAGCAATGACCGAAACAGACTAAACTTTCCCATTCGGACCGAAGAAAAAGAAAAGGTTTTAATCCCCTGAGGCACAGAAAAGGTTTTCTTTCCCTGGTCATCCCATTCCATATCATTCCCGTTCCATTCTCACGCTGACCACTGTTTGGCTCCGCCTCCAGTTTCCCACGCTGTCCATTGACCGATCGTCAAGAGACACTCCCACCTACAATGCGATCTGCAAACCAATGCAGATCAATCTGACCTCGTGAGGTGTTGCCTCATCGAAAGAATTCCGATGGGAAAGTTTGAGGTGATGACATTTTAGTGCTGCGGTAGCACTGCAAAATAGGTATAAGAACCCCGCAAAATTCTGATGGTTAGTCAGTAAGTAACTTACAGCTGTAAGCTGTAATTTACCTCTCTTTCCATTCCAACGGGATCTGCTTGATCTGAGCGGACCCCTGCGGAACAATCCCAAGCGTTTTCCCAAACAATCAAGGAGGAATCCTACAATACTTCTGTCTGGTAACGGATGTGCAATTCGATTTAGAGAGGTTTTGGGAAATTGAGGAGCGTAGTAATAGCAAACGTATATTCTCGGTCGCAGAAAATAACTGCGAGAAACACTTTTGTGATAACGTTACACGAAGTTAAGATTGTAGATACATGGTAGCACTTCCTTTCAAAAATCGTCATCCTATGTTAGCCGAATCAAGATCCTTGCCTCTAAAATTTCTAAACAGTTTAATAAAAACTTCAAGGGCAAAAAATATCTAGAGCAACAATATAGCGAGATCATTAATGAATACATTTCATTAGGACATATGTCAGCATTAAGTTCTTCAACTGAAAATGGTTATTACTTACCTCACTTAGAAGTTTTTAAATAATCAAGTAATACCACGAAGTTAAGAGTTGTATTCCATGCTTCAGCGAAAATATCTACTGGAACATCAATCAATGACACACTAATAACAGGCCCCACGATACAAGACGACTTGTTCAGCCACTGAGTTAGATTTTGGCTTTTCAATTATGTAATTGTGGCTGATGTTGTGACACTCCAAATAGCCATATATCCAAAAAATTATACTAACTACGCCAAAATATCCTGAAAAGGACCCATCTTAAAAATACGCTAAAAAATGGCTCCGTATGATCCTCGTACCATTCAAACAACACCAATAGTTCTATATATTCCCAAACACCCAATTCACCCCGAAAATACGCCCAGTATAGCCCAAAATACCTCAAATCTATTCTGAATGACCTTGCCGAACCTCAACAAACAAATTCATTCAAGTCAAAATAAACAAACACAGAAAACGTAAATACAACTTACATACCCCAACAAGTAACCCGAGCCGCTCGCGAGTGATAAACAAATACGCCAACACTCGCGCCACATCAACAAAATATGCTGACCCGCCAGAATAACCAGAACAGGAAAAGCGCTCCAACATTTACGCCCAGTCAACATAAATTCCTGACTCCACAGTTTGAATGTTCGGGCAACAACTGTAATCGGACCCTGACCAAATGATTTGGTCGATTACAAATGTCTACAGGTGAAGGCACGTGCCTAGAAATGTACATTCCATTGACCGAGGTAAACGATACAAAATATGAAATGGAATGTGCAACCTACGGGAAAATGGCATGTAGGAACACTGGAATGCAGGTAAATGACACGAAATATGTAGCGGAAGGCGCAAGTTACAGGTGAATGGCATAAACGATCAATTAAACAACGAATATGACCTGCCAGTAGATGGACGATCAACCAGACGCTGATCTAGGCAATATTGGTGGGTCATCGGCTGCTCATTCAGCAGAAAAATATATAAAAACCGACTCGAAATGCAAAAGAAGCCAGTTGATGATCCCGGTCTGAGAAGAACGCTACTCGAAGGAAATCACCAGAAGGAAGACACTGCCCGAGACGCTGAAGATACCTGAAGACACCTGAAGACCACTGAAGACGCCGAGGATACCGATACCTGAAGACCACAGAAGACGCTGAAGATACCTGAAGACACCTGAAGACCACAGAAGACGCTGAAGATAACTGAAGACATCCGAAGACCACTGAAGACGCCGAAGACACCTGAAGACTTGCAAGAAGCCTGAAGTAAAATAATAAACAATAAAATAGTGAACAGGTCTCCGACCTAACACCTAGTGCTCAAACCGGCTCTTGGGCTGGAGGGCAAATGTAATACGACGTCTTAACAAATAAACTAGATAAACGTAATAATACGTCAACAAAATAAATAAATAAAGCTAATACCATAATTTATTGTATTAGGTTGGTAAGGCTGGTCATGGAAGTGACACGCACGAAGGTGATCTCCGCAAATTAAACTCTACAATTGTGTATAATCGACACAAGAGTACCCAATCTGTTAATGATTGAGAACACTGAGTGAACGAACATCGAAGTGATTAATAGCAAAGTCAAAAATTGCAAAAAATTGCTTTATTCCGGTCATAAAAGTCGTTAAACTCTGCAACATAACCTAAGATTCAATAGAATAAGTCATCTGGCATATCTTATTCATTCAGCAAGTAGTGCCAACCCTGCTGGCACTGCCAATCTTATTTATTCGGCAAGTAGTGCCAATAGTGATGCAAATGCGATACTGGTGTCAGATACAGTGTCGAATCCCTCTACAAGAATCGAATTTTCCCTGTAAATGGATATCAATATGGAAGTTTTGATGTCAAAACTTGACGAAAAACTAAATAAACAAACACTAACTATCACTACAGCTGTAACAGCAAGCGTTATGGAGGTCCTGGAAAATAGGTTAGCACCAATTATTGAGGAAAATAAGAACTTAAAACAAAGAGTGTCAAGATTAGAGCAAAAACTAAGTGCAATGGAAAAAGAGAAACGAAAGAACAATCTTATCTTTTTAGGCTCTGACGAAAAAAGCAAGAACGAGACCGAACTTGTAGATTATATAAAGGAAACCGTTCTGGAAACAGGAACTCACCTGGACATCCACGAGATAATCAATATTTACAGAGTTGACCATCCATCATCCCAGTGTCGCCCGGTCGTTGTCTCATTGACAGGTCACCAAAATCAACACCACAAAAGAAGCTAAGTACTGAAATTACTGAAATCTCTACAAATAAATCGACATCAGTCTCATCAAAACAAATAACTAAGCCAAGTAGTGTACTGAATTATGTTGCACGCGAGAGATCTGTTTCTTTATCAGAGATTACAAAAAACAATTAATCGCCTCCACCAACTGGAACCACCACAAGAAAAACAAAAACTATGAATGCACCAATTATATGCACCTATAATGTAAGATCACTACTATCAAGAGAACGACTAGTGGAACTATCCTCTGGAAAATAAACTATGAATACTAGGACCCAGCGAAGTAAGGAAACAAGGGTGCGTCGTTGAAGAACACCAAGAGTTCGTGCTCTGCTATACAGGAGAATCAGGGGGACTTTATGGAGTGGGATTCATAATCAAGAAAACTTATAAACAAAATATTGTCAACAACACCGGAATATCAGAACGAGTGGCCGTACTGAAACTGAGATTCGGAAACGATTCAATATCAATTATACAAGCTTATGCTCCCACTGAAAAAGCTAGCGAAGAAGAGCTCGACAAATTTTATAATGACTTGAGAAAAGCCCATGAATTTAAGGAAAAAACAGTACTAGTCATAGGAGATTTTAATGCCAAAATTGGACAACCAAGGAAATATGAAAATTTAGTAATGGGTAACTATGGATATGGAAAAAGAAATGCAAGGGGCGAAAGGCTTATCCAATATGCTTGTGAACAGAAATTATCTATAATGAACACCTACTTCCAAAAGAAACAAAGTCGTGGGTGGACATGGATGTCCCCAAACCAAAAAAACTAAAAACGAAATTGATTTTATTATGAGCAACAAACCAAAATATATAACAAACATAGAAGTATTGAATAATGTAGAATTCCCATCTGACCATTGACTATTGAGAGCAACGTGCACATTAAAATCTCCTAAATTGAACAGGAAAACATTTAAGTGTCAATCAATAACACCAAAGTCCGACACTGAAAAATCAATTTATACCAGAAACTTAAATGAAAACTTAAACAAACAGCTTGAACCCTTACATACTGCCAACTTACAAGTGTACTATGACAAGCTCGAAAACGTCATTACAACCAGTCTGTCATCGATAAATACAAACAAGGATACAAAGAAAAAACCAGGAATCTTCAGGGATACGACAATAAACTTAACAAAGAGACGCTCAGAATTAATATAAACAAATCCAAAGATATGAAAAAAGAGTTAAAAAACATATTCAAAACAACAAACAAAGCATTCAAAGAAGATTATAATAACCAAACAAACAATCATAGAGAAAAACCTGAACTCATACAGAAGTTCCAAATGGGCATTCAAGGAATTAAACACGCAAAAAGTTTGAATTCAAAAACTTAAAAAGGGACATGAAGAAACTATGTCTAGAAAGGATGTCATAAAACATGCAACAGCATTCTACAGAGAGCTATACAAGAAACCACCGGAAGGCGCTCATGGAGAAAACCCAGCCAGCTTTGAGGATACTGAAGAACAGAGAGCAATTGAACCAATAAGCACTACTGAATTACTAAATCATATAAAACATCTAAAAGCATATAAAAGTCCTGGACCAGACAAAATAAATAACGATGCAATAAAAATTGGCACACCCTTCTTGATCCCATATCTAGTAGAACTGTTCAATATTGTGCTGGAAACTGGAAAATCTCCAAAACAGTGGCGCAGTTCAGACATAATACTCCTATATAAAAAGGGTAATCCAGAAAACATCGGAAACTACAGACCAATAAGCTTATTGTCGAGCATCTACAAACTTTTCACTTCTATAATATTAAGCCAAATATCAGTGCAAATAGATAACAACCAACCGATCGAACAAGCAGGCTTCCGTTCTGGCTTTTCGATTATATATCACATACATACATTGGACCAGATACTCGAAAAGTATAAAGAATGCAACCACCCCCTAGATATAGCCTTCATTGACTATGCAAAGGCATTTGACAGCATAACGCACAACTAAATATGGAAAGCGCTTCACTTATGTGGAATAAACAGGAAATATGTAGAGGTCGTAAAGTATATATACTCGCATAGTACAAGCAGAGTAAATCTGGAAAATAAGGGGGAAGAAATAAGAATAGATAGAGGCATCAGACAAGGCGACCCGTTATCTCCCAAACTATTTGTGGCAGTACTGGAAGCAGTATTTAGAGAAATAGACTGGACAAATAAAGGACTAAAGATACAGGGACATTATTTAAGCCGATATTCGCCGACGACATCGTTCTATTTGCAGAAACAGCAATCGAGCTAGAACATATGATACAAACAATGGACAACGAAAGCAAAAAAGTAGGATTACTCATGAACATAAACAAAACCAAAATAACGACAAACCATATAAGAAAGCAGATAAGCGTGTCAGGTACCTGTATTGAATACGTGGATGAATATATACATATACCTTGGGAAACAAATGTCATTTGATACAAAGAACAATGAGGATGAAGTAAACAGGAGGATCAACTGCACTTGGAAAAAATTCTGGGCACTCAAGAAAATCCTTAAAGGAGACTAAAACCTTAAATTTGAAAAAATAGTAATAGACACCTGTATTCTACCGAGTCTCACATATGGAAGCCAAACATGGACATATACAAACAGAACAAGAAATAAAATTACTACATGTCAACATGCTATGGAAAGAAGCATATTAAAGATAAGAAGAATCCAGAAAATCAGGAACGATGATATAAGAAGGAGCACCAAACTTACAGACGCCCTTCAACATGCGCTACGTCTTAAATGGAAATGGGCTGGACACATCTCTAGATTTACCGAAAGAAGGTGGGCATCCGAAACAACAAGATGGTTGGGACCATCGGGTAAAATAAAGAGGAGTAGACCGCGAAAACGGTGGGCAGAGGATATCATTGAAACTGTTGGTGCTAACTGGATGAAGCTTGCATAGAGTATGATAGAATGGCACGGGTTGGAGGAGGCTTTTACCCAAAAGAGATCCATATAAATCGTCAACTAAATTAATAGCTGTAACTATTATTATTGTTTACTATTGCAATTATATATTGTACAATATTTTAACTAAATATGGATAAATAAAACCTATCATTATATTATTACTAGAGGTACCCGGCGCGCGTTGCTACGCCCAAGAAAAAAAATGTATTTAATGTGAAATATGAAATACACACTTCGTAGTGCATTAAACAAAAAAATTGAAAGTAAAATCATAAATGAAATAACCTAATTTTTTATCAATTACAAAAATAATAGAATTTTATTGTAATGCTCTATGGTATACAACATGTCTTGTTTTTGCGTTGACAGTGTAAACATACAGAGCAGATGGCTTTCCAACATGCGAATATGCAACATATAGTTGTCCATGTGAAAAAACAGGGTACTCCAAATTCACTCCGCAAATTCCCAATGACTGGCCTTGCGCCTAATTAATGGTAACTGCAAACGCGAGGCGCACTGGAAATTGCAATCGCTTGAATTCAAAGGGCAAATCAGACGGTATCATAGGTATTCGTGGTATGAATACGTCTTCATCTTTGAACTTTCCAGTTAGAATAGTTGCTTCAATGACGTTTGCCATTAACTTTTTGACTGCGAGTCTTGTTCCATTACATAAACGCGGCTGATTGATGTTATGCAACATTATGATGGTAACATCAATTTTCAGTTGTAGGCTATGTTGTGGTAATCCAGGAATTACCAAAGAATTCAAAAATTCGGTTGGATAGTGAACCACATCTTCTTCGTTAGTAACCGTATCCAATAACTTGTAGGAAACCAATTCGCCAGGAATCTCTTATTGTATTGCTATGTTTAACTGACTTGTTTTCGCCGCTCAAATTGCTCTTTCACTCAAACAAGCTTAGCATTTGTACTGTTGTGCTATGTTTGGAAAAATACATTCAATCATTTCTTTCTTGGATTGAGCAAAACGGCAGAAATCATTTGGCAACGATATCAATCCACTTTCCTCGACTGGCATAACACCGTTTCCAATTTTTAACAATTGTTTGGAAAATGTATAGCAGATGGATCATTTTGCAACTGAATACGAACATTGGTGGTTAACTTCATTGTTTTCACGTGTCTCCATACATATAATGATTTCAAGCAAGCATTGATTTCATCAGCAGGGGTTGATCTAGGTATGACTGGCAATGCTTGCCGAAAATCACCTGCCAATAGAAGCAATGCACCACCAAACAACTGTGAAATTCCTCGAAGATTTCTCAAAGTTCTGTCAAAAGCTTCAACTGATTTCTTATGTGCCATAGTGCACTCATCCCAAATAATTATGCCGCATTGCTGTAATAATTTTGCTGTGCCAGATTTTTTCGATATGTTGCATGTTGTAGTTTCATTCACTTGAAAATTCAATGGCAATTTCAATGCAGAATGTGCAGTTCAACCACCATCCAACAAAGTAGCTGCTATACCAGAAGAAGCCTATGCCAATGCAATTTTACTCTGGGAACGCATCGTTGCTAATAACAACGAAATCAAGAACGTTTTTTCAGTTCCACCTGGAGCATCCATAAAATAAAATCCACCGACACAACTTTTAACAGCTTGCATGATTTTATCGTAAGCAATTTTCTGTTCGGCATTCAATTTCCCCAGATTTGCTTGAACAAATAGATTCAATGCGTTTCGGTCGTACTGTTGTTCACGTTGCAGTTGTAGTTGAAAAACATCATGCATTGACCGATTTGGAGATGGCATCCCTAATTGTGCCAATGTTTTGTTAAATATCGCCAAACATAAATCCTCAATTTGAATCAAAGCTTCGTTATAAACTTCCGATGTCTTTCCAAGACACTTTCCAAGACTGGATTACCTCTTGCTTGACGTTCTCCACACAAAATATCTTCAGATAAATAATCTTGATATTTTATCCACAATTCAGGTGAATTCGATGGAAAAAATTTAGGCAAAATGATTGCAAACAAAACACGTATTTGATACGGATGAGTACAAACAGCAGGATCAGCAAGAGTTTGATCCCAATGCAAATCATTTTCCAATAAATTCAATCTTTGACATGCTTCACGATACGTTGCACGCAATAAACCATCAACTGTTATCAATGATTGAAATGATGTTGGACCGCGAACATTTACTAAACCCAAATTGCAAATAATAACACTCAGCATTATTTGGATGTACTGTATAGATGCGTCCCAAAGCTTCAGATGAAAATAAGTTTGGATGACCGTCTACACGATTTCCTTGCTTACGTCGCTGAAATTCTTTTTTCGATGCATTCCATGTAAAATATTGTGGCACTTCTGCATACAATAACGTTCTAGCAAATGCATTCGATGCACACAATTTGAAAAATGCCGTCAAAGTTGTATGATGTGGTCATTTGTGCTGCATTTTCAACAGTGAAGTAAACAGGTTGCCCATTCTCGAGATGAACGGCTAAGTGAACGACTGTTGGATATCTCTCATGAATAGGAAATGAGAAAATGCGCCAAATTGCGAGCTAATGTAGCGCCCCATTTGGTAGTGGTGTATTTCATCGTTTCGATTTGGATCAGATGCGCCGAAAACAGCCATATCTCTTCCTTTATTTACGTACTTGCATATGTACTTTATCGATTTCACGCTATTGCAGTATTCGCCATTGATGTGCGCCTTAAATGCCTTGGAAAGTAATGGTGAATATGTGAGAATCCAACGACTATCGACTTCAATATCGGTATTTCTTACTATTATAGTAACCGGCCTTCCGTTGTCTTCAGTAGAACGGCGTCTTTACAACGGGTATCTATCATTCCCAGTAACTGTATCAGAAACTAATGCTCGCGTTTACCATTCAATCACGCAAGGTGAATTAATATTAAATTCACCACACGGACCATGAATCATGTTTTTCACCAGGACATCATACAATCCAGGATCAACAGTGCTATCCAAGATCCTGAACATTGCCATCACTGTTGATTGTATCACGTAAGTGAAAATATTCTTCTGATCGCAATTTTTTCTGGTTAAAACGAATGAAATTCAAACGCTCAGTTTCAATTTTGGCATACATATCAACAACGTACTGATTGAAAAGTGGACGACAATACAAATTGTGGTTAACTTCATTTTGACAAATCATGAGCCGGTATGAATAAAAATTCATTGCGCTAGGCTTTTTATGCGTTTCCACTCCTAAAATATATTGAACAAAAATTTCAAATAGAGTTATCACAACAAAATGAGAATCAAAACACTAACCAGTGGAAGCATTGATAATTTTAATGTTGAAATGATTTCCATCTTCACCACGTGCAAACAATAATGGATATTGTAAGCCATCATTACAACGGTGAGTTTCAGTTACTCGCTGAAGTCCCAAATCACGTCGACGTAACACAATATCACGTGAATTGAATTCATCTCCAACAATTACAATTGCAACTTCTTCCATAGTATGCGCATTGAATCTTCTGGCTTGCTGTCCTGATGACGTTTTATCAGCATGAATGACAATTGAATATCGATCGCACGGCAACTTGCGTCAGGAAAGGGTAACAAAGAACCAAGTCGATGGTATACTTGGCCTTGAATCTGTTGAAAATCAAAATTTTCAAATTCGAACGTTGCGTTATCATCAGAATAATCGTTGTTTGTATCATGTTTCAAAATTACCTTAAACGTGGGCATAAAATTATCCCGAATAATATTTGTAGCACCGAACGAAGCCATTTGTAAGCAGGAGTTGTACGCCTGTATATTCGTCAAAAAATGATTCGACCTCGGTGCACCATCCAATATTAAAGAACGCAATGGTTCTGGGGCTGGCATCAAATCAGCTAACTTGACTTGACTATTTGCACAACGCAATCCAGAGGCTTCTCCTTTAAATTTGAATGCCTTACAATAATTACAAACTTTATTCATACCACCAATCACAACCATGTTGTGAACAGAATAATCAATGGTGGAATCATAAGCAAACGCAGCACGCTCAAGTACAACACGACGAAGTGAATTTTGCGTAGCTCGAATACGTGCACGACGACGATTCATATTTGCAGCAACAACAGAATTTATATTCACACGTTGCTCATCACTTCGAGAAGGTCTTAATGCCGCATATGTTCTAGCTTTTCGTGAACGACGCCCCAAATTAGAATGTGGACGTGTCATATAACACTGAATTTACGATTCAAATGGCGCTAAGTCCAATCGATTTAACGAAATCTGATAATCACACAATTCGTACACAAATCCAAAAATCCAAATTGCAAAACAATCCGAAAAAATTTCAAATGAAAATCCTTTAATCGAACAAAAAAAATTTTGTTATGACACAAAAACGGTGTTTTTAAAATGAATAGATATGAAAATTCAGTTAAGGAACATACTCGAAATATTATCCAAAAAAAGCCACGCTTACACGGCGCTTAATCGAATCGAGTCAACGAAATGTGTTTGCGTGTATATGTGTGTAGCGATAAACACACAATTCGTACACAAATCCAGTAATCCAAACTGCGCAACAATCTGGAAAAATTTCAAATTAAAATATTACATTATAATACAAAAAAGTTCGTTGAGACACAAAAATCTTGTTTTTTTACCAACCGACCTGAATTTTGTGGCGCATAATTAGGATATGGACTGCAAACACCATTCCTCAGAATATACACTAACAACAAATACATACTGGCATTCGAAATGAAAATGCGTGTAAAATAATGGAATGCACCACAAATCCAATGAAATTTCAGAAAAATATTCAATCAAATTACCAATCTGAAATTTTTCAAATGAAAATTATGTATTTACACAACAAAACTTTTTATTATTTCACTAAAATTGTTTTTTTTTTTCAAAGCACATGAATGAAATGTGCAATGGCAATTTGGCAGAACTGTCAATCGATCTGTCATTCGTTTCGCTTGAACGAAACAACTGAAATTTCAACAATGTATAAATGCACTGTCAAATTTAATTTTTTTTCTTTTGAAAAAAACACATTTAAATTTTCATAGTATTAAATAAATATTAGGAAAAAAAACATTTAATTTTTCAGTATTATATATTATAAAAAAAATTCAATAAGAGTTATTTGAATAAAACATTGAACACACGATATCTGAAGAATGAAAGTGGACACAAACACCACAATAGGCTTGGAACCTTCATGTGGTCTCCCTCTTTCATACGCGCATTCGGATAACAAAATAGGTGACGTCTGTACGATGGTTTTTTAAATGGCGGTGTCTGTATCTGCATCGGTAATCACACGCATACCCACATATACATGTGTACTCTCTCAAATGCCCATAATTCACACACCGATACAGATACAGACATCGCACATACATAACAACCTCCGTACAGACGTCACCTTTCATGGAATAAAAAATTTCATTCGAATCAGTTAACGCGTTTAGTCAAACACCGGGAACAAACACAAATATGGATTGATTTATATATACATATATAGATATAATACAATAATATCGCAAAAATAGTAAGAATCATAAATAATAATATAGTAATAATATAATAATTTAATAATATAATAACCCTTTAATAATGGAATGGTAGCCAAGCTACTTCCCTAAATATAATAACTGGAACTAATAACGTAATAAAAAGGTGTATCTAACGAGACGTCAATAAACGTGAGTAAAACCTGAACAAAACCAACAACTCAAGTCTGAATGAAGGAGACTGGACTAGAAGAGGCACTAAATGGTCCTAGGGCTGGACCGCGACCAATATCGCTGGACGAATATCGACGGCAAACTTCAGTGCCCCATAAAGTAATCGAGACCCCAGAGCAACCACCGAAGAAGGCGAAGACCGGCGTAGAGGCTCGATTTCGTCGGGAAATTAAAGATGCTATTAGGAGCTGGGTTTTAGCCCCTAACAAGGAGGCGCGCATAGTTGCTAGCAGGAAGATTGACCAGCTGAAGCAGAACCGGCGGAGTTACTGAAAAAAGAAGAGGAACTAGAAGAGGATAGCTGACAGGAAGTAAGAAAGGAGATAATAAATGTATCACCCTAAAAACTGAATAAATGAAAGTTATACCCCGAGTAGAATATCATTGAACTCATTCTCCTTCGTCACCCACGTTCATCCCTAAAAGAATAAAAATACATAACACTGATATTGAAAAAATGTATCGTCAATTTCTGACGCGAAAAGAGGATAGAAAATATCAAAAACTCCTATGGAGATTGGACAACGAAGTCAAAGAATTTTGTTTAAATACGGTAACGTTCGGTTTCGCCCTTTCGGCTTTCCTCGCGATAAGATGTCTACATCAATTGGCAAAAGATGAAGGTGAGCGATTTTCATTAGCGGCTTCCATATTGAAAAATCACCTCTATGTTGACAACGTATTAACCGGAGTAAACTCCGTGAGTGAGGGACAAGTTGTATGCCAACAATTAAGAGATATAGTAAAAACAGCCAATATTCATTTACGGCAATGGGCATCAAATCACCCTCGTATTCTCAAAGATATCGCGCATAACGACCTCGATAAAAACTCCAGTTTAGACAGGGAACAATCCCTTAAGACCTTGGGTATTTTTTGGAACCCATCCAAGGATCAATCAATCTACAAGATAAAACGTATACTTACGCACGAAAACGTCACGAAAAGATCGATTTTATCCGAAATCGCAAAAATTTTCGATCCTCTCGGTCTCCTTGGGCTGATAGTTTTTAGAGCCATGAAGATAATGCAGGATTTATGGAGTGCGAAAGTCAATTGGGATGAATCGATTGCATGTTATATTCGAGATGAATGGTTCAATTTCTGCACTCAATGAAATTCAATGGAATTCTGTCGACAATATTTGTTTCGACCGGTTGGCATCCATCCAAGATGCATCCGAGGTCCAACTTCACTCCCTCGTTTAGAATTAAACTGAGCTCTACTGCTCAGCCAACTATATGACTCTGTCTTAAAGGCTTTGGACATAAAATTTAGCAAAGTGGTCTTTACTCGAGCATAGTTTTCCATTGGCTGAGGGCTCAACCCAACTCTCTCAAGGTGTTCGTAGCAAATCGGGTCGCGGAAACTCAAACATTTACAGACGTAGATTGCTGGAGGCATATTAGTTCCAAACACACCCCAGCAGACGTATTGTCTCGAGAGCAATTTCCGGTAGATTTTCTACAACACGTTATATGGTTTAAGGGCCCAAAGCGGTTGAAGCAATCAGAGAAAGAGTGGCCTAAAAGTGCTATACATACAACTGGTAGATAAGCTGCCAGAGACACGCGTAGTGAACTGTTTGATAACATATCCCAAATCAGACATATTCTCAAATTACTCATCGTTGGTGAAATTGAAAAGAATTCTGGCATGGTGTTTAAGATTAGTGAAGAAATACCGCAAATTTGGTGATGGTTCACCACAGCTACAGGTTGAGGAATTGGAAAACGCTGAGAAAATAATTATAAGAACTACTCAACGGTCAGTTTTACAATATGAAATTGGTTCTTTAAAAAACAGACGAAGCACAAAAGAAAACAATAAGCTTTTATCCTTGGTTCCATTCTTAGACGAAGATCATATACTACGGGTTGGTGGTAAAATCTGTAAGGCCATGATACCCTTCGCAGTAAAACATCCTATGATTTAACGAGGAATAATCACATCTCGTATTGTATAATCAGTGATTGTCACAAACCCAACTATCATTCAGGCATTCAAGCCATTCAAGCGGCAAAAATATTGGCCAATCGATGGCAAAAATCAGGTCCGAAATGTCATTCGGAATTGTATTCCGTGTTTCAGAGCAAAACCTCAGTTGATCACCTACAAGCAAGGTAACCTACCTACAATTCGGATCACAGGAGCTCGAGTCTTTGCTAACGTAGCTATCGATTATTGTGGCCCCTTTTATATCAAGGAAAAATTAAATTATAATCGAAAGAAAGTAAAAGTTTACGTCGTAATTTTCATTTGTATGGTTGTCAAGGCCGTACACATAGAGGTAGTACGGGATTTATCTACCGACGCGTTTATGACGGCGTTAAAACGTTTTATCGCGCGTTGAGGTTTACCTTCAAAAATACGAGTATATTCTGACAATGGGTCGGAGGAGCGAAAAATGAATTAAGCGAATTGTATCATTTGTTGAACTCAGAGGAGGTCATCACTATTGTTTCAAAAACAGTACATGACCAAGGGATTAAATGGTATTTCATTCCTCCATATGCCCCCAATATCGGTGGACTATGAGAAGCTGCATTCAAGAGCTTCAAACATCATTTCAAGCGAGCACTATCAAACAAGCTACTATCGTATGACGAATTGGAAACTGTTTCCGTGGAAATAGAAGCCATTCTCAATTCAAGGCATTTAACACCACTATCGCACGATCCGAATGATCACACACCACTTACACCAGGGCATTTCCTAATAGGTGAAGTGGTGAATCCTATGAAGCGTTTGCCCGAGAAAAATTTACCTAATGTCGACAACAACAGACTCTCCATATGGAAAGAGCTTATAAAAATTAAACAAGAATTTTGGACGCGTTGGTCCAATGAATATCTGTCGAATTTAATCCAGCGTGGCAAATTAACAGGTAAGCCGCAACAAATCAAAAAAAACATTGGTTGTCTGTAAAGTCGGTTTACGGACGATAATTTTACGTGATAACGTCATAAGAAAGCATTGATGAAAAATTGCCTTCTTTTATGAATTGATTTGAATTATTTTCACTGAATTATCATTATTTTGTATAATACAAAGAAGGAGCTAATTGAAAATGTAAATTTTTTCAATCAATTTTTTTACTTAAATTATGCAGATTAATTATAAGTAACAATATGCTATGTATTAACAATTTATTTATTCGTACATACGCGTATTAGTTTGGATTCAAGAGAGATTCTTGAATCCACACTAATATGCGTATGAACGAATCTCTCATGAATCCAATCTCATACGAGTATTAGTTTGGATTCATAAGAGATTCTTGAATCCACACTAATGCGCGTATGGACAAATGAGAGATTGACGAATGAGAGATTCGTACAAACGCGTGTTAGTTTGGATTCATGAGTGATTCTTGAATCCACACTCTTATGCGTATGAACGAATCTCTCATGAATCCAATCTCATACGAGTTTAGTTTGGATTCATAAGAGATTCTTGAATCCACACTAATGCGCGTATGGACAAATGAGAGATTGACGAATGAGAGATTCGTACAAACGCGTGTTAGTTTGGATTCATGAGTGATTCTTGAATCCACACTAATATGCGTATGAACAAATCTCTCATGAATCCAATCTCATACGAGTTTAGTTTGGATTCATAAGAGATTCTTGAATCCACACTAATGCGCGTATGGACAAATGAGAGATTGACGAATGAGAGATTCGTACAAACGCGTGTTAGTTTGGATTCATGAGTGATTCTTGAATTCACACTATCATGCGTATGAACGAATCTCTCATGAATCCAATCTCATACGAGTTTAGTTTGGATTCATAAGAGATTCTTGAATCCACACTAATGCGCGTATGGACAAATGAGAGATTCGTACAAACGCGTGTTAGTTTGGATTCATGAGTGATTCTTGAATTCACACTATTATGCGTATGAACAAATCTCTCATGAATCCAATCTCATACGCGTATTAGTTTGGATTCATGAGAGATTCTTGAATCCACACTAATGCGCGTATGAACGACTCTCTCATGAATCCAATCTCATACGCGTATTAGTTTGGATTCATGAGAGATTCTTGAATCCACACTATTATGCGTATGAACGAATCTCTCATGAATCCAATCTCATACGCGTATTAGTTTGGATTCATGAGAGATTCTTGAATCCACACTAATGCGCGTATGAACGACTCTCTCATGAATCCAATCTCATACGCGTATTAGGTTGGATTCATGAGAGATTCTTGAATCCACACTAATGCGCGTATGAACGACTCTCTCATGAATCCAATCTCATACGCGGATTAGTTTGGATTCATGAGAGATTCTTGAATCCACACTAATACGCGTATGAACGAATCTCTCATGAATCCAAACTATACTATACGCGCGGGATTCATGAGAGATTCGTTCATACGCGCATTAGTGTTGATTCAAGAATCTCTCATGAGTCCAAACTAATGTATGAATCTCTCATTCGTCCGCTCACCTCAGGCGGAACGTGACAATGAGTCACGATTTTTCATATGTGCAGCCGGCCATCGATTTATAAGACGTTATCACGTCAAAAATATGTTAGTGATAGTTAAAAATGAGTCTTGACCCCCATTGGAATGGCCTTTAGGGCGGATAATATAGGTTTATCCAAGTAGTGATAATATTGTAAGAATTGTATTCATTAAGACAGCTACAGGGTTAATTAAGAGAACTGTTTCGAAATTAGCCATTTTACCAATTACGGACAATAATTATTAGCTGTATTCATACCGATCCACATGTAGCTTTATGACAAACAAAAAATGTAATGTGTAATCACGCACAATGTAAGAAGTAGGTAAGATCTTGATCGTGACCTTTCAAAGGAAGGAGTATGTTCGGGACATCACGTTTGTCTCAAATTCCTGTGTTCGGGACATCACATGTGGTTACCATTCTAACGGGAATTTGAGACAAACGTGGTGATATGCCTGCCCGTTTTTTACATGTGTGTCTGGTCCCTTTTTTTCTTGACAGGTTCCAGGCAGGTCACTTGACCATAGGTTAGCTGACGCCACTTATGGCATATAAGTAGAGAATATTCAATTAATATGCAACCCATTTCTCTGGTCACTCAGGGTGACGAATTTATAGTCTTAAATGTGTAACGTGAGTATTGTAAATGCCCACTCGGTACAAACACACTTTCTGGGAACTAAGTGGCCAAGCCATGATTTATGGATTAGTTCCCTGGCGTGAGATATGATAAGTGGAACCAAATTAGCACAAAAAAGGTAGATTTAGCGAAAAGCCAAGATGTTGACGACTTTGGTTTAGGGCAGTCTCTTATAAGACGTAAACCGAGCAACACGTGTATCCTAGTGTAGGATAGATCATAATTAGATAATAGATTATATTGGAAGTCGTCATGAATAGAAACTATCGAAGTGATGTTTAAAAACTGAGTAACCTTTGTAAATGTGAGATGTAAAATAAATAATGTAAACTAGAATTAAGGAAACATTGAGTTTTAAACTAACGAAATCATATCTACGTCCCTTTCTTTGGTAATAGATATTTTTAATAATATTGTACACTCCTAACAAAATAAATTTTCGAGGTTTTGGTGGGAAATTAAAAAAATCGATAGGTATTGTAGAAAATGTTAAAGTCAAAGTTGATGAAGCTGAAACTTTCGCTGATTTCGTCGTTGTGACAAATGAAGTACAAAATATTCCTGTTATCATAGGACATTATTTTAATGAGCAAAAAGGAATTATAGTTTACAAAGATTTTGAAACTTTGAGAATTTGTAGAAACCAGTTTATTGATTCACCTTCTGTGATATTCTAGCCACCTTTGAAAGCTCCGTGTTGGGCTAAAGAAGTTACAGTTTTACCTCCCAAACATTTTGTAAATGTTGTTTGTATGGCAAAACACCAGGGAATTTTTTACTTTAACACTAGCGCTAGGATGAGAGAAAATGAGGAATACTGTGTTTTGAGATGTGTGACAAGTGCAGGTGATAAAAACGAGTGTGTGATTTTGGTTGTGAATCCTACAAAAGAGAGATTATTATAAAACCAAATAAAATCTTTGCTCGTGGGGAAAAATATGATGACTAAAACAATACGATAATGTTTGTTGAAAATAGAAATGATAACGCTTTTGAAAATCTGAATATTGGAGGAACCTTGACAGAAAATGAAAAGCATAAATTATTATCTCTACTCAAAACCTTTAGACAATGTTTCGCGTCAATGTTGAAAGATTTGGTGTGCACACCCGCAGCTGAATTAAAAATCGATTTGACAGATGACAAACCTGTATTTTACAAACCATATAGGATGAATCCAGCAAATAAACAAAAATTAAATACTCCATTTCATATAATCCATATAGATCACTTGGGTCCTTTCACGAAAACACCGTTGGGAAAGAAATATTTGATTGTTTGTGTGGAGTCATTCACGAACTTCATAATGCTTTGCGCGGTAAAAGATACGAAAACACAGCCAGTTATACGGTTTATTAAAGAAATCATCAATCAAGTTGGTGTACTACATCGACTGATAACAGATCAGGGTACATGTTATACGTCCAAAGCCTACCAAGATTTCTACAAACAGGTGGAAGTTAAGCATGTGCAGAATGCTGTTGCAACACCGAGAGCAAATGGACAAGTGGAGAGATATAATTCTACAATACTTTCTTCGTTGGCTTCTACAGCAGAAGATGAGAGATGGGATCGAGATCTTAAGAAAACACAATTTGCCATCAACAGCGCAAGACACAGTGTTACGAACAAATCTCCGTTCGAACTACTCTATGCCTTCAAGTCAGTTTCACCAGCTGACTCAGTTTTAGCACATGAAGTAGTTCTAACACAGCAAAATTTACATGAAGTTGAAAAAGGAAGAGTTGAGGCATTACAAAGAATTAGGGAAAATCAACGTAAGCAAACGGAGCGATTTGACAGAAAAAGGTCAAAAGGTTAAGAGATTAAAAAATAGGAGAATTGGTAAAGGTCAGGAAGCAAAGTGTGTTCCATCGGCAGAGAAAACTTCTGCCAAAATATAAAGGTCCATTTCGGATAGTAAAAATATTACCAAACGACAGATACGTAATTAAAGAGTTAGCAGTGTCGGAACGTACCAGACGAATGAAATACGAAAGCGTAGAATCAGTGGATCATTTGAAGGGATGTGTGCCATCAGGGGGTGAATCAAGATTTGAAGAAGATGAAAGTCAAAGCGAGAAGTAAGACGTGAACAAGGCCGTTCGTTTCGAAAGATGGCCGAGTGGTTAGGCGAGTAAATTTATTATTTATGTTTGTTTATTTTTCAGGTCTAGGATTTTAACACTCAAGTGGTCAGGGAGAATAAAAATGAAAATTTATCATCAAAAATTTTAAAAACTATGTGTTCGACACTTGAGTCACTTCGTAGCATGTAGGCCGAAATTCTTTGTCCGGATAGAGTTCCGATGCATAATTTCTAATATTTGTTGACGTTAAGATATGATTTGTTCTCTTGCGGATTTTGCTTTTCATTGACTGTGGATTAGAAATTTATGGTCCATTTATCTCTAAAAGAACTGAGAACGAATTCTTTTGTCTTACCAAATCTATGCTCAAACAGGAAACATAATTTTTTCAGTTACGACATTTAAAAAAGTGAGTTGTGGAATTTCAGTTGTGTCCGTGTTCCTTATAAAATTCAAAAGTTAAAACTAAAGTTATTTGCACACTGCAAGTGACCCAAGAAATACATCAGGTGGGAAGATTAGTTCCGTTATACATATATTTCGCATGGAATTTCCATTTATACGTTTTGTTGGTGTATATGTCTATAATGTGTGCGATCGTGTATTTTGGAGTACCGAGGTAGGTCCGGGTATCCTGTACGTTAGGTGTGTCCAGATACAAAATCAGTGCTGTGTTATGACCCACAGTAAAATATGAAATAAATACATGAATAAATAGTAGAAATTTTACATTTCAATAAGCAAATTGAAATGTAGAATTTCATAACAGCTGTGGTTGGTCCGGGCACTTAATTAAAAAGGCTATAAGTCCGCTGTGCTCTGGTATGTCCGGGCACATATAAATGCGGTCCGTCCGCTTAAAGATAGATCCTGGTTTGTTCAACACGTCTGGGTAGAGTTTATGTTGGAGTGATTGAGTTTCTAACAGTGCGAAATAGAAATAAAACCACTAAACCCACTGAGAATCCGTTTATACTCAAAACCCGTTTTTTTATTTATTTTTCAGGTTAGCACACTCGCGCTACGACGGGCCAAGGTCAAATAAATTAATTAAATAGTGTTGTTTTTAAAAATTTAAATAGTGAAAGTACTTTTATCCAGAATATGTTCTCCTAATGTTAATAAACATTTTAGTACAATTCCGAAATGTTAAAAAAATTGCTTGATTTGTATGTGATAAAAGGAGAAGGTCCGACTTTAGTGGGACGGCACTGGCTTAAGGAGTCTAACTGCAGGCGTCTTACATTAACTGATACAGTAGAGCCTCGGGAGAGCAACGTAAACTTCATACACGATGATATTGAGAACAAATTTTCGAAAGAATCTCCTAATTTATTTTCGAAAACACAAGGATGTTTTATTGGTAGAAAAATTTAATAAATTTTGAAGAAAAACGTTAAGCCAATGCAGTTTAAACCGTGCCAATCGCCTTTTGCTTTGCAGAGTTAAATACAAGAAGAAATTAAGAGATTAATAAATGCAGGAAATTTAGAACCGGTTAGTTGCAGCAAATGGGCTACACCCATTATACATGTTTTGAAAAAGAATGGGCAAGTTAGCTTATGTGGAAGTTTAAAGATAACGATAAATCCACAATCTTAATATATATAATCCTAATGGTCGTGAAGCAGAAAAAGGGAAATGAGATTCACGCTCTGAAAGCGGAGAAAACTCATTTTCAAAGAATAAAGTTATATTGTAACAAAATAATTACTTGTTTCCTTGCTTTTGTCCTAAATACATAAATAAAAATATTTAATTCAAGAAATATTACCCGTTACATAAACGTATTCACGTACAACACACGGCCGTGTCCATTACACAGCCACACCCCAGCTTTTTTTAACTATATCTATTTCATCATTTATATAGTACTAGCTGTAATACTGCCTTACATAATACTGTATATTTTATGTATACTGTATACTGTATATGTTGATACTATATATGGTTTACGTTTTGACGTGAATACGTCTTTAAATTTAATACCATACGGGGGCAATCCAAAAAACCTAATGATAAAATCGGGGGATACAGTTTGGCGTTGTAGGTTCGAATCTATGCACTAAATCCGAAATTAAATTATACCACTGGATAGGTACAGGATCAAAGAAATCACTAGAAGAAGCGAGTTCAGTGACACATCGCGCGCGGCGAAGGAGGAAGCCCCGAAAAAGTAGGCTATTTTGTACTAAATTTTGCCGATTTTGAATTTCAAAATCGAATTCAAACAACCAGGCTGGCAGAATCGCCAGCAACACAAAAATTTCGCCAGTACATGTGATTGTGCAGCCGAATGTCAACGATCGGTGTCACCCCACCGAGAGAGTATGTGTGGCGCCCGCATGCGTTTGTTTCTCATTGAAACAAACATATGCGAACGTCACACGCTCTCCCTTTGTAGGATGTCACCGTATGCTCAATGTTTGTTGCACAATTTTGTGCCGTTTGGATATTATTATTTAAATATTAATTCATTACCTTTGCATATCTGCAAATTGGCATACTCACTCGTGCAGTGCTGCTCGCTTGTGAGATAAATATAAACAATTAGTTTAAAGTTTAATGGTCTTGATAAGACTGCTTTATTCGGTACAATCATATAGTTTTTATACAAAATTTTACCCTTTGATTATGATACCCATCAAGTGCATTTAAAGTTGCTACAAGTGCAGTTAAAGAATTTTCTTTGTTATTAATCAATCATAACTAAGGAATGTATGATTGACCTAATTCTAACTAATTATGCTATCTCATCAAAAATTAATAAAAATACCCTAAAAGTAGGCAACTTACTAGCTGCAATTAAATTCAGGTGTTTTTCTTACTAACAGCATTCTAACAATTATTCCATATAACAATTTATTCTTTTTAGTTCCTAACAATATGCAATTTATAATATCCTTACATCCCTTTCCTTTTAATAAAAAAAAATTTTAGATTTATATAAAAAAATTTTTTTTGTATAATATGCTTTCTTATTCTATTACAATGATCTATATTATGAAGGCTTGACATTATTTTTGTGGAATGTTTTGATTTTGTTATTAATTTTAACACTTATATTTACTCCTTTTATATCTGTAACCTTAAATGGACCTTTGTAAGGGCTATCTAATTTTCTCGTATTTCCATATTTTAAAAAGACATAATCTCCAATTTTTATTTTTAACGGATTAGTGACTTTATCATATTCTTCCTTTCTTTTATTCTTTGATATTTCCAATAAGACCTTCGCTTGTTCATGTGCATGTTTTAATCTCAATGTTAGTTCTTTAGCATAATCTGCAATGTTATATACGGGTGAATTGTTTTTTATTATGTTCGTTGGTAAATTTGCTAATTTCCCAAATATTAGTTCATATGGTGTGAAACCTGTGTCTACATGTGGTGTTGTATTATAACAAAATGTGTAGTAAGGTATCCATTTATCCCATTCATGGTCACTGGTAAAGGATAATAGATATTGCTTTAATACCCTATGATTTCTTTCTAATGATCCTAAGGATTCATGGTGATACGGGGTTGAAGTTTTGTGTTTAATATTTAGCAATTTTGTTACATTTTGAAAAATTTCATTAATAAACTCTGTTCCCATATCGGTTTTGACAGTTTTAAAGAATCCATATTTTAGAATGAATTTTTCTGTTAAGGTCTTTGCTATAGTCAGAGCTTCTTTATTGGCAATAGGAATTGCTTCTACGTATTTGGTTAGGTCACACTGAATAGTTAAGATGTATCTGTAGTCGTTGACTAATGGTAAGGGTCCTACCGTATCTAACGCTACAATTTCGAAACTGTTTGTTGGTGTTTCTGTGAGTACCAATTCTTCTTTAACATGTCTTGTTATTTTATTGCGTGTGCAAATCTTGCAATTATTAATATGAGCTTTTACCATTTTGTTCAAGTTTTTCCAAATATATCTTTGCTTTATTCTATTAATAGTTCTTTTAACTCCTGAGTGGCCACCTTGCGGAGAATCATGAAATTCTTGGATTATCTCTTTTTGATTCTTAGAATCATATATTCTTTGTGGAGGGTTATACAATAATACTTTTAAATTCAGTTTTCCTTCTTTAGATTGTAATCTATTAAATTCATTCTTAAATTTTTCTATTGTATAAAGTTTAAATAATTCACTATCAGTTGCTAGCGCTAGTTCTTTTATATTAGTATCTTCAGTTTCTTGAATGAGCTTCTCCAAACATTGACCTAAGTCATTATTCGGATTATCGCTTATTCTCCATATTATTTCATTATTTTTCAGTATAACCTCCGGCATAGGGAATGCAATCTCGCGAGATTGGGGCTCAAGCGAGATCTCGCGAGTTTATGAATATCAATGCTGCGAGATCTCGCCAATTACGAGATCTCGCGTGATTGGCAGTTTTGTGTGTGTTTATTCTTGCAAATTATCATAATATTTGAATAAATTAGGAAAAAAATAATAAGAATTATAGGTATTATGAAAGAAAGAGAAATTGATTCATTTATTTTTACGAATTTTTTCAATAAACTTTTATGTATTTAACATTGTGTGATGTATCTATCTATCATGTTTTTCATAAACTTTTAAGTAGTAAACTTTGACGTATTTAATCAAATAAGAAATGAAATAAACAACCAGTCTTCTCTTCTAATATCAAACAAAAGTCTTTTACTAATATAACAGTTCTTTTATAACAAAGCAACAAGAAGTCAAAAACTAAAATGAAATTCATTAACTAAGTTTAGTTGACTATTAAACTGAGATATTATCATCAATTAAAGAAAACTATACCTACTCAGAGATCTATTAGAAATTACAGATTAATTAACAAAATATACGAATCAAATTAAAGTCTTGTTCAGTTCACCTTACACTCCATTCTTAGGAATTATTTTTAAAGTAGCTCCTTAAGAAGCACAAAATGTCTAATGAATCGTCTGCTAAACGGCTTCTTATTTTGCTGGCCAGATAACCAGCCGCTGAGAAGGCCCTTTCGGATTCAACACTAGTTGGAACCACAGATCTCAGGCAGTCATCCGCGAACTGTAAAAGTTCGCCTTTTGACCCCCCGGACTCATATAAATTCATTTCCTTTTTGATTAATGACTCCAGCGAATTCGTAATTAGTTTTCTGTCTCTAGGTTCTTTGAACGCAGTCAAGGTTTCCTGAAGTTCTTCTTGCAATGAAATACTTTTACGCTTACATGTCCCAGAAAGAGATGAAAGTGGTTCGTTATCGTTACAGTTATCAGCAAATTCAGCAATATCATTAGCGGTGGCAGCTGATGTTGATGCGATCGACCAAGATGGATCTGAATTTGTCTGTTTTTCTGAATTAGTCAGACTGTGTTGCGAATGCAAGCGCTCTATAAGTGATTTAATTTCAGTTCGAACCACATTTTTCGGAGGCAATTTAAAGGTTTCGTCTCTCGCAAACTCTTCTTTATCTGCTTGGTATTTAGCTGGATCTCTCATATATAACAAGCATGCTGTCAAATTCGTCCAACGCTCAACAATGCGCTTTCTCAAGGAGACAGCTAGTTTTTCTGCCAATGGAGTTTTAAGCTCTTCCAGTTTACGAATCATAAACCTAAGTGTTGTTTCTGCGATAGCCAAGTCAGTATCTCGACGACATAACACCTCCACAGCCAGTTTTACAGGTTGAAATGCCTTGTCTAAGCTCACTAAAACCGCATGTTCTTCCGCACTCAAAGAGTAGTTCGGATCAGCTTCCAAGCAGAGGTCGATCAAAGCTTTGCTGACACACAGCTTGATTCTATTAAATGTAGAAATCATGTCGGCTAGGCTCGACCATCGAGTTTTACAATCAAGTTGTAACTTTATATCTTTTCCAAATTCTTGCTTTACGTATATTTGCAGAGTATCAGTTTTAGTAGATGATCTTTTAAAAAGTGTCACCAATTTCCTAACTTTCTCAATAATACCCGCATATTCTGCATTTAGGTCTACTTCTATTCTGGGGATAGAGCAATGAAAAACGTCATCTTCTGAGCCTGTGCTAGATATTTCGTCCATTTCACAAGAAATCTCATCGTCGTTTTCCTCATTTTCAGATTCTATCACAGGTTTCTCAACATCAGTGTGTTTTTTATAAATAGTATCTATTATGCCAAGTTGAACTCCATGGGCATAACAGAGCTGATGTGTAGGTGATATCAATCGACCCAACTTTTTCATCACACTTGCCCCATCTGTAGTAATATTGATAATATCTTTTTCCAGAACAAGGCCAAATTCGGTTAATTTTGTTTTCAAAATACTGACACCACTTTCAGCAGGCATACTTCCAAAGACGCGAATCAGCCCCAAGTTCCAAAACAAAGCATTACCGTTCAAAAATGTGTGTACATTTACATTCATGTATCGCTTGTTCATAGAAGAAGTCCACTCATCAAATGTTAGCGTAAATCTGTGATCATTCTCCTTCAGCTGAGCCAGTTCACGCATTATTTTCAATTTCAATATCATACCATAATTCATAACAATAAGTTTTATTGTGTTTGGGGACTTAGGCAGTTTGTGTCCCGAAGAACTGAAAAGATCTCTCATATCTTTGGAGGTACAGAAAACACGGAAAGGTAGTCCATCTTTAGCTACCATTCTTGATAGTTTTTTCTCCATAGAAGTATCTTCAGCCGCGAGGAAGTGATCAGTAATTTTTTGCCTCTTCTTTCTTAGTGGTGGTGCTGGTGCCGACGATTCTGGTGATTCTGGACTAACATTCGACGTAGATGCGGAGGCGGTTACTAATTCCATGTTTTGATTAGTAGCCCCAGTATTTGATGATGGTGGCGGCAACAGCGGCGGTGATATGAGTTGCATCTCGCTCACTTCTACCACATTATTCTTTTTTGTGTCAATTTTGTGAATGGATTTTAAATGCACATGTAAGCCACGAGGAGATCGATCTTTGGTTTTAAGAATCTTCTTACAAAGTTTGCACTTAGCACTCAGTCCATTTTCAGCTCTTAAAAAGTGTTTCCATACTTCCGACACACTCACATAGTCGTTATAAACTATATTCGCGGACATCGTTCGTTGTTCCACTCGTAAATCACATAAGAAACTGAAAGAAAAATACTCGAATGCAATCAACTCAACCACGGATTGTTAACAACTATTACTAGTTATTACAAGTTATTACTAGTAAACAAAAGAACGCAGCAAATCGCCGGTTAAATTTTCGACCAATCGCACGCAATGCAAGACGATTGTATGCTCGAGGGCATTCCCGTTAAACTCGCGAGATCTCGCCCATTTTTCGGCTGAGATCAATCTCGCTAAAAAAGGCCGAGATCTCGCGAAAACGAGATCTCGCGAGAACGAGATTGCATTCACTACTCCGGCATGCCATTAATTTCTTTAAGCTCAATTTTCAACTTTTGGACGTTTCGCGTTTCTGAGATGGAAGTGCATTCCCAAGAATGGAATTGATCAGGCTTCTTCCTTTGAGAATGTTTACTTTCCACGATATAATCATCATTTTTCTTCGACATGTTTCGCGTAACTACATTAATTTCTCTTGGAATCATTGCTTTAACCATATCTGAGTTTATATTTATACGTGATAAAGCATCTGCATTCGTGTTTATTTTTCCCTGTTTATAGACGATATCGAAACCATAGTCTATTAAATCTAACCGTATGCGCATTAGTTTGGAAGACGGATTTTTGTGTGTAAATAAGCTCACTAAAGGTCTATGGTCAGTTACTACAGTGAATTTTCTTCCGTTAATGTATGGCCTGAAGTAATTTATGGCCCAGTGTATAGCTAAAAGTTCTTTTTCAATTATTGGTTTATTAACTTCATGTTTGTTTAAACTACGGCTTGCGTAAGAAATGGGAAGGTCCTCACCAATATCACCTTGCGAAAGAATTGCTCCTAGAGCATATTGCGAAGCATCAATTGTTAAAATAAATTTTTGATCAAAATTGGGATATTGTAAAATAGGAGATGAGATAAGTTTAGTTTTTAAAAGGTTGAATGCTTCTTCACCCTCTTTGGTCCAAGAAAACGTGACCTTTTTTTTGACAAATTATTCAGCGGTTTTGCTATTTTGGCAAAATTTGGTATGAAGCGTCAGTAATAATTGCAGAAAGCAACAAATCTTCGAATTTCATCAGAATTTTTAGGAACCGGGTAATTCAGAACTGTGTCACATTTTTTTGAATCTGCGCGTATACCGTCGTTGGTTATAAGATGTCCTAGGTATGTCACTTCCGATTGTAAAAAATTACATTTCTTCGGGTTTAATTTGAAATTATATTCCCGAAATTTTTCACATGTTTTAATTAAATTGGCGTTATGATGTTTCAAGCTACATCCAAATATTATGACATCATCGACACATCAAAATGCCTCTGAGTCTAGTCCGGCTAACGCAATTGAAAGCATTCTTTGGAAACTGTTCGTTGAAATTTTTAAGCCAAAAGGTAATCTTTTAAATTGGAAGTGTCCTTTGTCAGTGGAAAATACTGTGTATGGCCTTGAATTCTTGTTAAGAGGAATTTGATGAAAAGAATCTGACAGGTCAAGGGTTGTAAAGTATTGTTGGGATTTATTTAATTTATGTGTTGGGATTTATTTTTGTTTCCAACATAATAAAACTCTTATTTTATCTTCTCGTTTATTTCTTTTCTTTATTATCTTAATTTGACAACATTCTTTGTGTTTCTGGCATTAGTTTAATGGGCACCATTCAAAATAGTGACTTGTCTCACATCGGTTAATACTTCGTTTATTTTCATTTATTAATTCTTTGCTACATTAGTCATTCCTTTATTCTTAGTACTACCCTAACCTACTCTCCTTACTTGGATGAAGCGGCTGTCATGGCTCTCTTCTCCATTTTCTTATTCCTTCGGTAGGCCAACCGTTCCGGCTTCAATTGAGTGATTTTTATGCTGGCCCGGATTCTCTCTTGCTTCGTCTGCGCTAACACCTAAGTTCTTGTGGCCTCCTGGATCAATCTTTTATACCGGGCTTCCACTCCGGTCTTTTCTTTTTTAGCCTTTGGTGGCTCGGCTGGTGGCTGCAAGGGGCGCTGGTTCCTTCGGTAATACTCCTCTACGGTGATGGGTCGAGGTCCTGCCGTAGGGTCTTGCAGAGCGCCTTCCAGTGGGATGTTCATATGTAGGTTTAGAATGGTACCTAGCCAGCCTTATGGCCGGTTCAAGGGTTTTACTGGGTAGTAGGTGGGTAACCTGGCTACCGTTTTATTAATTGGACTGCTCTCGGCCGGTCGTCTTCAGCTGCTCGTCTTGGGCTGGTTGTCCTGGGCTGGCCGTCCTCGTCTGCTCGTCTTCGGCTTGATCGTATCTCTGCTTGAACGTCTTCGGCTTCACCCGTACTTCTTCTTGATCGTCTTCGGCTTCACCCTTGGGACGGCTACGATGCGTCTGTTCTGGTGGCTGGGTTTTTACTGCCCTCCATTGATTTTCTCTGCTTTTTTATATCGCTTTTCCCTGCTGAATCTGCGCTTACCGATTCCTGTTTACCTTTGGTTGAACCGCTGACCCAGGTAAGGTCGACGACTTTTCGTGTCCATTCAACTCTTTTCATTTCCTGCGTCAACCGCTGACCCAGTAGGGTCGACGACTTTTCGTTTCCATTCAACTTTTTTTTCATTCATTTCCATTCATTCAACTTCATTCATTCAACTTTTTCCATTCATTTTCATTCATAAAGTGAATGATCACTATGCCATGTTATTGTTGTCAAGTCTCCAATTCTCTGTATGATTCCTCCCTTTGTTATTGTTTTTCTTTTGTTATTGTTTTTCAGGTGTAATTTTACCGGCGGTCGTGACGCTAGAGGTCAAATTGCTGCGTCAGCAATTTGTTATCAAGCGGCGTGAGTGCTGGTGCGCGAGTGCCGGTAAGCGCCGGTGTCAGATTTCATTTCAAGTGAGTGCCGGTAAGCGCCGGTGCCAACTTGCATTTTAAATTGTTGGTGACGATTTTTTGTTGATTCAGCATTTTTTGCTGAATGGACGGAAAGTTCCCGTTTAGAGAGGGGTCAATGGCCGGAGGTGAAGGGCATTCGGAGTCAGGGGCATATTTTTGTGTCACAACACTCCTCCCTCCTTTAGAGAGGTTTCCCCCGCATGTAGTGAAGTAGGTGTAGTGTAGATCTTCTTTTCCACTTTGTTTGTTTTTATTTTTTTTTTTGTTTTTTTTTTCCATTTAAATGCTTAAATACTTATTTAAATACGACTACGTTACAGTTTCCTAATTTTGTTATGGTGTCCCCTATTTATTCTATCGTATCTATGATTATAGTCTCATTTTTTGCTCTTATACGTATATAATTTTTTTTTTTTTTTTTGTATTCTACAATTTTAAAGATATATGTATATTTCTTTTACTTTTACTATATATTTGCATTCTTGTTTCCGTTATTTCAAATTGATTCCTTCAAATCGACGTGCGGTTTCGCGCGGGTGTCCTTTCGGTTCCTAGAAGTTGTTCGCGGCGAGGTATGCTGCCGGGTATCGGAATGATGTTCACGCGTCGTTCTTCTCTCCTTTCAATAATAGGCTTCTGGCGGTGTATTTTGTGTTTTCTCAATGTTTTTACCAGGATTACGACCAGTATTAGGGTTAGCAAGGATCCACTCATTATTGTGGTTGTATGTAGTTTTATGTGCATGTGTCTCGTCTTTTCTTCTTTAGCTATTTCTTCTTCCAAATCCATTATGGTGTCACTCTCTTCTCTCAATCGGTCGTTGAATGCCATGGGTTGTATTACTTCTAGTCCCTTTTCGGTGTGACTTCCTTCTTCTTTCTTTTGGTAGCGGTCAAACTTGATCTTTGGTGGTGGGTGTGTTTCAGGTTGTCGCAACTGTAAAGTGTGGAGCTCGTCTAACTTATATGGGAGTGTGTAGCCGGCTAGGTGGTAGGTGCATTTTACTTTAAGTACCACTATACCCAGTCCTTGAAGCTCACTAGTGTATTCGTTATTGTCACATTGCGCTATTAGGTTTGTCCTCTGGTGTATCCAGTACAGCCACGCATTTTCTTGATGCATGGGGACAGTCACGTTTTGGGCTTGTTTCAGCAACCGGAATGAACAATTTTCGGTTTTCCCATTTTGTCCTTTGAACAGTTCCTCAAGGCAAGTCGCCCTTGTGGGTGTTATTTGGGTGGGCTGGTTCCGGTAACATATAGAGTATGTGTCGTTTATTGTGATACACTGAAATCGGTACTCAAGTTTACTCATGCCGAAGTTAAGTTGGGATCGGCTGGTATTCAAAAAGTATGTCGCCGGTAGATCGTATATGTAGAAAGCGTTCTGTCCTGTTGATACTGGCGTTGTGTACACTTGATTCACGGTATATTGTAGGGTGTCTGCCAATGGAATCCGTATTTGAATGAGTAGTCCGCTTTCGTGAGCTTCGCAATCTACCTTGGCTATTTTTTGTAGCGTTGAAAAATCCAACATACTTTCCTTTCCGTAATGTGCTTTGGTAATGTTTGCATATAGTTCTCGGAATTGATGGGACGGTAGTAGTAGGGGGCTCAGTTCCCTATTATTTGTTGCTTCCATTAGCATAAATATATCAGTGATGTCGAGGTAAATCTGTTGTAATTCCTCCAGTATTATAATCATTATTTCATTTATATCCGCTCTATGGTGGATTTGTTGGAACAACAAGGTATATTGTTGGTACTCCCCCTGTCTCTTCTGATTTACATCGTTGATCTTTTGTATTAACTGGTTATATTTTGCGGTCATTTCCTGATTTGTCTCATTGACCGTTTTGAGGGTGGTGCGCATTACCGTGATTTGTTGTTTGGCTAGCTCCAGGTTCCGTTCGCTCTGAGCATCTAGTTCATCCAATTTCTGATTTATTTTATTTGAGTCTTGGTCGTCCATGGTGCCAAATAGTTTCTTCATTACTCTACCACCTAAATTTATAAGTCCTCTCTTATATCTTCGCGTGGTTCCCGTGGTGAGTTCCACCTTCCCAAGGAGTTCTAGTATTTGCTCTGATCGTTTCTGAAGGGTAATATTCCAATGTTTACACATCTCCACTCCCAACTGATTGTCTGTTTCCTCACATATGTTATTGAGTGCTCTTGTGCTTTCCTCTAAGTACTTTAAGTGTGGACCCCAGTCTGGTTTACTAATCCTGGTAACAATGTTCCAGTGGTCGTGATATATTTGTGCTGTGCCTATAGGTTCGAATACCACTCCGCGTTCGGTGAGTGTATGAACTTCCAATGGTTGTTGAGCTGCGGCTATTGATATCAAATAGCAGGCGATGATAAGTGTCTGGAGTCTAAGATCGAAACGTTGGTTAGTTGAATAATTTAAGGCGATTATTATGAACGCGCCTCTTCTTATTCCCTATTTGTATAGTCGTATTTACTGGACTATTTATTTTCACTATTCTGTATGGTCCCAACCAAAATTGTGATAGTTTATTTTTTCGAGCGGCATTTCTTAGCAGGACTTGATCTCCTACATGTACTTTTATTGGGTGTATTTTTCTGTCGTAGTATTCCTTAGACAGGAGTTTGTTTTCCTCGGTGTTGTGCCTCGCTATTTGATAGGCCCTTTGAAGTTTGTTTCTTAACCTCAGATAATGGTTCTCATGGTCATAAATTGGTTGGGGTTCTTTTTTCAGGTTATTCGGCAAACTTGCTGTGAATCCGTAGAGACAATCCATTGGTGTCAGTTTGGTAGCCATGTGCATACTATTATTTCTTACGAACATCGCTGCTCTCAAGTACTCATCCCAATTAGTGTAGTTTTCATCGACAAAATTTCTTAAATAATCTACGAGCGGTCGGTGAGATCTCTCCAACGCTCCGTTGGTTTGTGGATGGTACGGTGTGGTTTCTAATTTTTTTATCTTAAACAATTTACAGACTTGGTGAAACATGTCTGATGTGAAATTAGTTCCCTGGTCGGTTATTAGCTTCTTTGGGATCCGGTATCTGCTTATGATTTCGTCGGCGAAGGCTTGTGCAACTGTTTTAGCCTCCATATTTTGTAGCGGTATCACATCCATGAACTTGGTGAGATCGTCTTCAAAACTAAGGATGTACTTGTTACCGTTCGTGGTTTCAGGTAGAGGTCCTACGATGTCCATGTACACCTTATCAAAGGGTAACTTGGCCGTATCAGTTAGTATCATAGGCTCTTTGTGTTCCCTGCTTTGCTTGTTTATTTGGCATTTCTTGCACCGCTTTACATAATTCGCAACATCTTTAATCATGCCTTTCCAATAATACTCTCGTTTTAGGCGTTGATAAGTTTTATATATTCCCTGGTGCCCTCCGAATGGTGCATCGTGGCAGTCGGCAAGTATTGTTTCGATTTCTTTAGGATCTGTTAATATCCTCTGCTTGGAGGTGTGTTGGCCTTCAGAGATTTGCTGTTCTTCGTGTTCTTGTTCCTCTGTTCTTCTTGTTGCATCTTCTATTGCTGGTCGACTTGCAGTGTTGTCCCTAGCCTCTATCTCCTTAGCTTGTTGGCGAGTTATAGCCATGACCTCGTACGGTATCCTACTCAGAGCGTCCGCGTTAGTATGTTTTCTTCCTTCCTTGTATTGCATGTCGAAGTCGTAGTCAGATAGCTTATGCCACAACCGTAATATCCTGCTTGTAGGATCTTTTATCCGTATTGCTCCTCGTAAGGGCTTGTGGTCTGTAAATACGACAAAATGTCTTCCATATAAGTAACTCCTATAGTTCTTTACGGCCCAAACGATGGCCAGCAGTTCGCGTTCAATCGTTGAGTAATTTCTTTCCGCTGAATTTAGGGTTCGGCTGGCATAGGCGATCGGTCTTTCCTCGTTGTCTGGACCTTGTGCCAAGACTGCTCCAAGGGCTTCTCCACTGGCATCCGTATATAATTTAAACATTTCGTCGAAGTTTGGATAACGCAATACTGGTGGGCTGGTGAGTTTATCTTTCAGGGTTCTGAAAGCGTTTTCGCATTTGTCATCCCAATTGAACTTGACATCCTTTCTTAATAGTTTATTTATGGGGGCCGCTATTCTGGAGAACCCTTCTATGCACTTGCGATAATAATTCGCCAGTCCTAGGAATGATTGCACTTGCCTAATTGTTCTGGGTTTAGGGAATTCTTTTACGGATTGTATTAGACTCGGGTCTGGGGCCACTCCATTAGTACCACATCTATGCCCCAGGTAAATAATCTCTCTCTTGAGGAAGTTGCATTTTTCTGGATTCAGTTTTAGGTGATGTTCTCTTAATCTTTGTAGGATGGATTTTAGTTTTTTCTGGTGGTCCTCTAGATTTCTACCGTATGTTACAATGTCGTCTAGGTAAACGAAACACTGTAACCCTTGCAATCCAGTTAATACATGATTCATTAACCGCTGAAACGTAGCTGGGGCACCCTTCAGTCCGAATGGCATTCGTTTAAATGCATAATGGCCATAGGGCGTGCTGAATGCTGTTTTGTCGCGGTCTTCGGCGTTCATCGCTATCTGATGGTAGCCGCTGGCGAGGTCGAGTACGGAGAAATAACGAGCATTCCCTAACTGATCTAGGATATCTTCTATCCTAGGCAGTGGGTAAGCGTCTCCTTCCGTCACGTCGTTTAGTTTTCTATAGTCGACCACAATTCGCCAACGTTTCTGGCCATCAGGTCCCAGTTTCTTAGCTTTATCTATTGTTCCCCCGACTCCCCCGACTCCTTGGGGACTACTCCGTTTCCCGAGTTTATTACATATACCCTTCTTCCCCTGTCATTTGAATTATTTCCCGAGTTGTTATTATGAGAGAAGCGGTTAAACCCGTTACTATTATTTCGGTTTTGATTGGCATTATTGTGTCGATTATTGTTCCTATAATTATTGTTGTTTCTAGAGCGATTTCGAAAATTATTGTTTCGAAAATTCGCATTTCTGAATGGTTTGTTTTGATAATTATTCCTAACAACATAGTTTTGATTTTGTTTTGGACGGAAACCTGAATTCCTATCATTTCTGCTATTATAGCTTAACACTTGAGGTCTATTTGGAACCTCTGCGTCACTGGCTATTCTAATAGCTTCTTGAAGATTTTTTGGCATTGCTGCGAAGACCGTGGATTTGATTGGTTCTTGCAAACCATGTTTGAATGAGTTCAACCCTATCTGATCATTCAATTTTAAAATTATCTGCCTATGTTCTTCCCCTTGCTCAGCTATTTGTAGTCCATTTAGTTGGGCTACCAAATTTTCAACCTGACTAGCAAAGTCCCTAACAGTTTTATGCCCCTGTATAGATTTAGATAGTTCTGTTTGTATTTTTAATGGGGTTTTATTAGTTCTATATAATTCTTGAAGCTTTTCGCGCAAAGTTGCTAAATCTGCGGGTGCTTGTAAAATGCTAAGTTTATTTTTAACTGTTTCTGAAAGTCTAGTTTTAAGAACAAATTTTATTAATTTTTCTTTTTTATATTGCCTTTCAAATCATTGTACAAAAATTCTATCAAATTTAGGAAATTATTCAAATTTTTTGTTTCACCCTGAAATTCAGGTATTACTTTTAAACTAAGCGAAATATCGAAGGAAGTCATATTGGTATTATCGATCTCTAAAGTCTTTTTAATATTATTATCTAAAATATTTTCTAAAGTATTATACGCCTTACTAAATCTTTCTTTCACCTTGATGGCTACTTCTTTATCAACATTTAAGATTTCTAGATATTTTGTGTTGAATTTAAGTTTGATGCTTCATAGCTCTGTTAACTTTATTAATAAGTGAGAAGAGGAGTATACTCTATTTGGGTTTTTAATGAAATTTATCGTTGTCTTATTAATATTTTCTATTACAGTTTCTATGTCATTCATTTTTTACACATGCTGAACAGATATTTGCCTTTTTACAGTATTGTTTAAATATTCTTTCAATTTTTTCATCAATAAAAATCCTCCAATTAAAATTCCTAAAACTACTAAAATCAATTCTATATCCCTCAAAAATCTACTTTGTAGCGTATTTCCGACATTCGATGTAGAAGTCCCAGCATTGTTATTTATTATTGAGCTGAGCGAGCGAAGCTCTTATGCGTCGACGAAATATGAAACCTTTGTAACCAAACTCCTCCTAGACCGTTTGATCAATCGATCTGAAATTTTACATACTAATAGTATTTTTGACGGTGAGTGCTAACATCTATTTTTTGTTACTAAATTCGCGAAAAAAAATCAGTAGGGGTAGGCTTCTTAGTTAACAATTTTTCTGATGAACGAACCAAAATTAGTACAAAGGTTTGTGTCATGGAAATCTAAATTTAGTTTTTATGTATTTAGAACGATCACTGCGTTTTTTTCCAAGAATTCCAAAATATACGACAAACAAAATACAATTTTGACAAAAAATCGCTGTCTTTTTGACAGTTTACTTGTATAAATGAAGTTATGGTATTGATCTTAGGTGATCAGTTTTCGCCTTCTTGAACCAGAATTAGTATTTGCGTAAAGATCCTAGCACAGGCACCTGATTTTGAAAGCTGCTTTCAAGAGCTTTCGCCAATTCGCCGTTGAGAATTTGAAAACCAGAAATCAGAAATTAAACAATTTTCTGCCGGTTTAAAGGGTACTTTTCCGGTGAAAATTTGAATTTTCAAGGGTTTTTTGCCCGTAGCGGCTAAATGAAGCGTCCTAGAGGGTTCATATGTATGACCGACCCCCATTATTTTAACATTTCCTACATTTTATACATTATTTTTCTCTAAATGGAGTTTTTAAACGTGTACACACAAAAGATGGGAAAATTTATAAAATTCAGATTTTGGAAATTTAATGGTTTTGGGCTCGTAGCGGCTAAACGAGGCATCCTAAGGGGCTCATATGTATAACCGACACCCCTTATTTTGATATTTTCTACCTCCTTTTCATACATCATTTTTCTCTAAATTGAGTTTAAAGATGTGCATGCAAATGATGGTGAAAGTGATAAAATTCACATTTTGAATTTTCAACAGTTTTTTGCCCGTAGCGGCCAAACGAAGTGTCCTAGGGTATTCGTATGTATCACTGACCCCCAGTATTTTGTCATTTTCTACCTTTTTTTATACTTAGTTTTTCTCTAAATTCAGTTTTTAAAGATATATACATACAAAAGATCGGAAAACTGATAAAGCTCAGATTTTGAATTTTTAACAGTTTTTTGGCCGTAGCGGCTAAATTATAACCTCAAGGGGTTTCATATATATAAACGACCCCCATTATTTTGACATTTTCTACCTTTTCGTCATACATTATTTTTCTCTAAATGGAGTTTTTAAACGTGTACATACAAAAAATGGGAAAGTTGATAAAATTCAGATTTTAGACATTTAATGGTTTTGTGATCGTAGTGGCTAAACGAGGCACCCTAGGGAGCTCATATGTATAACCGACCCCCTCATTTTGACATTTTCTACCTCATTTTTATACAACATTTTTCTCTAAATTGAGTTTAAAGATGTGCATACAAAAGATGTTGAAAGTGGTAAAATTCAAATTTTGAATTTTCAAGTTTTTTGCCCGTAGCGGCCAAACGAAGTGTCCCACGGTATTTATATATCTGAACGAACCCCCATTATTTTGACATTTCCTGCACTTTTGTCAAACATTAATTTCCTCTACTGTAAGTTTTTATAAATGTGTCCATATCCAAAATTACGATTCTAGCTAATAATTTTGTAAATCATTGAAATCTGATAGTAAAGATGAATGAATTATTGAAGAAATCTGATAGTAAAGATGATTGAATGAATGACTGAAAATGGTTTCATATCTTCAATATATACACTCGTAATCATAATAAATATACAAATAGACTCATCTTATATATATAAATAAATAATATAAAACACAAAATACTAGAAATCCCATTATAACAAAAAGTCATAATTAATAAGATAAAAAGAAACCAAGTGCGTGTCGAACACACATTAGCTCAGGGTTCCGTAGAATACCGCATAAAGTATTGAGTTAAAGAAATCTTTGTTGGTAGCTTAAAACATCGAATATCTACATAATTACCGGTAAGACTCTTATTGTTCAAACCAAAAATCGTTTGCTGTTTTTATATAGTTCTACTACCTTTAATTTATTCAGATTTTTCTGGCCCGGCGTTCAAAAGTTAGAGAGGGGTGGACACACTTATGACGCTTTTAGAGGCGTAGAATGATGAAATTAGAGGCGTATATTTATATTTAGGAGTTTACTGCGGAAACCGTGAGAAATTTACGGAAAAAATTTGCCTTCCAATCAGTTGATCAATCAGTGAAGCGAGTTTGTGAAACCGGTTCGTTATTGGACAAAACAACCCGTTCCCGTTTTCGTCCAGTGCGCACACCCGAAAACATTGCTGCAGTTTCGCACAGTGTGCATGAACATCCATCAACACCAATTCGTCATCGTTCTCAGGAACTGAACATTTCTCGCACTTGTCTGATGAGAATTTTGGCTACAAACATGAGTGCAAGAAATGAACCCTCATGACCATCTGATGCGTTTTGTGTTCGCCTATCGCATCGGATGGGTTGAAGATCGTTGGTCGAAAATGTACTGAAAAATTGGATTGATCCGATGGGGTACTGTAAGGCCAGCCTTGGCAGTCATTTGAATGATTTTGTGTTTCACTCGTAAATGGAAATGTTCAATCTTTCTAACAAAGTTATAGTTTTGGACAAATATACATTAGTTTTTTTTATATCCGATTAAAATTCCAAATCGTATATGGCCCACCTTTTATCTCTTGAGTTTCTCTCACTGAAGGTAATGAAGAGATAGAATAATAAACAAGAAATGGCCAATAAATCAGTGTTTAGGGCTAGAATTGTAATACACATATTTTTTACATTAAAACCAAGTCAACACACATGGTATCGGCTTGAACCAATTGCTACCAATTATTACATTACCACAGATGACTATGAAACAGAGTGTCTATATATCGACCGCTCAGCTCAATTTTGTGTGCGACTTCGCGAACGCCACCTAGTTAATTCTTCTTTTATTTTTGAACCCGATTTGCCCATTTTAAGGAATAAGTGTTACAATGTTGTATTTTAGTGTGTTCTTGCTTTATTTTTGTTTTTCATATATAATTTCCGCTCAGATTTTAGTTGTTTTATATTTTGAACAAAAACATCTTTTTCTTGTCCCTTGCTTATACTGGTTAAAAATATAGATCTGCCAGTTCCTTTCTAATTTTATTTAATTTTCCTCCTCTGGTCCTCTGTCTTTTTATACATGAGGGTGTTGCTTACACCATTGATTTCTTATTCTGCGGCTGTTGAATCTGCCTCTTCCTATATTCCTCCAACGTTATTGTTTTCCTTTTGTTCTGGGCATTGACGTCCTCTTCAAACTCGTTTTTGTTCTGCTGCTTGCGGTATTTGGAAATCGGGATCGGCCTTGGTCCAGCAGTCACATCCTTCAAAGCTTGGTGTAATCTTTCCTTCAGTGTTGACACTGAATTTGCAGGATCGCCATGTAATGTTTGGATATTATTGCAATTTATAATATCCTTACAATATGCAATTTATAATATCCTTACAGTATGCTTTTTATGTCGTACTTTTCGTATCACAGACCTATAATTAATAAACTTATATTGTAACAAAATAATTATTTGTTTCCTTGCTTTTGTCCTAAATACATAAATAAAAATATTTTATTCAAGAAATATTACCCGTTACATAAACGTATTCACGTACAACACACGGTCGAGTCCATGACACAGCCACACCCCAGCTTTTTTTCTTTAGTTATAGATTTTTGATTGCTAGCAGTTATCTTTTGATTGTAACATAAGTTCAAAAACTTCCAAAAAATTTTTAGCTATTTCAAAAATATTTTTATTAAGGTTTGGTTACAAATTTGACGTACAATGGATAATATATTGAAATTATGAATGCACAATAAAAGAATGAGAAATTAATTTAAAACAACAAACCAAGCACTCTTTCAAAAAGAGCCAATTTTGAAAATATTACTGCACCTTATAACACCTATAAACCTTAAAGTTACAAAAAAATGATATAAAGTAATTATAAGGAAACTACATTTATCCTATGTTCGGTGACAACAATGAACAAATAAGGATTTAAAGATTGCCAGTTGAAACTCAAACACAACTGATTAAGTTTCTACTTAAACTTTAATTAGTTTTGACTACTTCTCTTAAATACCTTATCTTATATACATTTTCTGAATGTGAATTTTTTATGGCACAGTAATATTTAAGGGGTTAACCTGATCCGATCGGCTACATCAACGAAACGCCCACGCCGTGTAAATTTATTTTCGGCGAATTTGTGGAAAAATATTGCTTTCTTCAACTGACAAAAAAAGTTAAGGTTTGATCAAAGACAAAATAATTTACCAGATGTTGCGATCCCATATGACTCTGTACCCAAATTTTTCCAACATACTTTATTTATTTGAAGAAAAAATATACTAGCTGAATTTCCAATACATAAAAAATTACAAAACTTTTCCGAAAAACGCGAGATTTTGCATTTACGAACTTTAATCTGAATTTTATGATATATCATAACTTTTGTTTGGAAACACCCTTAAAAACTCAATTCAGAGAAAAATGATGTATCGGAAAAAATTAGTAAGTTTTAAAAAAGTGGGGGTCGGTTATACGTTTGGTCCCCGTAGGACGATTTATTAAGCCAATAGGGACAAAAAAACGTTGAAAATTCAAAATCTGTCAGTCTCAATTTCCAATGCACACCTTTAAAACCTCAATTTAGAGAAAAATTAAGTATGAAAGGAAGGGAGGAAATGTTAAAATATTGACAGTTGGTCATACGTTTGAATCCCGTTGAACGCTTCGTTTAGCCGCTACGGGCAAAAAACCGTTAAAAATTCAAAATTTTACGGGAAAAGTACCCTTAAAACTGAAAGAAAATTAGTCAACTTGGGATTCCCGGAAACTATTATGTCCTACGATCTGAAATTCACAAAAAATATTGACCATTTTCTACTAATTTGAACAAATCCACCTGCCATGTGTTGAATGAACAGAAACTGTATTGAATAACACGAGCAAAATTTATGGAAAACAATTAAAACCGGCTCTACGGAAATACAGAGTGTTAACTGATAGAGAATCCTTGAGAGAAAGCTTTTGTTCCGATTTGCAAAAGCGAAAAGTAAGGGTTCACTCATACGCAAGTGAGGGTTGATGATTTTGTATTCGAAACGGGCATAAGAAGATCCAAAAATAAATCAATTCCCATTTCCCAATCGAAAACCACATGACATGAAGTCGCACCCATCTCTAGTATGAATCCATGGATGGATTTCATATCAAGAGTAAGTGTATTTTTTTTTTTTATAAACAAAGTGCCGGGGTGCACAGCTCAGGGACACTGAGTTTTCACCATTGTGTCCCTATCCCCCCGGATTTTACTCAGAGGTGTACGCGATCCCCAGTGCCTTGCAGAACACAAGCAGGTTGTTCACGTTCACCTCTTTGAATAGCTCTGAATCGAGGATCTCTTTGCCCAACCATTCTTGACGATAGTTCATCAGGATCGGACATTTGCAGAGGGAGTGTCTGGGTGTTTCCTCCTCTTCACCACACCATCTGCACAGGCTGTCGTGGCCCTGTGTCTTATGGGTATAACAGCGTAGGTCACAGTGCCCTGTTAAAATTCCCAGGACTAAAATAGTTTTCCAGCAGCTCATTCGACCACCTGTATCCAGGGAATTTCTCTCAAGTCTCCCACCTTTCTCTGTGTACATTGCTTCTTAAGAAAAATAAATCAAGAGAAATCATGAAATCAACAAAATGCCGAAACGTTCTCTCGAATATGTCTCATACTTAAGAAAGAGGGAGTAACCGCTGACGATGCAATTATTGCACGATCTCTCTTCATTTATTGATCTTAAGAAGCAAAGTACACAGAGAAATGTGGGAAGACCGTGAAAACATTAAAAGTAAAATATTTCGAAAAGTTTGATACCAATTGTTTTGAAACTTAAACACACTTCTACCGTACAGTAATCTTCGTGCCAAACTTTCTTCGCGACAAATATTTTCAAAAAAATATCTTTTTATATATAAGGCAAGTCTTCAATAAACTATAAAACAGTTTCTCTGTCAACAAAGTTTATTAACAATTTATGTAATGAAAATACAAAATTTTTATCCAATTCAAATCCTACCTGTAAACAAAGAAACGACAATTCAAAGTTTATTGACTATTTCTATTTTTACACATTATTTTTTTATAAATGTCCGAACTTCTAATTCTTATTAGCCACAAGTTAAATCGTAGACCTTTTTCCATGTGCTCACCCTCTATCTCCTTCTGTCAATCAATCGATCGATCAACCGTCCATCTAGCGACCACCATCGAATCACTAGTCGACAAATTTTACGAGCGGTGCGCGGTAAAATTTGAAATTAAGAAATTCAATTTCTTTACATCTCCCCCGCGCGCAGAGAAGGATGCTGCCGTGGAAGAGAAAACAAATTACATCTTGAACCCAGTCATTCCATTTGTTTAAACTCTTCTTCGGTTTCTTGCTCTTTTATTGTGGCTGGTTGTAATTTTGTTAGATGGAACATATCAGAGCTTTTTTTCCTGTTTCAATTCTGTATATTGCGTCCGACAATCTCTCCAATATTTCAGAAGGACCAATCGTTATCTCATCTAATTCTTTTCTGTTTAATTTGCTCCCATTTTCTACATACACTTTGTCTCCAATGTTGAATTCGTATTTTTTTCGGTTTTCATCAAATAATGTTTGATTGTAGTTATGTGATTTAAGAGTGTTTTCGAAGGCTATTTTCTTATCTCCAATCCAGTTGTTTAGTTCAGTATTTTTCTTTAGCTCTATTGGTAAAAATAATACATCTGTTCCATTCAATAGATATTTTGGAGCAAAGCCCGGGACTAAATGCTTCGTTTCATTGTATTTGTCTACACATTCTCTTGCTATCGTTGTCCAAGTTTTCCTTTGTTTTCCTTCGTTTATTTTACACCTCATTTTGTTGACCAACGTTTGATACAATCTTTCATTCAAAACATTCGAGAATGGTGTACTAACTGCTGTGAAAATAATTTTTATATTGCTTTCTTCTAGAAATTCTTTGAATTCTCTAGAATTAATGCCCGGATATTGATCAGTAAGAATCGTTCCAATTTCGTCTGTTTTGATTACATCTCGAACTAACTCAATAAAGTCCTTTGCATTTTGTGTTTTTGAAGTTGAAATAAAAGCATATCTTGTAAAGTGGTCTACTAAAAGGTGTAGGTACTTTTTTGTTGACCGTGATCCTCCAAAACCCCCTATAGAATCTAAAGACATTATTTCAAATGGTTTTGTTGCCGGTCCCAAGTATGACATTAGTCCAAGTTTCTTTTTAAACGCTTTTATTATGTTCGTGCGAGTTGTCTGTCTATCTGTCTGTCTGTCTGTCTGTCTGTCTGTCCATTTCATTCAAATCTAAGAATTGATTTTTCAGCAACTTCCACTGAAGCTAGAGCTTTGAAATTTGGCACATATAAAGATTTTCTGTGACACTGCAAAATCCGAAAATAATGAAAACTCTAGGTCAATCCGGACTCGCGTCTGGAGTGGAAAGATATTCAATTTTTTTTTGTTGATGAAATCTCTATGGTACCTTATGAAATGCTGTGTCAAATTAATCGGCGGCTTCAAGAACTAAAAAATGAGCCAAATAAACTTTTCATTTTCATTCTTCAAAACTAAAAAGTAAAAAAATAAAATAAATTAAAAATAAAATGAAAATTTGCTGGAACCGACTCCAAAAGTAACTATTAGTATTGAAGTAGTAAATATATAATTTTGAACAATTTTTAATGTTTTCTTTAATATGTTTTTGTAATGTAATATATAGAATAGAAAAAAACATTATTTTTAACTTTTTAGTTGTTTTTGCGATAATAATTGGAGTCGGTTCTTTTTTTGTGAAAAATTTTTTTATTTTTTACTTTTTAGTTGTGTTTGCGATTGTAGAATAATTTTTTTCTTATTTCCTTCTGTTTATTAGTTAGCCATTTTGTAACTGGTTTCATTGAATGAGCTACTATGGGTAGACCAACTAAATTCGCTGCTCATATGAGACAGCAACGTTTAAATGAGACTAGCGAAGGAATAGATAAACGGTTATCTCAACGTAGAAATTATGAATCCGTGGCTAGATCAAAAGATAGTAGTAAACGGCACGAAATCAGACTTTCAAAAATGCGGGTTTACAATAATAAAATTTTAAACAACGAATACATTGAAAGGCGTACCCACCGTTTCGGCTTAATCCACTATCGCCTCTCCAAAGAAACAGAGGAGCAATGTGCCCACCGTCTCAGTTTGATCTACCATCGTCTATCGAATGAGACGGAGGAGCAACGAGTCCATCGCCTCGGTTTAATAAACGATCGGTTATTGCACGAAACACCTGAAGCTCGTTTACGCAGACTTAACGAAATGCGAAAAGTCAGACATATTCATAGAGACATCACAAATGAACAATCTTTTCAAAAGGATATTAATGTTTTCGCCGATGTTTCATGCGATGTTTCTAAAAAAAACTATTTATCCACAACAGCGTTGCAATTTACGAGCAGATGTGTATAATGCACTGTTACATGCAGAATTAGTTGCTTTAGGTACAATAATTACGTGCTCACGTTGTAATAGCAATATTAAGAAAAGAAAAATTCCACCAACTGCATATTGGAACCAAATGATTCCCGCAGAAATACCGTTTGAATTATCAAATTTGTCGATCGTTGAAGAACGGGTTCTATGTAGAATTGTACCATTCCTTAAAATAGTTAAACTCAACAGTCGTTTAGGTCAAAATTGGTGCAAGGGACAGGTCATTTTATTTGCAAAAGATGTCGTGGAAATAGCTGAGCAGTTACCTCTGACTCCGCACCAGGCTGGTTTAGTTCTGGTTGTAGAAAGTTTGGAGAATCTTCCACGCAGTAAGGAATTCGTCGTGGATATGCTAAGATTAAATCGAGCTTTAGCATGGTTAATTTGCAACAACCATCTTTACAAAGATATTCAAGCACATTTTGAAACTACGTCAAATATTACTCCGTTAGTTCAAATAGCTGAAAATTGTAATCTAGAAGAGAGTGGTGTTACTTCAGGTACTTCGTCGAACAATAACGTCACTTTAGATGATAACAAGGCAATATTACGTGGGTCGTTTCACCAAGCTGACTTACGATTCAATTCATCTCGGGGCAAACAATGCACTGGGATAGCGGCTGTTTCTTGTGTAGCATTTAGTGTATTAGATCCAAATGTGTGGGGCAAAAGTGATATTGATTACATTGTAATAATTGGCGATAAATACTACAATGAGTGCATCGCTGTCAGAGATAATCCTGCACCCGGTGAAATAAACTCCGATTATCTTGCTGTAGCAGATCTTATGCCAAGTCTTATATATAGAAGACAAAATGTAGCGATCACAGTACTAGATGAAACCAATTATAATGGTCACATTGACAATGACAACAGTTCCGGTGGCTTCCCTAATATAAAGAATGCTTTAAAAATTTTTTTCAGGGAACATTCATATGGGATACGTACATCAAACGCCATCTCCGTAGCAGTACATTGTAGAACATTAGCTGGAAGTCAAATATACTTTTTGTTTGATTCCCATGCGCGTGGTCCCAAGGGTGCTACAGCTCCTAGAAATGGTGTCGCTTGTTGCATGCGCTTTAGCAACTTGGATGATTTACATATTCTCGTACGACGCAATTTATTTGTATCGCCAAATAAAGTGCCAGAAAGAGACCATCGAGACAATCTTAATGTGTTCTCATTAACATCATTAATTATAGCTCTAGGCAACCAAACACAACCTTTTAGACCCACATTAGAACAATCCGCAACGGTAAGGATAGAGACTCCAACTTATACAACAAACAGCAATTCATTCCAACCAATAATACAAATCAGTAATCCCCTCCAACCAGCAACACAAGTCGTCGAGTCTCTCCAAAGAACAAATCAAGCAGCTTCAACGCAGGAACCAGAAATAGAGTAACCATTACCAGTGCGTAATTCCTCTGACATCATTTATATCGAATCAACAAGCATGCTCCGAAACATAGACGATAATGTGCCGATGGACGTGACATCGTTAACGCCGAACGCCTGACATTCCCCGAGCGCTTAGAACTAGTGCAAAAACATCCGGTAGTGGTTGTACGACAATTCACACTGCGCATTGATACTCTCATGCGATTCTTAAAGCGCAATCAAGAGTGCTTGGGTGGTCCTGTGGAAGATTATTGGTACCGAGTGGAGTTCCAGAACCGCGGTAGGCCACATCTGCACATGCTAGTTTGGTGTAGCAATGTTCCTGAATTCTCTACTCCTCAAGGAATAGCCGTAATTGAAAGAGTGATTTCGTGTTCTCTAAATCCTAACGACCCTGTGTTGCGCAAATTACTCGAGGATTTGCAAATCCATAAACACACTGCGACATGCAAAAAAAATCGCCAAGGCAATGGTTGTCGCTTTGGTTTTCCAAAACCAGCAAGTGATAACACCGTTTGTCTATGCCCAGATGAAGCACTTGCTAACAATGGAAGGTTCTGTTTGTTGAAAAGAACCTTAGAAGAAAGCATGGTAAATAATTACAATGCAGTTCTTTTAGGTATGTGGAAGGGAAATATTGACGTGCAACCCTGTGGTAGTGTCACCGCTGTAGCCTACTACGTTGCTAAATATGCAAGTAAATGCGAACCACATGATGCAGGTAATGTGATACGAGAGGCTATTTCGAACGCTAAGAGACGAGGCGGTGATGTTTGGCAACAGTTATTTTCGGTTTCAATGGCTATTTTAAATCAAAGCTTGGTGAGCGCGCCAGAATGCGCATACAGATTATGCCATTTTCCATTGAAAATATCGTCGCGAAAGACCGTTTTTGTAAATAGTTGCAGGCCGGAGGAACGCTTCAGACTGTTGAAATTGGACAATGATGAAACCAGTATTTATAATAACATTTTCGATCGTTATGTGTTACGCCCAAGCGAACTAAATGACTTAAGCCTTGCCGAATTTGCCGTCCGTTTTGAAACTATCTCTAACGCGACATGGTCGGAAGACGATGGTGATGGGGAACTGAGAGAAGATGATATCACGCCAGTGAGGTACATCAGATTGCAGAACAATACTAGAATGCGCATAAGAAATAAGCCAGTATTACGTACCCGCTATTATACAATTAATAGTGACAAAGGAGCGTACTATTACAGTTTAATTGTATGCCACATACCATTCTGCGACGAAGGCGAGTTACTGCTGGAAAACGAAACTGCCGAAGAGTGCTTTATAAGACGCCAAAGAGATTTTCGCCCGTTGCAACGTAACGTCAGCGCAGAACAATTTGCTCATGCCGAACAAATTATTCAACCAGCTCTTGCCCATGCTACCGCGCTTAATGCTGCGCGTGAGACTCATGTTCCCAATGCTTCTATATTATGTGTTGGTGAACAGATTGTAAATGATGATGATACGTTTTGTGAAGACGTAGGAGAACGAGCCATTCTGTCAGATGAACTATTTCTGGAAAGCATTCGAGGATTAAATATCCAGCAAAGGGATTTATTTCAGAAAGTTTCGACGGCAATCGAACAGGATTTGCATGGAGACGAAAGTCAGCTGTTTCTTTTTATCACAGGTGGTGCGGGTAGTGGTAAATCATTTCTCTTGAAATTAGTTGTAGAACATATTAAATGTTGTTACAGACCTACAGTAGATATACTGCAGAAACCTAATTTCGTGGAAGTTGGGTCATTAACAGGGGTTGCCGCTCGTCAGGTATTTGGAAAGACACTACACAGTATTTTCTTGCTTCCGATTGAAAAAGGAAGTACTATGACATACAAAAAAATTACCGGACAACGACTCGAGAATGAACGGCGTAAATGGCGTTACATAAATTGGCTGATCATAGATGAAATTTCTATGGTGTCCTATGAAAACCTAAGGATAATTCATCTAAGACTTCAGGAATACAAGAACAACAACAAATTATTCGGCGGAGTCAATATTTTGCTCTTTGGTGACATATTTCAGCTTCCTCAGATGAAAGGGCATTGGTGTTTTGTGCAGCCATCGCGGTTCTCAGCGGAGATCAATTTGTGGCATCAGTTTTCTTTTTGTGAACTGACCATAAATATGCGACAGCGCAATGATACCGAATTCATCGATATATTGAACAGTCTACGGGTAGGTGAAATGACGACCGCTCAGCTGGAGTTACTGTGCGAGCGGCGCCACGTACCTTTAAACGGTGAGTTTGCGGATCGAGTCGCCGTTCGTATCTTTCCTACGGTTAAGCAGGTCGACGCCTATAATGATAAAATGAGCAAAGAAAATGCAAAGTTGCACCGGACTTATAAAATCAATGCAGTGGATGAGTCTCGTGAAGTAGCAACATATGGTAGAAAACCACCAGATAACGTAATTCCCAAAGACGTTAATAACTGCGGCGGTTTTCTGTCATCAAATGGCCGGCTCTAAGGAGAGATCAATTGGAAGATGGAGAGATACCAGAAGCTGTGTGGGTAAAATTTGATGACGAAAGTATTGGTGTTAGGCAACTATATAGTGACGGTTGCATACCCATACCTCCTTCAAGCGCTACGTTTCAGGCGGCAAGGGGTTATGGAGATGTGGAACGTCGTATGCTGCCTCTTATATTAAGCTGGGCGGTCACAGTCCATAAATTACAGGGTACCACACTCGAAAGAGCTGTAATCGACCTTGGCAAAAGAAACTTCGCTAAAGGACAAATATATGTCGCGCTAAGTCGTGTGAGAAGTTTGGAAGGGATGGTTTTGTCAGATTTAGACGGCAACAAATTATTGAATCGGCCACACGACGATGGATCATTGGCGGAAATGATAGGGCTACGCACTTTGTCTTCGGCTCAACATTGAGATGTAGGATTCCTCCTTGATTGGTTGGGAAAACTCGAAGGATTGTTCCGCAGGGTTCCGCTCTGATCAAGCAGATCCCGTTGGAATGGAAAGATAGGTAAATTACTTGGAATTAAGGAAATAATTATTAGGTTAAAATACGTTTATTTAATTTACTAAGCTCACAGCTGTAAGTTTCTTACTGACTAACTATCAGAATTTTGCGGGGTTCTTATACTTATTTTGCGGTGCTACCGCAGCACTAAAGTGTCGTCACCTCAAACTTTCCCATCGGAATTATTTCGATGAGGCAACACCTAACGAGGTCAGATCGATCTGCATTGGTTTGCAGATCGCATTGTAGGTGGGCGTGTCTCCAGACGATCGGTCAATGGACAACGTGGGAAACTGGAGGCGGAGCCAAACAGCGGTCAGCGTGGGAATGGAACGGGAATGAAATGGAATGGGATGACCAGGGAAAGAAAACCTTTTCTGTGCCTCAGGGACCAGGGAAAGAAAACCTTTTTCTTCGGTCCGAATGGGAAAGTTTAGTTTGCTTCGCTCATTGGTGCGCTGCATCATGTGGTACACTACACCTTCCCCCTTTTGGAAGAGAGGTTTTTCTTGTTTTATTGAGAACAAGGAAAATCTCTCTTCTGTACATCATTAACTTAGAATCTACCTTATATTAACATTTCATTATTAACATTTTCATATATTCAACCTAATACTACTTGATCTACGCTGGTTATATTTGTCAAAAGTTATTACGAATTATTATATTTCCTTAATCTATTTTTATGTACGGTAATTAGTTTATTGTTTGAATCTCTTATAACACAATTTGGTTCAGATATCTCGATTACTTCATATGGTCCTTCAAATAGTGGATCCATTTTCCTTCTATTTTGTATTTTTATAAAAACTCGTTCCCCTCTCTTTAAGCGTAATGTGTTACGATCTTGATTTTCTGTATTTATTCTTCTCTCCTTAGATTCTTGTAAATATTGTCTTGCTTTTATTACACTGGATTGTAGTCTATATTTTAGTTCTTTTGCATAGAGGTCATGATTATACATTGGATCAGGACGTTTGTTTGGTATTTCCGTAAGTACCGAGGGAGTTTTACCGAATATGAGTTCAAATGGTGTATACCCATGCACGGTGTTTGGAGTTGTATTGTAACAATACGCGTAATAAGGGGTCCAAGTGTCCCAATCGTCGTGATTTTCGTTCACAAAACATCTGAGATATTCGTTCAGGGATTTGTGATTCCGCTCTAAAGCCCCTATTGTTTCTGGATGTGCCGCAGTTGCAAACAGTTGGTTGATATGTAGGTACCCACATATTTCTTTAAATACCTGATTTTTATACTCCGTTCCCAAATCAGACTTAATGTAGCTCATTGGACCATATTTGAGAATGAACTCATTCACCACAGCTTTTGCTACTGTATTTGCTTCCTTGTCTTTTATGGGTATGACTGCCACATACTTGCTTAGATCGCATTGTAATGTTATCGCGTATCTATTATTGCTAGCAGTTTTGGTGAAAGGTCCTACCGTGTCTATTGATACTACCTCAAATACCTTAACCGGCGTGGTTGTTAGCTGCATAGGTTCTTTAGTCTCGACCTGATGTTTGTTCCTTGAGCATTTTTCGCAATTATTTACGTGTTTCGCTATTGATTTTTTCATATTTCTCCAAAGATATATAGTTTTTAGTTTCTTATACATTCGGGCCTGTCCTAGATGTCCTCCTGTGGGTGTATTATGATATTGATTCAAAATGTCGACAATTTTTTCTTCATCTGCTATATGTATGAGCGGCTTGTACAATTTTATTGAAACGTTTCTTAGACTGCGATTGCATATATCCTTGAATATAGCAACGCTTACATAATTAAAAATTTCGCTTTCTGTAGAAAGTTTCAGAGTCTCGGTCTGAACTTCGTAATAAATTTCTTCATCCAACCTTCGGATTTCACGCTCTAATGCGGATTCCATGGATTCATTTATATTTCTTCTAAATAACCGCTTTATTAGTACTGACTTGCTATCCTGTATTAGGATGTTTAGTTCATTCGTGGCGCAGCTGCTCGCCGTGAATTTTAATTCTACCACATTTTTTAATGATTCGGACGGAGATACCTCTAGCACTCGCAGTTGATCAGGCTGCTGTGATTCTGTATCCGACCTTTCTGAGTGTCTGGTTGGTTCTTTCGATTTTGATGTCATCGCCCTTGTTTTAACTTGTAGAACACTGACGTTCTTTAAATCCTCTATATCGATTCTAGATAATGCATCTGGTCCACTGTTTTGCTTCCCTTTCACAAATTCTACCGTGAAATCGTATTCTTCGATATCAAGCCTCATGCGTGTTAGCTTGGATGATGGGTTCTTCATTGCAAATAGATAAGTGAGCGGCCGGTGATCTGTTCGTACTACAAATTTTCGACCATAGATGTAAGGTCTGAAATGATTTATCGCCCAATGAATAGCTGCTAATTCCTTTTCGATAACGGACTTATTTTTTTCCCCAGGTGTAAAAGTTCTGCTTGCAAAAGCTATAGGGAGGTCCTTATCCTCGAATTTTTGGGATAATATAGCTCCACAGGCCTCATTTGATGCATCCGTCGAAATTATAAACTGTTTTCCGAAGTCGGGGTATTGGAGAATTGTAGGCGACATTAGCGTCGCTTTCAGTTTATCGAATGCCTCTTGCTGCAGCTCTGTCCATTCAAATGCCGTCTTTTTCCGCAACAATTTGTTAAGTGGTAGGGCAATGTTCGCAAAGTTGGGAACAAATCTTCTATAATAGTTGCAAAATGCAACGAATCGTCGAGTATCGTCAGCTGATTTGGGTGTGGGATAGTTCTTAATGGCTTCATATTTTGAAGTGTCAGGCTTAATTCCTTCAGCTGACACCTGATGTCCCAGAAAAGTTACCTCTGTCTGGAAAAATTTGCACTTTTCAGGATTTAGTTTAAGATTTTTGTCTTTCAGTCTCTCGAAAACGCTTTTAAGGTTTTTAAGATGATGCCTGAGTGAACATCCAACGACGATTATATCATCAATATAGAGAAATGCAATGTCCGGAGGCAAACCTGCTAGCGCTATGTTCATCATTCTCTGGAAACTATTTGGACTAATTTTTAATCCGAAAGGCAATCTACAATACTGGTAATGGCCTGAATTCGTCGAAAATGCTGTATACTTTCGTGAGTTTTTCTCTATTGGAATTTGATGAAAACCCGACATAAGATCAAGAGTTGAAAAGAATTTGGCTCGCCCCATTTGATCTAAAATTTCCTCAATCCTTGGTAAGGGAAATTTATCTCCAATTACCTTTTTGTTAAGGTTTCTAAAATCTACTACCAGCCTCCATTTTTTTACATCCTTGGACTTCTTTGGCACTAGCAGAATTGGTGAATTGTATTGCGACACTGAATTTTCGATGATTCCGTCGTTTAACATTTTCTGTACTTGATTATTGATTTCTTCCTTATGAGCTTCAGGAAGTCTATAATTTTTTATGTAGACGGGTATATTGTCCGAAATTTGTATTGATTGCTCATAGAAATTGTTCACTGCCAATGGCTCATCATCCTGGGCGAAAACATCTTCGTACTCGGAACATAAGTCTTCCAATTGTTTCCTTGCAAACTCTGGGGTATTCGAGAAGTCAATTTTTGATATTAGTTTATTTGCCCGTTCAGCCTTTGTTTTACACCTTAACACTCTATATTCCGATAGTAGACTTAGCTTTAATTTACTTATATCGACTTTCACTGTATGGTCTGTTGTATTCAATATTCTGACAATAGGATTAGCTGCTGAAATTATTGATGCTGCTGTATAGACTTTTGGACATATTTCTTGGTTATGGATTACCCAATCATCCTTATGCTGGCTCTGTAATTTAAAGACACGCATAACTTCACACCTAGCTGGTATCAACAATGCGTCCTTTTCTGGACTGTTCTGAATTGGAATTTCTAAAACTTTATTCGGTAGATATAATGTTAACAGCCACGTATCGTAGTTTATCTGGGCCTTATATTTTACTAAAAAATCTATGCCTAGTATGGCGTCTGCTTCGAACGATACGCTATTATCAACAACATGGAACGTATGTTTGATCGCGGTGTCACCATGAAATATCAAGTTAGTTTCTGTAGAGCCCATAGAAAGCTGAGTAGTGTCCGCTATTCCTCGTAGTGTACATTTATTTTTGGGGTAATACATTTGGGTTGGTTTAATTAAGTGTCTTTTAAATAAGGATACATCCGCACCAGTGTCTACAAGAAGAGTACATTTCTTGTCACACATCTCGACGTCAGCAACTATGAAGTTTGCCAGATTTAAACTTATGTTGTATATTCTCCCATTTGTTCCTGTCCCCCCAACTGACTTGGGTCGGCCTCTTGCTGAGGGGCTTGGTCTTCCCCCGAATTATAGTAGTGTATCCTTTGATTATTCTGCCCTCTGTTGCCACCAAAATTCCGTCGGTTGCTATTGTTGCGTCCGTTGCGTTGATTATTGAATCTTTTATTTGCCTGCCATCCACCACCTGAGGGCACATAGTTATCTCTATTTCTATTTTGTGTGCCCGTATTTTGATTATTGAAATTGTTTTGTCTTTGCCGCCAGTTACTCGGCCTACTCCAACTTCCGCCGTTATTCTGAAACTTTGGTTTATTTTGCCCTTCCTCTGCATTAAAATGTAACACATTGGCTTTTACCGGCTTGTCTATGGCAATTGCCTTAGCTGCAATTTCGGAAAGCTTCGTGTAGCTTGTCGCCTTTAGTATGATAGATGTTTCAGGATTCGAAACATTTTCTACCAGCGCTTGTTTTGCGAATTTTTCGGCAAGATTCTCGGCCGATTCACCACTTGCTACGTTCTCTGAAATGAAGGCTTTCGTGAGTTGATTTGCTAAATCTTCAATTTGGCTAATATAATCAACAAGCCTTTTATTTCCCTGTTGAGTTGCCTTCAGTTGTGCCAGTAATGCGTCCGATGAGTATTTCACCGAAAATTTTTGACGAATTTTTCGCTTAATCGCTTCCACTGTAGTTAGCTCTTCAGTTATAGCCAGTTTTGCTCGACCTGTTATTCGAGTCTTTATAAATTTAACCATTATTTGTTTATGCGCCGTCTCTGTAAGTTCATCGAGTAGACTAACCGCATCGAGGAAGGATTCCGTTTCATCCTCCTTGCCACTGTAATGTGGTATCAAAGCTGTTGCCGTCTTAATATCGAACGACATGCTGCTGCTGGTATTTACCGTACGAAGGTCCTTTTGAATCTTTATGAATTCTTCGATTTCTTTTCCTAAATCTCTTATTGCTACATATATTTTCTCCAGGTCTTGTGCTATACCAAGAGTAGTTTCCGTAGGTTTCAATGCTTCTGCTTTTGTGAGTAATTCTTCTACTGTATTTTCCTTCTCTATTAATGTTTTAATAGTATATACTGCAGACCCTTTTTTCTTAAAATTTATTAATATAGCTTCTAGTTGTGCTTTTATTGCTTCTAAACCCTCCATTTGACTCATGCCTTGCTATCTACTATAGCTATTCTAGCTGGCGAACTTAAGTAACGCTTTCGAAGACCTCTTCGGTGATTCATGTATATCTTATATACCATATTCAAAATGAGCACTATCAGTATTGCGCATAGCACAAAGAAAATTTGCGGGTTGTCGGTCCTTACTATGTCTTGCACCGTCACATTGTTAACTATTTCTCCATTATTGGATGTCTTAGTGTTTTTGTTTCCCATTCTGTATTGGTTAACCAAGATCGTAATTGTCAAGTAAGTAGTATCCTAAATTCCAACAAGATTCAAACAATATTACAAACTTTCTACATATATTTTAATTTATTTTCTTCTTTTTATTTAGTCTGTTCAAATCATTCTTGGCTTTGTTCAAAAGTAAGTTAAATCTAATTTTTTCCTCCTCTGATCTACAATTTTCTAAAATGTCTCTTAGTTGTTTAACATTCTTTTTGATTTGATGCCTTTTTCCACCTCTAGTTTTTTTTTTATTTATTTTCTTGATTTTATTTTTATTTTTATAAAATCTCTTTATGTCCAGTGGTTTAGGCCCGCAACGCGCATCTTCGAACGTAGGTCTTTGTATCTCTGTCCCTTGCTTCACTATCCCTGCTGGAATCCGGTAATTTGCCGGAAACAACACTAACTGCTCCTTGTTCGTCTGCTCTGGTTTCTTCTGCTTCATTTGTTGTTTAATTTCTCCAGTTCGCTATATTACTCGTATGAGTAATTTGTCACGGTCGCCATGTAGGATTCCTCCTTGATTGGTTGGGAAAACTCGAAGGATTGTTCCGCAGGGTTCCGCTCTGATCAAGCAGATCCCGTTGGAATGGAAAGATAGGTAAATTACTTGGAATTAAGGAAATAATTATTAGGTTAAAATACGTTTATTTAATTTACTAAGCTCACAGCTGTAAGTTTCTTACTGACTAACTATCAGAATTTTGCGGGGTTCTTATACTTATTTTGCGGTGCTACCGCAGCACTAAAGTGTCGTCACCTCAAACTTTCCCATCGGAATTATTTCGATGAGGCAACACCTAACGAGGTCAGATCGATCTGCATTGGTTTGCAGATCGCATTGTAGGTGGGCGTGTCTCCAGACGATCGGTCAATGGACAACGTGGGAAACTGGAGGCGGAGCCAAACAGCGGTCAGCGTGGGACTGGAACGGGAATGAAATGGAATGGGATGACCAGGGAAAGAAAACCTTTTCTGTGCCTCAGGGACCAGGGAAAGAAAACCTTTTTCTTCGGTCCGAATGGGAAAGTTTAGTTTGCTTCGCTCATTGGTGCGCTGCATCATGTGGTACACTACAGAGAAGTTCACATCTTTATCAGTTTTACTTAATTAAATGCGAATTCTAGATATATTTTTTTGTTTGTTTGCTATAAATACCAAAAATTATTATATGTGTGCCTGTGATATTTGAGGAGTTTTATTTTTTTTTGTTTTGATGGGATTTTTTTTTTTAATGGGACCAATCAGGGAATATACTCTCTCCAATTAAAAAAGAATTTGATTTTTTAATTAGGGTTTTTTTTTAATGGGACCAATCTGGGGATATACTCTTTCCAATAAAAAAAGTTTTTTTCAAATTGGTTCATAAATGAACGAGTTATGAGCTAACAAACATTAAAAAAAAAAAAAATACAGACGAATTGATAACCTCCTTCTTTTGAGTCGGTTACTGCGCCACGCTTTTATTTGAGTGCAAGATTTAACGATGATTTTAATATTTACGTAACAAGTATAGTATGTGTAAAACTAAATCTTATTTTCTTCTTTTTAGTGCATTTATATGTATATAAATATATTTCTCTAGTATTTTCATTTTTACATCAACTTTTTTTTAGTGTGATTGTTTTTGTATTTAATCACATAATAAAAGCGTTTTTTTTAAATTTTTTTTAATTTATTTTTTTCCTCTAGTATGGTTTTTGATACAGGTTTCAAAACTTTTGCAGAATTCAATTATATTTTTGTCAAGTTTTTCGCTGTGTATATTGGACTAATGTGTTTATGTAGATGCCGGATGCCTAGGTGGCATAGGTTTTTATGAATCTCTTCGATGTTTTTTTTTACTAAACTTTTCAGATAAGATGATTTTGCCTTTTTTTTGTATCTTTTTGTAATAAATATTCTGTCTCTTTGTTAGATTTTGCAAATTTATTATTTCTTCATTTTTTCCTTGATCGTTGATTATGTCATCTATTTTGATTTTTTAACCAGTGTTGCCAGTATTTTACCGCCTCTTTTATTGCTAGACATTCTAGGTATATGGCCTTTTTCCTTTTTTGCGTTAATTTTCTTGAGAAATAAGCCACTGGTCTGTCTTTGTTGTCTGATTGTGTTTATTTCAATATTGCCCCAATACCTTCTATGGATGCGTCTGTGAAAATTTTTATAGGTAAGTCGATTTCAAATATTTCTAATACTGGTTGAGAGCATAGTAGCTGTTTTATATGGTTAAAGGATTCCTCACATTTCTTCGTCCATATAAATGTTTCATTTTTTCTCAATAGTTTGTGTAAGGGATCCAAAATTATCGCACTGTTCATTATGTAGTCATGGTAGTAGTTAATTTTTCCTAAAAATTGTCTCACGTTCTTTTGTGTTTTTTGAGTCGGAAAATTTTTTATTGACGTCAGATTGTCCTTTAAAGGTCTTACACAATTGTCTTCAATTACATGGCCTAGGTATTTAACAGAGCTCGAGGCAAATGTGCATTTCTTGAATTTTAAGCCTTCTTTTATTATCGCTTCTAGCACTTGTTCTACGTTTTTGATGTGTTCCTCGAAGGTTTTCGAAAATATCAAAATATCAAAATATATAATTTACCGTAAATTTTGTAAGATTGTGTTTTCTTAAGATATCGCTCAAAACTTTTTGGAATATTGCAGGTGATGTTTTGAATCCAAAGGGTAAGCAAGTCCACTGGAAGTGCCCATTCTGTGTCACGAAACCTGTTTTCTGTCTGTCTTCAGTTCTCAGTGGCATAGACCAAAAAGCTGAGTTTATATCTAGTGTGGTATAGTATTTACAGTTTCGCGTTAGGGGAATTATATCATCTATTAATGGAAATGGTTGTGATTGTGGTATGATGATTTTATTCAGGTACCTAAAATCGATGCACAAGCGGGATTTTTTATTTTCATCTTTTTCAAATGCCATCGTTACTGGAGCTGCGAAAGGATCATATGAGTCCTCTACTAGACCCCCCTCAAGTGATTTTGCTACTTGCTCTTCAATTTCTTTTTTATCTGCTATTGTGCATCTGTAAGGTCTTTTACTACAGTATTTATCGACAAGTAAATCTATGTGAGCTTCATAACCTGTTACTGTCCCAACATCATATCTGTCTTTTGCAAAAACCGTCTTGTATTTATCTATTATTCTTTCTATCTCTCTCTTTTTTGTAGCATCTAAATGATCCATTTTTATTTCGAATTCATGTTCTCGTATGTGTTCATTAAAGTTTATTGCATACGTGCCAACCTTTTCTTTACTTACTTCTCTGTTTAAGTGATTTTTTGTTTCTTTTGTTGATCCTCTTTCTGTTGTATCTATATTTTGTTCGATCTCTAAATGTTCATTTTGTATCAGTTTAAATTGTTTGATCATATCCAAACCTATAATGAAATCATCAAAATTTCCTTCCTTTACTATGTAGACATCCACGTTTTTTGTTATTCCAAAAATGTTAATTCTGACTGTTATCAAACATTCCGTTTTTTTCACACCATTAGCCGTTTTTATGTATGCTCTATTCTTGGTTTCCTTTTCTTCCTTTATTTTAATAAATTTTGAGTTAATTAGAGAAATTTGTGACCATTCGCCTCTAACTTATCATCTAGCAACAGTTTGATCTTGATTAATGGTGTAGATTTTAGTTTATTTCATCGGTTTTCAACCCTACTTCTAAAATGGAGTCATTATTTACGGTTCTGACTCTTTGTCTTTTTTCCTGTTCTGTAGCTTTTATTTTATACCAACATGCATTTTTTGGGTGGTACCTATTGCCCTTACCTAAATTTTCACAAGTTTTGCATGGCCGTTTCTCTCTCTTTTTAAAGTTAGGTTTGTTCTCTTTTGGAAAATTTTTCTTGTACATCAATCCTTCATATATTTTTACTTCGTTAAATAGGTCTGTACTATCTTTCAGATCCTCTCTGTTTATTTTATTCAAAACAAATTCTGGTAGACCTATTGCAATATGGTCAATTATCGTTTGTGTGTCTGTAGATTTGTTGATATCTAGTATGAGTTTCTCTTTTTTCATTGCATAGTCAATGAGTTGCCCTTCTTTATATTTAAACGCATAAGCATATGTAATCATGTTCCAAAAATTTCTCTTTCCATACCTTCCATTCTGAATTTACGGTCAATTTTGTGGTCATTGCACTATACCAATCTAGGCAGGATTTTTCCAAAAAGAATCGGAGTATTTCTATTTTAGATTCATCCTGTGTTACGCTAAATCGATCACATTCCTTCTCAAAAATTTCCATCCACTGAGTCGCATTGGCGTTTTTTGTTGTGAACCTTTCTATAATGAATTTCTCTGAGATTCTTTTTAAATCTTGTTGTTTCTTATCCACGTCTGTCGCTTTTTCCAAAATTTATTGTAAGCTATAATTTTTCTGTGTTGTTTCTTTTGGGCTCTAAAAACTGGTCAGCAAATTGTATGTTTTCTTCTTTGTCCATATGTATATGCATCCATAAGTGCACCCTCTACTGTCATCCATATATTTCTCGATTGATGTCTTTTTTCAAAAAATTTTTTTGTTTTTCAAAGGCCTCTGTTTGTGTAATTTCTTTGTGGTAACTCACTGCTCTGTAATCTTCTGGCATTGCATAGCACTTACCATCCTCGGTGGTTATTGAGGTTATGGCATACACGTTTGTTTTTGGATCAGTTGATGCTATTATTGTAAATTCAAATTGGAGTCTCACCATTTTTACTTTTTCTTTAGTCCGTTCTTCTTTTTGTAATGTTAACTACAAATTATCGTTTTATAAGGCAAGTCTTCAATAAACTATAAAACAGTTTCTCTGTTAACAAAGTTTATTAACAATTTATGTAATCAAACTGCAAAATTTTTATCCAATTCAAATCCTACCTGTAAACAAAGAAACGACAATTCAAAGTTTATTGACTATTTCTATTTTTACACACTATTTTTTTATAAATGTCCGAACTTCTAATTCTTATTAGCCACAAGTTTAATCGTAGACCTTTTCCCATGTTCTCACTCTCTATCTCCCTCTGTCAATCAATCGATCGATCAACCGTCCATCTAGCGACCACCATTCGAATCACTACTCGACAAATTTTAAGAAATTCAATTTCTTTACATGTATATTTAAGATTGACATCTCCGAGTATTTCAAATTTGAATTTAAAAACAAAATTTGTTGTACTTTTCTTACGCCTAGCCTGGTCCTTCGTTCATTGAGAAGGTATCCTCCCTTAGAAATAGTAACACTAATAAAATGGTTATAAAATTTAAAAATCATTCATTCAAAATTGTCTCAGGTACACTAAAAACCCTTAAGCACGTAGCAAGGAGAGGAAGTTTTGGTTTTTCAGCGAAAATTTGAAAAATCACACAAATCACCGGAATCGTTTCGATCACCGGAACCGTTTCGATCGCCGGAATCGTTGCGTGTCTTACTCTCGACTCTCAATCACCATGATCCATGGTATATGTGAGAAGCGAGCGAGAGTTGGGTTGAACGTCACGACCGCAAAGTACTTGCTAGCGAACACATGAGATTATTCACAGCTGTGGGCGTGTGTGGGTGCTACAAGAGCGACGCCGAAGAATGAAACGAAACGAAGGTTGAGGGTTACAATAATCAACTGTACGGAAATTTCAATTTCAGTACACTCCTGAGTCGTGAGGCTGAGCGTAATTACTTGTTAGATGCGGTTTGTGAAAATTGTAACAAAAGCACTCCCTGTGATTTTGTCACTTAGATTCCTTTTCAAACGTCACGGTGACATTCGGGAAAGTCAAATTACGGTGTTTTAATCACTCTGACATGAAAACACCCCCATTTCTACCAGAGAATGTGATCCGATCTCTGAAATCGTGAAAATTCATTTCCACATCGCGGTAAAACTCGAAACTCATACTGATTTTCACTGACCTTGAGATTTTTGCGTTCCTGCGAGGAGCGGAAAATAGGAGAAATACCTGTGCGAGTAATTTTCTCACAATTTCCCGTTCCGCGTGGGAATGCAAAACTCTCAAGTTCAGTAAAAATCAGTACTTGTAATTGATCACACGCACATTTTCCAAAGAAAAGTATATTCGATACAAAAATATTTCGTTGTGGATACAAAAATACCTTTTTTTTTTACTTTTTCTTCTTTTTTGAAATTTATTTTATATTCAATAGAATTTATTTTTGAGTAGAACAAAGAAATAATGTCTTGGATATTACTGCGCATTTCAATAAATTGATTACATTAGAGTTCACATGCGGTGCAAAGAATATTGATTGTAGTTTATGTAAAGCAAAGCACGTTTTAAATAAGTTACCGCAAAACAAACGCTTTACAGAGTGTTGTCAGAAGGGAAAGGTTGTTTTGGATTCAATACACATACCACCAATTCTTAAGGAATTAATGGCTAATCAGCATGAACGTTCAAAAAAGTTGTTTAACAATATACGATCAATCAATGGTTCTTTGGCATTCGCGTCAATGGGTGTTAATATTGCTCCACCACCAGGACACGGTCGTTATTGTTTCCGTATACATGGACAATTTTATCATAGAGCAGGGGATCTGCATCCGGAACATGGAGGCTAAAGGAAATTTGCACAGCTGTATGTTCTGGAACCAGAAGCAGCTTTGGAACAGCGAATGGGAATGCCAGAAAATGCAAAGTATAATCCTCAACTAATGCGTGAGTTAAGTACTTTCATGGCTACCATAAATCCTTTTGGTATAGCTTTCAAAGTGCTTAATGAAGTAAAACAGGAATCAATTTATGATGCTGTAGTACATAATTTGGAACCGCCAATAATTAGCATGGCAATAGTACATGACCGAAGATTTGACCAACGTAGATATAATGCACCTAGATCAAACGAAAGTGCATTTATTTTTCAGAATGCTGGTGGCGTACCACCACTTGAACGTTTTCTTATAATTTATTGTCGCGTAAACAGAACTAACTCAAATTCACGTAAAACTGAAGGAATTAGCGTCATTGATCCTTATTTAGATCCAATGGTGTACCCTTTGTTCTTTCAGTTTGGAAACCAAAGTTGGAGGTAGATTTGCCACTATTTCAACCTTCTACACTATTAAATATGAGAAACATGCAAACTCGAAATCCAAGGACTAGAATTACCCAAATGCCTTTCTATGTGGTGGCAAGTTTACTCAACAATATTTTGTTGATGCATATATAAAAACCGAAGCAAATCGACTAAATTACATTCGACAAAATCAAAGCAAACTACGAGCTGAAAAATATACTGGCTTAATGGATTACCTCCAAAGTGAGGCTGTAAAGCAAGGTTTATTCCTCGGAGCTGCAATAATTCTTACATCACCTTTTCAAGGCAGTCCCAGAAATATGGCGCAGAATTATCAGGATGCTATGGCCATAGTATGAAAGTATGGTAAACCGGATTTTTTTATTCCATTGACAGTCGTCTGTATATAAACTTAATTTAGTAGCGCGCGTGTTCAAAATAAAACTAGCGGAACTAATAAGAGATATTTCCAATAAACACATTTTTGGTAGTTTGCTAGCGGAGGTTTATATGATTGAATTCCCAAAACGAGGACTTCCACATGCACATATTCTCTTCATTGTTAAAAACGAAAATAAACCAAAGGATGGAGCATCACTCGATAAAGTCATATCAGCGGAGATACCAGACGTTAATACTTCCCCAAGATTTCATGCTATAGTGACAAAACACATGTTACATGGACCATGTGGAGAAAAGAACCAAGGGGCGCCCTGCATGATCAATGCCAAATGTAGCAAAAACTTTCCCAAGCCATAATGAAACAATAGAAAACAGTGATGGTTACCCTAAATACAGGAGGCGTAATACTGGTACTACTACAGTCAGTGGAAGCATTGTAGGCAATGGATTTATTGTACCATACAATTCGTATTTGTGTCTCAAGAATAATAAAAGCTGCGCATCTATTCGAAGTATGAAATACTTATTTAAGTATGTGTATAAAGGCCATGATTGTGCTAATATAACAATTGTTCAGCATAGTAACTTAAACCATGATGAAATAAAAACATACATGGATGCGAGCTACGTTGGTGCTCCTGAAGCTGCTTGGCGTCTCTTCGCTTTTACAATGCATGAACAATCATCGCACAGTATCATACGGCTAGCAATCCATATGCCTGATGAACAAACAATAATATTTACCGAAGAAAACATTCAAGATATAATTGGCCAAGCCGCAGCAAAAGACACAATGCTGACAGCGTTCTTTAAACTTAATCAAATTAATGAAAATGCAAATGCTCTCCTTTCTTATAATTTACCAAACAAGTACGTGTTTGATAAAAATGCAGGCACATGGAAAGCTCGAAAAGAGGTGGTAATAGTGTCATAGGACGCATGTATTCAGTAAACATGAATGAACTTCATGTCCCAGGAGTTAAATATTTCAATGATCTGAAAACGTGTGAAAGTCATACAAGCTCAACATATAAAGAAGCAGCGCAACGACGTGGTTTATTTAATGATGATGCAAACTGGCATAGTTCCCTTGCAGATGCAATAGTTGTGAGCATGCCACGTCAGCTAAGAGATCTGTTTGCATATATTTGTATATTTGCATCTCCATCTAATGCAGCTCATCTTTCTGACAAATATAAAAACGAAAAACGAAATATAAAAACTCCATGGTAAAAAGTGGTCTGATTTTGGACTTCCAAAATGTTCCATGTCCCCCAAATAATTTAGGAGTTTCAATTCAACACTACGATGCATCTCTCGAAAAATAAAACGGTCTAGCTTTGGCCAGGAGCAAAAAATTCGTTAAACCAGGAGCAAAAAGCTGGGGTGTGGCTGTGTCGTGGACACGGCCGTGTGTTGTACGTGAATACGTTTATGTAACGGATAATATTTCTTGAATAAAATATTTTTATTTATGTATTTAGGACAAAAGCAAGGAAACAAATCATTATTTTGTTACAATATAACTTTATTAATTATAGGTATGTGATACGAAAAGTACGACACAAATGGCATACACGATACATCCAGATTTCTGGTAAACGTTAAATCAATACAGGTATTACCTAACGTTGTTGGAGAAGCTTCAATATAAAACAAATTGAACTCGCTGAGCATGAAGTCAGGCAATGAACGGTTTTGTGAGACATCAACATTAAAGTCTCCAACTATCATAACTGGTGTAGTAGGATCAGGCTCGTAAACGGGTATAATTTTAGCGATGTTTTTGGAATATTTTAACAACGATCGTATCATTGAGAGTTTAATATCTGCTAACGCAGTGCACGGGTGGATATACACACACCCGAGTATGAATTTGAAGATGCCATTGGCGTTTACTAGACAGACATCACCTGCTTTTGGGTATTTAATTTCCAAATAAATTTCCGAAATGTCAATGTCAACACTATTACAATCAGTGAAGCTATTGATGTTGCGATATATGGCGACTCCACCGGCTTTGACTTGATGATGATGATACCGCTACCGATAAAGTAGTAGCAATTTGTCTATTCTTAGCGGTTGTTTAATATGAAGTCAAATCAAATCCAGGCACCGAAAAATGGGTATTTTTCACCAAATTTTGCCGATTTTGAATTTCAAAATCGAATTCAATCAACCAGGCTGGCAGAATCGCCAGCAACACAAAGATTTCGCCACGGCACAAAATTGTGCAAAAAACATTGACCATACGGTGGGGTGACACCGATCGTTGACGTTCGGTTGCACAATCACATGTACTGGCGAAATTTTTGTGTTGCTGGCGATTCTGCCAGCCTGGTTGTTTGAATTCGATTTTGAAATTCAAAATCGGCAAAATTTAGTACAAAATAACCCCATTTTCGGCGCTTCCCCCTCCGCCGCGCGCGATGCGCCAACGATCTCGCTTATCCTAGTGATTTTTTTGATCCTTTATCTATCCAGTGGTATAATTTAATTTCGGATGTAGTGCAGAGATTCGAAGCTACAACCCCAAACTGTATCCCCCGATTTTATCATTAGTTTTTTTGGATTGCCCCCGTATGGTAGCAAATTTAAAGACGTATTCACGTCAAAAATTGTTTTTGAGACCATTATAGATACTGTTAATAATGGTTTCCATTCGCCAAAGTTTTATTTTGTTGATAGTCCGGGAGGTGCAGGAAAAACATATTTGTACAAAACATTACTTTTTTCAATTCGTGGAGAATCAAACATTTCTGTAGCTGTGGCTTCAACAGGAACTGCAGCAAATCTTCTTGACGGAGGCCGAACTTATCATTCCCAATTTAAATTACCTGTACCAAGGATGCTGAGTTAATACGAGAATGCAAACTTATAATATGGGATGAATCAACTATGGCCCCAGGTTGCCCTGAAAGCTGTTGACAAATTATTAAAGGAGATAATGAAGAATGATCGCCCCTTTGGAGGTAAACCCATACTTGTTAGAGGAGATTTCAGGCAGACACTTCCAGTTGTAGTTCATGGAAATCAAGCAGCAATTGTCGAACAAAGCATAAAATTTTCAAGTTTGTGGGAAACATTTAATATATTAAAGCTACACAATAATGTCAGCTCCATTGATCTAGAATATAGCGATTGGTTGATCAAAGTAGGTGATGGTACATTAACAAACGAATATGGATTATCTTCTGACATAATAGAAACTCCTATGAATCTTATATGCAAAGATTCAATCATAAAAGAAATTTTCGGAGAAATATTATCTCCTAATGAAGTCAATAGATATTCTAAAATTGCAATTTTATGATCTCAGATGTCGATAAAGTAAAAGAAGAGGTTTTGATGCGTTACATAGGAGAGGGCTGTACTTATTTTAGTTCTGACTCAATTGACGATGCAAAAGATGAAGATATACAAAATTACCCTATCGAATTTAATAATGAACTTCAACCGTCCGGTATGCCGCTCCATATGCTTAAGCTTTGCGTTGGAAGTATTGTGATCTTATTAAAAATTCTTAACACTAAACGTGGTCTTTGTAACGGAACAAGATTGGCGGTTAAAGAACTGAAACCGAATTTAGTGATTGCAGAAGTGCTTACAGGCAGCGCTGAAAAGGATATAGTATTTATTCCAATGATAGACTTGGAACCGGTAAATCCTGAATAGCCTTTCGTTTTGCAAAGGAGACAACTCCCAATAAATTGGCTTTTGCCATGACCATCAATAAGGCACAAAGGCAAACCCTTCAAAAAGTTGGATTGTTTTTGTTAGAGCCTGTAACAATTATATGTAGCACTGTCAAGAGTACGAAAATCTCCGTGTGTTAAAATCAACATAATAAATGGACCACATCAAGGCAACTTCATACCTGAAACTGAAGCAGTCTCCACACGAAACATTGTGTACAAGGAAATATTTTCCAAATCAGGACGGATTTATAAAAACTTATAAAAATTAAACTTGTATTTTAAAAAAATTTATGATAAAATCAGAATATTACTTGGACCACATCATGGCAAACTCATACCTGGATCTGAAGCAGTCTTCACACCAAACATTGAGTACAAGGAAATATTTTCCAAATAAGGACGGATTTATGAAAACATATACAAATTAAAGTTGAATTCCGAGAAAATATAAAAAGAGAACTATGGGGCAACATGCGAAAAGGGATCCCCGTCCCTTGCCCTGGGAGATAGCGACGCTTTCTGCCAACGTTTTCGCGAAAACTTCTTATACATATTAGTTACATATATTAATTATGAATACTCTACACGGGACGCCTAATAAATCTGAAAAGCCAAGTGATTCAAAGTTCAAACCTGATATTTAACATCTCACATCATGAATTCAACAAAGTTGACGTTTTAATGATAAATATCTATAAATTTTTTTTTCTAGTTAGTTATAAAAAGACACCCTATACCAACAAAAGAAAAGATTTTTTAAACTTTACAAGTGGCGTAATGTTGGTCACAAACCGATTTAGCTCATGCTTTTAAGCAGTTTGAAATAGATGAGAATACTAGGAACGCGTTAAATATTATTACAGAAAATGGTTTATTTAGATATATGAACTTGCCGGAAGGGTAGCTTCTAGTCCAGCGGAATGCCAAGATATTTAAGAGGGAGTCTTAAAGAGGATTCCAACCACAGAGGTATACATTGATAACATTTTTTGTACGGGTAAAGACGATAAAGAGCATATTGTTACTTTAAATGAAATATTTAATTGGTTAGATAAAGCAGGGCTTAAATAAAATATTACAATTTGCGAATTCTTCAAAAAGCATATAGAAATACTGGGGTATTTAATAGATGAAACTGGGTTAAAACCAACTCCTTCAAAGGTTAAGGCCGTAAGAGAGGCATCAGTATCTAGAAATCATTAAAAACTTAAAGCTTTTTTGGGATTACTTTATTTTTATGAAAAATTTTCACTTATAAAAAAGTATTATGAGTGGACTAATGATTGTGAAAAAGCGTATAAATGGTTGAGAGACCAAATTACATCTGATAGAGTATTAACTTTTTATGATCCCAATAAGCAACTAATACTAGCTTGCGACGCTAGTTATGACGGGCTATCGGCCGTGTTATCGCATCGTTTTGAGGATGGTACAGAGCGACCAATAGCTTTTGCTTCCAAAATAATACCCAAAAATGAACTTCATAGAACGATTATGAATAAGAAAGAGGGAGCAATCGTGCTTAGTTTTCGTAAGTTTTATCAGTACGTTCAAAGTAACAGAGTGATTCTAAGAACGGATCATGAAGGTCTGAAATTCCTTTTTGGCGGAAATAAAAATGTATCTACAATGGTCCAAAGTCGATTGCAAAGACGGGCTTATTTTCTTTCGGGATTTACGTACGATATCCATGTTATTAAATCGCAGGCGAATGGAAACTGCGACGCACTTTCGCGCTTACCTATACCTGATTGAACAGCAGTCTTTGAAGGCGAATGTACGAGCATAAATTTTATAGACGAAGGTCTGAGGACAATCGATTTTAAATACGCAGCTAAGGAAACGAGTAAGGATAAAAATTTACGTGATGTAATCAACTATTTACAGAATGGGTGGCCTAAAAATATTAAAGCTTTGAACGAAATTGAAAAGAATCTACATGGCATAAGGTTAGAACTTATTATTGAAAAGGGTTGTTTATTATGGGGTCTTAGAGTAGTCATACCGAACACTTTACAAGAATGTTTATTGAGTGAATTACATGCTTCACATATGGGAATGATTAAAATGAAGCAATTAGCTAGAAATTATTTCAGGTGACCAAAACTTAATTTAAATATTGAAGATGTAGGTAGTTAGTACATGCAGAATTTGCTTAGAATCTAGAGGAGAAACTTCGAAAATCGTCCTTACGCCCTGGCAATGGCAACGTAATCCTTGGAGTAGGATACATACGGATTTACTAGGTCCTTTCCATGGTTGTATGTTTTTACTTATAATCGACCCGCACTCGAAATGGTCTGAAGTTGTGAAAATGGGAAATAATACTAAATCAGAGAAACTTATTCGCGTTTCCAAAGTTATTTTTAGTAGATACGGTCTACCGGATAATTGCGAATGTGACAACGGTCCGCAATACAAAAACGATTTACTATACATGCGTTCCTCTCTAGAAACAGTGCAACATACTTTTTCACCAGCCACATTGCCCAGCAACAAACGGGGCGGCTGAAAATTTTGTAAAAACATTTAAAACTATTGTAGATAAAATTGTACGATATGGAAAACCTCTAGAAGATGCTGTAATTTTCGTAAGATTATAGAATTACGCCACACTGCACTACAGGCAGGTCTTCTTATATTTTAATGTATAAAAGAGAAATGAAAACTCGTTTTGATTCATTAAAACCAAATGTTATAAATGATGTAGAGAAATGTCAATATGCACAAATACGTATTACAGGTAGTAGAAAAAATTTCAATTTTGAGTTAGCCGAAATTGTTTTCGCGAAAGATTATAGAAAGATAAAAAAGGTGGAAAAGAAGCCGTAATTATTAAAAAGAATTCTCCTGTTACTTATGATTTAAAATTTAAGGATGGTTTTATAGCAAAAAACATGTAAATCAGTATAAGAATAAGAATGAGAAGAAGGGGGAGAAAACAAATGTTCAAGCTAAAACTGTAGATGTTAAGAACAATAATGTATCTTATGAATTATCAGATAGTAATAAGGATAAGTTTGTTCCTAGAATATCTTTGAAATTGTTGAATAAGGTGAAAATTTGAAAATGTCAAAGTATGACTTGATGATAAAAGGAAGAGATGGTGATGTACTCATTTATTATGATTTACTCATTTATTATTCCAAGTAAGAGCAAGTACTTGGGAACGAAATTTTTGGGAAAATGGAACGCAATTAATGAGCAGCATCCACAGTGTTCGAAGAGTGTTCTATAAACTGAAATCATTAAATGCAGGATTATTGTAAAATAATAATTTTATATTATTATACAAATACATAAATATGACATTGTGTTATTATCACTATTGTTATTATTTGCTGAAGTCATTTGTTCTTATGTTCATTATATTTTCCAAGCTTGAAGGTTTGCTGGCTTTGATCACTTTTGAGCAAATACAAAGTGTAAACATCTAGTTCACAGCCTTTTATAAAATTGAGTCTCTACGCTCTCAAAATTTATTAATTTTTTAAATTACTTGACCATGTGAAAAGTTCTTTAAAAAGTATTATGCTTCACTCGAAAACATGCCTACCTAAGTGATACCACCTACCCTTACACAAATTTTTCTCATACTGTCGTAGCCTGAATTGAAGTACAGCCTTCAGTCGCCGTAAAACTTAATACCCTGTCAGGATTCTGGCCGTAAGGGATAACGTAAAAAGGGTATGGCTACCAATCAAGTACTCTTATCACGTGATTGAATAAAACGAGAAAATAGCAGAAGCAATCTTCCCTTCTATTTTCGAAGCTGAATATATTATTCGTCGATTCCACTGCACCTCGATCAATTCCATTGATCGCAGTCTTAAATGTAAGATTTGGGTAAGGGGCGGGGCTTCTATTTCATTTTCAGGTAATAAATATTTTTTTTCCTATGAGAGGAAAAAACTGTCCTGAGAACGTCTTTCTCCTCACTTCTGCTTGAGTTTGTTGTTGAACCATTCCTTTAACAACATTTTATGCTGCTTTGGCATGTTTAAGCTCTCTGAGGGTAAATGAATAACGTACCTAAATGTGCATACTCGCGAAGGATTCAACGCGACCCTATTCCAACAGAAGAGATTATACTGGGAACAACAAAGAAAATTCCACAAGAAATTCGAATGAAATCATATTCTCTATTAAATAAAGGTGGATAGAAGTTCTGTGGACTTCATAAAAGACGGAGTTGCGTTAAACATCACCAGAAGAGATTTTGGTGCCTTCAATATTCAGCCAATATTAGTTAATTAAAATAATTTCAAATCGGCAAAAGAAACAAAAAAGTTGGTTATAAACACAATTTGCATAAATTAATTGTTAAAACATTCAAATATTGACAGTTAAATGTTAAGTTGTTTTAAGCTGCATTGTAAAATCCGTTGAAAAGTTCGTTGCTGCATAAAGTTGGAGACGTGGAAACAACGCTTCCTCCAAAAAGATTTAGGAACCATATTTATTACTTGTTGTATTTTGTGTCTTGATTAGTGTGTGCCTAGTGTTTTAGAAGAAATTCCAAATTTTTGTTGCGAACTTTTTCAAGTTTAGGTAGTTTCTCTATTATCTCTTTTTCGAATGTTTTACGATTGTTCTTCTTATTCTTCTGCCTCTAAAAATTGTTGATGCTTTTTTGTATTTTTGCCATAAACGCTCTCTTTGGAACTCATAGAAAAATTTAAGGTTCTTAGTAAGAATCAAGCAGTTTTCTTTATAATATATAAGGATTTTCAAACTTATTATTGAAACGGTGTCCGACGATATTAGAAATGCATTTTTAGTGTCTTGATATTATATGTTTTAGTTTTTATTTTGAATGTTTCCGGAGAAATAAAAGTTGTCAGTAGTTAATGCTTGACAAGTTTGGAAATGGAGCAAGGTGCTGGGAACGTTAATGCCATTTTAACTGGAGTATCAACCATTGCTAGTAGTGTTATAGTGCAAAGTTCACAAGAGGAACCAAGTAACATTGCTTTAACAGGATCATATTCGGAGAGCCGTCGTTCGCTTTCAGCTGCACCATCAGCGACACCTAGTCCAGTCTTGAGCCCACCCGGTAAAATTTTTGGAAAAAATTCAAATGGAACAAGTGAGTGTTTCATATAAATTTTAAATTACTTAATTTAACTTAATATGTGAGGCGCATAATGTCAAAACTTGCTATGTCCACATCAACTGATTTCAAGAATTTAGCAAATTACATTTTGCCTTTTGCCTAACCTGAATTTTCTTAAATGTTCTGTTCTAAATATATCGCTTATGTTATTTCAAATTTTTTTGTCAAACTACAATAAAATTAGCTTATAATTTTCGGCTTCTGAATCTAACGTGAAGGTGAATACAGCAGCTTTTGAAACTCGCTTATCTTTTTTAATTAAATTTACAAGAGTCTGAGGAGAGTTTTTGGACTTAACTTTCATATTTGATTCAAGGCTGACAATAGAATGCAAACTTTACGCAAAAATAAAATTTTTCGAAAAGTGGACATAGACAGTTTTGATTCTATACTTCTCAAGTGTATTGTGCTCTTATAAGAGTAAAATATGTCAGTTCTTTTAAACATTTACCTTGAAAACTCTCATATTTCAATTGGACATCATTATTGGATTATTGTCAAAATTTATGACTTCTCAATAATTTTGATTTTGATTTAACTAACGGTTTACCACATAAAATATGTTTCCGCAAATTATACTCATTGCGAAAATGCAGAAAATACCTATTATGAAATATTTCAAAGCTCTTATGTGAATTATGCATCTGAAAACATTGTTAGGAAAAGAAAAATGTTAAAGAAAACTCGAAATTTGTTTAGATGTTTCGTTGCTGAACTTTGTAAGTCTGCTCTAATTGTAAAATTTTTCTGCTCTTAATTAGTTGTGATATTCCAAAAAGTATAGGAAACAAAAACATGAAATATAGTTAGCTTTTAGCTATAGTCAACCGCAAGACACTGTCATGCGCATTTTTATTTTAAATGAGGATGAGTGCCAAATATGATCCTCATGGTCGCCGATTTCTTCTTTCTCAGTGGCAATAAAACCATTTGTTACGGTATGGAAAACATCATATGCATTTTCTTCTTTTCTAGCTATCGAAGAGCTTCTCTATGTACATGGATCTAAATCATGGATTTTCATATCCTCTCTGAAAAAATCAGTCGTAATAGGGAGGCTTTGTATGCCAGAACAATATGATATGTGAATATGGAAAAACAAGACTTAAATAACTAGACTACACAACTAGAACCTACGGAAAAACTAACTTTTGCGATATTATAAAATATTATAATAAATTTTTTTTATTCAACAAAATTAAAAACAGGTTACCAATTTTCAATCGTTTGAGTAACTACAACAATAATTCATTGCTCTAAATGTTAGACAAACAATTTTTTGATATATTTTTATATTAAATGAAAATACAAGATCAAAAAATCTTTGAGCGCTGCTATTTTAGGGGAACTGACAGGTGTCTGATATGTGAACCAGTAATCTGTTCGCGGAACCTTTTTTCTAAAATATACTCGCACTTTTAAAACTCTACGTATGAAAGTTCCAAACACTTTATTAAATGTTTTGCACCGAAAAGCTGCCTGCTCCAAGAAAGTAAGTAAATATATGCAGCTTCATACTTGTCCGAATATTAGATGCAGTACATAGAACTTTTCAAATATTAAGTCAATTTCCGAAATTTAGTCACAAATAAAATCGAAGAAAGACGTGGATTCAACCCGTTCAGTTATTTTCTGTTCATTCTCCATAATGTTATCCTCTAGACATATTTAAATAAGGAAAGAAATACATGGTAGCTTAATGGAATGTATAATAATTGTATTTATAATGCACTCAACTGAACCTTTTAAATAGTTTTCGTATATGCTGCTATAAGTCTAATCGTTGATCATCGTTGGCTCGTTAAACAATTGTTGTGCCTCCTGGTAGTATCCGTCCGGGAACATTACATACATTCATTTTAGGGCGTTCAGCGCAAATGTCTATACGTTTTTTGGAGATTCAAAGATTTCCATGTTTTTACCCATTTATTCAAAGAGTTCATATTCTAATTCTATATTTATTAAAGGGATCATATTTGAGGGGCGAAGTTCAATGTCCACAGTATCCACAAATGTTGTTACATGCGCCAAAACTAATAAAACAGCTATGAATAGTATAAAATTTGGACATATATGAAACTATCAAGAAAGACGTAAGGAGATTATCGCGGCATATGTGCCAAAGAGCGTTAAAAATATTACCTACTGTATAAAATAGTATGAATATGAATAATACTCATCTTGAAAGTGCTTAAATTTTAAAAAAAATTTATCAATAAAATGAAAGCAGTTTTATGATTTTTAGTATCATATCCACTAGTGGTGCCGAATTGCAAGACCAAGACGAAACTTAGCCAGTCTTGGTATTGGTCATGCGTCAATATTTCTGGCCTTGGGCTTGGTGTTGCCATCACAGTCTTAGGCTTGGTCTCGGTCTTGCAGCAAAAATCTTGAGAGTCTTGCTATTACCTAGGATCCTGTTGCTATTTTTTAAAGACGTTTGCTTGCATCTTGGTTCAACGCAACAGACTTAGTACATTTTGATTTCATACTGACATAGACTTAGTAAAGTCCAAACAAACTTATTATATTGTTACACGACCGGTATTGCCATCGATCGCCACCAGCATCGACCTTTCGTGGTCCCCATATAATTCAATGTCGCAGTCATCGTTCGTCAAGATTAATCTCCACCGAATTATATGGGAATGATGCGATATGCTCATCAACCCTCGGAGACATCAACCCTCGGAGCACTGACGAGGGTTGGTTGAGGTCTCACCCGAAATCCCAAGCCGATGGTCTTTTTATGTTTCCGGTCCTTTTTTGGCGATGTCCCCGTTAGGTTTCTGGTTCCTAATGCTGCACCTCGACCCACTACCCCCGAGCTACGTAGTGCTGCAAACCTTCAGTCCACCGGCGTAACAAAAACGAAAACATGGTATAAAATTTATCAATTATTTAATAAAAATTCAAGATGAACTTAATTACAGTATCTACAATATCACTTCAAAATATGGTTCCTATATTTAAATTTTTTTTACCAAGAAAATAAAACAAGATAAGAAAATAGAAGTGTCAGCAGCTATTGTGTGCTTACGTAACGGCCGAAATCTACTTTACTCAAAAACTCTTACGTCAATATTTCAAAAAAAGACTTGATCTCATTTCGATGACCAAACTTCTCAGGGACAAAGCCTTTTTCAGCCTTCTGTAGCGATTACGCTGCTTTATATTTTGAATAAGTGGCGGCGAATTAATCCTCTATTAGCACAAAATGTACACCGATTACTCAATGACGTCCAAATCTCAGTTAGACTCTACTGCGAGACGCAAGTCTGAATCTTGTCCTTGCTCAAATCTTGCAGTGTCAGTCGTGGTTTTGGTCTTGCTATAATTATGAAGTCCTGGTGTGCAGTTCTTTCTTCGTAAATCCACTTTCCACCCAAGAAAGGGACATAGATCCGCTTTCGTCACTAAACATCAGTCTTACGAGAGTATTAAGAAAACTTCACTTTTTCTTACAAGTATCTCTATTGACCTTTTACAAACAGTGTATTTTACAACAACTACAAACGTCCTTTTTAATCAAGAGATCAAAACCCGACTGAATCAATAACCTGTTTCCTTTTTTCTTATTGACCGCTATATTCACACTTTTCTTGTTGAATTGGATCATGTTCCAAGGATTCCAGAAACGTAGGAATTTCGAAGCCATGTAATTTCGATTTTTCTTAGAATCCCAAATCACCTACATATGTAAATAATGAGTACAGCTCTTACTGTTGACCCTACATATAGAAAAAAACAGGCATGCATTGGATATTCTTACGCTAAATTTCTTAGCATGAACAATCTTACTCTAAATTGGATGCACATGTCGACAATGTACATCCATGTGGATGCCTCTGTATAAAAATCCGGGACCGCACATAGGGCCGACAACATGCATGTTCTGAACTCTTGGTCTCGGTCTTGCCCCTGCGAAAATGCAAGAATAGGTTTTTCGTATTATTTTGTCTCACATATCTATGTGATAAAAAATTCACGGAAAATAGATACATATTAATAAATCAATAAATAGAGATGTAAGATATATACAATTTATATCGCTCAAAAGCACACTCGATCAAAACCCCTTGATGTGCCAATACCAACCCAGAGCAAGCCTAGTATACTGTTGCATTCATAGGCATAGTAGTCTGGTTGCGATCGATGACTATGGGAAAAATGATGTTTTCAAGGCGCTAATTTCAAACAATCAAATTTTAAGCTGTGTTTTTAGCTATTTAAGTTTTGTTTGCAAGCACAATTTTTGAGAGAGTTTCGCGTAACGACATGGAGGGAAACGAGCTCGAGATTGAAAAATGTTGCTAAACAAATTTGGTCGAGTAAAGTCCAGGTGGTTGAAAAATTCTGTCACAACTGTCAAAGTTGTCAAATTTTCAAGCGATTTAACAAGATGTTACTCAAAAGCATTTTGACGTGAAAACGTCTTTCTTCTCGTTTAGTATGTACATTGGTAGCCAGTCTAACATTCTTGTGCTATAAAACACCGCCATTTTTCAATCGCTACTAACTACAAGACTAATAACGCGATAACAACGATTGAGGTCACAATGGAGAGAACATATTTGTGCGTATTTATTGTGCGGCGACTGTTTTTCCCGTGGCGTCATCCGGCCGATGCAGGCGCCCACGCGTGACTGTTGTTTTTTAGCGTTGTGTGAGGATATGTATGAGTGTAGCGTGAGAACGCGTTAAGCTAAGACGTTAACTGGGTATCATTGTTAAAAGCATGACAACAGCTACCAGAGCCTAAGGTTAAGCAATAAAAATATTCACCAAAACATAAACAAAAATCGTTATGAATTTTGAAATGGAAAAAAATGGAAGATATCGTCACATATGAGTCGCAAATATGCACCGAATTGTAAAAAACTCAAATCGGAGAAAACACGCATCAAAACAAATATTGAAAACCAAAATTGCCTAGTGCCAAGCAAGTGTGAGAGCTGCGGCAGCATCGAAGAAGGAATAAAAAAACGGCAGAAAAAAATGAACTTGATATTTATCTATTCTGGTACTGTACTACTTTCCACAATCCTTGTAATTAATAGTTTAATAATTAAAGTATAAATTAGAACGAACATTTTGTTGTAATTTTTTTAATGTTAAAACCTCTTTTCGCTCCTTAAGTTCACTGATAGCCAGTCAAACTTTCCTGCGGTACAATATAACGTCAGATTTCAATTGCCAATAGCTACGAGGCTAATAATGCTATAACAAGTGTTGAGGTCGCGGGTGATAGAGAATTCCTGTACGAGTTTATCGTGCAGCATTCGTTTTTTGCGTGACGTCATCGGGCTAGTTCACTAACGCATGATTTTTGTTAATAAGCGTTGCGTAAAATTATAAATCAGTGAAAATTATAAATTAGCGTGAGAACGCGATCATCTAGGACGTTTGTTTGGATGTCATTGTAAGGAGTTTGATGAGTACCACCAGGACCAAAAGTGAAACAGTAAAAATATTTGCTGTAGTATAAGTAAAAATCGGTATTAAATTGAAAATTGAAAACAAAATTAAGAATATTGGCTCATATGAGTCGTAAATATGGGCCGAAGTGAATAAACCGCAAATCAAAGAGAGCTTGCATTAAATCGAATTCAAAAAAACCTAAAGTGTCCAGTGCCGAGTAAATGTCAGGGCTACGGCAGCACAAAAGAAGAAATGAAATAAGGCGCGAAAAAATAAACTTGTGATTTATCTTTTCTGTTACCGTATTACTCTATATAACCATGGTATTAGAGATAGTGATTTAAGTACATACTAATAAGAAACACTTATTATAATTTCATCCCCAAGTTTTCACGGAAATTCTGCGGCGCGGACCTTGACTGGGCCTTTCGGTTTTTTTTTTACTATTTGAGTAACAGAGCGAAACCGTATCAAACCTCTCATTTTTCGTCGAGTAAAGTCTAGTAAACTCTAGTAAAATAGAAAAGTACGTAAACAGACCTATTGTGTTGAAATGCATGTCTGCCGAATTCGAATTGCGCGTCATGTTACAGATAACGAACTTTCAAAGCATTTACGAATTGATCAACAAATCTTCGTACCTACTATAAATTTGATTTCATACTTGAATTTTGGTTTGTTAACGCCATGTATTTCGGAGAATTGCGTCCATTATACTAATTACAGATAGTACTTATGTAATTTTAACGTCAATTCTACTTTTCGTTTAAATCTCCGAACATTTCTTGGCATTGTAGGCTAGATATAAGGGCAAAGATTTGATAAGCACTAAAAAACAAACCGCTGCATTACAAGAAACAGCTTGTTCAATACTATGAGTGGTTTTAAAACTGTGGCCAAATTAGGACCTTAAAATATTTATGAATTTTAAGAATTGCAAAACGACAAGAATGTTAGGTAATTTCGAAGTCCAAAAAGTATTGGACCAAACAACCAAAGTTTCGAGATATTACTATTGTAGTAACAAACAAAATCAGTTCTAAATTTTTGTGACTGAATGTACCTTTGTAGCTAAACCGTTTTCAACATGCATGTGTATCTCAAAATCCAAGATGTTTCTTCTCAATACCACAGTTTTATAAACGAGCCGCTGAAACAAAAGGTATTTGATGTCATTAACAAAAACTACACCATCATAATGGGATGATAACACTTGGTATGCAGCCAAGAAGTTTGCTCTTTGATGTTGCAAAACTGAAAGTCAATAAATAAATGGGACGTGATTTCAATAATAAGAGACGATTAAATGATCCGACTAAACATTTAACACATACAATCACATTATATGACATAATGTACATATATTGCGCGTGTGGTAGAAACATTGTCGTCGTCAATACGAATGAAATAAAAACTGTTCCATTGCCCAACCACAAATACTCTTCATACGCTGACTAAAATCAGTTGTCGAGAGCAAAAAAGACTTCATTTGTTGAGACATTCAAAAGTTGAATAAAAATTTCAAATCTTTGGATATAAATTAAAGAGCTTGTAAGACGAAATTCCAATACAATCCGAGGAATGCTGGTTTATGCCTGCTGGCTCTCCTATACTGTTGATCGTGATTGCACTTAGTTTCAATCTAGCCAAACGTGCCTGAAAAAAGCCTTTTTGATATCGCTTTCGTACTACCTATAATTTTGGGGTCCGCTCCGTTCCATTAAAAAGACGACACAATTTCATTTGTGGAATTCTTGGAGATGCCTACATTCAGACTTCCTTTAGCGTGCGTGTTTCCATAACTTAGAATTACTTTTGATTTACCGGAAGCATCATAAAAGGATATAACGAGTGTTGGTCGACTAGTTTTTGCATGTCAACAGGGTTTCGATACACACAAGTCACCCCAGTAAGACTATATTGGCGACAATGTTTCAGGCTTCACACCTTGTGAACAACATCTTTGCTCAATTCTGTTATTAAAGTGATATCACTTTTAAATATTGGCTTTAAAGTTTAAATCTCACGGGTACTGGCGGTCAGAGTACTTACTCGACAAAATATCTTTGATTTAAAGAATCTTAAATTTTTGATTTATGAATTTTTTAGCAAAGTAGGTAGTTTAATACACACTTTATTTTGTTGAATGCCAGCAAAAGAAGGAATTGAAACGTTTTCCAAGACGTATGATTTGAAAAAATCAATGCATATATGTATGGTTGCATGTTTGAATTGAAGATTGTTCAGCCCATCCCTACTTCCTTATAAATGAAAAATTTATAATTTACCCTCGGTCTTCTCAATCAAAACAAAATGGTGAACAGTTCGAAAATACAAAATGAAATCGCTCATTGGTTAAAAATATTCTTCCCCAGAAAAAACCGTTTCTCAGTTTGACAATGAATAACAACTTTTTACTAAAATTAAGGGTTTTTAAAACTGGTTTTGCGAATGATTATAAAAAAAACAATACCGTAAAATCACAGCCAAGTGATGCTTATTTATTGCATATTTAAGAAACTGATTAAAACGCGCTGCTGCACACTATATGCAAAATGTGAACATGGGATGAGTGAGAAAAGAGTCTTAACGAACTAGCAAGTCATTTTTCCAGATGAAAATGGCGGTTAAATTCAAAACTCACACCATAGTAGGAATAACTCATACGTTTTGTGCTTGAACATATCAATAACTGGCCTTAGCATTTTGAACTTGCTGCTTTTGAAAATATAATAGATATTTTTGTCTCTCTGTATCAAAAATATGTAAGTGGTACATTCAAATGATTACTTTTATAAGTCGTCAAAAGTCACATAACGATATTTTCAATTTCTGACTACGAAATAATTAACCAATTAACGAAATTTAATGATTAAAGAATACGAGTAATTTTTTCTTAAGCATTACATTAAATTTGAGCTAGCTATTCCAGTTTGTCTCATGTTTAATTCATGCCGAAATTGCGAAGAAGCTCGGACGAACAAACACGGGGGAAAATATGAGACCGGAAAATACATTTTTCAATTTTACGTGTTATCGGCGTATGATAACTAGGTTTAGGGAAATGATTTGATAAATCTCCTCGCCCATTTACACCACCAGTGAGGAGATTTAGTTTGACACTTCGACATTTTTCTTTTGTTACTCTGTTTTGTTTCAAACCTATTACAAAACCTTCTTGGACAATAGTCCATGCTTTCCCTTGCCTCTTTTGATTTTTTTTTATTAAAAATAAAATAAATTTTCAAAATCAAATATCGCGCCAGATACTGAATTTAAACACCGCGCACAACAACCAATTGAACTCACTTCGGATACGTCGAAAGAGTACTTAATTGTGCTCAAAGACGAAAAATGGCACAAATGATCACTACTAGATGGTGCCACTGAGGCGATTTAGTGCGAATTTGGAATTAATCTTCTCGCTAGAAGATTTGGAAAATGTATGGTAAATCCTGTAAGTTTGGGCAAGATTAAGGGCTAAATCTTCTCATGTCACTTAATCTAGTAGATTGAGTTCGGTATAAACGCCGTATAAGGCGCATAATTCCAAAACTTGCCATGTCCACATCAACTAATTTCGAGAAATTGGCAAATTTCCTTTTTGCCTTTGCTAAGGAAAATTTTCTTAAATATTTTGTTCTCAATATATCGCTTGTGTTATTTTAAATTGTTTTGTAAAACTACAATAAAATTAGCTTATAATTTGCGGCTTCTGAATCTAACGTGAAGGTGAATATAGCGGCTTTTGAAACTCACTTCAGTTTTTAAATTAAAATTACAAGAGACTGAAGAGAATTTTTAGACTTAGCTTTCATATTTGATTCAAGGCTGACAGCAGAATGCAAATTTTAATCAACTTAAATTTTTAGAAAAGTGGACATAGACAGTTTTGATTCTATACGACTCCAGTATCATTCAAGTTCATATGTTTGCACATAGAGAACGCCGATATCAGACCAAAATCACGCTGGAATCGGCATACAGCGTGGCCCAAATCACACCGAAGTGGCCCAGAAATCAAATTCAAAAATAATTTAATGAAAATTTTCAGGATATCACTACAATATTATAATCTTTAATATATGTCCATATGTAAGCAACACACAAACGTTTACAGACCGATAAGTTCCTACTGTAAGTTCATGAACAGGACTTAGTGAGCAAAATCGCGACGTTAAAGACTTCCTTAACAACAAACATTTGGTCTTTATTAATTTTGGCCAATATTTTTCATCAGGATACAAGGGCATAAATAATTCGAAATTCTTAGGCCGAAATCACGCCGAAAAATTCTTGATATGGAATTAATTTTTCGCTGGCATTTCGACCTTTTACGATAACATTTCGATTACGGTCCCATTTTGGCTTATGTTTATATATTTGTGAGAAATTTGTCTTCGGAAACTGCAAACAATTTGAAGGACCGGCGAAAAACATTTTACTTAAATAAAATTTTTACATAAGAACTACAGAATAATACACTGCAAAATAAAAATTTTTGAAAATGTTTTTTGGTGTCTACCCAGAAAAATTATTAAAACATATATATATCTTAAGTACCTTCAGTTGGGGTCACTAATACGGAATATTAACAGAAAAAAATTTAAGTGCACCGCCACCGAGAATCGAACCCAGGTTCTGTCGCTTTCCGGGCAGATGCGCTTACCAATGATATACCACGATCATATTTTCTTTTCTTTCATGTTCCAACATACTCGAGTCGCCACAATGTCATTCCAGTGGAAGAATCATAAATATTACTCGCTGAATTCCATATTTTATTTCTTTGATTGTTTCTTATAATTAATTTATGCGCTTGCAGGAGTTACCATAAGTTGTCGGTTTTTCGACACAAACCAAACGAATTTCCCGCAAGCACTTGCGACGCGTCCACACGTTTGTGTTTAAATAGTCGTTTGGCGAAGTTTACACTTTGCGACAAACGCCAAAGGTGTGGATCCGGCAATTTGACTCGGTCGCATGTGAACTACTTATCATGCAGTCAAATGAAAAAAGAATCAGCTGTTATTCCCGAATTTGATTCGAGAAGACACTCTCTTCAATATATTCTGTCAAATTAACCTAGTGTAACACTTTGTCTAAGGTACTTTTTACTATACCATAGTTCTACCCTAGAATAAGGAAATTCTACTGTTATGAAAAACATCAAAGAAAATCTATTTTTTGCTATTATCCGAAATTCGAAATTTTCCCAAGCTGCTATGCAAATGAGATAACATTGAATGGTAAATGACCGTAAGTATTGAAAAACATTAACAAGAAGTTAAACCATCCGAAACAAAGCCAAGAAATGGGGAAGATTGTCAGTGAAAAAAGTCCACCAGTTGGTGCTGTGTATTTCTTTTCAAGTTTTTGTCCGTCCTTACTCAAATAAGGCTAGAAAAAAGGGTTGAATTATTTATATACAAGAAGGAATGGAGAGGTGAGAGTTGAAGAAGATGATGGCCCTCGAGCATTGCTGCCAAACACACGCGTTTTCAATGACAAAAGGGTGAATATTGTTTGATTCTCATGTTCATCGGCTGTGAAAGAGTATTACTCCTATCAACCGGAAGGAATAACTCATATGCATCATACACGGCAGAGATCGAACCGATGTAAATATCAGTATTCCTTAACTTCTTCAAAAGATTTTTTTACTTTACCAATTATCTTATCTAGGCTATTACCTCAATTACCTTAAAGATGACTGACCTTATATGACCTGTAGTGTTTTTTCTGTGCAGCGAAATATATGAGAATAATACTTTTTACACATAATTCGAACATGGTTTGCAAACCCCATAATCAATGAAAATTGTCGGCTTCATACTAGCAAATTGTAATTCGGTGAGCGGGAGAGCGTCGAGCCAAATCTCACGACATCTCACCAAGGGGGAAGGTGGGGTCGAAAAATCGCTACAATCGTCAGACGTAATTTATGGACGACCCCTCAGGCTAGCTGCAAAATTTTATTCAAAAGAAAAACCAGACTGATTAATTTTTGTTTCTCGATTTTTCAATCGCGCCGAACGTTGACGTGATCTATGAACTCACATGAAGTAAAATTTTTAAACTTAAATTTTTAACTCATATTGTAGGTATGCTGGCTTAAAAGTGATTCCACCAAACGGTGGTACGTATGGTATGAACTCCATTAAAAAAACAACACCGTTCCGCAACGGTCATTTTTTTCTCTAATTTCTAGTATGTATCGATAAAAATTTAAATGCGACAAAACGAGATTTGCTTGCCTGCACTTTGTTACATTTTGTGTTAGAGAAGAAGCTTACAAAAAAATCTACATTTAGATTACCTGTTTTTCAGTAATGATGACATTGTACGAGTACATGGATGTTTTAAAATTATTTTAAGCAGTTCTGTGGCAGTACGGGGATCGTACAAGCGTCCCACATGGGCCTCGGAACGCAAAAAAACCATATATACATATATACCTAATATATTAAAAAGAATCTTCAAGCCAACAGTTAAAGTCAAGTTTTCATTACATCTACATTCATTCATCGTCAGCGAAAATCGCGCCCAAGAATACGTTACAAGAATTTCATCAAATTTTTTTTCAAGCAAGAATGCCCCTTGATGCACCGAGTTTTAGTTAATAATGATCTCAATGCCTAAAAAACATTTGAACATGAAAATTTCAAAGCATTTCTTAGTATGTGTGCTTAGTAGTGCAGACTTTATTAACAAATCTCAATCAAACAATCTTAAGAATCGCGAAATATTTAAGCTTCACTTGGCAACGCAACCTCATAAGGGCAATATGAAAACTAAAAAAAACTGAAAGAATCTCCAGTTACTTTGACACATATCTACGTTGTTTTTAAGAAAAACGGATGCATATGTATCAAAATCATAAGTATCTACCATATCAAATAATGTTTCAGTCAACAAAAATGTTGGAAAACTAACTTACCTGCTGGAAGGGCACTCGTGCGGACTTCTCACAATATAAAAAAGCCTTACTTATGTATTTACAGTAAAATTATTCACACGCTTCCTTCTTTTCTATATAGTTCCAACGAAGAACAAGAATTCGTTGTATTATAAAAAATCGGAATTGAAATGAAAGTGAAAAAAAAAGTTTTACAATTGAAAAAGCTGCAAAAAATAGTCAGAAAATGTATAAAAAACTAGAACTGAATACGAAATGAATAGAGTCTTATGTTTTGCTCAAAGCAGTTGAGGTTATTACAATTCTGTCCTCCTTCAGGCATCTATGTAGGTCCATCTTACGATGCTCGTCAAACCCAGTCACTACCATCCTGTCACTATTAAATTATCCGTCTTCTGGTTTCGAATAATATGCAGATGAGTTTGAGATGCACGGATTACTAATCCTAGAACCGACATAAAAACGAACAGTGGTCCATATATAAACAAATAAAAAAATGGACAATCTTCCAGGGAGACGTTAACCCTTCCTTATTCCCATGTTGTTTTAGACATATCTTTCGCATCCTGCTGAATATTAGGGGTCTGGTGAAGTCTTTTGTCGTTGTTTCACAGGACTTTATGTGGGTATTTTTTCTGACCGTGGTCCATGTTAATGCAAGCAATATTTATTTTCTCTAATGTAATATTTATGTAAATCAATGTCTCTGCAGAAATGAAAAATAATTGGGTCCCATCAGAAAAAAAAAGTTTTGAGTTTTTTGCCCAAAGTGCAATTATTACTGACTTATTGTGAAATTGGGTGACATTACAGTACAGTATTCACCAATAAATTGAATCTTTTGTCGTTTGAAAACCGTAAAGAACTCAGTTGAAACTTCATTGATTCTTGCTAAGAAGGACCATGTTTACAGTTCAAAAAGCAAAAAAGATGTAGCATTATATCCACATGATATGTGACTTAAAGACAGAAATGAAATATAAATAAAATAAATGCTATAAAAATTTAAAAAAATTCTATAGAGCTGGAACCGCAAAAGCAAATAATATAATCGAATTCAATTCGTAAATTTCACAGTGATTGCAACGTCCACCCCAAGTAATGAAGCAGAGCTTCAACTTTATAGGGTTCTTCAAAAGGCTAGCCTGCTGGCTTATTATGACACACTGTTAGAAATGGGTGGTGACGACGTCCAACAGCTGTGTGACGCTGGAGAGGATGAGTTTCTCGAAATAATGGCTTTGGTAGGTATGGCGTCTAAGCCGCTTCATGTTCGACGATTGCAAAAAGCTCTGCATGAATGGATGAATAATCCTTCCGCCTTCCAAACGCCGTTACCAACTATTGGTAAGTTTTTTCTAGCATTTCGAAAAGCTTAGCTGTATTTCAGTTCAAACTTTTATTACAGATCCTATTCATTTGATGTACAGCCCTGAACCAACAACATCTAGACCTAAACAGGATCCTTCACCTACTTTTAACCCTACACCCCTCATGAGCACGGCGCACTCAAATAGTTCAGTTCTCTTACCTTTAAGTGCAGGCGTTAGTTCGCAAGTGTCTTCAAGTTGCTCCCAGCTGACTCCTGGCTTAACTGAAGCTCAAATTTCTACCCTGGCAGTTGGTGCGGAAATATTAGCTAGACAAATAACACAGCGTGAACCTAAAGCTCAGAATTCCAAAAAACGCACTTCTCGTGAACTTGAGCAAGTTATGGCAATGAGTGACTCTGATCCCAGGCGAATGGATGAAATCCGCAAATTTGCAGCAATTTATGGACGTTTTGACTGCAAGAGGAAACCAGAAAAACCTTTAACCCTACACGAGGTATATTTAGAAATATATATTTTGTTATGTCCGTTCACATGAACGTTTCAAAAATTTTTGAAGATTTGCGTAAACGAAGCAGCAGCTCAAATTTGCAAATTTGTACCCGCTCTGCTAACACGTCGCGACGAATTATTTCCGTTTGCACGTCAGTTAGTAAAAGATGCGGGATTTGGACATTCGTCTAGTACTGCTCGATTTGGACCTGGACAGCATCCAATGTCGCCGAAAATTTATGATTCCGAGAATATAGGCTCAACTAAACGTACACGATTAATAGCAAATGACAGCAATCCAGCTGACTACACCAAGGTAACTAGAGTATCTTAGAAGCCGAATCGTTGCATTGGGGAAGAAGAAAACATTAAATTTTATTTGGACTAGCACACAATTACAAATGCAACTTTACTTTCAAGGGTTGCTACTTATTTAACAGGCTTACTATAAAACGCTTTGTTTTGCAGCTTTCAGCACATCAGTATTATAACCCGCCTTAAGTAATATGTACATACCGCTTGGAACTAAAATCTAGGAGAGTATTTAACATGACACCAGATGAGATGCAAAAAGGGGGTTTTTGCTTCGTGTTTTTGTGTCCATTAGAAAATTTAATGCATGCAGCTATTATGCACCCGTATATTTCGACGATAGAAAAGATATGACTATTGTTATTTGAGTACATAGTATTGTAAGCATTTGGTGACTACATAGAAAGAAACTAGCTTTGTAAAAAGTTGACCAATTTTAAGGGATTTTTGGTACTATATGAATGTTATTTTTCACCCAATGAATGTTTACTTTAGTAGGTATAACGAAACAGACTAATCCAAGCTAAAGCCAAAGCATAGGCATGGCCCAGACCAGGTTCTGGCCAAGTCTGCCAGACCAACCTCGTCACAGATTTCATGAGCAAATAGAAGTAAAAACTTCACTCAAATTTCCATTGCTAGGCCGCATTGGGAAATAGTGATGGAAACACAATTTACCTTATAATTTTTTTTTAAATCTTCACAAAAACGTAATAAGTGAACATTGAAACTATTAACGAAAACTTAATTTATATTATAAGGAAAACAACGAAACAGAAAATATTCCAATTTAAGCTCCTAATTACCGGAGATTATCTAAATATAATAGTTACAAACAATAAAAGTACATACAGTAGGCCAGCTGTATCCGCGGTTGATTTATGGCCAGATTCTAAGCCGTTGTATTTTTGCAAGAAAATTTTTTTATCTTACAACAGAACAAGCCAGGAAGAATTTCATCCATTTCGACTTATCTCTATAAAAGCATGGAAGAGTCTAAAGAAAATGATTTACTAACTAGAAATCAAACAAAGATTCGCAACAAAGGACACGTGGCGACAAAAAACTGTGATTTTTGAGAGCTTTGATTGAGTGGTTTCTCAAAACCTCAAACGCACCAAATTCGTTAGGCTACCATCTAAGGCCAATACACAAGTTTGCTAAACCTACACAAGCCATCACAAATTCAAACGTATGGATAGCGCGTTTGGCTTGGCTGGGCTTGTGGAGGTTTGAAAGCGCTTACGGCCGTTTCCATCGTTTGTCGGTTTTTTGACACAAATCAAATGAATTTACCGCAAGCGTTTGCGACGCGTCCACATCTTTGTGCGCAATTACTTTCTTTTGTGCACTGGCGGTTAATGGACGTGTTCGTCGTCCGTCATCCTTGCCTCTTCAGACAGACCCCAGTCACACGTTTTGCGAGTTTGGAGTTTGTTGCAACTTAAAAAGTCTTCAAAAAGACGCAAAAATGATCCTTCATCAAGTAAAAGGCGCGGCAAAGTTCTTACCATCGAAATATGTGAATTAAAAGCAGTTTAACATTTATTTGCTCAAAATGCGGATAGCGAGAAACGTATCCTCCGTGGATTACCTTGTATACTAAGCGAGAAATGGTACAAAATCCATTACAAATGATATAATCCAGAAACGATTCTGACGTACTTAAAAACATCCCTATCAGTCTCTGGTATCTTGAGGATCGGTTTGAAAACGAATGCACATCTTTCAAAAGCAAATAATCAAAGAACTGCTTTTTTCTCACACCCCGATCAAAAACTCCGCTTTTCGCTTCGTTATCGCGGTGCGAAGTAGCGGATTCTCTCATCAGGCAAAGTGAGCATTTTCAACGGATGAGTGTGGAAATAGTACGTACACGCGCGAGAGATAATAGTCGTGTTTGCTCCTCTGCTCGTGAGGCAAATTAACACTGGATCGAAATTTTCTCTATTTGCTCCCTTAGTGAATGATATCCCTTGGTTTACTATTAGCTCGCCAAATAATGCCTTCATTCTGGCTTTTGAAACTGACCCAGACTGAAACAAAGGTTGACTAACGGAGACTAGGCATACTAAAACAAGGCTGATGGCCGTTGTTTAACATTGGCAATTCATACCTTGGTAATCTTCTAAAGGATGAGAAATTTTACGTAATTGAAACCAATGGCAAAATTGAATACCTTCACGATTTATAAACATTGGTAATATTGTCTCTCAACGGCTTGAAAATATTAGTGATAGTTGCAGTAAATCTGACTATAAAATCATTCATAATTGCAGAACTGAAAATGATCATATATGTACATACTTGTAATGTGAGAAGTAACAAAAAAGATTACAATGGTAAAATGCATGGTAGAGTAAAATCTGTTCGTTCGAATTTCAAGTGATGTTTGCACATATTTGCATGATTTTAAATGCATGCTTCCATAGAAAAAATATGTTCAGGGAAAATTAAATTTTACTTACTAAAAAACCTTTTTAATTTGACTTTAGTTTTCAGCAAAATAGATTTAAGTCACGCTCTAGTTGATTTTTAATGCTTCAGGTAACTGTATTTGTTAACGTTATTACAATGAGTCCAAGACTGACCGTAAGTAAATTCTACATAGATCATTTTTGAATGTTGATTGTATCTTCCAGGACATAGTCGAAGAATCGAGAACTAGTTTTCTTGCAATTTACCAGAAGCTCGGACGATCGTTCAACGTTTCGGATATAGCCAAATTTTCGTACGATAAAAATTTGAAATTTTCCTTGAACCATTACTAAAATCCTCGCTATTCTAGTTTGTGTCGATCAGATTATGAGGACAATGACTCGCGTCATTCTTTCAGTCAATCAGATTATGAGGATAATTCGCTACCGTTGGGAACACTAGTACAGTTTTTTAATGGTTGTAAGACGCAGTGGTTTTTATTGTTTATTCTTACAGATGAACGGTCCGGAGGCCGAAGCAATAAGTCATGACTATTGTGGAACTACTGAAGTAATATCCAGGAAGGGTTCTCCAAGAAGGGTTGATGACCTACAAACTTCACCTTTGGGAGTTAAGGTTATTTCCGCCTCGGGAAGTCACATTATTGCAGTTGCTAATCCGGCACTTGCTTTGAGTTCATCTGTAAATGATTCTCTCTCTGTGAAACGCGAAAAAACATCACCTAGCATTTGAACGAGTTTTGTTACTCGAGGATCCAGAGCCAATGTGAGGTGTAAGAGATCACTGTAAACTAGTGATAACTCAAAGAAGCCATGGATTTTAAAACGGAAATTTTGCACGACTCAACAGCAAAATCATCTCTGCTGTATCATGTACTGAAGCAATCAACATTTAGGTGTGAAAAAGAAATTGATTTGAGGATAATTTCTAAATCAATCAAGTGATGTAAAAAACCTTGTGAAATATATTAAAAAATTAGTCTAAATTTTTTCTGCAAATAACTAACCATGCACAGAAAATACTTTCACCAATAATAAATTTTTTGTTGCTATATGCTTAATACAAAAAGCACGTATCAGCTTATTTGAGTAATCCCAAGTTTTCTTACTCGTAAAATTCGTAAAGGTAGCTAACTAAAGTTGCTGGTTTCTTATTCTGAATAATTTGATTGTTCACATCATCTTGAAATTCATATAAAAATTTAGAGTAATATAATCACAATGACTAAACTAATGAATATAAATCTTAGCAAATGTACCTGCTTTACAAGAACTTGAAATGGAATTTATATGATGAAACATAATCATAAGAATTATATAGGAAGCTTGTGATTTTATCTTATCTATCTGTGATATTATTATAAGTAATGTAATTTTGACGATTGTAACTACTCAAAAAAATGTTTTGAGTATACGCATTTCTGTCGTGTGAATAAGTGTATTGACAAAACCATTATTAGTTTGATTTTTTGAACAATACATTGCAAAGAAAACTTGTTTTATAATTGTTAGTTATTAAATTATTTTTGATTTAATTTATTTTCAAAATTATGCAAGTGTTAAGGTATGTAAATTATTTTGGTAACAAGATAAAATATAAAATAATTGAAGGTTTTTTTTCTACTTCATCAGTTAATATACTATACAGGGTGATTTAAAATTCCTTCTAGGTAATGAAAGTAAAGCTCATTTTGAGTAAAAAAGATCAGATAATACCCTGTACGTAAATCAATAGCTTCCTAGTAAATCACCATTGAAGATTTTTTTCTAAATCCCCAGCTTTGGAATAAGAACCATTACCATAACGTAACCTAACGAGAACTTTTTTAATTTTCGAAAAATTTGAGATCATAAGAAAATCCCCTACCTTATAACTTTTAGGCTATGTGTTTTCAAACACTCGCGATATTTAAAAAAAACCAAGTTCGTACTACATTAAACAGTTATTCTCCAGAAAAATGTATGAAACGTGATGTGCATATGATAATAATAACTTCCTCATGCTATCACCTTTCCAAAAAGATTCCGTTGTCTACATAAATAAAAACATAAAAAGGCTAACAGTATCGATTCCCAACAGTATCGATTCACAAGCGGTGCACCTCGGTAGAGGCACGATTCCGCTTCTGATTCCAGGGTAATAGAGGAAACAAGGAAAAAGCTGTTGCTGTCGGTGTGGCAATCATTTAGAATGAATTTCCATCAGACTACATAACAATAGAAAACGGTACAGAAAGGAGAAAAAGTAGAGGCAACATAATTAAGGGAGTAACCGATTGAATTAATGAATATTCCGACTAAGGGGTGTTTGCGGAATCGTTCCAATGAGTTAGACAGGCTGTACGAATTGGTTGCTTGTCTAAATTTTGACATCTGGAATTTGAAACCGTAAAAATTTGTATTGGAAAATTTGTGTAAGTTTAAATTTAAAGTTAAAGTGAAATTTAATATTCAAGTGAAGTTTAATTAAGTTTAACATTGATGTTGAAGTTGTGCCACTATTTTAATTTATCGAATTGCTTTCTATGTGCCTTCAAATGCAGCAAAAGAGAAGAAACCGGAAGTTTTTCGATGTTGCAAAAGCGGCGAGACTCTCATTTGAGAGTTAAATGGAACGCAGTTCATAAGCTAACAGTATCGATTCCCAATAAGCACCACGGATGGAGCATTATAGTTTAGCTGACGGTGTTCTTATTCTGCCTTGCATGTGTTGCTAGCTATCGAGTAACATGTGAGGCTTTCAGCATATCTTGGTACACAGTTCAAGACATTGTTCATAAGATGTTGGACGAATTTTTGATACTACTCCCTCGAATAATACCACCTCCGTAAAAATATGCTTAACTTGTTGAAGGTTTCAATCAAAGGGCAAAAGCAAACATCTTCACTAATGCTGTTGGAGCAATTGATGGAACCCACGTAAACAATTCTGTCCCAACTAGATTGCGAGATCAATGTATAAATAGAAAGCGTAACACTTCCATTTAATTTCAAGCAGTCTGTGGCAGCGATGGACAATTTTATAATATTTACACTGGGTGGCCAGGTTAAGTGCATTATCAAAGGGTGTTACGAAATAGTCCATTATACAAAAATGGTGCTTTCCCTCCCCGTGGGTATTACTTATTAGGTAACACCTGTTATTCCTAAATGCGAAATGTATACTTTGTATAAACGAAATGCTCCCTTGGCCAGAATCAAGAAAAAATTTAATCTTGCGCATATTAAATCCACATTTGTTATAATGAAACAGCGTTTGAGGGAAATATTTAGACTCACTATAGAATTAAAGATTGAAAATTGTATAAATGTAACCGCTTTTTCGTGTATTATGCACAATACTTGCATAATACTTAATGATAGGCTAGAATGAACAGGAAACGGAAAGCACTTGGAAAGATTCTAATGAAAATCATCATTTGCAAACTGAAATTTAAAATTTGTTAACACAGGGGCACAGAAAAGCAAGAAATATAATAAAAACTTACATTTTCAAGAATTCAAAACTTTTTATCCGAATCAGACGACGAATCTATAATTACATTTACTTTTTCGCGTATATGTATATTTCAAATAATGATGCCGCTTTGTCGAATTTTTTTTATTCATTTTCAGCTCGTCTAGTTCGAATTTGACGCCAAGGGACTTTGTTCTCTAGAACCACTCCACTTTCTTCTGGTTCCACTTGTACCTGGAACATCAACATTTTTGAAAGGGGAAAACGACGAGGATCGGGAAGACGCACGCGTTAACGTGTACACCTGATGAAAGGAAATGTGGAACTCGCTTTCCTCGAAGTTTGCCTATTTCCACAGCGCGAGTTCTAATAATACATACGGATGTGAAATGTGTTCCACAGTGGTGCCAATAATTAATGGTGGATTTATATTATGTTAAGAGGACATAAGCCCATCATAATAAGAGGACATGACCCTGCAACGAGTTCAACGTACCAATTGACAATTCGATGAATCAAGTCATCAGCAAATTATGAATTGGTAAGTATGAAATTAGATACGACAATTTTCAAGTACTTAAATTTAATATGATATTTAATTATTTCGTAAATTAATTCTAACCTAATTATAACACTTACCTAGGTTAAGCAATTAGTGTTAAGCAAAGATAATTTTAAGTAAGCATAACTTATTATTATATTTAGGCTAAGATCTTATTTGTGGATCAGAAAGAAAATAGACGGCTAGAGAGCAAGAACTACTTGCACCTGGCACTATTACCTTAAAGGACGTTCTCTATATAGAAATTGCGGCTCACGCTTCGGCGAAAGCCATTATTTCGTGCAGTCCATATTGGCGCAGGACTTTGGGTAAATTTTCAGTTTTAATTACAATAACTAATAGGTAAACATTACACTTATTTTATTAGTGGCGAAAATTTCGAGCTTGTTGGCACTTGCTAATTATAAATAATTGATATATATAAACTAAGTTGGTTCATATTAATTTTAAGTTTATATCTAAGTAGGATATATTAATGTGTTTTAACAATTTTTTTTTGTTTGTCAGTTCAATAATTTATAATAATGGAGTTAGAAGTTTATCAAATAAATTTATATACATATAAGTTAAATAAATTTAAAAATAAATCAAATAAATTTATATATAAATTAAAATAAAATAAAAAATAATAAAGTTATATAAATTTAAATAATAAATAAATGTGATTTTTTAATGTTAAATAAATATAGTGATAACTATATTGGTGACCCCGACAAAGAACAATTATCTTATTATCGACAAAAACAAGAACATAGTTAATTTAAAATGAATACATAAATATTTTCCTGAATATTCGTTAAAATTGTTTAGAATTTTAATTAAATCAATAATATAATTTTGATTAAAAAACGAAAATTTATTTCAACAATCTGATCAAATCGAAATTTCTGTGCCATCTATTACTGAGATTTTGTTATTTCCATAGTAAATGACGTAGAAAATAAAAATTTTTCATTTTGTGAACATTGTGCTATGTACTATGTGAAATTACACAAAACTAATAAAAATAAATAACTAAATACTATGTGGCGTTCGCGAAGTCGCACACAAAATTGAGCTGAGCGGTCGATATATAAACACTCTGCTTCATAGTCATCTGTGGTAATGTAAAATTTGGCAGCAATTGGTTAAATCGATACCATGTGCGTTTACTTGGTTTGAATGTATCAATATATGTGTATTACAATTCTAGCCTAAACACTGATTTATTGGCCATTTCTTGTTTGTCATTCTATCTCTTCATTACATTCAGTGAGAGAAACTCAAGAGATAAAGGGTGGGCCATATATGATTTGGCATTTGAATCGGATATAAAAAAACTAATGAATATTTGTCCAAAACTATAACTTTGTTAGAAAGATTGAACATAGCCCCGGAAACATATTGGAACCAAATTCCATCCATGTAACACTCTTCAATTTGTGGAAACTAAAATCCATTTAACATGGCTCTGTAACGCTCGCCATTGACACTGAGGGCGTCTCTGAGGGCGCCAATTTCGCTTATTGAAATAGCGTCCACGGTGGAAATGAGCTTCATCGGAAAAGATAATTTTTCGGTAAAAATGTTCATCTTCGATCAAACGATCTTCAGCCCATCCGATGCGATAGGCGAACATAAAACGCATCAGATGGTCATGAGGCTTCAATTCTTGGACTCTTGTTTGTAGCCAAAATTCTCATCAGACAAGTGCGAGAAATGTTCAGTTCCTGAGAACGATGACGAATTGGTGTTGATGGATGTTCATGCACACTGTGCAAAACCGCAGCAATGTTTTCGGGTGTGCGCACTGGACGAAAACGGGAACGGGTGTTTTTGTCCAATAACGAACCGGTTTCACAAACTCGCTTCACTGATTGATCAACTGATTGGAAGGCAAATTTTTTCCGTAAATTTCTTATAGTTTCTGTAGAAAACTCACCAGTGTTGAAGTAAGTTTTCAATAGTTCCCAACTTTGTTCAAGCGTAAAGCGTCCCATTTTGTAAACGTCAAACATAAGACTAATTTTCTGTTAGCTCATGAAAGTCATTATGCCCATCAAACTCCAAATATACGGTAGTTCGTATTCCAAATGTTAGATGCCTCTCTCTGTATTTTCTATCTTAGTTCTAATCCTATTGTGAGCCCTATTTAATTATAGTTTATAAATTATTATTTCCTCTACACTGTTGAATTACTCAGCTTCTCTAATTTATGTTAAATAATTTAGAAAAGATGAGATTTATACTATTTATTGTTCTGAAAAATGCTAAACTTGAAATTACTTGATTCCTATTACTCTAATTATCATTTTTAGGGTTCCGTAGAAAAATCGGAATCCTTATAGTTTCGTCATGTCCGTCTGTCCGTATGTCACAGCCATTTTATTCGGAAACTATTGAAACTTTATAAATGAAATTTAGAAGTATGGTATACCCTGTGAACCACTAGAAAATGCACTAGTGAAAGTAAAGAAAAAAGTTTTATTAAGGGTGGCACTCCATACATGTGTCTGAGGGACAAGATTTTTTTTTTCATTGCACATACCCGAGTGTGGTATTTTTAGATAGGTCTTTAAAACTGACAATGATGTTTTTTTCCTTTAAGCTAATCGTTCGCGAAATATACGTTTCTAAAAACGTCAAAAGTGTGTCCCCCCCTCTCTAACTTTTGAACGACGGGCCAGAAAAATCTGAAAAAATTCAAGGTAGTAGAACTATATAAAAACAGTAAACGATTTTTGGTTTGAACAATAAGAGTCTTACCGTTAATTATTTAGATATTCGATGTTTTAAGCTACCAACAAAGATTTCTTTAACTCAATACTGTATGCGGCATTCTACGGAACCCTTAGTTTATTTGGTTTCTTTTTATCTTATTATCATGACCTTTTGTTATAATGGGATTTCTAGTATTTTGTGTTTTATATTATTTATGAATCTATTTGTGTATTTATTATGATTACGAGTGTATAAATTGAAGATATGAAACAATTTTCAGTAATCCATTCAATCATCTTTACTATCAGATTTCTTCAATAATTCATTCATCTTTACTATCAGATTTCAATGATTTACAAAGTTATAAGCTAGAATCGTCATTTTGGATATGGACACATTTATAAAAGCTCACAGCAGAGGATACTAATGTTTGACAAAAATGCAGGAAATGTTAAAATAATGGGGGTCGGTCATACATATAAATACCGTGGGACACTTCGTTTGGCCGCTACGGGCAAAAAACTGTTGAAAATTCAAAATTTGAATTTTATCACTTTCTCCATCTTTTGTATGCTCGTCTTTAAACTAAATTTAGAGAAAAATGATGTATGAAAAAGAAGTAGAAAATGTCAAAATAATGGGGGTTGTTTATACATATAAGCTCCCTAGGATGCCTCCTTTAGCCGCTACGAGAAAAAAACCATTAAATTTCCAAAATCTGAATTTTATAAATTTTCCCATCTTTTGTATGTACACGTTTAAAAACTCCATTTAGATAAAAATCATGTATGACAGAAAGGTAAAAAATGTCAAAATAATGGGGATCGTTTCCTTTAAGTGCTCAATTTAGCCGCTAAGGGAAAAAAACTGTTAAAAATTCAAAATCTGAGTTTTATCGGTTTTCGGATCTTTTGTATGTATATCTTTAAGAACTGAATTTAGAGAAAAATCATGTATGACAAAAAGGTAGCAAATGGCAAAATAATGGGGGTCGATCATAGATACGAGCACGCTAGGACGCTGCGTTTAGTCGCTACGGGCAAAAAACCGTTGAAAATTCAAAATTTTACCGGAAAAGTACCCTCAAAACCTGAAGAATATTGTCCATTTTCTGATTCCCGGAATCTTTCTTGTCCCATGATCCAAATTCATAAATTAAAATACTATTTTTCAAGAACCTGTAAGAATCCACTTGCTACGGTTTGAGTAAACCAAAATAAATTTTTTCTTCAAAGTTTCCGACTCCCCACAGTGAATTGGCGAAAGCCCAGGAAACAATCAGGTGCCTGTGCAAAGATCTTTATGTAAAAGCTGATTCTGGTTCGAGCACGCGAAAACTAATTACCTAAGATCAATACCATAGCTTCATTTATACAAGAAAAGTAACGTTTATTCACAGACAATAACTATCCAGATGTCGCGACCCTATACATGACTTCGTACCCAATTTTTTGCAACAGCAGACACGTAAGAGCAGACAAATGACGCATGGAACGTATGTGCTTTGGAACGACTGCAACGTCTGAAGGACAGACAATGCGCTCTGAGAGCGAATTTTTCTTGTAGCTGGTGTTTCATTGTTATTAAGGCAAAGGGTCATAGCAATAAGGGGAAAGGGGGCTGAAAGAAATTTTCGCGGAGCAAATAGATTTTTGGATTTTCTGAAATTTTCAACAAAAATAACACAAACAAAATTCATGTGTATGTGTACAATTGGTGAGTAAAATTTACTCACGTACACGAAAATACACTCAAAAATTTCTGTTTTTGGTACAGAAAACGGAAATTTTTGTGTGTGTATTAGTGTTTTTGGTAAATTTGATAAGAAAATATGCAAATTTTATATCAAAAACCGTTGGAAATTGCAAATTTTATGGATATTTCCAGAAAAAGCGAGATTTACTTCCACGAATACTTCCGAAAAACGCGGAAAATCAGAATTTTATCATATTCCCTAACTTTTCTATGGACATACATTTAAAAACATAATTTAGAGAAATATGATACAAAGCAAAAAGATAGGAAATGATAAAATAATTGGATTCAAGCATACATATTAGCCCCCTAGGAAGCTTAGTTTAGCCGCTACGAGAAAAAACAGTTGAAAATTCAAAATTTGAATTTTGTATGCAGACACCTTTAAAAACTAACGATAGAGGAATATGATGTATGAAAGAAAGTTAGGATATGTCAAAATAGTGGGAGACAGTCTTGCATATAAGACCTCTAGGAAGCTTAGTTTAGCCACTGCAACCAAAAAACTGTTAGAAATTCAAAATCTAAACTTTATCATACTCCTCAACTTTTGTCTGCGCACCCTTAAAAACTTATTTTAGAGGAAAATTATATATGGAGGAAAGTTATAAAATTAAAAAATAATGGGGGTCGGTCGTACATATGAACCCTCTAAAACGCTTAGTTTAGCCGCTATGAGCGGAAATCCGTTAAAAAATCAAATTTTTTACCGGAAAAACCCCCTAAAAACCAGAAGAAAGTTGTTTAATTTTTGATTCCGGGAAATAATGACGTTTTTTAACATAAAATTCATAAATTTACTTGTAATTTTGAATTAAAAATCACCTGCTACGGGTTCAATGACCCAAAATAGTGTTTCAACCAGAGCAAAGGGATTGTTGTTGTTGCTGGAGTGGAAGGAAACAAAATTCGATTCGAATTCTCGAAAATCGAATTTATGTACCACTACATAGCCAACAGTCCCTTTGGTGGTGTGTGTAGATACCCTTATGACCCATTTCTCTCAAAACCGGTTTCCATTTCGCTCAAAACCGGTTTTTACTCCCTAAAAATTTAAAAATGTCTATAGAGACCGAACGAGCGTTGCAGTCACCAAAAACACATACTCTGAAGCGTCATTTTCATCCGTCATTTCACGACTGCGCCAGAAAAAATTGGGTACACTGTCATCCGAAAAATTGTCAACTAAGAAGCCTACCCCCAGTGCTTTTTTTTTGCGAATTTAGTTACAAAAAATAAATGTTAGCACTCACCGTCGAAAATACTATTAGTATGTAAAATTTCAGATCGATTGATCAAACGGTCTAGGAGGAGTTTGGTTACAAAGGTTTCATATTTCGTCGACGCATAATAATAATAAAAATCGAAATAATAATCCACATTTATTGAATTTAAATAATGTTTTGAAATTAAAAATAAAAACATCAACAAAATTAAAATTTTTACCGTAAAATTGACCTCCAATTATTGCAAAGTGCAAATCAAGAATCAAGAACAATATCAGGATCTTATCAAGAAAAACAAGAACAACATTTTGAAGACATCAAAAACAATTTCAGGAAAGCCTGAAGACAATTCGAGAATTCAATTCAATACAAATATTCATGTAAAGTAAGTCCCTACTTTTCTTTGGTAAAACAAAAAATTAAATATAGAATATACAAAGAGAGTGATATTTCATCTGGTTTCACACTACACCGTCTTATTAAATTATAATCGAAAAATAATTCAGATTTTCATTATGAATGAAAATATGAATTTAACTGAAAATACTAATACCTCAGGTAATAGAGTTGTTTTGCGGTCAACTTTTGATTTTGAACCACAGCTCAGTAGTGCTACGATTTATAAACTCCCAACTTTCTGGTCATCCATGCCTGAAACTTGGTTTTTACACGCAGAAAACATTTTTCAAAGAAATAAAATGAGCTACCACAAGATATCATTGGATGTGTTGTAAATTTAATAAGAAACCCCCCTGTTGATAATAAATATAAAAACTTAAAAGATGCTCTTATCTCTAAACTCATTATTAGTGAGGAAAGACGATTAGAGTAATTATTATTGGCATCTGAGATTGGAGATCGGAAGCCTTCCTCTTTTTACAGTGATATGGAAACATCAATGGGTTCTTCTAATATTGTTAACCCTAACCTTCTTAAAAACTTTGGTTGAGAAAATTGCCTGAAGCAAACACAATTGCTGTTACTGCTTCAAGCAAAGAGTATATAAGCGAACTTATGAAAATTGCAGACGATGTTTGGAAAGTTATTCAACCACGAGAAATTAATGCAGTGAATACTTCTCAAGCAACAAACACCCTTCATATAGATATAACTAATGCCATTGCCTCTCTTTCACTTGAAGTAAATAGTATAAAGAAGGAGGTTTCCGATTTGCGCGAAAATTTTCGAACATTTTATGATGAACCACGTAGACGATTTCGTTACCGCTCGAATTCTAGGTCGAGGTCTTCTACACCAAATAGAAATTCAAATGGTATGTGCTGGTATCATACAAACTTCGATGATAAAGCCACTAAATGTTTACTTCCTTGTAATTATAAAGAAAAATCAAATGATTTATGCATCTAAGGACTAGCATCAAAGCGACTGATGCTAGTGACCTATCAACACATTGCCTTATTGTTACAGATCCATTAACAAAATTTCGTTTTCTTATCGATACTGGGGCAGATATTTCTGTTTTGCCTCGCCGTCTTTTCCCAGACAACAAAAGTTCATCATCAATTAAACTAACAGCAGCTTACGGAACCTCTATTAAAGTTTTTGAAAACAAGCTACTTACTGTTTCTCCTCATTAACGTAGAGATTTCCCGTTTCTTTTCACAAGTGCTGCAGTAGATAAACCTACTATTGGGGCAGATTACCTTGCGAAATTTGGGATACTTGTAGATATTCGTAATAAGCGACTTATTGACACAAAAACCGGGTTAAAGGTTTCTGGGATATGCTCTTCAGCTATTACTTCTTCAACAAAAATTTCAATGCTAACCAACAAATTTTCACAACTCTTAAAAAAACTTCCAGAAATAATTTCAAATTCAAATTTTCCTGCTGAAATAAAGTATTCAATCCAACATCATGTTTCTACTTCTGTACCTCTTCCTTTTTCTTCTCCTAGACGTTTAGATGTGAACGAAAACAAAATTGCAAAAGATGAATTTGCTACTTTATGTAAACTTGGTATTTGTAGACCATCAAGATCTCCAGCGTCCTCGCCTCTTCATTTGGTTCCTAAACCAAATTTTGGAGATTTTCGTCACCTTAATAATATTACTATCGCGGACAGATACCCATTACCACATATACAAAATTTCAATTTGAAGTTAAATGGTTGCAAAATTTTTCCAAAAATAGACCTTTGTCGAGCATACAATCAGATTCCTGTCGCTGAGGAGGATATTCACAAGACAGCCATAAAACATAATTGAGTTTCTTCGAATGCCTTTTGGATTACGAAACGCAGCGCCTTTGGATCAAAAATTTCAAAGAATTATGAACGAAGTTTTGGGTGACTTTGATTTTGTTTTCGTTTACATCGATGACATCCTTGTAGGTAGTACAAATGAAGACGAACATTTATCTCATTTGGAACAAGTTTTTACCCGTTTAAATGATTTTGGTTTACACATTAAAATCAAAAACTGCGCATTTGGAGTTACTGAACTAAATTTTTTGGGACATCATGTCTCAGAAAAAGGAATTTTCCCTTCCAAAGAAAGGATTGAGATTATAACTAATTTTCCAGAACCTAGAAGTCTACAACCTTTCGTCGGAATGATTAATTTTTATCATCGTTTTATCACAAATTTGGCTCAATTTTTAATTCCCCTACATAGCCTTGATGTTAATTCAGTTAAAAAGCCTAAAAATTTTATATGGAACGAAAGTCACACAAATGCATTTAATAAAGTGAAACAAATGTTAAACGAAGCTGTTTTTTTTATGCATCCCATACCTGATGGTAGTTATAGTCTCACAACAGATGCATCAAATACAGCAATTGGAGCAGTCCTCCACCAATCCTTTGATGGAAATTATCAACCACTAGTCTTCTTTTCAAAAAAATTAGATGAAGCACAACAAAATTAATCAGTTTTCGACAGAGAACTCTTAGCTGTCTTTGAATCAATCAAACATTTTAGACATTGGTTAGAAGGTACAAAATTCATAGTTTTTACGGACCACAAGCCTTTAACGACAGCATTATGGACAAAAGCTGATCGCTGTGTTTGACAAGCGGTAAACTTATGTTTTATATCACAATTGACAAACGATATTTTACATATAAAAGGTTAATGAAATGTAGTTGCTGCTACATTATCTAGAGTGGATGATCTGAAACTCGAGTCTTTTTATACCTCTGAAACTTTTTCACTAAATATTCGAAATTTCGCTCAACATCAGAGAGAAGATTGACAAATCCATAATGTAATTAAAAATGATAAAGAACAAAAATTCCAACTTACTACATAATCTTTTTCAAAAATCAAAATCTGGTCCAACAATCATAATAATACCATGCGCCCCCTAGCTTCCGAAGTTTCCAGAAAATCTGTTTATGAGAAACTACATTCACTTTCTCATCCAGGCGTTCGGGCAACTAGGAAATTAGTAATTGATAAATTTTTCTGGCCGCATATGAATAGGGATATTGGACGATGAACTCAAACTTTCAGACCTGTCAGCGAAACAAACTTACAAGACATTCAAAATCAGAAATAGGTTTTTTCCCGCTTCCTATGACTCGTTCCCAACACATACATTTGGATATTGTTGGTCCTTTAACAGTTTCGAAATATTACTCTTATATCTTAACATTGATTGATGGTTACTCACGATGGCCAGAAGCTATTCCCATGAAACAGGTTTCAGCCTATAATTTAATTTTGTTAATAATTGGGCAGAAAGACTGCCTTTTACATTACTCGGTTTTCGTACAGCTCCTAAAGCTGATTTGGGATGTTCCGCAGGTGAAATAGTTTATGGGCAAACCGTCAGAATTCCTGGAGATTTTTGTATAAACAAAGAATTAGACGTCCCACTGACGGTAACTTTGGACAATTTGAGGAGTTCCATTTCTTTGTTGAAACCTACTTCATTTTCACATAAATCAATAGATACTCTTTTCGTTTTTAAGGATTTCTCACGCTGCACTCATATTTTCTTAAGAGTGGATCGTAAGATTCCTTCACTAACATCTCCTTATGAGGGACCATATAAGGTACTCGATCGGACAGAAAAGCTTTTTAAGATTCAGATTAATAATAAAATTATGACCGTTTCCGTAGATCGAGTTAAACCAGCATATATTGAGAAGTCAGATGAAATATTTTTGCCAAAAAATAAGAAGAAAACTGTTTCAATTGTATTACCTTAACTCCGTTTTTGAAAAGGGGAGTATTGTAGGTACTTGCTAATTATTAATACGTGATATAAAAAAATTAATTAGGGTAATATTATATCAAGTGGATCTAAGTAGGATATTATAATATGTTTTAAAATTTTTTTGCTTGTTTGTCAGTTCAATAATTTATTATTTCTTATTTCTTATGCGTCGACGAAATATGAAACCTTTGTAACCAAACTCCTCCTAGACCGTTTGATCAATCGATCTGAAATTTTACATACTAATAGTATTTTCGACGGTGAGTGCTAACATCTATTTTTTGTTACTAAATTTGCGAAAAAAAATCACTAGGGGTAGGCTTCTTAGTTAACAATTTTTCGGATGAACGAACCAAAATTAGTAAAAAGGTTTGTGTCGTGGAAATCTAAATTTAGTTTTTATGTATTAAGAACGATCACTGCGTTTTTTTCCAAGAATTCCAAAATATACGGCAAACAAAATACAATTTTGACAAAAAATCGCTGTCTTTGCAACAATAACCGTTAGTTTTCTTGTATAAATGAAGCTATGGTATTGATCTTAGGTAATTAGTTTTCGCATGCTCGAGCCAAAATAAGCTTTCACATAAAGATCTTAGCACAGGCACCTGATTGTTTCCGGGGCTTTCGCCAATTCGCTGTGGGGAATCGGAAACTTTGAAGAAAAAATTTATTTTGGTTTACTCAAACCGTAGCAAGTGGATTTTTACAGGTTCTTGAAAAATTGTATTTTAATTTATGAATTTCGAATCATGGGACAGGAAAGATTCCGGGAATCAGAAATTGGACAATTTTCTTGAGGTTTTTAGGGTACTTTTCCGTTAAAATTTTGAATTTTCAACGGTTTTTTGCCCGTTGTGGCTAAACGCAGCGTCCTAGGGTGTTCGTATGTATGACCGACCCCCATTATTTTGTCATTTTCTACCTTTTTGTCATACATGATTTTTCTCTAAATTCAGTTTTTAAAGATATACATAGAAAAGATAGGAAAACTGATAAAACTCAGATTTTGAATTTTTAACAGTTTTTTGCCCGTAGCGGCTAAACTATGCACGTAAAGGGTTTCATATATATGAACGACCCCCATTATTTTGACATTTTCTACCTTTTCGTCATACATCATTTTTCTCTAAATGGAGTTTTTAAACGTGTACATACAAAAAATGGGAAAATTGGTAAAATTCAGATTTTAGACATTTAATGGTTTTTTGATCGTAGCGGCTAAACGAAGCATCCTAGAGAGCTCATATGTATAACCGGCCCCCCTTATTTTGACATTTTCTACCTCTTTTTCATACATCATTTTGCTCTAAAGTGAGTTTAAAGATGTGCATACAAAAGATGGGGAAAGTGCTAAAATTCAAATTTTGAATTTTCAACAGTTTTTTGCCCGTAGCGGCCAAACGAAGTATGTACGAAGTGTTTATATGTATAACCAACCCCCATTATTTTGACATTTTCTGCATTTTTGTCAAACATTAATTTCCTCTACTGTGAGTTTTTATAAATGTGTCCATATCCAAAATTACGATTCTAGCTAATAATTTTGTAAATCAGTGAAATCTGATAGTAAAGATGATTGAATGGACTACTGAAAATTGTTTCATATCTTCAATATATGCACGAAATTAAGCCTCATGACCATCTGATGCGTTTTATGTTCGCCTATCGCATCGGATGGGCTGAAGATCGTTTGGTCGAAGATGAACATTTTTACCGAAAAATTATCTCTTCCGATGGAGCTCATTTCCACCGTGGAGGCTTTTTCACTCAGTGAAATTGCCGCCCTCAGGGTCAATGACGAGCATTACAGAGCCATGTTAAATGGATTTCAGTTCCCACAAATTGAAGAGTGTTACATGTACGGAATTTGGTTCCAACAGGACGGGGCTGCGACACAGCCAACGATACAATCGATCTTTTGCGCACCGCTTTTGAGCATCGAATAATAAAGCGAAATTCTGATCCGAATTGGACGCCTCAGAGCTGTGATTTGAACCCATTAGACTATTTTTTTGCGGGAATCTATTAGGGATATATTTTACGCTTATCATCCAGAGACGACTGAGTCCTCGAAACACGAAATTGAAGTTGCCATTCATGAGATTGAAGCCCAAACAAGCGAAATGTACTGAAAAATTGGAATGATACCATGGGGTACTGTAAGGCCAGCCTTGGCAGTCATTTGAATGATGTTGTGTTTCACTCGTTAATGGAAAAGTTCAATCTTTCTTACAAAGTTAGAGTTTTGGACAAATATTCATTAGTTTTTTTTATATCCGATTCAAATTCCAAATCGTATATGGCCCACCCTTTATCTCTTGAGTTTCTCTCACTGAAAGTAATGAGGAGATACCTTCAGAAATGGCCAAATAAATCAGTGTTTAGGGCTAGAATTGTAATACACATATTTTTTAACATTAAAACCAAGTCAACACACATGGTATCGACTTGAACCAATTGCTACCAATTATTACATTACCACAGATGACTATGAAGCAGAGTGTCTATATATCGACCGCTCAGCTCAATTTTGTGTGCGACTTCGCGAACGCCACCTAGTTATCATGGAGTTAAAAGTTTATTAACGTCTTATGCGTCGACGAAATATAAAACCTTTGTAACCAAACTCCTCCTAGACCGTTTGATAAATCGATCTGAAATTTTACATACTAATAGTATTTTTGACGGTGAGTGCTAACATCTATTTTTTGTTACTAAATTCGCGAAAAAAAATCACTAGGGGTAGGCTTCTTAGTTAACAATTTTTCTGATGAACGAACCAAAATTAGTACAAAGGTTTGTGTCATGGAAATCTAAATTTAGTTTTTATGTATTAAGAACGATCACTGCGTTATTTTGCAAGAATTTCAAAATATACGGCAAACGAAATACCATTTTGACAAAAAATAGCTGTCTTATTGATAGTAGACGTTAGTTTACTTGCATAAATGAAGTTATGGTATTGATCTTAGGTAATTAGTTTTCGCGTGCTCGAACCAGAATTAGCTTTTACATAAAGATCTTAGCACAGGCACCTGATTGTTTCCGGGGCTTTCGCCAATTCGCTGTGGGGAATCGGAAACTTTAAAGAGAAAATATATTTTGGTTTACTCAACCCGGAGCATGTGGATTTTTACAGGTTCTTGGGAAATAGTATTTTAATTTATGAATTTTGAATCATGAGACAAGAAAGATTCCAGGAACCAGAAATTGGACAATTTTCTTCAGGTTTTTAGAGTACTTTTCCGGTGAAATTTTGAATTTTTAACGGTTTTTTGCCCGTAGCGGCTAAACGCAGCGTCCTAGGGTGTTCGGATGTATGACCAACCCTAATTATATTGACATTTCCTGCATTTTTGTCATACATGATTTTCCTCTACTGTGAGTTTTTAAAAATGTGTCCATATCCAAAATTACGACTCTAGCTCATAATTTTATATATCAATGAAATCTGATAGTAAAGATAATTGAATGAATTACTGGAAATTGTTTCATAACTTCAATATACATACTCGTAATCATAATAAATAAATACATATATTCATATATAATATAAAAAACATAATACTAGAAATCCCAAAATAACAAAAAGTCATGAGTTATTAGAAAATGTTAACTAGAATAATAGGAATCAAGTAATTTCAAAGTTTACCATTTTTCAGAACAATGAATAACATTTATTACATTTTGTCAAAATTATTTAACATAAATTATAAAAGCTGAGTAATTCAATAGTGTAGAGGAAGTAACAATTTATAAACTATAATTAAATAGGGCTCACTATAGGATTAGAACTAAGATAGAAAATACAGGGAGGGACATCTAATATTTGGAATTTGAACTGCTGTATATTTTGAGTTTGATAGGCATAATGTCTTTCATGAGCTAACAGAAAATTTGTTTTATGTTTGACATTTACGAAATGTGACGCTTTACGCTTGAACAAAATTGGGAAATATTGAAAACTTACTTCAACACTGGTGAATTTTCTACGGAAACCATAAGAAAATTTACGGAAAAAATTTGCATTGCATTGCAGTTGATCAATCAGTGAACCGAGTTCGTTAAATGGATTTTTGTTTCCACAAATTGAAGAGTGTTACATGGACGGAATTTGCTTTCAACAGGACGGAGCTGCGACACAGACAACGATACAATCGATCTTTTGCGCACCGCTTTTGAACATCGAATAATAAAGCGAAATTCCGATCCGAATTGGGCGCCTCAGAGCTGTGATTTGAACTTATTAGACTATTTTTTGTAGGAATCCATTAAGGATATATGTATGTTACGCTTATCATCCAGAGACGATTGAGTCCATGAAACACAAAATTGAAGTTGCCATTCATGAGACTGAAGCCCAAACAATCGAAAATGCATTGAAAAATTTAGTTGATCGGATGGAGACTGTAAAGCCAGCCGTGGCAGTCATTCAAATGATTGTGTTTCATTCGTAAATGGAAATGTTCAATCTTTCTCTTATCTCTTGAGTTTCTCTCACTGAAGGTAATGAGATAGAACAACATACAAGAAAGGCCATTAAATCATAGTTTAGGGCTAGAATTGTTATGCACATATTTTTTACATTAAAGCTAAGTCAACACGCATGGTATCGATTTGAACCAATTGCTACCAATTATTACATTACCACAAATGACTATGAAGCAGAGTGTCTATAAATCGACCGCTCAGCTCAATTTTGTGTGCGACATCGCGAACGCCACCTAGTTTAACGTTATGAATCGTTATCGACTTTTATGAATCGTTATCTGCGAATCTGTAAGTTTGATGATTTATACCTTTTGATTGTGTATGTGACTGGATCTAGTGGAGTACAATTCGGATCTTACCTCCTTTTGTAACGGTTGGGTGTACTCGAAGCCTTAGTTCTTCTTGTTTTTCTAATTATTTTATCATCAAAACACAATCAAATACGCAACGGCCGTTCTCCACCTTATCTCCTATTGATGGCGAATTCAATGGCTGTTAGTTTGCCAGTAGAACCGTGAGTTAGGCCATAAGCTGTGTCTATGTTGACTGTAACCATTTATTTTGCACCATTCTTGAATAATAAATTATTTGGGAGCCAATTATTTTGCTGAGTTGACAGTTTGAAAACTGTTTCTATGGATTTTTGTTTCATTGTGGCGTTCGTTTAACCGCAAACAGTGTCTATTGCTTTCGAAATTGTTCCATCGGTAGTCATAGGCGACAGGACTCAATTATTATGATCGTTTACCTCTCTATTACTAGCAAATAAATTGAAAGCTGCTAGGGCATCTTCAGGTAATGTAGACCTAATGAAACAGCGACTATTCAAAAGTCTTATGTCTTGCTCAGTCATAGTGCCACTTGCCATATTATATAAAGCTGTAGAAAAAGGAATATCATTGTCGTTGTTTTTGTTGCAGTTCTGTTGAGACAAAGAGATCCCAAACGGGCGTTACTAATTATTCAGCATGAGGATTTCGGGAATCAGCCTGAAATACCCAATTATCACCAACTGGTGGTAGTTGTCTTAAATCACCCACAACTATGACAGATATTCCAGCAAATGTATGGAACGGCTGGAATATTTGCTATAATCGGCGATTGGGTAAAACAATCAGAGTTGCATCAAACTTGGAACAGTCTTCCAGTACGTAGTGTCAACTTTGTTTGCGTGAAATTAATGCTCTCAACAGACACACCGCGGAATTTAAGTGAAATATACAGGCTGATTTAAAATTCGATACATTCCTTCTAGGAAATGAAAGTAAAGCTCATTTTGAGTAAAAAAAAGTTCAGGTAATACCCTGTGCGAAAATCAATAGCTTCCTAGCAATTCACCATTGAAGAATTTTTTCTTAATCCCCAAGTTTTACCTAAAAACTAGTACCATAACGAAACCTTACAATATTTTTTGAATTTTTTGAATTTTTCATAGAAGGTTAATAAAAATCAATGAATAATTTGAGAATCTAAAGAAAATCCGTTGGTACCATATCTAACATTTATTCTCTAAAAAAAATTTATGAAACGTGCTGTACATGTGAAATTAAATTTAGTTGTGAAACTCCGACAAAGAGTTTTAAGCGCAGCTCACAAAATTCAAGAAATATTGAAAACATGGGTAACAAGAGCCGAAACTAGAAAAAGAATTCGTGCCTGCATCAGGAATCGTTGTTCACAATTCGAACAAGATCTAAAGTAAATGCAGTTTTTATCTCTTAATATGTGTTTTGGTGTAGTAGAAGTAAATTTAATTTGACGCCTTCATGTGTTCTGTTAAACACATTTCACTTTTGTTGTAGGTAAGGTTAGGTTTCCAGGGTGGAGTGATCACACCGATTGAACGACCCACTCCCACTCGCAGGCCAGATGGCCCATTGTGATGCCCTTTATATTGTGATGCCTGCGAGTATAGGCCGACTCCAGTCCCCATTTCAGTTACTGAGCCGTCCGTGAATACGCTTATTTCTCCTCTATTCAGGATGTAGCCTTTGTCCCAGTCCTCTCTGGTTGCGATTTTGATCTCTAACTCCTCCCTAAACCATTTCCCTGCCACCATGTAGTCCATGCGCTATCGTAGCACTCCTTATTCCACGGTGACTCCCGTTCTCACCATCTCTTTCAGTATACTAGCATGATCCTGGTTTCCGTGCCTCCATTGTTTTGTTTCCCTCAACCTGAGGGCTTCTTTGGCTGGCACACCCTTTGTAAAGAGGTCTAACGGTTGCAACCTTAATATCGACTTAAGCGCTGCTTGAGGTGTGTTTTTAATAGCTCCCGTCACGCTTATCGCTGCTAGTTGCTGTGTCTTTCCCCACATCTGTTTATTCGCCTCCTTGTCCATGGCTTTCCACCAAACAAAGGCTCCATACGTGATAATAGTTCTGATAGGTCCAGTGTATGATCCGTGGTTGTAGACCCCATTTTCTAACAAACATCTTCCTACATGTGTACATGTGTCTTTTTCATCCTTTTCACCACATCTCTCCTCCAAGTGATTTTAGAGCCCAAGATGGCACTATTATCAATCGTGGTGCGCCAACATTTAATGATACCATTGTGTAGAAATTATGTAAAAAACAATAAAAATTATATTTTTAAACTCCAATTTGCTTTTATTTATCAGAAAATTGAGAAAAAATTCCTCTTTCATAACCTCAAATTTGGTATTTTTGTTTTAATTAAAATTACACATTTTGTATTCAAAAACAAATATTGTGAAATTTATTTTGTTTTTGCTATAAACATAATACTGTGTATATGACAATATATGACAAATAATTAGTTTTAAATTGCTATTCCTCTTAAACCATGGTTTCTTATTGTATTTTACTAAACTTCATATTTATACATATTTTTTCTCATTTCTAGAGAAAAATCAAATTAAAGACTAAGTCTTCGGTTATGGTTTAACCCACGAGTGCAGTGTTTGAAAAAATTTATATATTTGTGATAGTGCTGATATTCTTTGAATAATAATTCTTATGATTGCGTTTTGTATGATGCTGTGTTAGAATTCATCAGTCACTATCCTCGTACATTAAAGATTCTGTCGTTGATTGAAATGTGCTGGCATTAAGTTAATAGTTATGATAATACCATCCCTTAAGAACTCTACAAGCCAAAGAATTTGAAGTAAACCGGTACTTTATGACGTTGAATTTTACTTCACACACCTTGCTATGGAAACTGGTGACATTACAAAACATAAAAAACTAACAGTTACAGTTTACATAACAGTTAATCCTCGAATCCTTTGGAGTTATCAATGGAAATACAATAGAAACAAAGCAATTTTTTGGGGAATAACTTATTTTTGCCGCTAGCTAACGGCTTCTGTGATACAAGATTCTTGTGAAGTAAACAATGTAAAGATTCTTGTGATGTGAAAGTGATTTGATCGTGCATGGTTAAGGTCACAACTGAAAACCAAAATGTCCAACTAGAAAATAAAAGTGAACAAATATTTTACAAAACTTTTGTTCAGTGTAGTTTTATCTAACATATGGCTGTGTTGCAGCCAATCAACTGTCAAATAGTGAAATTGAAAAGTTTTCATCCCAAACAACCTGGACTTCTTCCTCCCACCAACCTCCTTCTTCCGTTACGGTAACCTCAGCCAGCTGGAAGCCTCCCAAATAACCCTATCCTACCTACTCTAACCGGTTTTACTGATACCCTTACTTCAACTCAAAGTCACGTATCGACTCTGCGGACTGTCCCTAAGGCCAGATCCATCTTCGTGACTGAGCTTGTACCTTCAACGTCAACGGACGACATCATTCGCCACATCGAAAGTGTTATCGTGGTTGACGTAACTGCGAATAATATAAAAGTTATTAAGCTCTCGGAGGGACGTTGCTCTTCTTTCAAGATTATCGTTCCCCCCACTTTCTTCGACCTCATCCTCTGCAAACCCAACTGGCCTAAGGACGTATGCATTAATGAATTCCTCCCAAGGAAGCTCACGCTCAATAACTCCAGTAATACTGCCATTACCCGCCCTAGTACCATTACTGCATCATCCCCTCCAAAAAAAAAACTTCAGGCCCTCTCCATTTATTACCAAAACGTGAGAGGGCTTAGGACAAAAACGCAATCTACTTTTCTGGCCTCTCAAACCTTACCCCACGATATTATTTGCTTAACAGAAACCTGGCTCTGCTCTAATATCTGTGACCTTGAAATCTTCAGCCATGAGTACAATCTATTTCGAAAAGATCGGTGCTAAGGAGATTCCGATCGTCAGGGCGGAGGTGTATTAATTGCCGTCCGCTCTACCTTTAATGCTACTTGTTACCGAACCCCTCCGTTGAACCACTCGAACTACTTTCAATCAGGATCCACTTCCCCTCCTACAACCTTATACTCTCGACTTGCTACATCCCCCCTCGTTCTGATGAATGCGTATTTACGCATTTCTCTATGGTCTCTGACCATTTTGGGAACTCTGTAACCTATAGAGACCATCTATTGCTCATTGGTGACTTTAATCTCCGTCAATCTACCTGGCCCCCTGACCCTGAATCCAACTGTTTTTTTGCCTCACACCCTTCCTCGAATCCCTAAATCACATTCATCGACCCAATTACCTATCACTCCCTGTCCCAACTCAATCCCGTGTTAAACCTAAATAAGCGTATGCTTGACTTGGTACTTTCTACCGACCCAGCAAGTGTGTTAGTTTCCCCCTGTCCCGGGGCCCTGTGCAATGTTGATCCTCACCATCCTCCACTCTCCATCTGCATCTCTCACTCTACCGATACCCCACATCTACCTCCTCCCGTACCAGCTAGATTTTTTTTTTTCGCAGAACCAATTTCGATATTCTTCTGGCTAACCTAAGTGGATTCCACCTTGAAATGTCTTTCACGGATCACTCTCCGTCTATACTCACGGCCGAACTCTACGACGCCCTGCGATACTCAATTTCTTCCTCTACTCCGTTCTCTTCACCACCTTCCCATGACTCATCGCCTATATGGTACTGTAGAGAAGTCAAGTCTCTTAGGAACAGACGCAACACGTACTGGAATAAATACCTGCACTCTGGTTCTCGCGAAGACTGCGAGAGATTTCGTGACTCCTTTAACGATTTTGCCTCTCTTGTTAACTCCCGCTATAACGCTTGCTTATCTACCGTTAAAGCCAACATCACTTCGAATCCACGTCTCTTCTTCTCCTTCGTAAATTCTAAACAGAAACGCAAAGGGGATAGCTACCCTCCGTCCATCTCTTACCATGGATCGGTAAGCGACGACCCCCAAACCATCGCGAACATATTCGCAAACTTCTTCTCATCCACTTTTATGGTAGGCCATTTCGTACCTGACGAAGAATACTTTTCCTCGCTGAACCCCATCCCCTCATCCTCATCTCTCAACTTTCCTGATCTCCATATCTCGGAGGATGAGGTTCTCACAGAGCTATTATGCCTCAAAGAAGACGTCTCCCCTGGTCCTGATGGTATCCCACCTGTAATATTAAAAAGAAGCGCGTATCTTCTTGCTGGACCGTTATCAGGAATCTTTAACACCTCCATCCTGTCTGGTATTTTGCCAGATTGTTGGAAGGCCGGATTTCTGGTTCCAGTTCACAAAAAGGGACCCAAGATCGATGCATCTAACTATAGGTCTATCGCCAAACTATCAGTGATCCCAAAAATGTTTGAGAAAATACTAACTCGCAAACTATACCCCTTCCTCCACCAGCACGGTTTCCTCAAAGGTAGATCGACGACTACTAACCTTGTTCAATTCAGGTCTTTTGTTTTAAATGCTATGGAGCGTGGTGAAGTCGTCGAAGCCGTTTTCACCGACATGAGTAAGGCTTTTGACAGCATCCCTCATAGTCTAATCATTCTGAAGCTAAAACTGGCTGGTTGTTCTAATTATTTCCTACGATGGATCAGTTTCTACCTGTGCAATATTTAAAATTTAAGTGAAATATACAGGCTGATTTAAAATTCGATACATTCCTTCTAGGAAATGAAAGTAAAGCTCATTTTGAGTAAAAAAAAGTTCAGGTAATACCCTGTGCGAAAATCAATAGCTTCCTAGCAATTCACCATTGAAGAATTTTTTCTTAATCCCCAAGTTTTACCTAAAAACTAGTACCATAACGAAACCTTACAATATTTTTTGAATTTTTTGAATTTTTCATAGAAGGTTAATAAAAATCAATGAATAATTTGAGAATCTAAAGAAAATCCGTTGGTACCATATCTAACATTTATTCTCTAAAAAAAATTTATGAAACGTGCTGTACATGTGAAATTAAATTTAGTTGTGAAACTCCGACAAAGAGTTTTAAGCGCAGCTCACAAAATTCAAGAAATATTGAAAACATGGGTAACAAGAGCCGAAACTAGAAAAAGAATTCGTGCCTGCATCAGGAATCGTTGTTCACAATTCGAACAAGATCTAAAGTAAATGCAGTTTTTATCTCTTAATATGTGTTTTGGTGTAGTAGAAGTAAATTTAATTTGACGCCTTCATGTGTTCTGTTAAACACATTTCACTTTTGTTGTAGGTAAGGTTAGGTTTCCAGGGTGGAGTGATCACACCGATTGAACGACCCACTCCCACTCGCAGGCCAGATGGCCCATTGTGATGCCCTTTATATTGTGATGCCTGCGAGTATAGGCCGACTCCAGTCCCCATTTCAGTTACTGAGCCGTCCGTGAATACGCTTATTTCTCCTCTATTCAGGATGTAGCCTTTGTCCCAGTCCTCTCTGGTTGCGATTTTGATCTCTAACTCCTCCCTAAACCATTTCCCTGCCACCATGTAGTCCATGCGCTATCGTAGCACTCCTTATTCCACGGTGACTCCCGTTCTCACCATCTCTTTCAGTATACTAGCATGATCCTGGTTTCCGTGCCTCCATTGTTTTGTTTCCCTCAACCTGAGGGCTTCTTTGGCTGGCACACCCTTTGTAAAGAGGTCTAACGGTTGCAACCTTAATATCGACTTAAGCGCTGCTTGAGGTGTGTTTTTAATAGCTCCCGTCACGCTTATCGCTGCTAGTTGCTGTGTCTTTCCCCACATCTGTTTATTCGCCTCCTTGTCCATGGCTTTCCACCAAACAAAGGCTCCATACGTGATAATAGTTCTGATAGGTCCAGTGTATGATCCGTGGTTGTAGACCCCATTTTCTAACAAACATCTTCCTACATGTGTACATGTGTCTTTTTCATCCTTTTCACCACATCTCTCCTCCAAGTGATTTTAGAGCCCAAGATGGCACTATTATCAATCGTGGTGCGCCAACATTTAATGATACCATTGTGTAGAAATTATGTAAAAAACAATAAAAATTATATTTTTAAACTCCAATTTGCTTTTATTTATCAGAAAATTGAGAAAAAATTCCTCTTTCATAACCTCAAATTTGGTATTTTTGTTTTAATTAAAATTACACATTTTGTATTCAAAAACAAATATTGTGAAATTTATTTTGTTTTTGCTATAAACATAATACTGTGTATATGACAATATATGACAAATAATTAGTTTTAAATTGCTATTCCTCTTAAACCATGGTTTCTTATTGTATTTTACTAAACTTCATATTTATACATATTTTTTCTCATTTCTAGAGAAAAATCAAATTAAAGACTAAGTCTTCGGTTATGGTTTAACCCACGAGTGCAGTGTTTGAAAAAATTTATATATTTGTGATAGTGCTGATATTCTTTGAATAATAATTCTTATGATTGCGTTTTGTATGATGCTGTGTTAGAATTCATCAGTCACTATCCTCGTACATTAAAGATTCTGTCGTTGATTGAAATGTGCTGGCATTAAGTTAATAGTTATGATAATACCATCCCTTAAGAACTCTACAAGCCAAAGAATTTGAAGTAAACCGGTACCTTATGACGTTGAATTTTACTTCACACACCTTGCTATGGAAACTGGTGACATTACAAAACATAAAAAACTAACAGTTACAGTTTACATAACAGTTAATCCTCGAATCCTTTGGAGTTATCAATGGAAATACAATAGAAACAAAGCAATTTTTTGGGGAATAACTTATTTTTGCCGCTAGCTAACGGCTTCTGTGATACAAGATTCTTGTGAAGTAAACAATGTAAAGATTCTTGTGATGTGAAAGTGATTTGATCGTGCATGGTTAAGGTCACAACTGAAAACCAAAATGTCCAACTAGAAAATAAAAGTGAACAAATATTTTACAAAACTTTTGTTCAGTGTAGTTTTATCTAACATATGGCTGTGTTGCAGCCAATCAACTGTCAAATAGTGAAATTGAAAAGTTTTCATCCCAAACAACCTGGACTTCTTCCTCCCACCAACCTCCTTCTTCCGTTACGGTAACCTCAGCCAGCTGGAAGCCTCCCAAATAACCCTATCCTACCTACTCTAACCGGTTTTACTGATACCCTTACTTCAACTCAAAGTCACGTATCGACTCTGCGGACTGTCCCTAAGGCCAGATCCATCTTCGTGACTGAGCTTGTACCTTCAACGTCAACGGACGACATCATTCGCCACATCGAAAGTGTTATCGTGGTTGACGTAACTGCGAATAATATAAAAGTTATTAAGCTCTCGGAGGGACGTTGCTCTTCTTTCAAGATTATCGTTCCCCCCACTTTCTTCGACCTCATCCTCTGCAAACCCAACTGGCCTAAGGACGTATGCATTAATGAATTCCTCCCAAGGAAGCTCACGCTCAATAACTCCAGTAATACTGCCATTACCCGCCCTAGTACCATTACTGCATCATCCCCTCCAAAAAAAAAACTTCAGGCCCTCTCCATTTATTACCAAAACGTGAGAGGGCTTAGGACAAAAACGCAATCTACTTTTCTGGCCTCTCAAACCTTACCCCACGATATTATTTGCTTAACAGAAACCTGGCTCTGCTCTAATATCTGTGACCTTGAAATCTTCAGCCATGAGTACAATCTATTTCGAAAAGATCGGTGCTAAGGAGATTCCGATCGTCAGGGCGGAGGTGTATTAATTGCCGTCCGCTCTACCTTTAATGCTACTTGTTACCGAACCCCTCCGTTGAACCACTCGAACTACTTTCAATCAGGATCCACTTCCCCTCCTACAACCTTATACTCTCGACTTGCTACATCCCCCCTCGTTCTGATGAATGCGTATTTACGCATTTCTCTATGGTCCTTGACCATTTTGGGAACTCTGTAACCTATAGAGACCATCTATTGCTCATTGGTGACTTTAATCTCCGTCAATCTACCTGGCCCCCTGACCCTGAATCCAACTGTTTTTTTGCCTCACACCCTTCCTCGAATCCCTAAATCACATTCATCGACCCAATTACCTATCACTCCCTGTCCCAACTCAATCCCGTGTTAAACCTAAATAAGCGTATGCTTGACTTGGTACTTTCTACCGACCCAGCAAGTGTGTTAGTTTCCCCCTGTCCCGGGGCCCTGTGCAATGTTGATCCTCACCATCCTCCACTCTCCATCTGCATCTCTCACTCTACCGATACCCCACATCTACCTCCTCCCGTACCAGCTAGATTTTTTTTTTTCGCAGAACCAATTTCGATATTCTTCTGGCTAACCTAAGTGGATTCCACCTTGAAATGTCTTTCACGGATCACTCTCCGTCTATACTCACGGCCGAACTCTACGACGCCCTGCGATACTCAATTTCTTCCTCTACTCCGTTCTCTTCACCACCTTCCCATGACTCATCGCCTATATGGTACTGTAGAGAAGTCAAGTCTCTTAGGAACAGACGCAACACGTACTGGAATAAATACCTGCACTCTGGTTCTCGCGAAGACTGCGAGAGATTTCGTGACTCCTTTAACGATTTTGCCTCTCTTGTTAACTCCCGCTATAACGCTTGCTTATCTACCGTTAAAGCCAACATCACTTCGAATCCACGTCTCTTCTTCTCCTTCGTAAATTCTAAACAGAAACGCAAAGGGGATAGCTACCCTCCGTCCATCTCTTACCATGGATCGGTAAGCGACGACCCCCAAACCATCGCGAACATATTCGCAAACTTCTTCTCATCCACTTTTATGGTAGGCCATTTCGTACCTGACGAAGAATACTTTTCCTCGCTGAACCCCATCCCCTCATCCTCATCTCTCAACTTTCCTGATCTCCATATCTCGGAGGATGAGGTTCTCACAGAGCTATTATGCCTCAAAGAAGACGTCTCCCCTGGTCCTGATGGTATCCCACCTGTAATATTAAAAAGAAGCGCGTATCTTCTTGCTGGACCGTTATCAGGAATCTTTAACACCTCCATCCTGTCTGGTATTTTGCCAGATTGTTGGAAGGCCGGATTTCTGGTTCCAGTTCACAAAAAGGGACCCAAGATCGATGCATCTAACTATAGGTCTATCGCCAAACTATCAGTGATCCCAAAAATGTTTGAGAAAATACTAACTCGCAAACTATACCCCTTCCTCCACCAGCACGGTTTCCTCAAAGGTAGATCGACGACTACTAACCTTGTTCAATTCAGGTCTTTTGTTTTAAATGCTATGGAGCGTGGTGAAGTCGTCGAAGCCGTTTTCACCGACATGAGTAAGGCTTTTGACAGCATCCCTCATAGTCTAATCATTCTGAAGCTAAAACTGGCTGGTTGTTCTAATTATTTCCTACGATGGATCAGTTTCTACCTGTGCAATAGAACTTATCGCGTTCGGTTTAGATCTTCCGTCTCACATAGCAAAATAGCTTCCTCGGGCGTTCCACAGGGTAGTCATATCAGTCCACTTCTATTTAATACTGCCACCAACGACCTATCCAGTGTTATTTCTAACTCCGTCTTACTCTCGTATGCTGATGACACCAAGTTGTATAAAAACTCAATTTGTCCTTCTGACAATCGCGATCTCTAGCTTGATCTCGATCGTTTAGCGACATGGTGTTCCAAAAGCAACCTAATGCTGAATGTCTCTAAGTGTGAACACGTTTGCTTCAACCGCAAACGCAACCTTACCCCTCACACCTTTATGATTAATGGGTCTACGGTGAGATCGGTGAACTGTGTGCTAGATCTGGGTGTTCGTCTTGATTCAAAACTATCTTTCAATGACCACGTAAATCACATAATTCATAGAGCGTGTGTAATGCTGGGGTTTATTAACAGATGGTCCCGGGAGTTCTCCGACGCTTACATCCATAAAATCCTTTTCACCACCCGCGTCCGTCCGATACTCGAGTACGCTTCCCAAGTATGGTTTCCCTACCACAAACTACACATCGGTAGAATCGAGGCTATTCAGAAGCGTTTCCTACGCTTCGCTCTCCATCACCTTCCGTGGTCCGATCGCTCCTACCTTCCCCTTATGCGGATCGCCTCAACAACCTTAACTTGCAATCCCTCTCCGGACGCCGTGTCATGGCCGATTTATCCTTCATACATTGCATGGCCATACTATAGCCCCGGACATCCGCAATCAGATTGTTTCGCGTTCCAGTGGCAGATCCCTTAGAGCTACTGACCCTTTCTCTATCAGCTTCCACCACACTGACTATGGTAGGATGGAGCCCGTCACAAGAATGCTAAGGGTATACAATCGGGCCGTCCCTCTTCTCCCGGCCGCAAGCGGTAAAACCAGTATACGATCAGTTTTCCGTACTTGTGCTGACCTTATGTCCTAGTTTGCTGCACTCACTTGACCTACTTTCCCTGACCCGACCGGTCAATCTCTTGCTAATCTTTAGTTTCTCTTAGTTATAGATTTGTACATCTTTCTTTTTTATTTTTCTCTTTTTTAGTAATAAACTTTTCTATGTAACATAATTCTCCTTCTATTTGTTTTTTGTTATTTTCTTATTTTTTTGTCTTCTATCTCTTCTTTTTATATATATTTCCTTTTTTTCTTTCATAGTTAACTTGCTTTAAGTTGTAAATAAATAAATCAATAAATAAATAAATACGCCAATAGAGAAGAATATTATTGTTAGACTTTTACGTTGATTTCACTTATCACTCGACAAATAAACCTAATGGATGAAATTATGATTATGAAGAAATTGGATTATTTTATAAGTTAATGTATTTACCGGGAATACGTGGTACCCGGGCAACTCTACCAAAGCCCTTCCCTTGAGGTCCCTTTCGTGAACGAATCACTTTAAGTCGTGGAACTGTTTCATCAACCAAGTTTAATTTTATTCTTGATATCAAACGATCTGGTCGATCACTAATTTGAACCACATTGCAAGCGGATGATTTTCCATTTCTCTGAAAAATGTTCAAACATTGAATACATGTTTGATAAGAACATGTTTAATACTCACTTGATTCGTAACAACCGAAAATTCAACGGTATCTCCTTGATGATGTGACGAACTGTTTCCTTGAACTTCAGACATGTGGAAAAGTAATTTTTTCCCATCTTCAATTTCGTAGTTTAGAAAACCAAATTGTCCTTTAATCGAGTCAACAGTCGCTCGTATCTTCTGACGTATTGCAGAAATTTCCGCTGCACGACCAGTTTCGGCAATTTTACAAGTGACTAAGCCCCTTTTGTGCAGCCAAATTCATGAGTTGAAACTACAGATTTATTTTCATTCTTAATCTCTATAAGCCCAGAATAATCATGTTGTTCGGGATTAATGCATCTTAGGGGTCTAGCGACTACGCCATTATGAATAGCATCTATGACAGTTGATTGAGAAATTGATCCTTTTGGCAATCTTCTAACATTTTCTGCTGGCAAACAATTACCAGAAGTAGAAACCCTACCGTTTGGTGATAATATGACTTCTTGACCCAATTCGAGAAAGCTTGGGTTACCCAGATTTTACTGAAATTACTGAAGTGGAAGAAAACTTCTACGTCATGTCGTAAAGTTTCTTTTAAACCAAAATTTTCTTTAAGCACAGCAATGAAGCCTCTGTATGCAGTACTGTTCGTAACCCACTGTATCCATACACCTATCGAATGGGTGTTTGAATACTTCCAATCCTAGAATCATGAATCCTATGTTTTGAACAAGAAGGGTGAAATATGGATACCTTATTGCTTCAACCCAATATCGTTTTGTTAATTGCACAAACGATGTATTTTTCCTCATTGAGAGAAAAATGGCTTTGGCTTTGTTGAAAGAATTTCTCGAATTTCTATAAGAAGGAACATATAAATCATGAACGTCCTACGTGGCCAAAAAGCATTCCTAACTGAAATGAGTGAACTGCAAACCAAAGTACCCATTCTCCTGCACCTGCATTGCAGACTGGGTGAAATATACCCACTTCTACTTGTCATTTCATGAAGTTCCTTCTTTTTCGATAATATATACTTCCGAAGAGGACATATGACAACAAACAGCAGACAAACACCGAATAGCAAAATAATATTGGAAATGTAGACTCTGCAAAAAATTTCAAAAACTTTTAAACATTTCTTGAAACTGCGAATATGTTTATCCGTACAAATAAAGTGAAGAGAACATAGTTTTTCTAATATCATAAATAATCCATTTCCATAAACAATCCTCTTTTAGTTTTTCGTAAATAACTTTTCGGGAAACTGTTTACAATTTTCATCTGCAATGTCAGTTGATGACAAGAAGAACAAGAAGAAGGCAACCTGTAGATATAGCATTCAAACTGCACAAAAGCCTAGATGTACTGACCATAACAAATTACAAATTTTAAGTACTCAAACATATCTTATATTCACAAGTTTGTTGTTTTTTGCCTCCCGTAATTGATTTACTTCGCAAATCTGTTTAAATTGCAATTCAGCGAAAATGTAAAAATGGTTTCGGAGTTAGAATTTGTGAATTTTTTTTTCAAACATTTCCTAAATTTACTGATTTTTAGCACGGAAATGCATGTTTTCGCATAAATATTTATCCATTTTTCCATTTATCCATTTATTAATTTTGGTTAAGTGTTTTATATTATACATATGTATATATATGTATATCTGAAATTGTATGTGTCCAAAATCTGAGAATTTAGGTAGCGACATCTCGAAAACGAGATGAGATATCGAAAAAATGTATCTAACATTTTCATTTTATTTTACCTCATTTAACTAAAATTCAACATCAGGTTTCAAAACTGATAGACATTGGAATCATAATTGCATCTTAAAGTTTTTCAAAAAACACATATTTCTGAAACATAACCAATTGTGGGGAATCCCGTAAATACAGCAAATATGTAAAACATTTCATCTTTGGTTGAATTTTAAACATAATCCTGCAACCATCAATACGCTTTATATATCAAAAATATTAACTTTAACTTTAATTGGAACGCAAAATACTCAAAATAAGTAAAAATCAACTAAAGATTTTCGAATATGGGAATAGACCTAATGTTACTTACAATTCCTAATATTTTCAGCAACATGGACATTAAGATGGTCACATATGGGGATGTTTCCTACATGGCACCCTCAAATTAATGAAACTTGCATGATGGTCGCATTCGAACCATTAGTACAACTTCATCTTACGTACATGTAAGAACTTATTGAAACTTATATAAATAATTATAGTTTTTAATGTGTGGTGTATGCGAATTCGCATGTGTATGGATGTGTGTGTACGGGCTGGCCAGCCTAAAGTAATGTATGATTTAGGGTATTCAGCAGTGCACACTCCGGGCGACTTGAGAACGGACTATCTCCACGTGCGGTGAAACATTGTACCCAGCTATTAATTATTTTAATAAATATTGAATCTAGTATCAACCCGTATGTTTTGTGTTTTCATACACCGTGTTCCATGACATTCTATAATGTAAGTTTTTTTGCCAGTTTTTCAGGCCAAAATCAACAAACGGATATAAGAATAATAATTGTGAGGAATCTTCTGTGCATTTGGGTAAGTTATTTGCATCTTTTTGAATGAAGATAATTTGTATCATAATTCATAACAAAGTTCCTTTTTTGTACATTCAAAAATATGTGTTATACTTCTCGTTCGAAAATTGGTGAATGGTGACAAATTATAATTTGAAAATTTAATGTCTTGGAACGGAATAATAATATAATAATATCTAAGATAATGATTATATCTAACTAAATATTTTTGAGAAAAAATAAATAAATAAGAAGTGAACTTAAATGTACTATGAAGGTGCCTACATTAATTAGCTAACTTCTCCTTAATCATTATAATTAACTTCATTAAATTTATTTAAATGTCTTATTTCGTTACCAGTTTATAGTTAATTTAATTATTTAATAATCTAATCATAATGAAAATAATAACAATATTTAACAATTCGCCATAGATTGACTATTATTCTTTTAAGCCGAAATAGTTAAGTGTAACACGATATATTGTATTGAAAATACGATCATACTTCAAGGAAAATTTCTATTTTGTTTTCTTTAATTTTGATTTTGATTCTGAGAAAGAGGTTAATAACTTTATTATCAAATGGGGACATCGAAGCTTTAATAATTTTTACTTAATTTTATTTAATTTATTTTAAAATTTAGTAATGTGAGAGAAAAATTTCTAAACGAAATTCATTCAAATCTGTAATCAATTACTTATGCTTATTATTATAATTAAAATTATTACAATCAAACCAAATCAAATCAAATTAAATCAAATCAGTTCATTGTATTATAGAAAGAATATTTTTCAATATATACATGCAATTGTAACATTCAAGTATTATCAATTCAAGCTTCATAATTCACAGTTTATGTATATTATATATTGTATTTATTGTGAATTATTAGCAATTTAATGAAAATATTCAATTTAATTCGATGTAATTAAATTAATCATTTTATTAATTAATTAATTGAATATGAAACAATTTATTTCTGATTGTTTTGATGATGATGATCAAGAAACGATCACGATGATGAGCTATTAGCTACATTTTATTATTATGTTCCTGCTGAAAATCGTTGTTGAAATAGTTTGAGAGAAAACAATAAACCAATTAATAAATCAATCAAATACAACTAAATTGAATATTGACTTAAGATCTATCTCAACGAGATCCTGGAATGTAACTAGGACATTCGGTAATTACATGCTTTTTGCTTACGTAAAAAGGATCGTATGAACAGGATGCGCTCCTGCAACGATAAAATGAATTGTTTTTTTCAATCACTCTACTTCTATTTTAAACTTATTGAAGTTTATCTTTTTCTTTTTAGTTTGGTTTATTAAACTATTATTTGTTTTTTATTATTTATTACTAAATGTTAATTCTACTAAGTACATATTTTCAGTGATAAATTTCAAAATTTCAAAGATAAACCGTAAAGTGTTCGGAAGCTAGAACATTTACCCTAATAATCAGATCTATCTATATATGTAATATGTATGTTACTTATATTTCATTACTTACAAAATGTGCGCTAAAGTGTACAGAGTCTATAGACTAAAGCGTATAGGCGCTAAAGTGTATAGATCTAAAGTCTATAGCCCCAATTTTTCCTCACCTTAAAATAAAATTAAACGTACTGTAAATATTTGTAAATTTATAATATCTATTTCATTACGCTATTCATTATCTATATCTTTTTTATAATCTTACTCCATGTAGATTTCTTCCCATTTTTATCTAACTCTTTCCCAATTTCTTTTCAGAACCTTTCTGAACTTTTTCTGTCTCTGTCTCTTAAAAACTTTTTCTAACTTCTGACCTCGCATCTAATTTAGATTTTTCCATTTCATTAAATTTTATTATGTCGCAAAAAAATTTGCACCCACGTCTCCATTCCTCACTTAGAGATTTTGGCATTTTGGCCATATCGAAAATTTTCGCGGATGACAAAGAAACCATTCAATTTTGCGAAGAGCTAAAGCTTCTTCCATCTGCAAAATCGACACCTGTTAAATGTTGTAACCTCCCCATAAAAGTTGAGCAGAAAGAAGCTACCAAATTGGGGTGGAGTTGGTGCTGTTCCTCAAAAGATTCCAAGAAGAAACGTTCGAAAGCATGTAGAGAAACGTTTAATCCTACTGCCCGTACCTTTTCCGATGGAACCATAACTCAACTAGAGTTTTGCGAAACTCTCGCGATCATTGTTTTTTCGATCTCAGGCGAACTGTGAACGAAACCCACGATTCTATCCAAAGTTGGAGAAGAACAAGGCATCAGGATTCCTCTTTGACAGTAAGTCGAACAACGGTCTGCCATTATTTTAAAATGCTTCGAAATATAGTTCAAACAATAATTTCAAATGACGACATTAAATTGGGTGGGGTAAATAAGACTCTGCAGGTGGATGAGGCTTTTCTCATGAAGAAAATATATCACCGCGGTAAAGTCACAAAGCAAATGAACACAACAATCCTCGCATATATTGCAAAGAGGATAAGACTGGCGTTTTTGTTCAAGTACCATACAAGAGCAAGGAAAGTATTTGGCCACATTTGTCGCGGTATGGGGACAAGGAAATTTCGGTCGTATGCACAGGTTATGGGAAGAAATACTCTGGGGTTGAGAAAGTATTTTCTGGTAATACTGTTCATTTGCAAACGAACCATAGCAAAGGACAGTGTAATGTTTGGATATTATTATTTAAATATTAATTCATTGCCTTTGCATATCTGCAAATTGGCATACTCACTCGTGCAGTTTTGCTCGCTTGTGAGATAAATATAAACAATTAGTTTAAAGTTTAATGGTCTTGATAAGACTGATTTATTCGGTACACTCATATAGTTTATATACAAAATTTGACCCTTTGTTTATGATCCCCACCAAGTGCATTTAAAGTTGTTACAAGTGCAGTTAAAGAATTTTCTTTGTTATTAATCAATCATAACTAAGGAATGTATGATTGACCTAATTCTAACTAATTATGCTATCTTATCAAAAATTAATACAAATACCCTAAAAGTAGGCAACTTACTAGCTGCAATTAAATTCTGGTGTTTTTCTTACTAACAGCATTCTAACAATTATTCCATATCACAGACAAATCCAGATGTCTCGTTCCCATACAACGAGTCGGCACCAAAAATTCCAAACTAGCAGACACCAACTAGCAGACAAAGAGCTTTTGGTGAGTGCGAAATTTGTCTGCTAGTTGATGTCAACAAGTTTGAATTTAATATGGGGAAGGGGTCGTCGAAGTAAGGGGAAAGGGGGGGGGGTAAACTAAAATTTCGGCGATGGGACACAATTTTTATTTTCTGAAATTTTCGTTTCCCTCACACACACACTTGTTTGATTGTTTGAGTGTGTATTTTCGTGAGAACAATTTACTCACGTACACGTAAATACATTCAAAAATTTCCATTTTTTGTGTTGAAAATGGAAATTTTTGTATGTGTTGGTTAATTTGATTAATTGTGGGAATAAAATATGCAAATTAAATTTAAAAAAAATTGAAAAATCACTATATTTCGAATATTTCCGGAAAACGGGAAATTTTTGAAATCTGTGAATTAACATTTGATAGTTATTAATGGTAGTTAGTTTTTGCTTAATTATTTGAATGAACTTGCATTTATAATGCTTTCATATTGTTATTATTATTCATAATTTTATAATATTTTTCTGAAAATGGTTACAATGATTGAAGGAAATGGAAAATTGTTCACATTTTCAAATTTCTTATTATTTAGATGGATAGCATTTAATGGGCATTAAATATTGTTTGAGTTTTAAATTTTTTTCAAAAATATTTATTAATTTATTTGTAATTTGTGATTGTAAGTTGAAATTTCATTTGATAAACTTAAAATATGTTTATCATAGTTGTATTTATCGATTTGATAGAACCATATGCAAATCTATCTAACTTAAAAAATAACTACTTTTAACTATTTTGCCCGCTTTTTTTATACGTTAACAAATAGTATCTCGATTATTTATATTGATAATCAATAATTCAAAAAAAACAAGGTAGACAAATAGAAAATGGTGCATATTTTTAACTTCCTAATCAATAACATCTATTTAATAAGCAGTTAATGAGCAAATGATAACTATTCGCTGTTATTTATATATTTTAGAAAATATTTTGTTATTGAAGAATCTTGGGTACAACTGGAAATAATACATTATATATCATTGTTTATATACGTATATTATTATATTAATAATAACATTATTTTGTAATGTTATTATTGTTCATTTTTCCGTAACACCTGATTAAAAATGATTAATTTGCAATATAAAAATTTAGGAAATTGTGCATATGGGCAACAAATCTGTTATTCATAGATTTTTATGCAAAAAAATTAACTTTGAAATGACTTGATCCCTATTTCTTTAATTAACATTTGCTAATTAATAATCACTTTTTGTTATCATGGGATTTTATGTTTTTTATACTATTTACAACTTTAAATTTTTATATATCTTGAAGTCATAAGACAATTTTGAATAACTCATTCAAATAATTCATCATCAGTACGAAATTTTATTAATTTATAAGAAAATTATCGAAAATCTGAATTTTGTTATATTTCCTAACTTTTGTATAAATACTTTTCACAATAGAGAAAGGTAGTGTATGAAAAATGTTAGGAAATAACTAAATAATGGGGGTCGGTCATAGATATGAACCCTCTAGGATACTTAGTTTAGCCGCTAGGAGCAAATAATTGTTATAAATTAAAAATCTGAAATTTGGCATATTTCCCAACTTTTGTATGCACACCTTAAGAAAATCGATTTAGAGAAATGTGATAAATGAAAAAAAGTTAGAAAATGTAGAAATAATAGGGGTCGGTTATATATATGAACCCTTTAGGATCGTTAGTTTAGCCGCTACGAGGAAAAAGCTGAATTTTATTATATTTCCCAACTTTGGTCCCCACACCTTTAAAAACTCAATTTACAGAAAAATTGTGTAGTAGGAAAACTTAGCAAATAGAAAAATAAAGGGGTCTGTCATACATATAAATCCTCTAGGAAGCTTGGTTCAGACGCTACGGGCAAAAAACCGCTGAAAATTAAATTTTTTTCGGAAAAGGCCCCTAAAAATCGGAAGAAAATTGATTAATTTATGGTTCTCGGAAACCATAATGTTCTCTAATCTGTAATTCGTAAATAAACTTACCATTTTACAAAATCCTTAAAAATTCACCTGCTACGGGTTGAATGAACAAAAGGTCATTCAACCCGACCAAAGGGGTGGTTGTTGTTGTTGGGAAACAAAATTCAATTCGAATTTTTGAAAAATTCGCTACCAGAATTTATGTACCAACACACTGCCAACAATCCCTTTGGTAGTGTGTGTAGCTACGTAAATATATAACCGGTTTTGAATTTATTTCTTAGAACATTGTGATCTATGAAATAAATTCAAAACCGGTTTTCACCCTAAGGAAAAATGAAACTTTGAAGAGAGCAAGCTCTTCAAAGTTTCACATTCCCAACAACGATTTGGCAAAAGCTCCTGAAAAGAGCTTTCAAAATCGGGTGCCAACTCGTTGTATGGGAATGAGACATCTGGATTGTCTGTGTTCCATATAACAATTTATTCTTTTTAGTTCCTAACAATATGCAATTTATAATATCCTTACAACAGTATGTGGATAAATCCAACCCCAGAAATATCGTCAATGATTTGGAGAATCAAAATCGACTCCTTAAACAATCGATTAAGTCCCGCAAGACTCTGGACTTAAACGATGAATTTATTTGTTTGTATTATTATCGACAATCGATTTTGAACGAACTTTATCCGAAGGATGAACCATCCTACATCATGCATTTCGTTGAGGACATACGGAAAGTATATCCCGCGTTCGTCGACGGGAAGAGGGAAAAGCCCTTAGAAGCCCGTTTGGTGGAAACACCATCTGTAGGCTCGGAAGGCTTGGAGGAGGTTATTCCACCTAGTAAAAAACGACGGAGAAAAAGTATGTAGGTTATATTATTGTATTTTACTTATGATTTCAATTTTGAGACTTTTTCTTTAATCATATGGCAGTATTTGGAACATTTCAGTATTTCATTCTCGGTTTCGGTTCCTTTAATCGTGCTCTATCTCTGTGTTTTCCTCTCGAAACTTCGCTCTTTAAAAATTTACAGGTCATTCTTATTTCTTATTTCTTCATTTTTCTCTTGATCGTTGATTATGTCATCTATTTTGATTAAATTGACTCTTTTCAATGTTTCGTCCGCATTTTCTTCGGGTTCTTATGCAGGGTTTCTGCTTAGGCAGACTGCATCCAAATTTTCTTTCCCGGCTATGTATTTTATTTCGAAATCATATTGAGATTGGTAATAGGTTAAATCTCCTAACTCCTCATCTGTTCTCATGCTCATATTCATATTCTCTAACGGTTCATGATCTGAGTACACAGTGAAATGTTTTCCTAGAAGCCAGTGTTGCCAGTATATTACCGCCTCTGTTATTGCTAGACATTCTAGGTATATGGCCTTTTTCCGTTTTTGCGTCTCGTTTAATTTTCTTGAGAAATAAACTACTGGTCTATCTTTGTTGTCTGATTATGTTTGTTTGAATATTGCCCCAATACCTTCTATGGATGCGTCTGTGAAAATTTTTATAGCCAAGTCGTTGTCAAATACTTCTAATACTGGTTCAGAGCATAGTAGCTGTTTTATATGGTTAAGGGATTCCCCACGTTTCTTCGTCCATATAAATGTTTCATTTTTTCTCAATAGTTTGTGTAAGGGATCCAAAACTATCGCACTGTTCATTATGTACTCATGGTAGAAGTTAATTTTCCCTAAAAATTGTCTCAGGTTCTTTTGTGTTTTTGGAGTCGGAAAATTTTTATTGATGTCAGATTGTCCTTTGGAGGTCCTACACAATTGTTTTCAATTACATGGCCTAGGTATTTGACAGAGCTCGAGGCAAAAGTGCTTTTCTTGAATTTTAACCGGAGCCTTCTTTTATTATCGGTTCTAGCACTTGTTCTACGTTTTTGATGTGTTCCTCGAAGGTTTTCGAGAATATCAAAAAATCATCGATATAATTTACCGTAAATTTTGTAAGATTGTGTTTTCTTAAGATATCGCTCAAAACTCTTTGGAAGATTGCAGGTGATGTTTTTAATCCAAAGGGTAAGCAAGTCCACTGGAAGTGTCCATTCTGTGTCACGGAACCTGTTTCTGCCTTCAATTCTCAATGGTATAGACCAAAAAGCTGAGTTTATATCTAGAGTGGTATAGTATTTACAGTTTCGGGTTAGGGGAATTATATCATCGATTAATGGAAATAGTTGTGATTGTGGTATGATGATTTTATTCAGGTACCTAAAATCGATGCACAAGCGGGATTTTTTATTTTCATCTTTTTTAAATGCCGTCGTTACTGGAGCTGCGAAAGGACCATATGAGTCCTCTACTAGACCCTTCTCAAGTAATTTTGCTACTTGCTCTTCAATTTTTTTTTATCTGCTATTGTGCATCTGTAAGGTCTTTTACTACAGTATTTATCGACAAGTAAATCTATGTGAGCTTCATAACCTGTTACTGTCCCAACATCATATCTGTCTTTTGCAAAAACCGTCTTGTATTTATCTATTATTCTTTCTATCTCTCTCTTTTTTGTAGCATCTAAATGATCCATTTTTATTTTGAATTCATGTTCTTGTATGTGTTCATTAAAGTTTATTGCATACGTTTCTACCTTTTCTTTACTTACTGCGCTGTTTAAGTGATTTTTTGTTTCTTTTGTTGATTCTCTTTCTGATATATCTATATTTTGTTCGATCTCTAAATGTTCATTTTGTATCAGTTTAAATTGTTTGGTCATATCTAAACCTATTGGAAATTCACTTATATCTTTAACATTAAAAGACTTATTTCTCTTTTAAATATATTTTATTATAAGGTCACTTTAAATCAACTACGTCTTCTTTTCTTGAACTCAACTTTTCAACTAATCAACTAAATCTAAACTGAAATTTGAAACTAAATCTATCCTAACAAAGAAAAATCTTATCTAGACTATAAATTATAAATTAATTATTCTCTGAAAGAAAAATTTATGATTTAAAGAAAACTTACCACTTGAAATATCCAGAAATAAACAAGCATAAAAATGCATAGATCTCTGAACACTTCTTATTAATAAAAGAAACACTTAATGTTAAATTTTGTTTACATTCCAACACGCCTCCTCAAAATTTAATTCATTTATTTTCACATTCAAAAACAGAATACTTATTCAACGCAACATTAATACAGTTTAAAAAAAATTATTATTTAAACATATATGTAGACGTAGCTTCTTTAAAGCTTTCCTGGGCAAATTACATATGGTCCAACATTTGTTGTACAGGATTGGGAAAACCCCAGAAAAACCTAATCAGACCATTTCAATAGTATCTAATCAAACTTGTTATTAAACATGTTATTAATTAAGGTTTAGTCCTTTTCTGAATTCCAAAAATTTTGCTGCTGGTAACGGCTTCGTCAGTATATCCGCTATTTGGCTTCCTGTAGGAATATATATTAATTTTATTATATTTTTCTCTATTTGTTCCCCGGAAAAATGAAATGTAATGTCAATATGTTTTGACCGTTTATGACTCGCTGAGTTGTTAGCTATACTAATACAACCGCTATTGTCTTCGTAGATTACAACTGGTTTATCAGTTTTTATATTTATTGTTTTTGCTAATGAAATCAACCACAAAGCTTCTTGAACAGCCTCAAATAAAGGCATATATTCAGCTTCAGTGGATGATGCTCCCACAGAAGTTTGTTTCCTCGTATTCTAACATAATGTACATCTTTCAAATAATTTGAATAGAAAACCAGTTGTACTTTTTCTATCACTTAAATTATTTCCTCCCCAGTCTGGGTCAACATACCCATTTAACAAATCATTAAAACCACCTCTTGTATAAGTTAATTTTAAGTCAATGGAACCTTTAAGATATCTTAATATCCTTTTTAAACATTTCCAAAGTTCTTTGTTATTATTATTTAAATATCTACTCAAAATATTTATGGAAATACTTAAATCAGGTCTTGTACAAAGCATTACATACATTATACATCATGATACAAGGTTTCTGCATTATACAAGGTTTCTGCAAGGAGCTTCATTTTTGTCATCTGAATTAAGAGCAATATAATCTAACTTATTTTCAAGAGGTGTACTTATAGGTTTGCAATCATGCATATTAAATTTAGTTAAAATTGTTTTTATATATTCACTTTGATCCAAAGTTATCCTATTATTATCTCTTCCAATTCTAATATCAGTTTAATATCATTTAAATCTGTCATTCGAAATTTATTTTTTAAATAATTTTTAAAATTGTTCATTGTTTCTGAATTTGCAGTTGCTATGACTAAATCGTCAACATAAAGAACGACATATATATTTTTATAAACATCACCTTTTTCTAACAAATATATACATCTATCAACTGCTGAATTTTTAAAACCTCTGTCTATCAGAGCCTGTTCAAATGTTTGAAACCAACATCTTGCAGCTTGTTTAAGTCCATATATAGCTTTATTTAATTTGCAAACGTGATTCTTCTTACAAAAAACTCCCTCAGGAACTCGCATATAAATTTCTTCTGATAATTTACCGTTTAAAAATGCTGTTTTTACATCCATGTGATGTACCAACAATTTATATTGATTCGAAAAAGCTAACATAATTTTTCGACATTTTCATTACTTATTATTAATTCATCTGATTTACTACCATCAGATTTATGTTGTAGTTTATCTGATTTATTTCCATCAGATTTATTGGACCATACTGATTTTGACACTGTGTCAGTTACATTAGTTTTATTACTGGAGTTTTCACTATTAACTCCTTCAGTCTTAGTTGTAGGCCTAGTGTGATGGTCCTCCTTCGGGATACCTAAAAAGGGATCAAAACAATAAATTAAACACTAACCAAAAATACTTGCGACACGTTGATCCATTCCGCAACTGACGTCTGTCAACGAAAGAAACAATGTGACGAAACTATAAACAATTATAGCACCCATACAAGAGCAATGATTTTGTAAGCGCAAGTTACTCACAGCCGCCAGCCACCACTAGGTGGCGCCACCAGGGCGGAAGCGCAATATGGCAACGTGACGATCAATGACAATGACCATCGATTGAACATTGATCGGGAAAATTTTGTATATTCGACACAAAATTTTCCGATAAATAACGGGAAAATTTGGATGACAAGATAGTCTGGAGAAACGACTTCTCGAGGTGTGTACGCGACAGAGGGAACCCAGCCGAACAACTTGGACTTAGCCAGAATCCAGTAGCCGAACAACTTGGACTTAGCCAGAATCCAGTAGCCGAACAACTTGGACTTAGCCAGAATCCAGTAGCCGAACAACTTGGACATAGCCAGAATCCAGTAGCCGAACAACTTGGACTTAGCCAGAATCCAGTAGCCGAAACAACTTGGACTTAGCCAGAATCCAGTAGCCGAATAACTTGGACTTAGCCGGAATCCAGTAAGTAAACACTAATTGACTTTGCGAAGATCCACGTACCGAACACGGTTCTTAGGAACCTATCGGCCCGGGTAGGACTGACCGAACACGGTTCCAAGGAACCTAACGGCTCAGATCCACAAACGCGAAATACACGTGTCGTTCGACAGGGAATACGCCCCATGTCGGACTTATCACCACGTTCGCTAGAGGAGGCCTTACGGGATCCAAAGGTGGGACCGAGACCGTTAAGCTTGGAGGAGTACCGGGCCAGGCAGAAGGGTCAGCAGCGGGAGAGCGTACCTCCAAAGAAGGAACTACCGTCAGCGAAACACAGATCGGGGGTGGAGGCGAGATTTAGAAGGGAGGTCGAGGCAGTCCGGCGCCAACTACTGACGGCCGTGGGTCAGGAAGAACGATTGCGGCTGGGAAAAGAGCTCCAGCACCTCCATAATAGCAGGAGAAAGTACCGCCAGGAGAAGAAGCGGTCGGGCAGTAGAAGAACCCCCGGCAGAGTTCTCACAGTTCGTCTCAGAATGCAAATCTAGGATAAGCCCAGTTTGTTAGTTATTACTATTAGAATTTTTGTACTAGTATTAGGATTAATAAAACGAAAGTTGAAAACGAGCCACCATTCACTCTTTGAATCCAAGCCTCTTTCGTCTTCATGTAAACAAATGGTGTCTACCCGGAGTGTACCCTCAGCGATCGAACAATTGCATGGTTTAGCTCCACAAAAGAAAAGGTGCTAAACTCGTGCATAACAACTGGCGCAGCCGCATTTAAAAACCTACGTTTGAGGCAAAAAATAAAAGTATGGTCAAATAGAAAGGCCGTTTGGAAGATTTAAGAAATAGTCTGTTTTTAGGAAAATAAACTAAAATCTTTGATTGGCACTTGGACAAAGATCGGGAAATCTAAAAACAATTGTTGATGGTACACAAGGGGAACCTCGAGGCAAGAATAAATTATAAGAACCTAAGAAATTTATGTTATAACTTTATGTGTTAATAACCTAAGAGCTTTATTTTGAGAAACAAACACGCAAAAAATTGTATAACGATATTGTATAAATGTTATAACGTAATTAAAACTAAAATTGTCAAACTGAAATTGTAAATCACATTTTAAGAAACGAATGTAACTTGGTTATAAGGCCGAACTGACATTGTATAACGTTAATTAAGGTACAGGTTAAGGATTTGGTTGTGAATGTAGCCGGCTGGAAAGATAAAAATATTGAATAAGAAAAAAAAGAGAAAAAAAAAAACGAGAAAAAAAAAACAGTTAAAAGAAAAAATTAAGTGAAAAAATAAAAGGAAAAAAAAAAGGAAAAAAAAAACAAAAAAAAAAAAAAATTGTATGGCACAATCCACACCAAAGTTACCACTCACTGAATCTGTAAGTAGGTTTATGAGAAGACTTGACGCGTTCTACATTAACAACCCAGACCCTAATTTCCCCTGTATTAGCAACGGGGAGGAAACCGCTAACCCAGAAGATCAACCAAATCAAGACGAAGAGGAATCACACAACGAACTAGCCGCTAGCCAGGAGGACCAAGTAGGTCAAGACGAGGAGACGTCGCACCACGAACCGGAGTCACCAAAAACGCCGGAGCCAGAACGGGGTGACGAACCCGAAAGCCGCGATTATAGCGAAGCAGTTACTCCAGAGGAGGAATTTCAACCTGACGGAGTAGGACACCGGCACGAGCAAACAAAGGATCAAGGGGAAATAACAAACAAAGCCCATCTAAGACCCGAGGTAGTAGAGCTCAGGGGTGGGAGATACTACGTCAGGACATTTTCCGACCCGGGAAGCTATAACTGTGAACGGAACGGCCCAAAACCAACAGAACAACAAAAGGTACAACCAACAACTAGTGAGGAAGCCACGAAAGATAAGGACAAAAAGATGGCTAACGTGGAGCTAGTGAACAACATCTTGTACAATAATGTACCAATCCTGATTGGAGAGGATAGCCCGCGTAAACAAAGCGAAATCAATGAGTTTGTTAACTGCGCTAGACTAGGCTACGAGACTCTCACAGAAGTACAAGACAAGGTGTTGTTCACCAGGTTATTGCCGACACGCCTGAGAGGACGAGCTTTAGAGGCAGTACAGGCAGGAGTATGTGACACGCTGGAAAATATTTTCTCCACGTTAAGAACCAGTTTACTCCAAGGCACCTCCTACATTACTCTAAACACCCAAGTGCGGAATGTCCAGCAACTACCCACAGAAACACTACTAGGGTACTATAACCGAGTAAAAGGGTTAATAGATGCCTGCAAGACCGCGGCAGACGTTCAGTATGCTAACGGCGGAGATGGTCTGAGGACCGAAATAGAAGAAGTTGGGGTGCACTGTTTTAAAATGGGTGTACTAGATTCCAACTACAAGTTCTACTTGTTACAAGATGTGGAAAACACACTAGAGGCCCTAGGATCGAAAGTCAGAAGGTTGGAGCAAACCGAGCAATGCATGCGACAGCCACCACACATCGCGGCCAGCACAATGGCGCAAAACCTTCAGGTGCCTGGACCCAACTTGTACATGGGCAATAGCAACACGCAACTCTACTCTCAACAAATTGAGGGGAACATACGGTCACCACAAAGAGATGACCACGGCACTTACAATAGAAATGAGGGTCAACAATATCAACCACCGCGCAGAGGTAACCAGCAAAACTCCTATAACAACTATAGGAACAGAAACCAGAACACATCACGGGATAGACCAGAGCGGCGTCAAATAAGATGCCATTTTTGTAATAAGATGGGACACGTGATGGCAGAGTGCCGTACAAAGCAGATGACACCTTTCTGCACGGCATGTAGAACGTATGGGCATAATACGCAGAATTGCAACAATAACCGCCAACGGAATCAAACGAATCAATCCAATGAGTACAGACAACGCCAAGTAAACCACACCACTGTGACACCTGCACCGGACCAGTGCAATTTTTGCCTGCAGAACGGACACATAGAAAGTATGTGTTTCCTTAAGGGAAGGTGGGAACGCCTACAACTAGAAGAGCAGGCGCGAACAAGTACTTCGGAAAACTGCGAAGGGACGACCGAACACACCGCGCGTCGTCACTAGAAGAAGATGAAAAAAGGTGTGACCAGTACCCTAACATCCCAATAGTGAGCTTACCTCTGGATTTCACTAAAAATAGAAAAAATAAATTCATAATAGACACGGGCGCAGAAATAAGCCTGATAAAGGAAGAGGAAATCAGGAAAGACAAAGAAGAGTTAATAAATAAGAAAGAAATTATCATGATAAACACCATTTCTGGGGAGGTATCATCAGAAGGTACCATAATGGGACAAGTTGAACTAGATAAACCCTATCCATGTAAGTTTCACCTGATAAACTCACTAAATCACACCAACATAACTGGTATACTGGGCAACGACTTCTTATCCAGGCACTGTAACATTGAGGGCCCCGCAAAAAGACTGACATTTACGTCCAAAACTGGCAAGGAAAGAACAACTATAAAGTTTGAAGAGAATTGTAACCATGGTGAAACAGGGGCATGCTTTGTCGACGTGATAGCAACGGACGGGAGAAAAACTAAAAGAGACACCCGAGAAACTCACAGTACGGAACCAGTGTCTGTTGGGTGGGGTGACAACCTCGATCTCCTGGAGAACTGTGGCGAGGAGGCACATACCAGCCCACAACGGCGAACCGAAACGACAACCATCAACGACTGTGGGAATAACCCTGATCTACGTATTGACGAGGGGGTAGAATCACCAACGGAGGAGGTAATGGAAGATCTAGCACAACTCTTTGAAGCAGGCACTCAGGACGGAAGTCCGGAAACCGTGCGTGCCGGGAAGAGTAAGGATAAGTCCGATCCTGAACAAGACCATTCTCGAAATTATGAAGACCCTGGGGACAGAAGCCCCGACGAAGAAATAACGACCACGGAGCCCATCGATGTCACAGTACCTGCCAGATGCGTTAAATTCATTAAAGCAATAACCTATGCCCGGGGACAGCAGTTGACCGAAGGAGAAGAAGTACTACCAGGAGTATACGTGAGCAACGCACTGGTCCAACCTAAAGATAGAGAAATAGTGATAAGCATAATGAACATCAATAACGAAAAATTGGAAATTAAGAATTTAAAAGTAAAACTGAGGAGGTACAGTAAGGATATAGACCATGTGAGCGAGGCAGAAAATATAACACAACCACAGGTATATTGCAGTGTAGTAAGTAACGAGGAGCCGGGAAAAAGGGAGATGCACATTAAAAAGCTAGTCAATATGGACGCCAATCTGAACGCGGAGGAAAAGAAGGAAATGAATAAAATAATCACCGAGTTTCAGGACGTATTCCACCTGCCAGGAGAAAAACTGGGACACACAGCTACGGTGCAGCACGAGATAAGGATAAAACAAGACCAACAGCCAATCAAGTGCAAAATGTACCGACGCACAGGAACGTCATAACAGAAGGGATAAACAGACTATTGGACGAAGACATAGTCGAGCCAAGCTGGAGCCAGTGGAATGCACCCCTGCTAGTAGTCCCAAAGAAACCGGGACCTGATGGACAGAAGCGATGGCGAATTGTTGTCGACTACAGAAAATTAAACGAGGTAACCGAAGGGGACGCGTACCCACTACCCAGGATAGAGGATATCCTGGACCAGTTGGGAAATTCCCGTTACTTCTCTGTACTGGACCTCGCTAGCGGCTACCATCAGATAGCCATGAGACCCGACGATCGGGATAAGACTGCATTTAGCACCCCGTATGGGCACTACGCTTTCAAACGTATGCCTTTTGGGTTGAAAGGAGCAGCAGCAACATTCCAGCGTTTGATGAACCACGTGCTGACAGGCCTGCAAGGTCTACAATGTTTCGTATACCTGGACGACATCGTAATATATGGTAGAAATTTAACCGATCATCAGACAAAGCTTCGAGTAATATTAGAACGACTAAGGGAACACCAGTTGAGACTAAACGCAGAAAAATGTAACTTCCTGAAAAGGGAAATCATATATTTAGGGCATAAGTGCACCACAGAAGGAGTGGCACCAGACCCGAGCTTAGTAGAAAGCGTTAGAGAATACCCAACACCCAAGACCATCCGACAAGTGCAGTCTTTCTTGGGACTAGCGAATTATTATAGGAAATTCATATCAGACTTCTCCAAACTAGCGTCCCCCATTAACAACCTTTTGAAAAAAGACGTGAAGTTTAAGTGGGACGAGAATTGTCCAAAGGCATTCAGAACACTCAAAGAGAAATTAATAAACCCACCGGTACTAAGGTACCCAAACTTCAAGGAACCCTTCAAATTATATACCGATGCAAGTGGAGAAGCTCTAGGGGCAGTGCTAGCACAGGGACAAACCCCAGAAGAGAAGCCCATCGCCTACGCTAGTCGTACATTGAATGCTGCAGAAAAAAACTACTCAACAATCGAGCGGGAGCTCCTGGCCATAGTCTGGGCAGTGAAGATCTTCAGGTGTTATTTATACGGAAGACCTTTTAAAGTATTCACGGATCACAAGCCACTAAGAGGTGCTATAAGGATCAAAGACCCCACAAGCAGAATACTCCGCCTATGGCACAAACTCTCCGACTATACGTTCGAGATAGAGTACAAAGAGGGGAGGAAAAACAACAACGCCGACGCCCTAAGTAGAATCCCCTACGAAGTTATGGTGACCACCCGCAAGCAAGCAAGGGAGCAACAAGAAAAAACTGAAGAAACGCAACCAAAAATCCCATCGGAGGATAAAAACGACGAACATGAGGTACTGGGTAATACCCCTGAGCTAGAGAATCCACAGATAAGAGTCCTAACAGAACCCCAGGAGATCGAAATCATCCTACGTGACTGTCACGACGCCCCTCTGGGAGGCCACCAGGGTGTATTCAAAACATTCCAACGATTGAAAAGAGAATTCACCTGGAAAGGGATGATAGGAGATATACGGAAATATATTAAGAGGTGCAAGAAATGCCAATTGAATAAACTAAGCAGGGAACATAAAGAACCCATGATGATAACGGACACCGCGATACTTCCATTCGACAAGGTATATATGGACCTCGTGAGACCATTACCCGAGACTACACGAAGAAACAAATACATCCTGAGTTTTGAGGATGATCTCACACGATTCATGGACGTAGTACCCCTACCCAACATGGAGGCTTAGACGGTAGCCCAAGCGTTCGTAGACGAAATTATAAGTCGCTACAGGATACCAAAGAAGTTGATAATAGACCAAGGAGCGAATTTCACTTCAGAAATGTTTAGAGAAGTCTGTAAATTATTTAAAATCCAGAAACTCGAGACTACGCCGTACCACCCCCAATCCAACGGAGCGTTGGAGAGGTCGCACAAATCGCTGATCGATTATTTAAGAAACTTTGTCGACGACAACCAATCAAATTGGGACGAACACCTGCGAGCGGCGATGTTCGTCAGAAACAATACCATGCACTCAACCACGAAATTAACCCCAATGGACTGTTTATATGGGTTCTCCGCTCCCCTGCCCAACAACTTAAAAAAGGCCCCACAACCAGTATACGATCATGAAAATTATTACCTCCATTTGCGGAATAAACTACAACGGGCATATCAAACTGCTCGAACTAATTTGGAAGAAGGAAAACTCATATCGAAAGAATACTACGACCGAAAAATAAACCCCGTAAAAATCCATGTAGGTGACCAGGTACTCCTCCGAAATGCGGCACGGAAAAACAAACTTATTCAGCATTGACTAGGACCTTATAAAGTGGTAGCCGTGAATAGCCCGGTTAACAGTACCATTTTGATAAGAAACCGGAAACGGCGCGTCCACAACAATCGGTTGAAATTATTCAACTAAAACCCACACCCTTGTCTTTCCAGAATGGTACCTACATCGATAATAGTCCTAATGGTGGTAGCCCTAACCCAGCAAACACCGGTGGAAATACATCCAATAAAGAATCATGGAGTGCTGTTCGAGCCCCTAAGGAAGGTGCAGACATACCACGACCACTGGATTATCATTACACGCCTACCTAGACCAACGTGCGAGCCACATTTAAATTACATCAATGGCTGTGAGGCAGCCATGAATCAACTCTGCACCGACACCAGTAGCCTGGCAGGAGAAGGAAACTGTCACCACTGGCAGGGAGAAATAAAAAGACAGGTGGCGCAGATATAGGACCTTATAAGTAAAACCAGCTCCACATTACCGTCGCGAAGTCGCGCAAAAAGGGGACTACTGAACCTGGGTGGCAAGATTATGAAAACCGTATTCGGAACAATGGACAGTGAAGATTCGAAAAATATCCATCAAAAGCTGAGCGAATTAGAAGAGGATACTCAAACCAATTTGGACCTGGCCAAGAAACAGGTCACGATAATGAAGACTACGTTGAAGGCCATGAGCGACACCAACAATGAAATGGCCGGACGACACAACAAGCTGGTGCAACGAGTAGAGGACCTTAGAGTAAAGATGAGCGAAATAGCCAACCACTCGGACCAACTTCGGAAAATCCATATAAGAGTGGATCTCAACGAACTAACAATATTTATGCTAGGAGAGTTACAACAGATCTATTGTAAGGATATTAGAAATTACAAATTGTTAGGAACTAAAAAGAATAAATTGTTATTGTTAGAATGCTGTTAGTAAGATTAAGTTAGTAGAATGCTGTTAGTAAGAAAAACACCTAAAGTTAATTACAGCTAGTAAGTTGCCTACTTTTAGGGTATTTGTATTTATTTTGGATAAGCTAGCAAATTGCATACTACTAGGAAACTTAAATAGGTAATAGGTAAAGGTAAATAGGTAAATAGGTAAATTAGGTAATAATATATTTTTAAACACTAAGCATAAATTCAGAATTAGGTTAAGCATACATTCTTAAACTACCAATTAATAACAAAAGAAATTCTTTAGGGTACATGAACCTTTTATGGTGGGGATCACAAACAAAGGGTTAAATTTAGTATAAAAACTGTATGATAGTACCAAATAAATCAGTCTTATCAAGACCAGTAAAACTTAATCAAATTGTTTACATTCTCACAAGCGAGCAGCACTGCACGAGTGAGTACGCCAATTTGCAGATATGCAAAGGCAATAAATTAATTTAACATAACATTTAAATAATGATATCCAAACATTACATGGCGATCCTGCAAATTCAGTGTCAACACTGAAGGAAAGATTACACCAAGCTTTGAAGGATGTGACTGCTGGACCAAGGCCAATCCCCATTTCCAAATACCACAAGCAGCAGAACAAAAACGAGTTTGAAGAGAACGTCAATGCCCAGAAGAAAAGGAAAACAATAACGTTGGAGGAATATAGGAAGAGGCAGATTCAACAGCCGCAGAATAAGAAATCAACGATGAATGCAACAGCCTCATCTATAAAAAGACAGAGGACCAGAGGAGGAAAATTAAATAAAATTAGAAAGGAGCTGGCAAATCTATATTTTTTAGCCAGTATAAGCAAAGGACAAGAAAAAGATGTTTTTGTTCAAAAAATAAAACAAATAAAATCTGAGAGGAAATTATATATGAAAAACAAAAATAAAGAAAGAACACACTAAAATACAACATTGTAACGCTTGTTCCTTAAAATGGGCAAGTCGGGTTCAAAAATAAAAGAAGAATTAATAATAAATAACAATGCTGGGACTTCTACATCGAATGTCGGAAATACGCTACAAAGTAGATTTTTGGGGGATATAGAATTGATTTTAGTAGTTTTAGGAATTTTAATTGGAGGATTTTTATTGATGAAAAAGTTGAAAGAATATTTAAACAATACTGTAAAAAGGCAAATATCTGTTCAGCATGTGTAAAAAATGAATGACATAGAAACTGTAATAGAAAATATTAATAAAACAACGATAAATTTCACTAAAAACCCAAATAGAATATACTCCTCTTCTCATTTACTAATAAAGTTAACAGAACTAAGAAGCATCAAACTTAAATTCAACACAAAATATCTAGAAATCTTAAATGTTGATAAAGAACTAGCCATCAAGGTGAAAGAAAGATTTAGTAAGGCGTATAATACTTTAGAAAATATTTTAGATAATAATATTAAAAAGACTTTAGAGAACGATAAGACCAATATGACTTCCTTCGATATTTCGCTTAGTTTAAAAGTAATACCTGAATTTCAGGGTGAAACAAAAAATTTGAATAATTTCCTAAATTTGATAGAATTTTTGTACAATGATTTGAAAGACAATATAGAAAAAGAAAAATTAATAAAATTTGTTCTTAAAACTAGACTTTCAGAAACAGTTAAAAATAAACTTAGCATTTTACAAGCACCCACAGATTTAGCAACTTTGCGCGAAAAGCTTCAAGAATTATATAGAACTAATAAAACCCCATTAAAAATACAAACAGAACTATCAAAATCTATACAGGGGCATAAAACTGTTAGGGACTTTGCTAGTCAGGTTGAGAATTTGGTAGCCCAACTAAATGGACTACAAATAGCTGAGCAAGGGGAAGAACATAGACAGATAATTTCAAAATTAAATGATCAGATAGGGTTGAACTCATTCAAACATGGTTTGCAAGAACCAATTAAATCCACGGTCTTCGCAGCAATGCCAAAAAATCTTCAAGAAGCTATTAGAATAGCCAGTGAAGCAGAGGTTCCAAACAGACCTCAAGTGTTAAGCTATAATAGCAGAAATGACAGGAATTCAGGTTTCCGTCCAAAACAAAATCAAAACTATGGTGTTAGGAATAATTATCAAAATAAACCATTCAGAAATTCAAATTTTCGTAACAATAATTTCCGAAATCGCTCTAGAAACAACAATAATTATAGGAACAATAATCGAAACAATAATGCCAATCAAAACCGAAATAACAGTAACGGGTTTAACCGCTTCTCTCATAATAACAACTCGGGAAATAATTCAAATGACAGGGGAAGAAGGGTCAATGTAATAAACTCGGGAAACGAAGTAGTCCCCGAGGAGTCGGGGGAACAATAGATAAAGCTAAAATATATAATTTCGACACAAAGTTAACAAACTTTATTTCGCTTAAAACAAATAAAAATCAGACACATAACTCGTTCTTAATCGATACAGGAGCAGATATTTCAATTATTAAACATGAATGTGTAGCCAATAAAGAAAGTATACAAACAAATAAAAGATGCGCCATTACAGGCATCACGAACACAAACATGAACTCATTAGGCACCATCATTTCAACGTTCCATATCAACAATGAAAAATTTGTTCAAGAGTTACATGTAGTTGACGATGACTTCCCAATATTGACTGACGGAATAATAGGTCGAGATTTCCTGATACAGACAAAAAGTATTATAAATTATGAAACATTTATGATTTCCTTATACATTAATAATACCGAAACGATGATACCAATTCAAACGAAATTACCACAGTACCAAGATATAAGGGTTCCTGCCAGATCAAAAATAATTCACCCGTTAAGTATAGCAGTAGATACAGATAGTATTGTACTCAGTCAGGAAATAGATGAAGGTATTTTTCTAGCAAATACGATAATTCCAGCAAAAGGAATACCTCATGTACAAATACTAAATACCTTGGAAGAGGATAAAGTGATTAAGAAGCTAACAATAGAGGTCGAACCGCTAAATAAATATCATATATGTACGATGAATCAAGCAAAAGAAAACAAAAGTCGTACTACAAAACTGTTGGAAGAACTTAACATCAATATTGATGATAAGCATGCGAAAGCTCACATATTAGAAATCTGTAAAAATTTCGCAGATATATTTCACCTTCCTGGTGACATATTAACCTGCAACAACTTTTATGAACAGAATATACCAGTACATGATAAAACTCCGGTCTATATTAAAAACTACAGGTTACCTCAAGCACAGAAATCTGAAATTCAAAATCAAGTACAAAAACTCCTAGACAATGATATAATAGAACCGTCGATCAGTGCATACAACTCACCACTTCTCATTGTTCCTAAAAAATCTGACGATGCTAATAAGAAATGGCGACTAGTCGTGGACTTTAGACAATTGAATAAAAAGATTATAGATGATAGATTTCCATCGACACGACTAGAAGATGTGCTAGATAAGTTAGGCAGAGCAAGATACTTTACAACCCTTGACCTGTCAGATTCTTTTCATCAAATTCCTCTTAACAAGAATTCAAGGCCATACACAGCATGTTCCACTGACAAGGGACACTTCCAATTTAAAAGATTACCTTTTGGCTTAAAAATTTCAACGAACAGTTTCCAAAGAATGCTTTCAATTGCGTTAGCCGGATTAGACTCAGAGGCATTTTTATATGTCGATGATGTCATAATATTTGGATGTAGCTTGAAACATCATAACAGCAATTTAATTAAAACATTTGAAAAATTGCGGGAATATAATTTAAAATTAAACCCGAAGAAATGTAATTTTTTACAATCGGAAGTGACATACCTAGGACATCTTATAACCAACGATGGTATACGCGCAGATCCAAAAAAATGTGACACAGTTCTGAATTACCCGGTTCCTAAAAATTCTGATGAAATTCGAAGATTTGTTGCTTTCTGCAATTATTACCGACGCTTCATACCAAATTTTGCCAAAATAGCAAAACCGCTGAATAATTTGTCAAAAAAAAATGTCACGTTTTCTTGGACCAAAGAGTGTGAAGAAGCATTCAACCTTTTAAAAACTAAACTTATCTCATCTCCTATTTTACAATATCCAAATTTTGATCAAAAATTTATTTTAACAACTGATGCTTCGCAATATGCTCTAGGAGCAATTCTTTCGCAAGGTGATATTGGTGAGGACCTTCCCATTTCTTACGCAAGCCGTAGTTTAAACAAACATGAAGTTAATAAACCAATAATTGAAAAGGAACTTTTAGCTATACACTGGGCCATAAATTACTTCAGGCCATACATTTACGGAAGAAAATTCACTGTAGTAACTGACCATAGACCTTTAGTGAGCTTATTTACACACAAAAATCCGTCTTCCAAACTAATGCGCATACGGTTAGATTTAATAGACTATGATTTCGATATCGTCTATAAACAGGGAAAAATAAACACGAATGCAGATGCTTTATCACGCATAAATATAAACTCAGATATGCTTAAAGCAATGATTCCAAGAGAAATTAATGTAGTTACGCGAAACATGTCGAAGAAATATGATGATTATATCGAGGAAAGTAAACATTCTCAAAAGAAGAAGCCTGATCAACTCCGTTCTTGGGAATGCACTTCCATCTCAGAAACGCGAAATGTTCAAAAGTTGAAAATTGAGCTTAAAGAAATTAATGGCATGCCGGAGGTTATACTGAAAAATAATGAAGTAATATGGAGAATAAGTGATAATCCGAATAAGGACTTAGGTCAATGTTTGGAGAAGCTCATTCAAGAAACTGAAGATTCTAATATAAAAGAACTAGCGCTAGCAACTGATAGTGAATTATTTAAACTTTATACAATAGAAAAATTTAAGAATGAATTTAATAGATTGCAATCTAAAGAAGGAAAACTGAATTTAAAAGTATTATTGTATAACCCGCCACAAAGAATATATGATTATAAGAAACAAAAAGAGATAATCGAAGAATTTCATGATTCTCCACAAGGTGGCCACTCAGGAGTTAAAAGAAATATTAATAGAATAAAACAAAGATATATTTGGAAAAACTTGAACAAAATGGTAAAAGCTCATATTAATAATTGCAAGATTTGCACACGCAATAAAATAACAAGACATGTTAAAGAAGAAATGGTACTCACAGAAACACCAACAAACAGTTTCGAAATTGTAGCGATAGATACGGTAGGACCCTTACCATTAGTCAACGACTACAGATACATCTTAACTATTCAGTGTGAACTAACCAAATACGTAGAAGCAATTCCTATTGCCAATAAAGAAGCTCTGACTATAGCAAAGACCTTAACAGAAAAATTCATTCTAAAATATGGATTCTTTAAAACTGTCAAAACCGATATGGGAACAGAGTTTATTAACGAAATTTTTAAAAATGTGACAAAATTGCTAAATATTAAACACAAAACTTCAACCCCGTATCACCATGAATCTTTAGGATCATTAGAAAGAAATCATAGGGTATTAAAGCAATATCTATTATCCTTTGCCACTGACTATGAATGGGATAAATGGATTCCTTACTACACATTTTGTTATAATACAACACCACATGTAGACACAGGTTTCACACCATATGAACTTATATTTGGGAAATTAGCAAATTTACCAACGAACATAATAAAAAACAATTCACCCGTATATAACATTGCAGATTATGCTAAAGAACTTACATTAAGATTAAAACATGCACATGAACAAGCGAAGGTCTTATTGGAAATATCGAAGAATAAAAGAAAGGAAGAATATGATAAAGTCACTAATCCGTTAAAAATAAAAATTGGAGATTATGTCTTTTTAAAAAATGAAAATACGAGAAAATTAGATAGCCCTTACAAAGGTCCATTTAAGATTACAGATATAAAAGGAGTAAATATAAGTGTTAAAATTAATAACAAAATCAAAACATTCCACAAAAATAATGTCAAACCTTCATAATATAGATCATTGTAATAGAATAAGAAAGCATATTATACAAAAAAAAAAAAAAAAAAAAAATTTTTTATAAATATAAAAAATTTTTATTAAAAGGAAAGGAATGTAAGGATATTAGAAATTACAAATTGTTAGGAACTAAAAAGAATAAATTGTTATTGTTAGAATGCTGTTAGTAAGATTAAGATAGTAGAATGCTGTTAGTAAGAAAAACACCTAAAGTTAATTACAGCTAGTAAGTTGCCTACTTTTAGGGTATTTGTATTTATTTTGGATAAGCTAGCAAATTGCATACTACTAGGAAACTTAAATAATTGTATTCGGTAATAATATATTTTTAAACACTAAGCATAAATTCAGAATTAGGTTAAGCATACATTCTTAAACTACCAATTAATAACAAAAGAAATTCTTCAGGGTACATGAACCTTTTATGGTGGGGATCACAAACAAAGGGTTAAATTTAGTATAAAAACTGTATGATAGTACCAAATAAATCAGTCTTATCAAGACCAGTAAAACTTAATCAAATTGTTTACATTCTCACAAGCGAGCAGCACTGCACGAGTGAGTACGCCAATTTGCAGATATGCAAAGGCAATAAATTAATTTAACATAACATTTAAATAATGATATCCAAACATTACACTATCTAGAAATCACGGACCTGTTTATAGCACTAGAAGCGCTAAACAGAAGGGAATTAAGTCCCTTACTGGTACCAACAAAGCAGATCCTAGAGGTTTACACTAACGCCTCTGAGAAATATAACGGAAGAAAAACCACCATGGACCCCATTACCTTACAAAGGATAGCAACAGTAGACTACGAAGGCGGCCAAGGAGGAACGTTGATTCAAATACAAATACCCCTATTAGAAGAACAACCATACACCCTAAACAGGATCTACACCACTCCGATTGAAACGGGTCACGACTCCTACTATGTCTACGACATAGAGAGTACATATTTTTTAAACACCAGTCGATCGCAACACAATTTCGGTTTAACAGAGCTGAATTACCGAATTCAATGCACCCATGTTAACGGTACATACAGCATCTGCCAACACGGGGACCCATGGCTAACAAAACCTACACGCACGGACTGCATATCGGCACTGTTCAAAGCAACAGACCAGGCTGCGGTCAGCTGCCGTATACGAATATTGGCGAACGTGAGGCCAATTATAACGCCCATGCACCAGGACAACGCTTGGTTATATTGGGTCCTAAAACCAACCCCACTAATAAGCCAATGCGAAAAAAAATGAACTAACCTACCAATTGACTGGTCTAGGAATAATAGAGCTAAAAAGGAAGTGCATATACCATCTAGCCGAGTACACCATTCCTTATAAAGTAAATGAGAGGCACCCGTTACACATACACCAGGCAGAAAATATACCGCCACCTAAAATCGACTTCGCAAAATATAAAATACCGTTAGAAAATACGGAAAGACAAAAAGAAAACATAGAGATACTGCACCCGATCGCCCTAAGTGAGCACTACAAGGAGTATAGCGAGACGATAGAAGCCCTGGACATCCAGATCAAGGAAACCGAAAAAGCACGTCGTAGTAGAATCCAGCTACACACCACGGCAGGTCTATCAGCAGGATTAGTGATAACAATGGTCATCGCGATTACAGTATGGATCTGTAAAACAAGAATCTCACAGCCAGCGCAACCCTCACGACTAAAGCCGCAACGAGAACCACGAGTTCAGTTCGTGTCAATGCCAATCACAATCCCGAGGAGGGATCAGATAATCAACACCCGAGAAACCCCTGCTACGGTCAAAGAAATCCCTACTACGGCTCGCGAAACCCAGGCACCTTCAGAAACCTAAAAGCTAGCAAATAAGTGAAAACGAAAAAAAAAAAAATAGATAGACAATAATGTAATAATAATAATACTAATAACAATAACAATAAATAAAAATACCCAGAGAGAAGAATAACAATACCAAACAATTACAATTACCAGAATACAAAGATGCCCGCCCCGAACGCGAAAGGTGGACAATTCGGAAGCCAGAATAACTACCCAGAAGTCGACATTCTTGAGGAATCCCCCTGCAAAATAAAAATCAACATGGGTCCGCTTCAAGTTATCGTCGAAATCCACAACCTACACGCTGCACGCAGACCAGCAGATGACGGAAGCCGAGTGACACCAAACGCCAGGATACGACGGACCAAGAGCATGTGGGAAGACACCCTTGCATGCTATGCTGGAGACGTGGACAACTTGCGAATGACCAAGAGTATGTGGGAGGACATCCTCGAATCAGCCGACAAGCTGTATCACCATCTCAAACTGGGTGAACCGGAAGAAGGCAGACAAGGCCGCCCTGACGAAGAAGAAAAATTTCACAAGAGGGAAGAGGAGATATCTAAAATGATCCGAGAAATGAAATTAGAAAGGAACAGGAAAAAGCAAAATACCACCGGATACTCCCACGCTGACCATCACAAGAAAGTAAATATCGGGCCCTCAGCTAAGCATCCACCACTAGGAAGGAAGGAAGGCGACCACGTGGGGCATAAGCCTTGCTCGAATCAGATCCTTAACACCAAACGAGATAGAACCATCGACGTAAGTAGGTGGCTAAAAAATAAATAAAGTGAGATAAATAGGAACATAAGAAAATTTTAAAACATAGCAGTTAGGAAAAGATGATTGAAATAATGTAACCTAGTAATAACAATTGACTAAACCGCAACTAGTAAGAAAATTGGATTCACGATAAGTATGTTAAAATAGAAAAAAAAAAAGTATGTTAAGAAAACAGACGTTGTACTAATAACTGATTAAAATGTAACCACTAAGAACGTAGGATCTAGGAACTATAATAAAATACAACATATAGTTTGTAAAGCAATGGAAAATGAGTCATGAAAGTCAGTAAAGAAAATATGAGAAATTGTTATTAACTAAGTGTCGATTAGGTCCAAATATAATTAGTGAAGGTAGAATTAGCATAAGAACAATTAAATAGAAAGCAAAACTGAGTAGATCCTGGAACGATGCCACACCAATCCCAGTCAAATGCCCCTAACACCAATGGAAAGAACCGTCGACCCCCCCAACATCGCTTCCTTTCCTTGGGAGGATCCTCTAAAAGGGGGAGGAATGTCATGGTCCTCCTTCGGGATACCTAAAAAGGGATCAAAACAATAAATTAAACACTAACCAAAAATACTTGCGACACGTTGATCCATTCCGCAACTGACGTCTGTCAACGAAAGAAACAATGTGACGAAACTATAAACAATTATAGCACCCATACAAGAGCAATGATTTTGTAAGCGCAAGTTACTCACAGCCGCCAGCCACCACTAGGTGGCGCCACCAGGGCGGAAGCGCAATATGGCAACGTGACGATCAATGACAATGACCATCGATTGAACATTGATCGGGAAAATTTTGTATATTCGACACAAAATTTTCCGATAAATAACGGGAAAATTTGGATGACAAGATAGTCTGGAGAAACGACTTCTCGAGGTGTGTACGCGACAGAGGGAACCCAGCCGAACAACTTGGACTTAGCCAGAATCCAGTAGCCGAACAACTTGGACTTAGCCAGAATCCAGTAGCCGAACAACTTGGACTTAGCCAGAATCCAGTAGCCGAACAACTTGGACATAGCCAGAATCCAGTAGCCGAACAACTTGGACTTAGCCAGAATCCAGTAGCCGAAACAACTTGGACTTAGCCAGAATCCAGTAGCCGAATAACTTGGACTTAGCCGGAATCCAGTAAGTAAACACTAATTGACTTTGCGAAGATCCACGTACCGAACACGGTTCTTAGGAACCTATCGGCCCGGGTAGGACTGACCGAACACGGTTCCAAGGAACCTATCGGCTCAGATCCACAAACGCGAAATACACGTGTCGTTTCACAGGGAATACGCCCCATGTCGGACTTATCACCACGTTCGCTAGAGGAGGCCTTACGGGATCCAAAGGTGGGACCGAGACCGTTAAGCTTGGAGGAGTACCGGGCCAGGCAGAAGGGTCAGCAGCGGGAGAGCGCACCTCCAAAGAAGGAACTACCGTCAGCGAAACACAGATCGGGGGTGGAGGCGAGATTTAGAAGGGAAGTCGAGGCAGTCCGGCGCCAACTACTGACGGCCGTGGGTAAGGAAGAACGATTGCGGCTGGGAAAAGAGCTCCAGCACCTCCATAATAGCAGGAGAAAGTACCGCCAGGAGAACAAGCGGTCGGGCAGTAGAAAGAACCCCCGGCAGAGTTCTCACAGTTCGTCTCAGAATGCAAATCTAGGATAAGCCCAGTTTGTTAGTTATTACTATTAGAATTTTTGTACTAGTATTAGGATTAATAAAACGAAAAATGAAAACGAACCACCATTCACTCTTTGAATCCAAGCCTCTTTCGTCTTCATGTAAACAAATGGTGTCGACCCGGAGTGTACCCTCAGCGATCGAACAATTGCATGGTTTAGCTCCACAAAAGAAAAGGTGCTAAACTCGTGCATAACACTAGTTTTCATAAAATTGGTCTCATCAACTTCCTCACTATCACATATTTTTCAGTATCCACGTCCCACACTCTATAACCATTTGGTTCATATCCTACCTTTCATTGATTTTTCATCAAACTTAGATGCCCTAGTTTTATTATGATAATAAACAGTAGAACCAAATACCTTCAAATACTTTAATTGTGGCTTCTTACCATGCCACATTTCATATGGTGTTTTAGATTGTCTCAAAGCTTTTGTTGGAGTTAAATTAACTAAATAAGTAGCAGTTAGAATTGAATCTCCCCAAAAAGACTTGTCTAAACTTGCCCCTGAAATCATTGCCCTAGCTTTTTCTGTTAATGTCCTATTCATTCGCTCAGATACACCATTTAATTGTGGGGTACGTGGAACTGTTAAATGATAGGTAATGCCTTTCTTCACACAGTACTCTTTCATTTCATTGGATAAATATTCTCGTCCATTGTCACAATACAAACCTACAATCTTTAAATTAAAATGAGCCTCACTTTTTGCTGCAAAGTCTTGAAACATATAAAATACATCTGACTTTGCTGCTATTACATAAGTAACACAATAGTGAGTAAATTGATCAACAAAAAACACAAAATAATTTTTATTATCTTTAGTAGAAGGAGTGATTGGACCGCATACATCAGTATGAACAATAAATAATGGTCGCCTAATGTAACTTTTATTTTTACTCTTATTAAAAGATAGCCTTGCTTGTTTACCGTTAATACAAGCTTCACAAAAGTTCTCATTTGGCATAATATTTTCGATTTGCCCTATATCTTGAAACATTTGCTTATTTTTCAATTCAAGAAACTTAGATTTTCCTATGTGACCTAAACGCTGATGCCACAATTCATAGTTCCTATTTAAAGTCGCGTTAATCTGGGCAATTTTGTTAACTTTGAATTTAACATTAATCAAATTGTTCATTAGCTCACCTGACATGATCACCTTACCACCTTTAAATATTTTTACACATTCTTTGTTAAAGATGATCACTAATCCAGCCTCTTACAATTTCCTCACCGAAATTAAATTGTATGGAACCTCTGGACAGTATAGAACATCCTCAATAGTTCCTTCTCCTCCCAAATATCTGGTAACTTGCTATATACCCTTCTTTGTTGCTGAAACAAACACTCCACTCTTTGCAATTGAAATTTTTATAGGCATTTCAAGATCCATAAAATTACTAATTCAACTTTTATCATTTATGATATGATCTAATGAGCCTGAATCTAATAAAAAATGTATTATCTGTTCACTATTACTTTTTACTTGAAAGTTATCAGTGTCTGCTATGAAAGCAAAACTTTCATTATTCTCACTTATCTTTTGTGACTGGACATTTTGCACAGTTCTATCAGTTCTTTCACCTTTATTGTATTTGAGATATTGTTTATAATAATAACAATCTTTTCTAATGTGACCTTTTCTACCACACTGGTGACATTTTGCTTTTAAAAAACTTTTCTTAGAATTTGTGAACTGTTTTTCATTTCCAAGTTCCAGATTATAAAATTTTGGCTTTTTGAAACTGTTTTGTTGACCACTCTTATTATATCTTTTTACTGTTTTAAGCTTCCTATCTGCATGGAGGACTTTCACACTAGTATCACTATTTTCTGTTTTTAATTTAGTTTCATGATCTAATAGTCTTGTTTTCACAAACGACACAGTCAAATTATCTTCTGTTAAAGTTTCGAGAGCCGTAATTACACCTTCATAAGATTTAGGAAGCGATCTAAATAAATGAGCAACCTTTATAGTCTCATCTAATTTTGCACCTGCTGCAGATAACTCCGTAATTATATTATCAAATTTCGTAAAATGCTTAATCATGGTCATATCACTCTCTAATTTTAGTTCCATAAGTCTTTTATACAATGCCAATTGAATGGCAACACTTTTTCTTTCATAAATTTCGTTTAGCTTTTTAAAAATTTCTTTTGCAGTGTTTGCAGATACTGCCATAGACACAAAAGAGTCATCCAAATATTCAATAATTACACTTTTAGCTGTCCTTTCTGCCCTTATCCACTTCCGATTCGGATGTGCAGGGACATCTTCATCAATTACTTTTATTACATTTATTTCCGTCAATAATGCACGCACTCTCGACTTCCAAACACTATATCTCTCACCATTAAAAACATTAATGTTCCGTTTCATACTTGATTTTTCCATTTTTATAAAATTAGTCTTATAAAATCAACATTTAACTAGCTGAGCAGCCTGGGCCCATAACCTATTGGAAATTCACTTATATCTTTAACATTAAAAGACTTATTTCTCTTCTAAATATATTTTATTATAAGGTCACTTTAAATCAACTACGTCTTCTTTTCTTGAACTCAACTTTTCAACTTATCAACTAAATCAAAACTGAAATTTAAAACTAAATCTATCCTAACAAAGAAAAATCTTATCTAGAAAACTTACCACTTGAAATATCCAGAAATAAACAAGCATAAAAATGCATAGATTTCTGAAAACTTCATATTGATAAAAGAAACACTTAATGTTAAATTTTGTTTACATTCCAACAAAACCTATTATAAAATCATCAAAATTTCCCTCCTTTACTATGCAGATATCCACGTTTTTTGTTATTCCAAAAATGCTAATTCTGACTGTTATCAAACATTCCGTTTTTTTCACACCATTAACCGTTTTAATGTTTGCTCTATTCTTGTTTTCCTTTCCTTCTTTTATTTTAATACATTTTGAGTTAATTAGAGAAATTTGTGATCCTGAATCATACACACCATTCGCCTCTAACTTATCATCTAGCAACAGTTTGATCTTGATTAATGGTGTAGATTTTAGTTTTTTTCATCGGTGTTCTAGTCTACTTCTAAAATGGAGTTATTATTTACGGTTCTTACTCTTTGTCTCTTTTCCTGTTCTGTAGTTTTTATTTTATACCAACATGCATCTTCTGAATGGTACCTATTGCCCTTACCTAAATTTTCACAAGTTTTGCATGGCTGTTTCTCTCCCTTTTTATAGTTAGGTTTGTCCTCTTCTGGAAAATTTGTTTTGTACATCAACCCTTCATATATTTTTACTTCGTTAAATAGGTCTGTACTATCTTTCAGATCCTCTCTGTTTATTTTATTCAAAACAAATTCTGGTAGACCTATTGCAATATGGTCAATTATCGTTTGTGTGTCTGTAGATTTGTTGATATCTAGGATGAGTTTCTCTTCTTTCATTTCATTTTTCATTGCAATGAGTTGCCCTTCTTTATATTTAAACGCATAAGCATATGTAATCATGTTCCAAAAATTTCTCTTTCCATACCTTCCATTCTGAATTTATTTATTTATTTAATAACTCAACATAGGGCAAGTTCACAATATGGAGTTATCAAGCAAAAACAGTGTAATATTACAAATACATAAAAGAAAATCAAATACAGTGTGAGAATACAAATAAATATATAGAAGTGTTCAAACGAATCAGGGAAACCAGGGATGAGACTAACGCGAAGGGGCACTGTCGGCGCACCTCCGAAAGATAGACCGGGCATTAGTGGATCCCACTGCAGCCTGGAGAAGCGTCACAGCACCATTTTAGGCTCTCAACATTCGAGTGACGGGTTCCATCATGCCAAAGTCCGTGCGGTGGTAAGCAAGGGCAAAGGGTGCATTTGACCTTAGGTCTCTACCACAGGGTCTAAAAGCAATCTTTTTGAGGATGTCAGGGGCGTCAATATCTCCCTGGACAATACCGTGTATGAAAGAAAAATCAGGCAAGACGTGGCGCCCAGAAAGAGATTGTAAGTTAATGAGTTTAAGGCGATCTGTGTAAGGGGGAAGGTGGACGGGATCGGACCAAGGAAGGTGACGGAGAGCGAACCTAAGGAAGCGTTTTTGAATGGCCTCAACTCGCCCAATATGAAGTTTGTGGTAAGGAGACCAGACTTGGGAAGCGTATTCTAAAATAGGGCGGACAAAGGAGGTGAACAGCCTTTTGTGGACGTATGGGTCGGCGAATTCCCTAGACCATCTAGTGATAAACCCCAATGTTGCGCCAGCTCTCCGCAGCACGTAATTAAGATGATCAAGGAAAGAGAGTTTGGAATCAAGGTAGACGCCCAGATCAAGGACGCAATTCGTAGACCTAACCGCGAAGCCATTCAGAGAGAAAGTGTGGGTAATATGGTTGCGTTTACGGCAGAAACATATGTGCTCACACCTTGATACATTCAAAATAAGATTACTTTTAGAGCACCATTCAGAGAAGCGATTCAGATCAAGCTGCAGCTTAAGATAGTCAGAGGAGTGAGCAATGCTTTTGTATATCTTGGTGTCATCAGCATGCGAAAGTATGTTTGAGTGCAACACAACCATAGATAAGTCATTTGTGGCGGTTATGAATAGCAGAGGGCCGATGTGACTACCCTGAGGAACACCGGAGGATGCAGTAAAACTGTAGGAGAGGGAGGATCTAAATATCAAATAGCAGTTATCCCCTTTGCGCTTCCGTTTTGAATTCACAAAGGAGAAGAATAGACGGGGGTTGGAGGTGATATCACATTTAACAGAGGACAAGTATGCCTTGTAGTGGGAGTCGACAAGGGAGGCAAAATCGTCGTATGAAGTGGAAAATTTATCGTCATCTTCACGTGAACCAGAGTGAATATATTTTTTCCAGAGGGAGTTTCGTCTATTCCTTAGAGACTTCAATTCTGAAGAGTACCAACAGGGGGAAAGGTCAAGGTGGGAGATGAATAGAAGGGTGTCGAGGAGCAGATGGAGTGGCGCAGAGCAGCATAGATACTGGAAGTGCCGAAAAGGGGGCAGTGCGCCGCAAGTTGCCATTCATGGAGGGACTCACTAAGACTATCCAGCAGAATATCAAAGTTGGTTCTGCGGAATTGGAATCTAGGTGGCGGGGGGGGAGAGGAGGAGGAGTGGGTATAAGTATAAAAAGATACACAAATAGAGAGGGGAGGGTGGTGTAGGTCAATGTTGCAAAGTGCTGTAGGACAGGGGAAAACATGCACATTAAGAGGGTCATTGGAGAGGACTAGGTCAAGCAGACGCTGGTTCTGGTTTTTAACGCTATTGAGTTGGGATAGGGAGTAAAAGTTAGAGATGTCTATATGCATGCATGAAAGAGGCATTTAGAGAAGAACGAACTGCGACAAGTACACCGCCGCCCCGTCGATTGGGGTCGCCATGGCAGCGGTCATAGCGGAAGATGGTAAAGTCTTGATCGAGGATCTCAAGGTCACCGATATTGGAGGAGAGCCAAGTTTCTGTCAGGGAGATAACATCGTGGGGCAAGGAGTGAGAGGAGAGGAAGGTTGAGTGGGTCTTGGTTCTGAGACCCCTCACGATTTGGTAGTATATGGATAGGGATTGGAGTTTTTTCTCGGTGAGGATGAGGCAGCAATGGAAACCGGGGGAGCAGGCGTAGCTCTACCTGAGCGTGCGGTAGTGGGTCCTCTCGGTACGAACTCCTTAATGAAGACGTCCTTTGGCCAATTATGTTTGTTGATCACGAGGTCGAAGAGGGATGGGGGGACGATAATCTTAAATGAGGAACATCTGCCCTCTGAGAGCTTTACCACCTTAATGTTGCTTGTGACAACATCCACGCCAATGACGTTAGCGATATGATGAATCATGTCATCGGTGGACGTGGAAGGTATAAGCTCAGTGACAAATATTGATCTAGATTTAGAGACTGTCCTCAGAGTGCAGACGGTTCGAGCACATTCCGAGAGGAGTGAGCAGGAACAAGCAGGGAGTCTGGCAAACCAGTGGTGGCGGTGGAGATAGAAAAACCGCTGGAAGGTTTCATTGGACGCAGGGATTGAGTGGATGTCGAAGGAGGAATAGATGGGACGGGGGCAATTTACGGTTAATTTTGTGGTCATTGCACTATACCAGGGGTCGGGAACCCATGGCTCGCGAGCCGGATGTGGCTCTTTTGATAGCTGCATCTGGCTCGCAGACAAATTTTCGATAATAAGAAAAATGTTTCTTTAAACAAAGTCTACTGCAGCTCAGCATCGGAAGTGGTAAAGCAGATAAACTCCCCTTACCTAAAAGATAGAAGAATAGCAACTCCGCATTCATTACATTTAAAGGGAAATAACTCTTGCCTTACGTCCAAATGCAATTCAAGGTGCAAGATGAGCCACCTATACAATCCCCCACGTGACGAAAAATGCGCGAACTAGAAAGCCGGTTCACAGTGATTTCTGTGGGAATATGGCTGTTAGGTGATAAGATGCGAAAACAAATGCAATCAACGTCAAAACCATTAGGGCGGCATTAGGGTGACCTTAGAGGTGCAATGCTCATCAAAACCATAAAAATTTCGTCGCCGACCGGACGCGGCGATTTTTAGAGCATTGCACCTGAAAGGTGCAATGGTCAGCATGCGGCGGCAACATCTTCGCCCCCCTTGAACTTATTAAGTTCAATGGTGAAAAGAGAGCTGGTAGGCGGCGGCGGTGCTGGTCTGGATGGTTCTGCCGGTCGCCACGTCACTGTCCTTAAACGAGCGCATAGGTAGCATAAGCCAATGCCAATGAAAACCGCGGTTGCCAGTGCACCGTAACCAATTGCGAATTGCTGGACATCATGAGTTTGAAAATTGCTCGGGAACGAAGACATATCACGGACATGTTGAATTTGGTTTTGTAGTTTCGTCAATTCCTCAGTATGATTGCCGAAGAGAATATCCACCTTAGGCTGATCTGCTACACTAAAGTTGCTTGGTAGAAAAATCTCTTGAGTTAAATTAATACCAGGGTGGAAAGCGGCATTGAAGCTTGATTCCAGTTGTGAGTGTGAGGTAATCATGATCTGGTCGTCCTTCAATACACATCCCTTTTGTAGTCTGAGAAGTCCAGTGGATTGAAGTTTTTTTTGGAAGGCTTGTCGGTCGCACACAATGTTGTAGATGTAGATCCATTGATTGGTGTGGCTCAGCTGGATCCATATTCTCGCTGGTGGTTGGATTGATATGGAACATTCATCCGAGATTCGTTGGAGGTTCATCATTTCGGCCTCACAGCGTAGAGTGTCTGCGTTCCTGTCGTAGATGGGATGGGCTTGTGGACAGAGTAAGTTTTCTGGGCTCAATTCAATGCAATGTGCGAAGTCGATTTGTGATAAGGGATAGAACGCGTCCCTTTCTAAGTTGACCATGAGCAATTCCGTAGATGGCTTAACTGATACGAACGAACCTTTGACTAATGTTGGAAGTGGAATAAGCCTGAAAATCCCGAATTCCATGACTGTTGCTAGCGGCAATTTTACCACGAAGATGGTGTAATCCTTACTGATGTCACATTTGACAGTCATGAGGCGGTACAGGTCTGAGACTTCCTTTGTAGGGGTACTCAATGATGGTGGCAGATGTTGGTTTATGGATGTGATTTCGGTGCGAAGTTTTTCGCCTGACATGATGCGCGGGTTCATTTTACCGTGATGCACATCCGTAATTGTTTCGAATAGTGTTGACTGGATCTGCATATACTCGGATGTAACGAGGGACAGGAATTCGCTCAGCAGTAGGAAGGTTCGTGTAATACTCCCTTCCTTCATTTGAGCATTCAGATTCCGAAATTTCTGAATATGGTCTTCGAAGAGGTTCTGGACGGCTCTAGCTTGCTTTATTCTCTCCTCTTCTGAGCGCTTTATGATAGACGTTGTTGCTTCCATTAGCGACGTTTGATTCTTGAGAAGTTCCATCATGTGGTTTTCGTTTTGATGCACCTGATGGATGGTGTCCCTTACTTCTGTAGCGTAGTCTTCATCTAAAATTCCGAATAGCTTCCTTGCAACTGTACCAACGCCGTTAATTAGTCCACGTCTTGCTCTAGCTAACTGTCGACGACCATGATGTGACAGCAGCAATTCGTTGATTTGATGAATTTCGCGTAGAATGTGTTGGTGCTGCTTCACAATGGCATCAAGATACGACTGCTTCTGTAACATAGCTTCGAGAATCTCCAGCTTCTTGACACCCTTCTCTATAGTGGTGAGCATGTTCCAGTAGGACGTCATATTGTAGTAAATTATCCATTTCCATTCATGCGATGTTAGGCGGGCATGCCCCAAGTTCTCGTAATAGATCCCTGCTTGATTCGTGAACGGGACTATTTGTATGTATTGGCTATCGTCCGCCGCTGCTGTTGAGCATGGTAACAAAAGGCATGTTAGTAATAATGCGCCAATTGCCCCCGAAATGGATCGTTTCTTCTGTCTTGGGCCGTCATCGTTGTCGTCTCGAATTTCCCGCTTGGTTGCTGAACCCTCGCAATTTTGATCCTCACTAGTTTCTATAGGAAGTGGGCACAGATTGTGAATTGCACGTGTGAACGTGCCAGATGCGGTTCGAACTTCTACTACTCTGATTTTGCCATCCTTTCCATACTGGACGCTTATAACTCGTCCCAATGGCCATCTTAAGGGAGGCAGGTTGTCATCCTTTATGATTACCATGGTCCCAACCTTGATATTGGGACTTTCCTTAGTCCATTTGACTCTTTTTTGCAGCTCGACTAGATATTCAGTGGTCCAACGCTTCCAGAATTCTTGAGTGAGGCTGCTTACAAGCTTCCACCGCGAGAGGGATGAAATTTTTGCTGCTGTTTCAGAATCTGGGATTGCAGTCAATGGCTCGCCGATAAGAAAGTGTCCGGGTGTAAGTGCAGCCAAATCAGATGGGTCGGAGGACATTGGTGTAAGGGGACGGGAGTTCAAAATCGCTTCGATTTCTGTGACCACTGTTGTTAATTCTTCAAACGTTAGGGAGGCCGGCGCGACGGTTTTGTACAGCAATTGCTTGAATGATTTAACAGCTGCTTCCCAGAGGCCCCCGAAATGGGGCGCTCTCGGGGGACTGAAGTGAAATTGTATGTGACGATTTGCACACTCCAACGCAATTTTTTCCCTTGCTTCCTTCTCTTGCAACATCCTTGTGATTTCCTCAAATTTATTCCTTGCGCCTACAAAATTGGTAGCGTTGTCGCAATAAATATCCCGGCAGATTCCTCGTCTGGCCGTAAATCGCTTGAGTGCTCCTATGAAGGCTTCTGTTGTCAAATCCGAAACCACTTCTAAGTGAACCGCCTTAGTAGCGAAACAACAAAATACTGCTACATAGGACTTGTGTGGTCTCTTGCCTCGTAATTTATAATGCGTCCATATAGGACCACAGAAATCGACTCCTGTTGTTAAGAATGGACGCCCTGGTAAAGCTCTTGTTGATGGAAGATTCCCCATAAGTTGCTGCATCAGTCTGGGTTTTGCTCGAGCACATTGCACACAGTTATTCACCACTGACCTAACTAAGGCTCTGGCTTGTAAGATCCAAAAACGTTGACGAGATATCGCCATCAGTGATTGAGGTCCAGCGTGTAAGTTTTGTAGGTGCAGGTGATTTAGCAGAAGTTTAGACCATGTATGGTCTCCAGGTAGTAGGATGGGATGTTTCGCATCATATGTAACTTCGGCTGCCTCTAATCTTCCTCCTACTCTTAACATACCCTTCCCATCAAGGAATGGTGTTGGAGTTGCGAGCCGACTAGAACCTTTAACCGCTCCTCCTTATCTTAAATCTTCAATATCCGATTGAAAGCTAGAAGCTTGTATAGCTCTCACGATAGCATATAGCGCCTCGTCCAATTCTCTGACTTGCAGAAAGTCGCTGATATTTTCCTTCTGCAGCTCTTTTTTAAATATTTTGATGCTTCTTAACACATACGCTACAACACGCTGCAATTTCATGAATGAATTCCCGTGGTTGATTCTGGATACGAACTCTAATGGCATATCTGTAGTGCCACTTGTTAGGACAACTCTTGTGGCCCTTTCTTCTGCAGGTATCCTTGACACCACAAAGTTGGTATCCGGCCACTCCGACTCTGGTGCTTTAAGGAACGCAGGACCACAAAACCAGAGCTCGGAGTCTCTTAATAGTTGTGGGGTGCAGCCTCTGGAAACCATGTCCGCAGGATTTTGCTTTGTGTTTATATACTTCCACTGGTCTGATGACGAAACTTCCTGGATTCTTTGGACGCGATTGGCGTTGAACGTCTTCAGAGTATCGGGATCACCGTGGATCCAGGACAATACGATGGTCGAATCAGACCAGTAGGTGACGCTGGAAAACTTCATGGTCATGGTATGAAGCACCTTCTGAACCAATTGTGTGGCTAACTTGGCGGCACACAGTTCTAACCTGGGCAATGTGACGAATTTTCTGGGCGCGACTCGTGACTTGGCACATAACAATTTCACCATGATATTGCCATCATGGCCCTTCGATCTAACGTAGAGTGCTGTTCCATACGCTCGTTCACTAACATCCACGAAGGCATGAAGTTCCACTAGTGGAGTAAATGGTTCTATGACTGTATATCTGCCAACCTTCAGGTCATTCAGGAACCGTAAATTGGCGCGAAAATCGAGCCATTTGGTCTGCAATTCGTCAGGCAGCTGGTCGTCCCAATCTAGCTCCATGGACCATAGTTGCTGCATGAAGATTTTGCCTAGCACAACGACCGGATTGACTAGGCCCAGTGGATCGTAGAGTTGCGCAATATCTGATAATATTGTCCTTTTGGAAACTATGGCCCGATCTGGCCAATTAATAGTATATTTGAAACAGTCGCGCCTTGGCTCCCATGATAGGCCTAGAGTTTTTATGTGTTCGTTGTGAATACTTGAAAAGTCAATTTGCGCTTCTAAGTCCTCTCGTGGAATGCCTTCCAAAATAGTCGGAGTCCTCCCGCCTTCATCATCTTGTTCAAATCTTCTTGAATTTTCTTTATTTGGTTGAGGCTATCGTGACTTGTTATAATATCGTCTACATAGAAATCCCTTATTACTTTGGCTGCGTTAGGATATCTAATGCCTTCATCAATGGCTAACTGTTGTAAGCATCTTGTAGCCAAGAATTGAGCCGCCTTTGTGCCGTAGGTAACGGTCAGTAGCTGGAACACCTTTATCGAATCGTTGGGATTATCTCTCCACAGAATAAGCTGCAGATTCCTATCGTCTTCATTCAGCATTATCTGTCGATACATTTGAGCTATATCCGCTGTGAACACGTATTTATGGCTCCTGAATCGCAAGAGGATTTCGAATAACTCATCCTGAATGCGAGGCCCAGCGACCATTAAATCATTGAGTGCCAGATTTGAGGACGTCTTAGCTGATGCGTTGAACACCACTCGTAGCTTTGTGGTGGTACTTGATGGCTTTAACACATAGTGATGAGGAAGAAAATAATGAATTTACGGAATCTCCTCATAAGTAATTTCCTTCATGTGACCTAGGCGCAGGTATTCCTTAAGAAACTCCCTGTATTGGTGATATAAATCAGGCTGCTTCATGAGCCTTTTCTCCAGGTTTACTAAACGTTTCTGCGCCATGGTTTGTGAATTTCCTAATAGTGATGTCTCGGTGAATATTGGAAGATTCACTGTATATCTGCCCTCCGCATTCCTGGTGGTGGTCGACATGAAGAATTCCTCAACTCTCTTGTCAATCTGACTAGGTAGTTTTTCTTCTGAGCATTCTTCTAGTTCCCAAAACTGCTTCAAGTTCTCGTTCAGTTCTGCATTGGTTATGCCGCAGAATGGTGTTGGGTTTGAAACTTTGCCCAACACTATCCAACCCAGTGTCGTGTTCAGGAGGATAGGTAATCCTTCACCTAGTTTGACTTGCCCGTTCAACATAATTTCCCCATATAGTTCCGCTCCAATCAAGAGATCAATCTTATTTGGTTTATTGAAATCTGTATCTGCTAATGAGAGATTGGTTGGGATTTTCCAATCCTCTGTGTTGATGAATTGTTGCGGTTGGAGGGAGGTAATATCCTTGATCACATGGGCTTCTAGGTTCGATGAGAACTTGTGGTTGGTTGATGACTGAAGGGTTAGGCGCACTCGGTCACTTGTGCTTGACTTGACATTGCCGATGCCACTTATATGCAGTTGGTCTCGCGTAGTTGGCAATTTTAATTTCCGGCTTAATCTCTCCGAAATCAGGTTAACTTGGGATCCTGAATCTAAGAGCACACGGTATTTAACTGGTTCACCTTGTCCATTCAGGAGACATGCTGTTGCTGTGCCTAGTAATACATACGAACCCTCCTTGGTTGGGTTTGACCCTAGGTTAGACGAAACTGGAACATTCTCCTTCGGTCTATCTACATGTAACGTTGTATTGTGTTTCTCGTTACATTTACGACATCCTGACGACTTGCACTGACTTGCTGCATGATCTTGTCTAAGGCAGTTAAAACATAGATTCAGTTTTTTAACAGCGGCCTGTTTCTCTTGTGGTGATAACTTAATGAATCGATCGCAATAATATATCAAATGATTCTTGCTGCAGTAGTAACAGCCAAGTGACTTATTTGATTTAGCTGCAGAATGAAGAGCTGCCGATCTTGGCCTTGTTTGTTCGGTCACTCTTTTCGTACCCAATGCTTCAAGTGCTTGAAATCTAAGCTCGATGAAATCCAGAAACTTTCTCAGCGACTGCAACTCTCTAGGTTGGGTAAGTGACTGCTCATAGTATGTGTGCGTATTTTTGTCCAATTTCTTAAGTAGAATGTGCAAAAGAATTGGATCCCATTGCTCGTATACGCAGAGCCCTAAGTTCTCCAATCCCAAAACGCATTCACGAGTGACGTCATGCAAATGCTTGAGGGTTGCTGCTTTCTCTTGATTGACAACTGGCTGGGCTACTAACTTCTCTAATAATGCATTGACCAACAGGCGTTTGTTAGCGTACCTGTTTGTGAGAACTTCCCAAGCTGAGGAGTAATTGTTCTCTGACACCGGAATATGCCTTATTAAACGTTCTGCTTCACCTTCCAAATTTGACTTGAGGTAAAACATCTTCTGTACGTTGCTCATGGGGCTACTATGGACCATCTGGTTGAATAGGTCATAAAATTGCTGCCATTTTAAATAACTACCATCGAACTTTGGTATTTCTATTTTGGGCAATCTAATCATCGACGATGTGTCTGGTATGTGACTTGTAGCAGCTTGTCCATTGTATCGCTCTTGCTCATCCGCAAACTTGATTAGAACGGCCTGGTACTTATCTTGAATGGCGAAGAAGCGCTGCATGTCGTAACCACTAGCCACTTTGTCGCCTGTAGCTTCCCAGATAGCCTTGTTAGCGTCCTCGATTTCCATCCAGTACTTCTTCGCAGTCTCAGATTTTACGGCATAGTATTGGGGTGACTGGATGCTGCCATTGGCCAGTATCGTTGTTAGCAATTGATCCAATGTTGTGATCAATCGCTCCTGGTTGCGAATGATTTTCACTATCTCAGGACTGGATTCCGGTACCTTGTCTGAGGAAGTGGATTGATTCCTCTCTGATGAACTTGATTGATGAGCATGCACGGCATTGATAAGCGATAAAACCTCGGCTAACATAGCGTCGTGAACTGTCTTCACATTGTTATAATAGTTCGATTGGAAATACTGATGCTGGGATTGAGCAGACTGTTGCTCTCGCAGAAGCTGGTTATTAGACACGAATTCGGACCACGCCTTCTGGAGCTTGCTATGCCTGTCTTGTAAATAGCTGAGCGTCTTCCTCTCTGGAGCCTCGGATTTATACGCAACCGCTAACTTCTCAATCTCCTTGCCTAGTTTCGCTTGACGCGTTGACAACAACTCGAAATCTGTCATGATGTATCAGAACTTCTTTGCTGTCCTCGGGAATTAATGACTCGTCCTGACTGCTTCTCGTTCTGACTGCTTCTCGTCCTGGTGTTGCGATGCTCGTGTGACCACTTAAACGTGATCACGTCGGGGTCACCAAAAAATGTTAGGGAAACAATACAAAGATCTTAGGCTAAGGCTAGGGAGCACTAGCTCAGTCCAAAATTATTTGTATTGTGTGGAAAAGAACAACCTTTCTTAATATGTGAAGAGACTAGGTAGCGCTAGTTCCTCACGATATCAAAAGTGGTCTTCTTGGAAAGGGTTGGGAAGGTTTGGGAGTTTTAATGAAACGATTCTTGCTGGTATCCAAACAAGAACTAACTTAATTTATTAATTACAAGATTTATATACAAAAAATAATGCTGACAAGATAAATCCTAAGTTGCCGAATAAATTGCTTATGAAGTCAATTGATTGCTTGTAAATTGCTTATAAACCAAATTGCTTATGAAGTCAATTGATTCGAGCATTGCACCTTAGAGGTGCAATGCTCATCAAAACCATAAAAATTTCGTCGCCGACCGGACGCGGCGATTTTTAGAGCATTGCACCTTTCAGGTCAGCATGCGGCGGCAACAAAGGACGAGTGGAAAACAGTGGAAAAAATACATATCAGAGAGTAGGCTTTCGTTTTAATCGCGTTGTCAACTAACTAATTTCAGAAGCCCTTGTGACAAGATGGCTAGAAGAAAGAAAGACGATGAGTATCGTACTTTTCAGCAGGAATGGACAGAGAAATTTGCCTTTGTGGAGAGAACGGGTTCTGCACTATGTCTTATAAAATGATAATATGCAATGATAAAATTGCATCCATGAAACGGTCAAATGTAAAGCGACACTTCGAGACACGCAATTCTACATTTGCATCGAAATATCCTGCGGGAGACAGTAGAAAGAAAGCATGTCAAGAACCGCTATCGAGAGTGCAAGCTAGTCAGCAGCAAATCCGTGTTTGGACCCAACAAGGAGACTGGAATTCGGCTAGCTTTGCTGGCGCTTTAGCTATTGTGAGAAACGGAAAACCATTCACAGATGGGGAGTATGCCAAGGCATTCATGCTTGATGGCAGGATTTATTGAAGTCCTTTACTGAGTTCGCTAAAGAAAAAAACTTACCGATGGATAAACATGTTTCGGTGTGCACTGATGGTGCTCCGTGCATGGTGGGGAAAAACAGACGATTTGTCGGTCTTCTTTGTGAGTATGATAACAGACGCATCATAAGCTTTCATTGCATTCAACATCAGGAGGCGCTTTGTGCTCAGATGTGTGGCGAGCAGCTTGGTGAGGTGATGTCGCTGGTGGTCCGAGTAGTCAACTTTATTGTTGCCCGAGAATTAAATGATCGCCAGTTTAAAACCCTGGTTGATGAGGTTGGGAATAATTATCCTAGTCTGCTTCTGCACAGCAACGTGCGTTGGTTGTCAAGGGGGAAGATGCTCAGCCGACTTGTCTGAGCGAAATCCGGACTTTTCTTGAAATGAAGAATGTCGAGCATTCCGAGTTAGCTGATACAAAGTGGCTCCTACAGTTCTATTATCTCGTAGACATGACTGAATATCTAAATCAGCTCAATGTGAAAATGCAAGGCGTTGGAAATACAATTTTATCCCTGCAACAAGCACTGTTCGCATTTGAAAACAAGCTAGAACGCTTCATCGCTGACATTGAAACCGGTCATTTACTACACTTTGAAAAACTGAGAGAGTTCATAACAACGTGCACATCAAGTGACGCTGCTCAACACCTTAATCTTCAGAAGCTAGCACGCTTCACGTCTAATCTCCTGCAGTCATTTAAAGCACGCAAGCACACCCGTCTTTTTAAGTTCATCACCCATCCACACGAGTGTGCAGTGGACAACATTGAACTGAGTTGCATCCCCGGTGTCTCCGTCCGAGATTTTGAGCTCCAAGCAGCTGACTTCAAGGCCACAGACATGTGGGTGAATAAGTTCAAGTCACTGAATGAAGATTTGGAAAGACTTGCACGACAGCGAGCAGAGTTGGCAGGCCAACACAAATGGGCAGAAATTAAAAAACTTCAACACGCAGACTAGCTTGTCAAAACTTGGAACGTGCTTTCCGTCACATACCACACACTGCAGCATGTGAGTATTGCTGTACTGACAATTTTTGGCTCTACGTATGCATGCGAGCAGTCTTTCTCACATATAAAGAACATTAAGACCAACCTACGATCACGTTTAACGGATGGAAGTCTCAACGCCTGCATGAAGCTTAACCTCCACGTATCAACCAGACTACAAAACCATCAGTAAAGCCATGCAGCACCAGAAGTCGCATTAACGGTAAGAAATACTCGTGATTGATTAGCAACAGCATAAAAAGTTATTGAAAAAATTCAGAAACATAATTATTGTACTTTTAGTGTAGAAGTTATACAAAATGCACACATTTACTTGAATTTTTAGTTTTAAACATAATGTATGGCTCTTACAGAATTACTTTTCAAAATATTTGGTGTCCATAGGTCTCTCAGACAAAAAGGTTCCCGACCCCTGCACTATACCAATCTAGGTAGGATCTTTTCCAAAAAGAATCGGAGTATTTCTATTTTAGATTCATCCTGTGTTACGCTAAATCGATCATATTCCTTCTTAAAAATTTCCATCCACTGAGTCGCATTGGCGTTTTTTGTTGTGAACCTTTCTATAATGAATTTCTCTGAGATTCTTTTCAAATCTTGTTGTTTCTTATCCACGTCTGTCGCTTTTTCCAAAATTTGTTGTAAGCTATAATTTTTCTGTGTTGTTTCTTTTGGGGTAATTTCCTCTAAAAACTGGTCAGCATATTGTATGTTTTCTTCTTTGTCCATATATGCATCCTTAAGTGCACCATCTACTGTCATCCATATATTTCTCGATTGATGTCTTTTTTCAAAAAATTTTTTTGTTTTCCAAAGGCATCTGTTTGTGTAATTTCTTTGTGGTAACTCACTGCTCTGTAATCTTCTGGCATTGCATAGCACTTACCATCCTCGGTGGTTATTGAGGTTATGGCATACACGTTTGTTTTTGGATCAGTTGATGCTATTATTGTAAATGCAAATTGGAGTCTCACCATTTTTACTTTTTCTTTCGCCCGTTCTTCTTTTTGTAATGTTAACTACAAATTATCGTTTTATAAGACAAATCTTCAATAAACTATAAAACAGTTTCCCTGTAAACAAACTTTATTAAAAATTTATGTGATTGATTAACAATTATGTGATTATGTGATGTGAAAATACAAAATTTTTATCCAATTCAAATCCTACCTGTAAACAAAGAAACGACAATTCAAAGTTTATTGACTATTTCTATATTTACACTATCTTTTTAAATGTCCGAACTTCTAATTCTTATGAGCCACAAGTTTAATCGTAGACCTTTTTCCATGTGCTCACTCTCTATCTCCTTCTGTCAATCAATCGTCTATCTAGCGACCACCATTCGAATCCCTACTCGACAAATTTTAAATGTAACGATTTGTAAATTAGGAAATTTTATTATAGGGGCTGGGTCTTATGATTTATAAATTCGCGTATCCTATAAATTTTCTATTTCTCATTCAACTATTCAATTCAACGTGAATTGAATTGCTTGCGACTAGCGTGTTTTTGTTTTCGGTATCGTTTTCGCGGTTGGGGCGTATATTTTTATTAGTTTATTATTAGGGGATTTTTTTAGAAGAGTCAAAATAACCACAAGCTAGTTTACGATTTGTAGATTAGACCTGTCGGACCTGTTAAGTCAACTGGAAAGAATGCAGGGTCAGATGGACCATTTATCAAACAGCATAGACCAGCAAAACCATTACCTTTCCATTATTAAGGAAGAGGTTGATGTCCTGAAGCTACACAACACAACCAGAAAGATCTCCGAAAATCTGACTAGACCTCACAATACGACATCTAGCCCAATTAAACCAGAAGGGCGCCAATAATGGTGAGCATAACGTTAACATTACAGGAGTAGTGTTAAGTGCAGAAAATCCCAACGCCACGTTTACGTGTATCCCAGCGCCTACAAGACTCATTAAAGTGCCCATTATGGAATACGATGGTTCATTCCCTTGGGGGGACCACGAGCTTCAGATGCAAAACGTCGTAGGTGCAAATCGGTGGACCGAGGAAGAGCAACGGATCCAGGTGTTAACCAAAATGCGAGGAGATGCATTGCACTTTGTGAGACTGTTTCATCCATCACAACGCCACAATCTGCGAGGCATCCGACGATTATTGATAACACGCCTCGGGGAAAGGGTAAACGCGTCATCCTACGAGAACCTATTAATCAGAAAGACGCAACGGAGCGGTGAGTCTCTGAGACAATTCGCCATTGAAGTTTTAAGGCTATCTCGGGCGGCATATCCTCACTGGCCATCACACGTCGTGGAAGAAGTGGCTCGTAACCGATTCGTCAGCGGCATAAGCGAGCCAGACTTGCAAGTCGCGTTCAGAGACGTTGTTCGACGGAGAACAGGAGGGAAGTCCGACACTCGATGAAGGTAATGCGTACGGTAGCAGCAAGATCAACTTCTGTCATCGCTGGGCCTCAAATGGAATCGACGGATTCTCAGCCAACCAACGAACTGTTTCATCAATCTTCTGCTTCTCATCCGAGAACAAAACCACGACCACAATTGAGAATTGACAGCACTACGGCAGGTGAGACTCATAACAAGCCAAAGATCACTTGCACCGTAAAATGGTATTGCACAAAAACAGGTGTGGTAGGATAATAAGAAGCAATAATGAGAAGGAAATTTTGGTGTTAAGTAGGAAATCAAAGAATGCAAAAGAAAACACCGTTTCGCGTCTCTTCAACACGGAGAAATGGTGGAATTCCACATCGAACAAACTGGCAAAAGAACAAAAGCTACCAAAGTCACCGGCTCAAACGGAAGAAGTGTTCTGGGTAGCCCATATACGCGACCGTGGCGTAACTATCCCTCTACCATGCAATCACCGGCCTTAACACAAACTACCAGCACCACGCTCAATCCCAGAATATCATCGTCAACACTCGAGATCAAATCAATTGGAACCAGGACATCAAGCGACATCATAGTCCAGCCCCAGCGTCGACCGGAACAAACGGTGGCTTTTACCACCTGTGACGACGTCTGCCATCCCACCCCCTCCCAAAATAATCGTCTGGAGATACAAACAAACTACAACCCGTTACCTCGGAGGGGCTGAGGGTTACGGACCCAACAATGCCCCTTAGCATCCTCATCTTGAAGTCAACAAATCCGCAGTGTCCCTGGGGTAACAATACCTGTGGAGGGGAGAACCGAAGTAGAACTCACCATTCTCCCTCTCCAAATAAACCATCAGTTATATGTCGCAACAATAGATCACTTTTGCTTTCTTGGGGCCGATTTCTTGCAGCAACATAATTGCAGCATCGATTTCAGCAAGGGCGTAATAAAAATTCGGGATGCGGAAATCAAGTTCGTCCGAGAGGGTGGAAATCAGCTATGCCACCAAGCTTCTGCTAATATTGCAAACGAGATTCACGAACCAACGCGTATAGAAGAGATGATCGAAAGGAGTGCCCAAGAGTTGCAGCCGGTGCAGAATGCGGATCTACAAAGGCTAGTGAATCATCATCAAAACGCGTTCTCTGTGTCTTCGTTTGATCTGGAGCGGACATCAAACTGCAGGCACGTAATTGAGACTGAGCTTCATCAACCGATAAATCAACCATTTCGTCGCCTGCCGTACGATATGAGCCGCTAAGGAATCATAAGGCCATCAAAGAGCCCCTGATGCTCCCCAATCCTCGTAAAGAAGAAAGATGGTAGTACTCGGTTCTGCGTTGACTATCGTCGGTTAAACGAGACCACCCGTAAGGATTCCTACTCCCTACCACTGATGGATCTGAATCTCAAGGCATTAGTAGGATCAAGTTGGTTCGCGACCCTGGACTTGCAATCCGGATACTGGCAGGTGAAGCTTGAAGAAATGTCCAAGGAGAAACCAGCTTTCAGCTGCGGTGATGGATTGTGGGAGTTCCGTTTGGATTTTGCAATGCACCAGCGACTTTCCAACGTTTGATGAAAGAAGTTCTGAGAGAAGTGCAGTACAAAGTGTGTCTTGTATATCTAGACGATCTGATTGTTCATCCACCTAGTTTTTCGGAGTTGGAATCTGTCGACGATATTCGAAAAACTTGAAAAAGCTGGACTAAAGTTGTCGCCGAAAAAGTGCGAACTATTCCAGTAGACGGTGATTATCACACCAGCGGGAATATTCCAAAATCCAGGTGTGGTGAAGGAATCATACTGTAGTTTTACTGTAAAAACTTTTTTAGATTTAAATCTAATAGGTTAATTTTTCCACAAATTTAATTCTAGTTAACTTACAAAATTTAAGTTTTGAAATATGAATTTTAGTTAGTTAGTTAGTGACAGACAGATTGAGAATTAACATAAATTTAGTTTCTTTAAAAAATAACAATAATTTGAATTGAAATTAAGTTGAAATTGTTAAAATTAAATAATATAATTAATAAATAAATTTTTAAATTCTGATTTAATATATGAATGAAATCTTTGAGGTTCGTAGCATCCTCTCATTTGTGATAACTAAATCGCTACACCAGGCAAGGTGTCGGCAGTTGCAGAGTGGCCCACAGAGCAAAACAATGGCGAAGTGAAGTCATGTATTGGAATACTATCGCCGACTTATTGCCGACTTTGCGAGAGTGGCTCAACCACAGCACGAACTTAGCCAGGCGGTAAAGAAATTCGAATGGATGCCAAATTGCCATCCTTCACGGGACTTTAGACTCGGTTGATCACGGCACTGATCCTTTGCTAACTTGATTTAGAACGGCCTTTTATACTTGATACTGACGCGACCAGTTACGCCATGGGCGCTGTGCTAGCAAAGAGTAGTGACGGATATGAACGGGTCATCGAATACTACAGTAAAACCTTCAGCCGTCCAGAAGTGAACTACTGTGTGACTCGAAAGGAACTCTTGGCTGTCATCAAAGCGGTCAAACGTTTTGCGCCGTACCTAGTGGGAAGACGCTTCATGCTAAGGACCGACCACGCGGCGTTGTAGTGGCTTATAAATTTCAAGGAGCCGAAAGGATATGTAGCCAGATGGATACAACGACTGCAGTAGTTTGATTTTGAAATCTGCCATCGACCAGGTATAAAGCACATTAAAGCTGACGCGATATCACGTCGGCCTTGTCTGCCAGAATGCCGACCATGTACGAGACTGGAGGAGCGCCAGGAGGTAAATGTCCGACCTACCGAAATCCGGGATGAGATGGAAGAGGCACAGAAGGAAGATTCTATGCTTGGAACCCTACACCAATGGAAGACAAACAACACTGGACCTCCCAAAGAAACCATTAAGGACCAATCTCAGGAGCTGAAGGCCTACTGGACCATGTGGTCTAATCTCTTCCTGTGCCGGCACAGGGCATAAGTCGCAGACAACGACCATCAGATCTTGGTCCCCAAATGTGTCGTCTACACAGCCTTGCGGTTGCACTTCGGCGTGGAGAAGACACTAAAAAAGACGCATTAGAATTATTATTGAATAGGTTGTGCACAAGACTTGATAAATACTGCCGGAACTGCAAAACCAGTCAGGCGAGACACGGTCCACGAACCCGACAACGGTCCAGATTGCAGGTCTATAATGTTTGAGCTCCATTCGAAAGAGTGGCCATAGACATCCTGGGCCCGTTACCCAAAACAACCAAAGTTCACCAATACGCCTTACCGAACCAGACTGCAGAAACCGTAACCGAAGCTTGCGTCCAGCACGTATTCACATGTTTCGGCGCTCCTATGCAATAACACTCTGATCAGAGACGCAACTTCGTGTCAGCGGAATATACAAGACCCGAACGACAGCCCTCCACCCTCAGTTGGGTGGAATGTTGGAACGGTTCAACAGGACCATCCTGGACTACCTGGCGAAGTTTGTGGACTACAAACAACTTGACTGGGATCTGTACATAACTCTCCTTTTGTTGCTAAGGCAACCAAACGGAACCCGGCGATGTTATTGTTCGGACGGGAACTCCGACTGCCAGCAGCTCTTCACTGTGGAGTCCCAGGTGACCGGTCAGTTTCCACCAATTCTTACGCGGATTTACTGCTGAGAAAGCTACCAGAAATCCATGAGTGCACTCGGTTAACTTCAAAGGACACCTCCCGTCGCACCGAAGATCGTTACGTCCTAAAAGTCAATACGAAGAGCCTTGAATCTGACCCGCGAGTATGGCTGTACATGCTCAGAAAGGTGGTGGGAAAGTGTACCAAATTCCACTGCAACTGGGATGGACCGTACGTTATCCTGGAACGGATCAAAGAGGTAGTCTATCGGATTAAGCGCAAGGGAAAGTAGAATCAAACTAACTGTCCACTGCGATAGATTGGCGCCATATGTCTGCAAAGAATGACTGAAATACAGACTGGAAAAAATGTCAACTAGCTCCGTCGGAGCTTTGAGCTTCCTAGCATGGACAGTGTTAAACTGTGACCCATCCGACCCGATCCCGTAAGTAGAAGGAGTCAGACGAGTCCAGCTGTAAAACGAACGAGCGACGACCTGGGATCGCCCTGGACCATTAGAAAGGATTGACGGCGCTTTTTGAGTTTGAAGTTTTTGGATATTTTGAGATTTTGGACTAAGTTGGAAATTTTTGCATTGTGTATTTTAGAGTTTGGTTAAATTTGAAAAAGACTCTAATGACAACAAAAAAAAATGGAACGTATATCTAATGACGCCGGCCTAATATCGTTCTTCGAGTTTCCCAACGAGGTACTGTCGCAGGCGCCTTGCAACAATACATAAAAAAGGAATAAGTATTAAAACTCAACAAGAATAGAATCAACAGTGAAACAGTTAGCGCCCATTGAGCTTTTCTTAGACATTAATTAGCAAAATTAGTAAAACGTGAAACACGTTAAATTTGACAAACAGCCTTCGGGTGCGTACTTTTGGACAGAAACCCACCAAGTGGTGATCATATAAATAAAATTCACTGCATAGGGTGCATCACCTCCCCCGGACTCAGAGGAGTGTGACGCGTATAATTTTAGTAAAGAAATAAACCATAAACAGTCAATTCACAAATACACTGCTGGACAAAAAAACCGGAACACCCACAAAATTCTAGAAAAACGTTGTTTATTTATTACCTTGAAAATGTTAATGAACATGAAATATGTGGGAGGATCGGGTCAACCTTAAAGCACTATCTGATACTCATTTGTGCGAAGGATACTAAAGTGTTTTCTTTAGGCGAAAATGCAAATAATCAAGTTTTTGTGGTATTTACGGTTATCTGCTGGTTAATCTTAGCATTATTTATTTGCAAAATTAATTTAGAATTTTTTATGACTGAAATGTTAACAATAAAACACACTTTTCATTTGTAAAAATGGCGACTCATTCGTTTTGCTCACTACAACTTTTTTTATGGAAAAATGGGGTGTTCCGTTTTTTTTTGTCCAGCAGTGTAGAAGATAGTAATAATAGAAAAAATTTTCATTATGCATGAAAATTTTAATTAAACTGGAAATACTAATGCGGTTAACTTGTGATTATGAACCACAGGTCAGTAGTGCTACGATTCATAAGCTCCCAACTTTCTGGTCATCCATGCCTGAAGCTTGGATTATACAAGCAGTAAACATTTTCCAAATAAATAGAATGAGTAGCGATCAAAACAAATTTCAACACGTGGTTGCAATGCTACCTCAAGATATCATTGGATGTGTTGTAAATTTAATAAGAAACCCCCCTATTGATAATAAATATGAAAAATTAAAAGATGCTCTTACCTCGAGACTCACAATTAGTGAGAAAAGACGATTAGAGCAATATTTATTGCCATCTGAAATTGGAGATCGGAAGACTTCCTCTTTTTACAGAGATATGGAAAGATCAATGGGTTCTTCTAATATTGTTAACCCTAACCTTCTTAAAAAACTTTGGTTGAGAAAATTGCCTGAAGCAAACACAATTGCTGTTACTGCTTCAAGCAAAGAGTATATAAGCGAACTTATGAAAATTGCAGACGATGTTTGGAAAGTTATTCAACCACGAGAAATTAATGCAGTGAATACTTCTCAAGCAACAAACACCCTTCATATAGATATAACTAATGCCATTGCCTCTCTTTCACTTGAAGTAAATAGTATAAAGAAGGAGGTTTCCGATTTGCGCGAAAATTTTCGAACATTTTATGATGAACCACGTAGACGATTTCGTTACCACTCGAATTCTAGGTCGAGGTCTTCTACACCAAATAGAAATTCAAATGGTATGTGCTGGTATCATATAATCTTCGGCGATAAAGCCACTAAATGTTTACTTCCTTGTAATTATAAAGAAAAATCAAATAATTTATACATCTAAGGACTTGCATCAAAGCGACTGATGCTAGTGACCTGTTAACACGTTGCCTTATTGTTACAGATCCATTAATAAAATTTCGCTTTCTTATCGATACTGGAGCAGATATATCTGTTTAACCTCGCCGTCTTATCCCAGAGAACAAAAAATCATCATCAATTAATCTAACAGCAGCTTACGGAACCCCTATTAAAGTTTTCGGAAACAAGCTACTTACCGTTTCTCTTAATTTACGTAGAGATTTCCCGTTTCTATTCACAATTGCTGCAGTATATATACCTATTGGGGCAGATCTCCTTGTGAAATTTTGGATACTTGTAGATCTTCGTAATAAACGATAAACGATTTATTGATACGAAAACAAGGTTAAAGGTTTCTGGGATATGCTCATCAGCTATTACTCTTTCAACAAAAATTTCGATGCTAGCCAATATATTTTCATAATTTTTAAAAAAATTTCCAGAAATTTCTTCAAATTCAAATTTTGCTGCTGAAATAAGGCATTTCATCCAACATCATATTTCTACTTCTGGACCTGTGCCTATTTCTTCTCCTCGACGTTTAGATGTGACCAAAAACAAGATTGCAAAAGATGAATTTGCTACTTTATGTAAACTTTCTATTTTTAGACCATCAAGATCTCCAGCGTCCTCGCCTCTTCATTATGTTCATAAACCAAATTGAGAGTGGAGACCTTGTGGAGATTTCCGTCGCTTAAATAATGCTACTATCGCGGACAGATACCCAATATCTAAATATTTCAATTTGAATTTAAATGGTTGCAAAATTTTTCCAAAAAAGGAACTTTGTCGAGCATACATTCAGATTCCTGTAGCTGAGGAGGATATTCACAAGACAGCCATAACAACACCCTTTGGAATGTTCGAGTTTCCTCGAATGCCTTTTGCATTACGAAAGGCAGCTCAAACTTTTCAAAGATTTATGAACTTTGGGTGACTTTGATTTTGTTTTCGTTTCCATCGATGACATCCTAGTAGGTTGTATAAATATACACGAACATTTATCTCATTTAACAACAAGTTTTTACCCGTTTGAAAGATTTTGGTTTAAACATTCAAATCGAGAAATGCGTATTTGGAGTTACTGAGCTACATTTTTTGGAACATAATATTTCAGAAAAAGAAATTCTACCTTCCAAAGAAAGGATTGAGATTATTACTAATTTCTCAGAACCCACAAATTTGAAAAATCTACAACGTTTCGTCGGAATGATTAATTTTTACCATCCTTTTTTCCCAAATCTAACTCAATTTCCCCTACATAGCCTTGTTGTTAATTCAGTTACAAAGCTGTTGTTTTTCAGTTATATGTACCAATAGTCATACAAATGCATTTAATAAAGTGAAACAAATGTTAGCTGGAGCTGTTTATTTGATGCATCCCATACCTGAAGGTCATTATAGTCTCACAACAGATGCATCAAATACAGTAATTGGAGCAGTCTTCCACCAATCCGTTGATGGTAATTATCAACCACTAGCCTTCTTTTCAAAAAAAGTAGACGAAGGACACCAAAAATGTTCGGCTTTCGACAGAGAACTCTTAGCTGTCTATGAATAAATTAAACATTTTGGACATTGGTTAGAAGGTAGAAAATTTATTGTTTTCACGGACCACAAGCCTTTAACGACAGCATTATGGATAAAAGCTGACCGCTGTGCTCGACAAGCGAGACACTAAAGTTTTATATCACAATTCACAAACGATATTTTACATATAAAAGGTAAATCAAATGTAGTTGCTGATAAATTCTTCTGAAACTCGAGTCTTTTGATACCTCTGAATCATTTCCATTATATACTCATTCAATTTCAATTTCGATAAACATCAGAAGGAGGATCAACAAATTCAAAATTTAATTTAAAAATGATAAAGAACAAAAATTCCAACTTATAACATATCCTTTTTCGAAAGCAAAATCTGGTGCAACATTTATAATAATACAGGCGTTCGGGCAACTAGGAAATTAATAACTGATAAATTTTTCTGGCTTCATATGAATAGGGATATTGGACAATGGACTACAACTTGTCAGACCTGTCAGCAAAACAAAATTACAAGACATTCAAAATCAGAAATAAGTTCTTTCCCACTTCTTATGACCGTTTCCAACACATACATTTGGATATCGTTGGTCCTTAACCAGTTTCGAGTGGTTACTCTTATATCTTAACATTGATTGATCGTTACTCACGATGGCCAGAAGCTATTCCCACGAAAGAGGTTTCAGCCGAAGCAAAAGCAAAATGAGTCAAAATTTTTTTAATGCATTAGATTTATCATTGGGAACACATAGAATCCGTACAACTGCATATCATCCTCAAAGCAATGGTATGGTGGAACGTTTCCATCGCCAATTGAAATCTGTACTTAGATCAAATAATTTTGTCAATAATTGGGCAGAAAGATTGCCTTTAATTGAGCTGAGCGAGCGAAGCGAGCGAAGCTCTTATGCGTCGACGAAATATGAAACCTTTGTAACCAAACTCCTCCTAGACCGTTTGATCAATCGATCTGAAATTTTACATACTAATAGTATTTTCGACGGTGAGTGCTAACATCTATTTTTTGTTACTAAATTCGCGAAAAAAAATCACTAGGGGTAGGCTTCTTAGTTAACAATTTTTCTGATGAACGAACCAAAATTAGTACAAAGGTTTGTGTCATGGAAATCTAAATTTAGATTTTATGTTTTTTGAACGATCACTGCGTTTTTTTCCAAGAATTCCAAAATATACGGCAAACAAAATACAATCTTGACAAAAAATCGCTGTCTTTGTAACAATAAACGTTAGTTTTCTTGTATAAATGAAGCTATGGTATTGATCTTAGGTAATTAGTTTTCGCGTGCTCGAGCCAAAATAAGCTTTCACATAAAGATCTTAGCACAGGCACCTGATTGTTTCCGGGGCTTTCGCCAATTCGCTGTGGGGAATCGGAAACTTTGAAGAGAAAATTTATTTTGGTTTACTCAAACCGTAGGAAGTGGTTTTTTACAGGTTCTTGAAAAATAGTATTTTTATTCATGAATTTTGAATCATGGGACAAGATAGATTCCGGGAATCAGAAAATGGACAATATTCTTCAGGTTTTGAGGGTACTTTTCCGGTAAAATTTTGAATTTTCAACGGTTTTTTGCCCGTAGCGGCTAAACGCAGCGTCCTAGGGTGTTCGTATGTATGACCGACCTCCATTATTTTGTCATTTGCTACCTTTTTGTCATACATGATTTTTCTCTAAATTCAGTTTTTAAAGTTATACATACAAAAGATCGGAAAACTGATAAAACTCAGATTTTGAATTTTTAACAGTTTTTTGCCCGTAGCGGCGAAACTATGCACTTAAGGGGTTTCATATGTATGAACGGCTCCCATTAATTTGACATTTGCTACCTTTCTGTTATACATGATTTTTCTCTAAATTCAGTTTTTAAAGTTATACATACAAAAGATCGGAAAACTGATAAAACTCAGATTTTGAATTTTTAACAGTTTTTTGCCCGTAGCGGCGAAACTATGCACTTAAGGGGTTTCATATGTATGAACGGCTCCCATTAATTTGACATTTTCTACCTTTTTGTCATACATGATTTTTCTCTAAATTCAGTTTTTAAAGATATACATACAAAAGATAGGAAAACTGATAAAACTCAGATTTTGAATTTTTAACAGTTTTTTGCCCGTAGCGGCTTAATTATGCACTTTAAGGGTTTCATATATATGAACGACTTCCATTATTTTGACATTTTCTACCTTTTTGTCATACATGATTTTTCTCTAAATTGAGTTTAAAGATGTGCATAGTGAAAAGATAGATAGTGAAAGTGATAAAATTCAAATTTTGAATTTTCAACAGTTTTTTGGCCGTAGCGACCAACCGAAGTATCCCACGGTGTTAATATGTATGACCGACCCCCATTATTTTGACATTTCCCGCATTTTTGTCAACCATTAATTTCCTCTACTGTGAGTTTTTATAAATGTGTCCATATCCAAAATTACGATTCAAGCTAATAATTTTGTAAATCATTGAAATCTCATAGTAAAGATGAATGTTTTATTGAAGAAATCTGATAGCAAAGATTATTGAATGGATTACTGAAAATTGTTTCATATCTTCAATATATGCAAGAAATGAAGCCTCATGACCATCTGATGCGTTTTATGTTCGCCTATCGTATCGGATGGGCTGAAGATCGTTTGGTCGTAGATGAACATTTTTACCGAAAAATTATCTTTTCCGATGAAGTTCATTTCCACCGTGGAGGCTATTTCAATAAGCGAAATTGCCGCCCTCAGAGCCGCCCTCAGGGTCAATGGCGAGCGTTACAGAGCCATGTTAAATGGATTTTAGTTTTTACAAATTGAATAGTGTTACATCGACGGAATTTGGTTCCAACAGGACGGGGCTGCGACACAGCCAACGATACAATCGATCTTTTGCGCACCGCTTTTGAACATCGAATAATAAAGCGAAATTCTGATCCGGATTGGGCGCCTCAGAGCTGTGATTTTAACCCATTAGACTATTTTTGTGGGGATCTATTAAGGATATATATAACGCTTATCATCCAGAGACGATTGAGTCCTTGAAACACGAAATTGAAGTTGCCATTCACAAGATTGAATGATGTTGTGTTTCACTCGTAAATAGAAATGTTCAGTCTTTCTAACAAAGTTATAATTTTGGACAAATATTCATTAGTTTTTTTTATATCCGATTCAAATTCCAAATCGTATATGGCCCACCCTTTATCTCTTGAGTTTCTCTCACTGAAGGTAATGAAGAGATACCTTCAGAAATGGCCAAATAAATCAGTGTTTAGGGCTAGAATTGTAATACACATATTTTTTACATTAAAACCAAGTCAACACACATGGTATCGACTTGAACCAATTGCTACCAATTATTACATTACCACAGATGACTATGAATCAGAGTGTCTATATATCGATCGCTCAGCTCAATTTTGTGTGCGACTTCGCGAACGCCACCTAGTATTACTTGGTTTTCGTTCAGCTCTAAAAGCTGATTTGGAATGTTTCGCAGGTGAAATGGTTTATGGGCAAACCCTCAGAATTCCTGGAGATTTTTTCTATAAACAAAGAATGAGACGTCCCTCTGACGGTAACATTGAACAATTTGAGAAATTCTATTTCTTTTTGGAAACATACATCAACTTCACATAAATCAATAGATACTCCTTTCGTTTTTAAGGATTAAAGACACCGCACTCATGTTTTCTTATAAGTGGATCGGAAAATACCTTCACTAACACCTCCTTATGAGGGACCATATAGGTTACTCGACCGGATGGAAGAGGTTCTTAAGATTCAGATTCATAGCAAAATTCATAATAAAATACATTGAAAAGTCAGATGAAATATTTTCGCCAAGAAACCATTTTTGAAAATATAAATAGTAATTATAAATAATTAATATACATAATTGTTATTATAAAAACTTAGCAGGTGAATATTATTTTTAGTTTAGATCTAAGTAGGATAATTGATTATGTTGTAAGAATTTTTATATTTGTTGGTCAGTTAAATAATTTGTATTAAAGGAGTTAGAAGCTTGTTAAATAAATTTAAATTTAGATTAAAGTAAAATCAAATAAAATAATATAAAAAAAAATTATAAAATTCTAAAAATTTAAATAATAAATTAATATGATTTTAAATATTAAATAAATATAGTGATATTTATAACCCCCAAAGAAAGCAACCTCCAGAATAAAGATTCACTCTCCACATCTAAACAACCAATCAACACCACAACCCCAACATGTACGTCCAACGATCACCCATCAAAAAAAAAACACAGCCCTTCAAAAACCCATAAGACCCAGCACTACTTCAGCAACTACTAACGAAAAACTAACGAAATTTTGCAGAAAATCCATCAACAACCGAAACTACTACAATATTAACCAAACCAGCAAAAAAAAGACTGACACACAGAAAGGTCCTACCTCCAGAATCACGCAGAGGAGGGTACTCTTCCTAGCCTAGACTTAAGCAATTTGAAAAATGAAACAAAATCAGAAATCAGGCATATAGATGTACTTAAAGAAATTTTCGAGCTTTACGTAGAGGAAATTAAACTATCTCTAAATAATAACCCTTAATGCAATTACTTGGAAATACACACAAAGGAGGGCTTACCCACCGCAACACCTATCTACGACAAACTAAAGGTCAAATCAAAAAGGAATGACAAGAAAAAAGCTGGGGAGCCATCCTTGGAAAAGGAGATGATGTCAGAGTAAATTGTTCAAAACTCTGTACTTTCCCAATGCTTACTAACATCCCCTAAAAAACTTCAAATTACTAACCTCACTCGGAATAAATCCATAGGAATCTGAGGTTATTACAGTGGAATATCAGGGGATCCCACAATACCATAGGACTACTACGGTACCTAATATAAACTTATAACCCAGATATAATACTCCTTCAAAAAACCAAGATCAAAGAGAGTTTCCCAGACTCTCTAGGCAACTACAAAATATATCACAAATCCAAAGATATTTCCTCCATCCATGGAGGAATAGCGACTCTGATCAAAAAGAGCATTCCACACATAGAAATATATATGAGCACAAAGTTGACAGCGAATGTAATGCAAATCATGGGTAATCCAGGACTCGCGATTTGTAACGTATACATAGAGCACGACTACACTTTCCAGGACAGAGACATAAACCAGCTAGTTGCCCAGCTATCAGAGTGTAAGTTCATTGCAGGAGACTTCAATGCGCGCTCAACCATCTGGGGCAACTCAAATACAGACATAAGGGGACGTTATATAATAGAAACTCTCGAAAGGGAATATCTCATATAATTGAATGATAGATCTCCTACATCAATATCCTCCACGGGTACTTACACCACAATCAATCTGTCTTTGGTATCACTCGCTTAAGCATAGTCACTGGAATGGCACATACACCCGTCAACTGTAGGTAGTTATCACTTCCCAATATACATTGCTAGTAATATAGAACTGGCAAGAGTCAAAAAACCACAAGATTTGTGGAATCCAGAGCAGACTAGGACAAATTCCGCACGGCGACAACAGCATTAATGAATTATAAAAACCCAAAAACCAACATCAATGCAGAAGCAGCAAACTTAAGAAAACTAGTTCCAGGAGCAGCTGAGACGGCAGTCCTGATCTCACTAAAAACACTCGGAATAAACCTAGCTGGTTCACAGAGGAAGTAAGAAAAGAAACCAAAAGCTTAAAGAGCATAGACGTCCCATAAACAAGTCTTACACGCTCCTAAGAGCTCTCCGTGGCGAGAATTCACAGAAGGATTCGATTTCAGAACAGACGCAAGAAAAACATGGGCGAAAGTGAGATCATGTAAAGGAAACAGAAACGAGTCTTATATAGTCATGATGAGGCCAGAATTCCACGACATGCAGACGGATTCGCTACGTTAGCTTCTCAGAAGACGAAAATTTCCCAATCCTGGTTTTGAAGGGAAAAAGAGACTTGATAGATGCCAAGGGAATCATCTCACAACGCACACCAAGAAGCTTCACCTACCCGCTTCCTCACACAGAGTTCTCTTCCAAACTAATTAAACTCAAAGGCAAAATACCTGGAAGAGATCGAATATCTTATCGAATATCTTATCAGATGATCAAGGAATTCACATCAAAACTGGTGAAACTCTTTAACAGAATAATCCAGGAGGGCGTTCATCCACATGCGTGAAAACACGCGATAATAATAATAAAGCCCTTTATTCAGACCATCTTAGAATCTGATTACAAAGTCTTAGGAACTAAAAACTATGGGTATGGATATACAAATATATTTTTTGTAGCTAAACTGATCTTAATCTATTCTATTCTAATACTTAATTATTTTTTGTAGGTCTGTTTGCCAATCGACAAAGGCCGCCTCCAACCTTTTCCATTCCTGTCTATCTTGGGCCACTCTATTCCACGTTACTCCTGCTACTTGCCTTATATTTACGTCCCACGTTTTCTGTGGTGTGCCCCTTTTCCTTTTCCCTCCTCTAGGGAACCATCGTGTCATGATTGCACATATTTAAACAGGTAGTACACAGGTGTTGAAAAGTTTTTGCTTTACATTAATGTAAAGAGTTTTGTCTTTCATAGCCTCTCTCAGACTCCAGAATCACTTCCAGCCATTTGTTATTCTTCTCTCAACTTCTTTGCGTATAGGATCCTCTCGTGTTATAAGCTGTCCCAGATAGATGTATTCGTCGGTGTAATCGATTTAGTTATTTTCTAGATGTATAGTGGTTTTCTTCCCGTTTGTCATAACCTTTGTTTTCTCTGGGTTCAGCTTTAAACCTATCTTCTCACTTTCGGCCGCTAGTTCATTTATCATTTGTTGTATGTTTTCCGGTGTTTCAGCAAATAACACTATGTCGTCTGCGAACTTCAAGTGTATTAGGGAGGCTTCGTCGACATTGATTCCGAGGTTTTCCTAGTTAAGACCCCTAAAGATTTTTTCGAGAACCGCTGAGAATAGTTTTGGAGATAGAGGGTCTCCTTGTCTGACCCCCTTCCCTACTCTAAATGGTTTACCTTTCTTTTCTAGTTGTATTCTCGCGGTGCTATGACTATATACCTTTTTTATGAAGCGGATATATTTTTGCTCGATTCCTATCTTTTCGTGGTACAAGGATCCGAATGCTTTGGTATGGTCGATGAAAGCAATGGAGTATTCACGCTGGTATGCTTTATACTTGTCTAAGACCTGGCGGACAATATGAATATGATCGATTACCGAGTAGCCTTTCCGAAAACCCGCCTGTTCGATGGATTGATGTTCATCTATTATTCCTTCTATCCGATTCAAAATTATCTTGGCAAATTTCTTATATATGTTAGACATGAGACTAATTGGGCGAAAGTTGCCGATGTCGTGTTTGTCTTCCTTTTTGTATAGAAGGATAATGTTTGATTCTGTCCATTGCTGTGGGATAATTTCTGTGTCTATGATGTCGTTTAACATTTCCGTGAGGATCGGTGTGATTGTCTGCTTATTTTGTACTAAAACATCGTTGTTCATACCGTCGGGTCCTGGTGCTTTGTCTTTCTGTTGTGTGTCTATTGCTTTCTCTATTTATGCGTGAAGGATTTTGGGGATATCTGAGGTCTCTACCAAATTTATTTCTTCTCGGGGGGTGTTGTTGTATTCATACAGTTCTTTGTAATAAGATGTTGCAATTTCCAATATGTATTTTCTGCCGTGACTCCATTTTCCTCTATTGCTTTTCATTCTTACTACCCAATCTATAGATTTCGTTAGTTCCTTGCAAACTTTTTTGACACCACCCGTTTTTATTATGTGTTTTTCAATAGTCTCCATTCTATTTCTGTTCCTATCGATTCTAATGCTTTTTCTTATTTCTCTGTTAATTTCTGTTAGTCGTTTTCTTCTGTCTTTTGCGTAAGTGACTCCTTTGCTCTAGCAATTTTATAGTGGAAGTTGTGAGCCACTGCTTGTGTTTCCTACTGGTATTTGCAGCGAGTTTTGTTTCAGTTTTAATAATATTCTCTATCCAGTTGTATTTGTCATGTATGCTTAGGTTCTTTGTGTTTTCTTAGAAGCTGGTGAGTTTGTTCCTCAGGCTGGATGTTAATTGTTCCATTTGGTGTGTTCCGAGCTTTGTATTGACTGGTTCCTGTCTTGGTCTAGGTCTACTTGGTTGTTTTGTTTTTAGTTCTGCCCTGATCAGTCTATGATTGATGTTGAATTGGTTGATGACGTTGAAGTTGCTGAAGTAGATCGATCTCATTTCTTGTGTTCCCATCTGGTGAGATCCAAGTTCACATCCTTTTCTTATTTTTCCTATATAAAGTATTTAATATACTAGTAAGATTGTTTTGTAGTGTGAAGTTAATAATTTTTTCTCCGTTCCTGTTTCTGGTTTTGTTGCAGTATGTGAATGGTCCACATGTGTTTTCTCCAGGACGCTTGTCTCGAATTTTCCGATTGAAGTGCCCAATTACTATTAAGTTTTTATGAGCTCGATCTCGGATGACTTTATTTTATTAAAGATAAAATGTTTGTATTGTTTCTAGGTCTGATTTTTCTGAAGGTGAGTACACTTGTATAATAGACCATGTGTCTTGGTAGCTTTAAGTTTATCATTGCTGTGCGTTCCGAAATGCCTATAAATCGTACTATACAGTCTGTCAGGTGTTTCTTTACAATAAAGCCTGGCCACATGGTGGCCAGGATTGGTCCCTATGTGGTATAATAAGAAATCTTCATATGAAACAATTCTTTCCCAATCGTCTCACTTCGCTAAGGCCAACGATGTCCCATTTTATATGTTCTAGCGCGTATGTTAATTCTGTTAAGTTTTCTTAATTTTTTACAGTAAGGGTATTGAGTGCTGCAATATAGATTTTTTCCTTCCTTTTTTGGTATGTTGGAGGGTTGTGGTCTTCATCCCCAACGAGGACCAGTCGGATTTGGGGAGATTGTGTTTTTACGTTTTGTTGGTTTTCGTAGTTTTTTCATTATTTCGTTCTTCTTCCATTCGCTCAAAAGGGAACATAGTGCAGGCATTGATTTGGTCCCGGGTTTTGGTTTCTGTAAGCGGTTTAATTTGTTTACATCGTTTTCTTCTAACTCGATATTTAAGTCTCTTTTGAAGTTTTCCTTTATATTCTCGAATAGCTCAGCTGTTGAGTTTTCGCCCTCTTCTAATCCAAAAATAATTGGGTTTTTACTTTTCTTTTCTCTTTTTAAATGTTCTATCTCCTTCTCTAATTTGCTGAGTTTTTCTTTTAATATTTCGTTTTCCTCCTTGATAGTCATCCATCCGATCCATAATATTTTTTGATAGAGATTCTGTTAATTCAATTGTCTGATTTTTCATTTCAATTTTCATTTTTTCAAATAATATTTAAAATTTTCCCTCCACGTTAAAATTACGTAATAGTAAGTGGTTACATTAGTTTTTTTTATTTTGGCAACACTGTAGTTGATACCAACCGGACCGAGTGACAGTTAGAGTGGCATCAAGACTAACAGTTGGAGTGACGTGCAACTTATTGAAAATGTCATAATCTAACCTCGGATGTTGATGTAGATCTTCAATTTCAATTTAATGGACCGATGTAGTGAGAATTCGACGGATGGTTTTTTCCGGATCTTCCTCGGTACCTGTAGTGTTAGAAACACGCGAACATCACCCCAATTCACAAGAGAGGTGCAGATGAACGCCACAGTGTAAAAGATTGCCGACCTATATCATTTCTCCCCTGCATGTGCAAAATCCTAGAAGGTATTTTGGCAGATAGGGTCGGAGGTTTAACCGAAAAAAGCTACCAAATGAGTTACACGGCTTCAAACCAGAAATATTGACAGAGTCACTCCTTCTGGAGTTGGAAGATGAATGTTCTAATTGGCTATCCAACATAAGCCATGGTTGCACTCTTTCTCTTGATCTACAAAAGGCATATGAAAGATTAACTATCTCCACAGTAGCTCAACAAATCAGACGATGGGGTTTCACGCCTGAATCAATTAACCTCATCGTAAGGTTTGCTACCAACAGAACCATTACCACCGTTGTCAACGGACACCATTCCAACCCCCCCAGAATGGACAACGGCGGCCTCAAGGTACCCATTTATCTCCAGTCCTCTTCAACGTCTAAATGACAGAACCGGTGAAACGACCAAAAATAATTCATGGTTTAGGAAAATTCCTCCCAAAGACGTCATATTCACGGGAAACCTGAAGGGACCAAATGGTTCGTGGACGGAGTCGAGCCACTGGAGCTGCTGATGGAGACTCACTTTCTTGGCTGGCTGACAACATGGAGCTCAAAGTAGAGCCCACCATCACGTACTGGATAATGAATATGCTAAAAAGCAGAATTATCAGTACAGAGACGGGGGAGAACACAAAATCAGAAGACTGGCGACCAGGAGTACACTACCAGGAGGGGTGATATCCCCACTTTTGTGGTTGATCGTAATCAACTCGATATTAAAAGATCTCAGGGGAAGGAGAGTTAGGATCACCGCCTACGCAGATGACGTAGTTATACTGACAACAGGCAAAGTCCTACGAACGATCTGCGACACCATGGGTTAAGCTTTAGGAGAATTGAGCAACTGGGCGGAGAGAAGTGGCCTAGGGACAAACTCGGAAAAGACGAAACTAGTTCTCTTCATCAGAAGGTTTAACATACCGAAGGTCAGACTGCCAAAGGACGGGTACTAGACCTTTCTAGAGAGACGAAGTACTTAGGAGTCAGACTGGACTCGAACCTCACGTGGAGGTGTAACGTGTAGGAATGGATGAAAAAAGGGATAAAAACTTTCTACAAATGAAGGAAAATGTTAGGCAGGATCTGGGGTCTGCAACCAAGGATCATACACTGAATCTACACAACGATTGTCAGACCCATTATCACAAATAGAGCCCTTGTGTGGTGGAAGGCCATGGACAAGGAGGCGAACCAACAGATGCTATGAAAGGTGCAGCGACTAGCAGCGAACGGTATAACGGGAGCGATCAAGAGCACACCTCAGGCGGCGCTGCAGGCGATCTTAAATTTGCAACCATTAGACTTATTCATGAAAGGCCTGGCAGCCAGAACAGCCCTACGGCTGAGAGAATCCCAACTGTGGAGGCATACAGGCAAGGGGCATGCTAGTGTACTGGAAGAGATAGTAAAAATGGGAGGCACCGTGGAAGCTGGAATGCTACGAAAGCGCACGGACTATATGGTGACAAAGCAATGGTTTCCGGAGGAGTTGGAGATCAGAATTCCAACCAGAGAGGAATGGGATAATGGTTCCATTTTTGGAAAAGGCGAAATAGGCGTCTTTACGGACGGCTCAGTAACTGAAACGGAGCCTGGTGTCGGCTTATTTTCGGAGATAATAGAGATCAAGAAGTCACACAGACTCAACAAAGGCTGTAGTATATTCCAAGCGGAAATTCCCGCGATAGAGAGAGCAGCAGGACTAAAGTAGCTGACTGACGAAGAAATTCAGAAGGTCACAATCTACAGTGACAGCCAGGCGATTCTTAGAACACTGGAATCTAAGACAATCAAGTCAAAGGCAGTGATGATTTGCCGAGAAGCACTATCCTGGATCCGAGACAAAGTCAGCCTATGTTGGGTGCCCGCACACAGCGATGTGGAAGGGAATCTACTGGCGGATAAACTGACAAAGATCGGAACCAAAATCCATATAGCTGAATAAGCCAACTCTACAAAGCCACAAATGAGGTTGTTGAAAGTTACCATCGACAGAGTAATTCGGGAACAACATGGCCAGAGATGGAGCAACAGAGACGACTGCTTAAACTGAAGGCATTTGTGGCCCAGAATCGAGGAAACATGAACGGTGGGCTTGTTAAGAGCAAAAAAAACCTCAGTCCGGACCAACGCAGTGGTCATTACAGGAATCCTTGAGAAGTCTTTCAGTAGCTCGTAGTACGATACAAAAATGGTGTGAGGAAGTGAGCGCCATTATCCCGGAAGGAAGTGGAGAAGTCCTACACGTTTGCAAACAAAGAGGTGTCAAACGGAACAAGACCCTTAAATGGAACAGATCAAGGAAACATGAACGAAGATAGGCAGTATCTATAACATGACAAAAATGCTTTCAGCAAGAACCTCCTATGTCTCTGAGGACTCAACTCCATGTATGACATCAACCGGCTTGTGCAAACCACATCATTACCAGAATCAATAAACAAGTTTGTTTAAAATAGGATTGCACAAAAACATAACAGCTTCTATTGCAGAAATGTACGCCACATACGAAGCCGCGAAAAGACTTGGTAGTACTGAAACCAGTACAATAATCCTTACCAACTCTCAAGGATCCATAAACGCCATCTTTAACAAGAACAACCGTAGATACATGCCATCATTCACCAGAAACATATTAATTAGGAACAAAGGGAAAATCAAGCTGGGTTGGTTTCCTGGACACACAGAAATTGAAGGTAATGAAAGAGCAGACGCAAGATGGAACGTGGAACTCCATCAAAACCTCTCTAAAGACACATTGGCACTCCCTAAAACATCCTACTCTCAACCCATCCCTAAAGAAACCACAGGTGAAAACATTGTCGAGGATCAGGCTTGGCTACACCAGGCTCACACATTGGCACTGGCTTAACAGACCAGAACCCCCCCCCCCCCCCAATGAATCACTTACGGCGATCCGCTCACCATACCCCACATACGGAAAGACTTCAAGAAACCTACACTAGTGGACCTCCTTGATCCACAGCAGGAAGAGGATTCTCCGCTCTTCCATCTCCTGAAGTCGTGGGATTTCAGCACTCCATATAATCAACAGACCGAACTACCCTATCCGTCTTAGATACTATACACAAAAAACAACAAACAATCTCAAGTCACAAACTCAAACCATGTCGTTGGTAAGGAGAAGTCATCCTATCGATACCCAAAAACGAAAACAAGAAATCATAACACTTATTAACAATGAGAACTATTCTGGAGTGTAGTAATAAGTAGGACACAATACTAACACAATCACATAAGTCTAGCATTACTTAAAATAAAACAAGACACTAGACTAAAATACTTAAAAATAATTTTTCGTTTATATAGTTGAAAACAATAATTCAAAAATGAATCAAACTAACGTACTGAAATCAAAGAAAATACCAACATAAATTACATATAAGCAACTTTGAACATGTCAACCGTAGGGGCCCAGCTCCTCTCCAACCAAGGCAACTGCCAGATCGGCGTTAGTTTTAACAATTTCAGATTTTTGTAGTTGTTTTTTGTATTCTCAGATGCATTTACTTCCTAGGAAGCAACCCACATCTGGCAACCCCTACCGGTTTTTGTTCATTTAGAATTAATATGTGTTTAGAAAATCTACTTATGTTAGAAAATGTCTCGATTATCTTAATTTTGATAAGTTAAGCTCGTCTTTTATAGAACTGTTTAATTTAAACACTTTATTAAAATTCAAAAGGAATGAGTTTGCATTTAAAACTAAAACAATCAAATTCTTATGACACTTCTTTCTTTAAATTCTTTATGAATTGTGGAAGTATTCCTCTTCAATGGCAGCTTCTAACTTGCAATTGCACAATCTCTCTTCATTTATTTTTCTTAAGAAGGAAAGTACACTTTCTCTTGATATGAAATCCATCCATGGATTCATACTAGAGATGGATGTGATTTCGTGTCATGTAGTTTTCGATTGGGAATTGGGGACTGAATTATTGCCCGTAACGGCTAAGCGAAGTAACCTACAGGATTCATACGTATGACCGACCCCCACTATTTGGACATTTCCTACCTTCCTTTCATACAACATTATTCTCTAAATCGAAGTTTCAAAGGTGTGCATTCAAAAGATTGGAAAATTGATCAAATTCAGATTTTGAATTTGTAACAGAGAAATGAAGTTGATGCTGGGAAAATGAGCTGTATAAATGTACCGTTTCTGTACACTTCAATTATAATTTTTATTAACTGACTAACTATGATTAATACAATGAGATTCACTTATTAAAATAACTGATTCAAACTGACGCTACCAAAAACTCAAGAGTGACTTGCTGAAGACGAACTGAAGAACAAGGAAACTTCACGCCACACGGCGTCACTTTTCAACATTGTAACGGGAAGAACCAAGGTCTTGTTCTTCTCGTAAATCTGAGCTGCATAGTCAACTCCTGTATTCTCAAATACAAGAGATGGTCTTACCTGTGAAGCAGGAAGTTGAACCCTGAGCTGTTGAGCACGAATACCTCGTATGCGTGAACATGTGATGCAGCGATGAATGTAAACTTTGATAGGTGCTCTTCCACCAATTATCCAGCACCTCTTTCTAATGGACGACAAAGTGAGCTGAGTGCCTCTATGCATAGTCTTAGCATGGGCATCAGAAATGATTAACATTGCCAGCTGACAATCCTTTGGCAAGATTGGAAGGTGTTTACTATCTTGATCTAGTTTTGAATTGTGTAGTCTTCCTCCAACTCGCACGATTTGTGATTGATCAAGATATGCAGTAAGCCGAGATAGAGAATGAGCTTGACGCATAGGTTGTTTTTTGAGATAATTTCTGAATTTCTGAAGGAAAATATGTCTGCTGAGTCACACGAATCCAATACATTAGAGCGGATTTTAGATCAAATGGGTTGAGCGGTGACGTACTGAGCTGAAAATCAGGAACTCGTTTAAATACAGAAACAGGTCGCAGTAGAGTTGCTGTTACTCTGACAAGTTTTGTAAGAGATGAATACTGGTCGATCATTAACTGGTCGATGATTAAGAAGCAGATTAGGTTTCTTGATGACGATGAAAGTCTTACTTGGTTTAACTTTCATGTTCACGTCTTCATCATCTTGAGCAGTAATTGTTGGATGCTGATGTGACGGTTGAGATAACCATTGCGGTCCTGACCACCAAAATGAGTGATTAATGAGTTAAGTTGGTGAGAGACTACGATAGGCGCAGTCTGCTGGGTTTTCCTTCCCAGAGATGAATTTCCAAACTGCGGCAGGCAAGATTTCTTAAATTGATTGACCCCGATTTTTCACGAAAACTTTCCATCGACATGGTTCACCCTCTATTCAGGAAAAAGCGACTGATGAGTCTGTCCAAAGGTACACAGGAACTTCTGTTAATTCTAATGACTCTTGAACATGCTTTAACGAATTTAGTTAGAAGAAGCGCAGCCAATCCAACCTTGGAATTGTGAGCCGTTTAAAACGTGCCACGCGGGTCTTAGAGCACAGCAGATTGACTGAGAATGAAGTTGAGCTATGATGATTAACTCTGATGTAGACAACATTGCTGATTGAGAAGCATCAGATGTGAGATTAATCCATCGAGGAATTGAGAGCTGAGCAAATCGTGGTAGATGATAACGGAATGTTTTCCATTTATGAGAAAACTCTGGTGTCATAGGATCATCTCAACCGACTTTCTCAAGCCATAGATGTTGAATGATAATCTTAGCATTTATAATAACTGGTGATATGAGTCTTAGCGGATCGAATAACTGAGCTGCTTCTGATGTAATAGATCGTTTTATAATAACTGAGTGTTGAATGGTATTACCAGTGAATTTGAAGATGTCATCTTGGAAATTCCATGAAAGTCCGAGAATTTTAGATGTAGAATCGACAAATGAATGAGTGTCTTCTGAACTGAGTAACTTTGACGATTTGTTGAAGTCTGGATGATTACTTTTCCATTTGGTTACCGAAAAAACAACCAGCCAGACAAGGAGCTTCGACCTGAGATGCTATACTATTGAGATTCTCTTGATTATCAGCACCTCCACTAATATCATCTACGTAACTGCCTTTTCTGAATAAGTCAATTGCTCACAGGAATTTATCTCCTTCATCTATGAGAAGCTGTTGAAGAACTCTACCTTCAAGATATGGAGCAGATCTTGTACCATATGTCACAGTAGTGAACTTATAAGTCATTAAGTTTTGATGTTCATCGGTCCATAATATGCGTTCATAACCCCAACCATCTGGGTGAATGAGAATCTGACTCAACATTTTAGTGATGTCTGTTATAGAGATGAACTTGTGACGTCGTACGTAGAGTCACACATCAAAGATGTTGGCTTGAAGTTTTGGGCCGATGTGGAGAATGTCGTTGAGAGAAGTGCCTAATGACGATTTACTAGAGCCGTTAAACACGACTCTCAACTTTGTGGTTCCACTACCTACACGAACTACACCGTGATGAGGTAGATAATATGTTTGAGCTGGTTCTTGAGCTGATGATGAGAGTTGTTGCACGTGTCCACGAGATGCATATTCTGCTAAGAAGTCAGAATACTGAACTTTCAAATTATGTTTGAAAGGATTTTGATCAAGACGTTTGATAAGGCGATTCAGACAACGTTGAGCAGTCTGTTTCGAAGTTCCGAGTTGTTGAGCTGATGATTTACATGGAAGGCGTACAATGCATCTGCCTGATGAATCACGAGAAGGAGTTGATTTGAAGTGATTCTCACATTCAGCTTCTTCCATTGTCAAAGACTCATCTACCGAATGTGGAATTTCCTCCAATTCCCAAAATTTTGTAAGAGACTCATGGAGCTGTTGACAAGAGATGACATGAGCAAAATTGGAGTGATGATGCTGATGGATGATTCTTTGGATGAGAGCCAACTCTGACGCTGGATCGATTAACAGTCTGACTTTTTAAAATTTTCCTTCCGATGAAATGGTCAAAGCTTGAGCCGTTGCTAACAGGATTGCAGGATTGGCCGTTGAGAATGTAACGTGTTACAGTGCATTTCTGATGATCAAATAGAACTGAGTGATGCAGCACAAACTGAACGAAGAGCAGAGAATTGATTTATGTGAGGAGTTGATTTTTTGAAGTCTTGTAAAAATTATAAGTCAGTCTGTTCTAAGCTGTGAGAGACGGCCAAACAGTTGACGCAAAGATGTTGACTAGTGAACCACGTGAATTTTTCTAGGTCACTAAAAACCTCTGAACTTTGAACAGAAGACTATGAAATGATCCTCCTTACAGCAAGAACATTGTTGGCTTTGAGTTGAGCTGACTTGAGTATTTGATGGGTAAGCTATGGGTGACGTGTAAACGTGAGCTGTAGTTGTTCTTGACGCTGGAGCTTGATTTTTAGTTGGTTTGACAAATACTGATTTGGGCCTGCCGGAAATCACACAAATAGCAATGCCTTCCAAAGCTCTAACGCGACTGATGAGAAAGAGTTTTAGTTGAGAGTACTGTGGTACTCAGGTGAGCTGTTAAGAGATATTTCCCAGTCATTTTGAGTCTGGAAATCTAATCTACTTGTTATCAAATGAATGAAGAGTTGATCCCAATGTTCCACTGGAGATCCAAGAGACTTAAGTGCAGTGATAGCCTCATTTGTTCTGTTAAGTAATGTAGTGAGGCCTTGAGCTGATTTGTTGTCCATCATTGGTAGAAGAGACGATCAAGTTCGGCTGAAATTAACAATCGCTTGTTTTCATACCTTTCAATCAATAAATCCCAAGCGGATTGGAATGCAGTTGAGTTCACTGGAGTATTTTTGATTAATGAATTGGCACTACCTCAGAGATATGAGCTGAGATACTGCATCTTCTCCACGTTGGAATATTGAGTATCTCCACCTACTAGTAACAAAAACATGTCTTTGAACTGTGTCCACTCAGTAAAGCTTCCAGAATATGATGGCAGTGACCCTGTGGTAATGATGGACGAGCATTTGCTGAATAATTGAATCTGGTATTTGGTTGTGAATCAATTGTTTTGGGTTCTTCAACGAATTAAGAGAGTCGCCGTTTTAATGTGGCTTTGGTTCTTACCTTCAGAGCTGATGCGAACCAATCTTCCTTGATGTAATTATATTTTACAGGAAGATCTTTATAGCTCATGATGGTAACGTGAACCGTATCTATTTTCTCCCGGGTGAGTATGACCTGCTCGAATCTGGTCTGCGTATCAAATACGTCCATACTGGCCACATCGCCCTCTTCTATCTCATTAAGCACAGAATCGATGTACTCCATTCTGCGTTTTTGGTTACGGATTAACACAACAGTCATTGTAGATGTTTGTCTATTGTTGTGAACTGCTTATTAAATTACAGGTAAATTCAGAATATTCGGACGATCCGGCTCCAAGGACCATAAATGTAAGAGAGAAATGAGGTTGATGCTGGGAAAATGAGCTGCATGAATATTTCGTTTCTGTTCACTTCAATTATAATTTTTATTAACTGACTAACTACGATTAATACAATGAGATTCACTTATAAAAAAAATAACAACTGATTCAAACTGACGCAACCAAAAACTCAAGAGTGAGTTGTTGAAGACAAACTGAAGAACAAAGAAACTTCACGCCACATGGCATCACTTTTCAACATTGTAACGGGAAGAACGAAGGTCTTGTTCTTCTCGTAAATCTGAGTTGAGTTTGAACGAAATTCGGAGCCTTGTGACGACTTTCTCCGTTCGCTCGCAAGAATGATACGGGAGTTTTGAACAGAATTTTTAACAATTTTTTGCCCCTGGCGGCTGAACGAAGCTTCCTACAGGGTTCATATATGTGACCTGCCCCCATTATTTTAAAATTTCCTAACTGTTTTCGATAAATTTTTTTTCTCTTTCGTTTTTAAAGGTTAAAGGTGTGTCCGAACAAATATTATGATATATTACGATAAAATTTAGATGAAAATTCGTAAATGCAAAATCTCTCATTTTTCGGAAAAATTTGTAAATTTTGTAATTTTTAATATATTGGAAATTCAATTTGAATATTTTTCCTTCAAATCAATAAAAAAATACTATAACACACAAAAATGTCCGTTTTGTACACAGAAAACAGAAATTTTTGTGTTTATTTACGTGTACGAGAGTAAATTTTACTCTCCAATTGTACACGTATGAACGATTTTTGCTTGTGTTTGTTTTGTGGAAATTTCAGAAAATCAAAATTGTGTGTATTGTGTGTACATGTACATTTTGTTCCATCCGCGAAATTTTGTTTCAGACCCTTTTCCTCTTATTGTGATCACTCATTCCATATTTGACAATCAACCATCAACTAGAAGAAAAATTCGCGCACTGTCTGTTCTTCAAACGTTAAAGCCGGTCAAAGGCGCATACGGCCAATCGATCTTTTGTCTGCTGCTACGTGTGTAATGTTGGAAAAAAATTGGTACAGAGTCACATGGGATCGCGACATCTGGTAAATTATTTTGTCTGGAATTAAACCTTAACTTTTTTTGTAAGTAGAAGGAAGCAATATTTTTCAACAAATTCACCGAAAATAAATTTACACGGCTAACGTGGGCGTTTCGTTGATGTGGCCGATCGGATCGGATTAACCCCTCAAATATTACTGTGTCATAAGAAATTTCCATCCAGATGTGTTTGAGTTTCAACCGGCAATCCTTGAATCCTTATTTGTTTCATTGCTGTCACCGAACATAGGATAAATTTCGATTTCTTATAACTACGACATTTAAATTTTCGACGTGAAAACGTCTTTCTTCTCGACATACTGTACATTGGTAGCCAGTCTTATATTCTTGTGTTACAAAACACCGTCATTTTTCAATCACTAATAACTACGGGACTGACAACGCGTTTCTTCTTTAATGCTGCCGTAGGTCTGACATTTAATCGGCATTGGACACCTTAGGTTTTTTCGAATTCGACTTGATGCAAGCTCTCTCATTTACGACTCATATGAGCCAATATCTTCCATATTTACTTCTCCTACGATGCCGCCGTATCTCTCACACTTGTTCGGCACTTATCATTTTTGATTGTATATATTTTGATGCGGTTTTTCTTCGATTTGAGTTTTTTGCAAGTCTATGCATATTTCCGCCTCATATGAGACAATATCTTCCATAATTTTTCGATTTTCAAATTCATACCTATATTTGCTTCTCTTTTGGAATATATTTTTATATATTCTCTTTAGGTCCTGGTAGCTCTTTTTATGCTTTTTACAATGATACCCTCGCACAACGCTTAAAAATAACAATCACGCGTAAGCGCTTGCACAAGCCCGATGACGTCAAGGGAAAAACAAGCGCCGCACAATAAATACCTACAAATATGTTCTATCCACTGGGGCCTCAACAGTTGTTATTGCGTTATTAGTCTTGTAGTTATTTGCTATTGAAAAATGACGGTGTTTTGTAATACAGGAATGTTAACCAATGTACATACTCAACGAGAAGAGAGACGTTTTCACGTCAAAAGATTAGATTGTCTACTCTTGTTGATTGTTGTTGATTGACTGTTGATTTGGCTCAAAGTTTCCGATAGGATTTCAGGTTGTGAAGTTGATGCCATCGGTAACGTGAATTCATCTATGCTGTTGAATGCACTTACATGTTTGGCCTTCAAATGCTTTGACAAGTTGGCGATGGCACCTCTGTAGTAAACGTTTGTGAGGGGGAGAAAAGGTTTCATATCAAGTCTTGAGGCGACTTGCTAAAGAGGGAAGGCAAAGGCGATGATGAACTCACTTCCTTTCCTTCATAGGATCCCGTTTAACGATTTGGGGCAGAAGACGTCTGAGACAACGTAGAAGGAGGGAAGAGCTAATCGGAGCAGCCCTGAAAGCCGTGAAGGTTCGAGCGCTCAATCGAAAAGTCCTTGTCAGAATTCGAGCGGCGGACGTGTTCTGGCTGGCCAATGCTAGCTAGTTCGGTGTTATTGGGGTGGTTTCTTTGCTCGAAGCTGACCACCGGATCGACTACAGAAAAAAAATAACACGTCCTCTAGGTTCGTGCCGACGTGTAGTCGCGCTGTTCCCAATTTATGGGGCAAGAGGGGAAGATAAAGCGGAGAGGAAAGGGAGGTTGGGAACCCATTGAATCTAGTGACCCCGAAGTGCAAAAGAAAAGGAATATACAAAAAAAATGGAAGGGACACAACAACCAGGGAAATCCTCAGCGACGCCAAGAAGGAAAAGAATAAAAAGCAAAAATGGAAAAAAGAACGGGGGGGATAAGAGATCAGGGAACTGGACAGAAGGGACTTCCAGGACCGGAATCAGGGGGTAAAGGAAAGGAGGAGGGGTTCCAATTAGGACGAGGAATGGTAAGATGGGGAGCGACGCCGTAGATCGACGGACCATCTCCGTCTCGTTGGTGGATCCTGGTGTTCTGGATCCACCGTAGCCCACCCAACCATGAAAAGCCACCGTTAACCCGTGCGCGATTCGGCTTTCTTCCATATCGACTATCTACTACGGTCTCTCGGAAGTGCGAAGGGATACGGGAATCCTGTCACTACGTATAAGTTACCACGTTTTTTTTCTTTTAAATCATTAGAATTTGTTTCAAAATAAAAAAAAAAAAACATCAGTTAAAATTTCTGGTGACCATGGAGCCTTCACTACTTTTTGGTCGCAATCGTAATGGTCCTTTAGAGTAATGTTCTAGAACAAACACACGATGGTGTTATATGTTATCCTAGGGGCACCGTTCAATGTGGGAATACAATATTTTTGCTATTTGACACATATTCAAATGTTTCCCTTTTGTATCAAGTAAGTTTTGTTGTGAATGATGTCAAGCTAAGAATAAATATAATTAGAAATAACTAATTCACATTGCTCACCATACCCATAACAACATCGAAAGACATAAGCAATCGAAAGAAGATCACTATGCTCGTCATCAAGCATAACCATAACACGGGAAGGTTATGATAACTATCATAAGCAAATCTAAAAACTAGAAGATAAATATAACCAATACCTCAATGATTACAGAACCAATACTTGCTTGAACATGGGACACTGAAAACTTATGATATTCCGTAGAAACATAAAATACACGATTTCACAACATCTCTCTGTCATAACCTACTCCGAAATGTCAAAACGAAAATGTAAACAACTCACGCGATCAGTTCTAAAAAACTAGGCTGGTCGCTGAGAGATGGCGCCACGGCACACAAGGTGGATTTCGTGAAAAATGGCAACCACGCAAAAACGAAGCAAAGTCCCGGTTTCAGGAAATATAATGCGAGGAAAATTTCAGGAAATTATCAGTCGCTGATTGGATCTCTCCTTGGAGCTAGCTTGGAAAAGTGGGCACTTAAAAGGAAATAGTAAGTAGATCCCTACCGAAAATGGTTCTAGCAACCTATCGGTTTTTAGGAAACCCAAAGGGTTGAAAGTGGTTCTTGTAACCCACCAACTCGGGCTCCAGCCACACCGCCGAACACGGTTCTCGTAACCTATCGGTATTGGAGGGGAATTCTCAGTTGAAAGCGGCTATCAGAGCCCTACAACTAAGTTCCTAACCAGGCATTAATCAGGGCTATTTCGTAGTGTCGGGGACAGCACGAGCTACGCTAGCGGAGGCACTACGGGAGTCAGCGGCCGGCCCAAGAACAATCTCCTTGGAAGAGTACCGGGCCAGGAGACGAGGTAGGAAGGAAGAAGACACACCAGCACTGGAGCCCCCTTATCCCCCGAAGTATCGCACTGGCGCAGAAACTAAGTTCCGGCGAGCAACTAAGGAGGTTCGGCGTCGCCTGCTGATTGCGGTGGGGCAAGAAGAGCGTGTGCGGATCAGCCGTGAGCTCCAGAGGCTCCATAGCGAACGGCTGCGATACCGCCAAGAGAAGAGGCAGGCACGAAAGCGGCAGAAAACCAATACACAGGCACGAAAGCGGCAGAGAACCAATACAAGAAGGAAGAGACAGAAATAAATTACAAATGTATAGTCATAAGTAAAAAACACAAATAAATAGAACTTAGTTTAAATGAACGTACATTTCGGTTGTAAGGATTTAAAGGCAAATGTTTGAATTTACGAATAGCCCGAGGTTAGGCAAAATTTGGTAGCCTCACCTAGAAAGAATTTACATTAGAAAATAGTGATAACATTTGGGTTTATATAGAGTAAAGGTATCAACAAGGAAATTATAGTGGAAAATAAATGTAACATTTTGGATTATATAGAGTAAAGGTATCAATAAGGAAATTATACTGGAAAATAAATACTACATTTTGGATTATATAGAGTAAAGATATCAATATGGAAATTATACTGGAAAATAAACATAACACTTTGGCTTATATAGAGTAAAGGTAGCAATAAGGAAATTATATTGGGAAATAAATATAACATTTTGGCTTATATAGAGTAAAGGTAGCAATAAGGAAATTGAATTAGAAAATATTTATTACATTTTGAATTGTAATAGCTAAGGAATTTGAACTAACTAAATTGTTGAGCAATAAACAGATGATTCATTCAACCAAAAAATGTATTTAAAGCCTACCTTCAACATAAAGCTAACAATGAAGCTAAAAGTAAAACTACCCACTGGTTACTAGCATAAAAATAAAATTATATAACAAGAAAAAATATAATTATATATACTAGGGGGCGCCCCCTGCTCGCTACGCTCGCCAACCCCCGTTGTTCGCTCCGCTCATTCTAATAGCTCGCGCATGGAGCTATATATACAGTAGCATTGTTAGTAAAAAGGTTAGTTAGTTCAGACTGTAGTAGATATAATTTCAGCTCATTTTGTACGTCAAAGTACATCTACATTGAATGAGGCCCTATCTATAATTATCAAAAACCTTGCGGGTGGGGTTGCGGATCTTAAAAGATCTTAAAATTTTCTCATACAAAATACTTTTTGTAAAAATTCTTTCATCTTCTGCCAAATGACATTGGCTTTGTGTTTCAGAAATCTATATATAAATAGGCGACACGTATTTTTGTTATCCCTTTTACAGGAAACCAGGTCGAATTACCAGCATAAAAATTATACCATTCGAAAGATTAGTTTTTCCTCTATGTGCATCACCTAATTTTTTTTCTTAAATTTAATTATTAATTAGTTTAATTTTAAATTGAAATTAAAAAATTCAATGGGATAGTATGTGTGAATTGAGCACACGTATAGCGTAGATGATGCTTTTGGGAAGAATGTGTGCGTGTGAATGTTTTACTTTTTGCCCGGAAATATGCAACCATATGTGAATTTTTGGTTTGTGTCCCCGATACATAACAAGTACTAAATGTCGAAAATCAAACCAAATGGATCAATCTTCTACTGGTGACACAAACCAAAAGAATTAACATATAATTGCATTCCTCTACGAAAAAATTAAAATAGATAGATAGATCATACGTTCGACTGAATAAACAACCATTTATGCCAAATACGTGCATTCTTTTCACTCAAACCTAATATCTATGCCAATGATAATGTGAGGGGCAAATGCAGCCATATACCAGACAATATTCACATGTTCATTCTTTTGTTTTTTGCCTGGAAGAAGGCAACCGTTGGCTAGTAAAATTGCATTCTTACAGACAAAAGCCAAAACAATGAACATATGGCCACAGACAATAATATGGATGCATTACCACAGAAAAATTTAAGGCCATCTTTTACTTATACCATTGTTTTTCGCTAATTTGATAAAAATATATGCAAATTTTATTTCAAAAAATATGGAAAATCACAATTTTACAGTTATTTCTAGAAAACGCGAAGTTATCTTTCACGAACATTTATGGAAAGCGAACGAAAGTCTGAGTTTTATCATGTTTCCCAACTTTTGTATGGACCCACATTTAAAACATAATTTAGAGAAATATGATATATGGCCAAAAGTTGGGAAATGAAAAAATAATAGGGGTTGGTCATACCCCCTAGAATGCTTGATTTAGCCGCTACGAGCAAAAAACTGTTAAAAATTTAAAATCTGAAATTATATCATATTTCCAAACTTTTGTCTGCTCGCTCTTAAAACCTCAATTTAGAGAAAAAAGGAAAGGTAGAAAATGAAGGTTGGTACGTTTGCACGGAAATTCCAGATAAATTTTATTTACAATATACAATGTATTTCCCACAACTTCATAATTTAGTTAAAAACCACATGATCCACGGTTCATGTGGTTTATTGAATCGTATCCCCTTCTGTATCAGAGATGATAAATGCAGCAGAAGCTGTTCTAAGGACTTTTAAATACAACTCAGGGCAATGTTAGATGCGCCGTGTTAATGGTATAACAGTTGACTTTCGTGGCCACTCTGTTGACAGCCGTTATGCTGTTCCTTAAAATCCATATATTTTAGCGAAATTTGATTGCTACTTAAATGTGGAAGTTCTTGGCACAGTTAAGAGCCTGAAATATATGCACAAATATGTTAATAAGGGATGCGACTGTGCCTCATTACAGTTTGGAAGAGTTTGAGGTGGAGTTGAGGGCAAAGTTTATATAGATGAAATCAATAGCTTTTTGTCCGGTCATTTTGTTGGATCTACGGAAGCCAATTGGCGCATGAATGAGTATCCAATGCATTACCAGTCACGTAATATATTATAGTTCGACTTGAATGTTACTTGCCTCACCGGCAAAATGTAGTCTTTAGGGAAGGAAATGTTCAGCAAGCTCTTACAAATCACAGAAGAACAAAATTGACTGCATTCTATGAAATCAATCGAATTAGTTCTTCCGAGTTTCTATATACAGAGTCGCCGATACATTATATTTAGGGTTATAAAGAAAAGAAATCGAAAAACCTCAAAGAGGAAGTAGTAGAGCTATTGCTACATTATTTTATGTTTTATGTTGAGATGTTCCATTTGAGACTATTTTGCTTCATGTTCGAGGTCCCATCAGGATTTGGGTACTGTTGGGAGCATTATTTACTGCACATTTTCAGCACATGCACGACGTATCGCATGAAATTATGGAGAGTGGCGTGAATATTTATTAGAAGTAAAAGAGTGTTAGTCCTCTCAGCAGTTAAGAGAGTTATTTGCCATATCCTATTTGTGGTATGAACGTTCCTACAAACGAATTAGATTTGTGGAATGAATTCAAAATATTCATGTGTGAAGACGTTTTAAGAAATTCTTCAGAAAATGATTCATATAACCGTGCTTTATTAGCTATTTAGGAAATTTTTTTCAGTAAACGATTCATTCGGTACTCAAACTAAACTTTTCGGATATAAGACTATTTTACTCTGTGGAGATTTTTGACGAATATTGCCACCTACATCTCACGGTACACGTGTACCACTTATTGAGATACCACTTATTGCCTTACTTCATGGTCCAAATTTTCAAAATTCCACAAAATAACTTTTACTCAAAACATGAGAGCTTTACCTCATGAGATTGAATTCGTTGAATTTCTTAAACCTCTTGGTAATGGAACTTTACCCACATTTCCAGATTACAGCCAAGATGTTATTGAAATTCCTACCCATTTAGTTAGCTGCAACTTCGTGATTCCAGATACTTATGGTAATGTATCTGAAACCATAAAGTCTAACGATATTCTCAATTCGGTTATCTTAGCACCCAAATATCAAGGCTGTACTTTCATTGATGCAGAAATCTTTAACAGCCTGGCCGGAGCGAAACGAATATATTTGAGTTCCGATAAAATCTTGAGTGATGATTATAGAGAGCAACATAATTTTCCAGTAGAATTTTTAAACTCAGTTGATGTTAGTTGGCTCCCGATCCCACAAATTCATTTTAAAAACCAAATTACATACTTTAACTTATTCGTAATTTGTGTACAGGACATGACTTGATTGGTCAATGGTACACATATTCGTTAAGTTCAAATGCAAAAGAAAATTTTTTTGGATTGTGAGATTTTAGCAGGAGTTTTCCGAAACAAACGTATTTTTACACGTGTGACGTATTTTTGCCGTTTTCCTTTCAAGAAACTCAACTTCCCGTCATTCTGGCTTTTGCGATGACAATTAATAAATCCCAGGGGCAAACGTTTCAAAAATCAGGAATCTTACTCAAACAACCTATATTTTGTCACCGTTAATTGTATGTTGTAGCCAGTAGAGTTAGATCGTTTAACCGATTTCGTGTTTATATGTATTTCTGAAACACAAAGCCAAGGTCATTTGGCAGAAGATGAAAGAATTTTTACAAAAAGTATTTTGTATGAGAAAATTTTAAGATCTTTTAAGATCCGCAACCCCACCCGCAAGGTTTTTGATAATTATAGATAGGGCCTCATTCAATATAGATGTACTTTGACGTGCAAAATGAGCTGAAATGATTGCTACTACAGTCTGAACTAAATAAACTTTTTACTTACAATGCTACTGTATATATAGCTCAATGCGCGAGCTATTAGTGTGAGCGGAGCGAACGGCGGGGGTTGGCGAGCGTAGCGAGCAGGGGCGCCCCCCTAGTACATATAAACACGCAATCGGTTAAACGATCTAACTCTTCTGGCTACAACATACAATTAACAGTGAGAAAATATAGGTTGTTTGAGTAAGATTCCTGATTTTTGAAACGTTTGCCCCTGGGATTTATTTATTGTCATCGCAAAAGCCAGAATGACGGGAAGTTGAGTTTCTTGAAAAGAAAAAGGCAAAAATACGTCACACGTGTCGAAATGCGCGTGTTTCGGAAAACTCCTGCTAAAATCTCACAATCCAAAAAATTTTCTTTTGCATTTGAACTAAACGAATACGTGTACTATTGACCAAGCAAGTCATGTCCTGTACGCAAATTACGAATAAGTAAAAGTATGCAATTTGGTTTTTAAAATAAATTTCTGGGATCGGGAGCCAACTTACATCAACTGAGTTTAAAAATTCTACTGGAAAATTATTTTGCTCTCAATAATCATCACTCAAGATTTTATCGGAACTCAAATATATTCGTTTCTCTCCGGCCAGGCTGTTAGAGATTTCTGCATCAATGAAAGTACAGCCTTCATATTTGGGAGCTAATATAACCGAATTGAGAATATCGTTAAACTTTATGGTTTCAGATACATTGCCATAAGTATCTGGAATCACGAAGTTGCAGCTAACTAAATGGGTAGGAATTTCAATAACATCTTGGCTGTAATCTGGAAATGTGGGTAAAGTTCCATTACCAAGAGATTTAAGAAATTCAACGAATTCAATCTCATGAGGTAAAGCTTTCATGTTTTGAGTAAAAGTTATTTTGTGGAATTTTGAAATTTTGGACCATGAAGTAAGGCAATAAGTGGTATCTCAATAAGTGGTACACGTGTACCGTGGGATGTAGGTGGCAATATTCGTCAAAAATCTCCACAGAGTAAAATAGTCTTATATCCGAAAAGTTTATTTGGAGTACCGAATGAATCAATTACTGAAAAAAATTTCCTAAAAAGCTAATAAAGCACGGTTATATGAATCATTTTCTGAAGACTTTCTTAAAACGTCTTCACACCTGAATATTTTGAATTCATTACACAAATCTAATGCATTTGTAGGAACGTTCATACCACAAATAGGATATGGCAAATAACTCTCTTAACTGCTGAGAATACTAACACTCTTTTACTTCTAATAAATATTCACGCCACTCTCCATAATTTCATGCGACACGTCGTGCATGTGCTGAAAATGTGCAGTAAATAATGTTCCCAACAGTACCCAAATCCTGATGGGACCTCGAACATGAAGCAAAATAGTCTCAAATGGAACATCTCAACATAAAACATAAAATAATGTAGCAATAGCTCTACTACTTCCTCTTTGAGGTTTTTCGATTTCTTTTCTTTATCTACCTAAATATAATGTATCGGCGTCTCTGTATATAGAAACTCGGAAGAACTAATTCGATTGATTTCATAGAATGCATTCAATTTTGTTCTTCTGAGAATTGTAAGAGCTTGCTGAACATTTCCTTCCCCAAAGACTACATTTTGCCGGTGAGGCAAGTAACATTCAAGTCGAACTATAATATATTACGTAACTGGCAATGCACTGGATACTCATTCATGCGCCAATTAGCTTCCGTAGATCCAACATAGTGACCGGACAAAGAGCTATTGATTTCATCTATATAAACTTTGCCCTCAACTCCAGCTCAAACTCTTCCAAACTGTAATGAGGCACAGTCGTATCCCTTATTAACATATTTGTGCATATATTTTAGGCTCTTAACTGTGCCAAGAACTTCCACATTTAAGTAGCAATCAAATTTCGCTAAAAGATATGGATTTTAAGGAACAGCATAACGGCTGTCAACAGAGTGGCCACGAAAGTCAACTGTTATACCATTAACACGGCGCATCTAGCATTGCCCTGAGTTGTATTGTAAAAGTCCTTAGAAACGCTTTTGCTGCATTTACCATCTCTGATACAGACGGGGATACGATTCAATAAACCACATGAACCGTGGATCATGTGGTTTTTAACTAAATTATGAAGTTGTGGGAAATACATTGTATATTGTAAATAAAATATATCTGGAATTTTCGTACAAACGTACCAACCTTCATTTCGTACCTTTTTTTTTTTCTCTAAATTGAGATTTTAAGGGCGAGCAGACAAAAGTTTGGAAATATGATATAATTTCAGATTTTCAATTTTAAACAGTTTTTGGCTCGTAGCGGCTAAATCAAGCATTCTGGGGGTATGACCAACCCCTATTATTTTTGCATTTCCCAACTTTTGGCCATGTATTATATTTCTCTAAATAATGTTTTAAATGTGGGTCCATACAAAAGTTGGGAAACATGATAAAATTCAGACTTTCGTTCGCTTTCCATAAATACTCGTGAAAGATAACCTCGCTTTTTCTAGAAATAACTGTAAAATTGTGATTTTCCATATTTTTTGAAATAAAATTTGCATATATTTTTATCAAATTAGCAAAAAACAATGGTATAACCAAACGATGGCTTTAAATTTGTCTGTGGTAATGCATCCATATTATTGTCTGTGGCCATATGTTCATTGTTTTAGCTTTTGTCTGGAAGAATGCAATTTTATTAGCCAACGGTTGCCTTCTTCCAGGCAAAAAACAAAAGAATGAACATGTGAATATTGTCTGTGATATCGCTGCAATTGCCCCTCACATTTTCATTGGCATAGATATTAGGTTTGAGTGAAAAGAATGCACGTATTTGGCATAAATGGTTGTTTATTCAGTCGAACGCATGATCTCTGCTAATGATAATGTTACATAAGTATGTTCTATATTTTAATTTTTTCGTAGAGGAATGCAATTATATGTTAATTCTTTTGGTTTGTGTCACCTGTAGAAGATTGATCCATTTGGTTTGATTTTCGACTAATTTAGTACTTGTTATGTATCGGGGACACAAACCAAAAATTCACATATGGTTGCATATTTCCAGGCAAAAAGTAAAACATTTACACGCACACATTCTTCCCAAAAGCATCATCTACGCTATACGTGTGCTCAATTCACACATACTATCCCATTGAATTTTTTAATTTCAATTTAAAATTAAACTAATTTATAATTAAATTTTAGAAAACAAATTAGGTGATGCACATAGAGGAAAAACTAATCTTTCGAATGGTATAATTTTTATGCTGGTAGTTCCACCTGGTTTCCTGTAAAAGGGATAACAAAAATACGTGTCGCCTATTTATATATAGATATAAGAACACTGATTCTGATATATATATATAACAGTTTTGGTCAGAAATCTCTTACCTCACTGTTCCTCACTGACTAAAAATATGTCTTCGCAGTGTACCGCACTTACCTTCGTCATCACACCTTGACCGATGGGATCGTTTTACTACAGGTGCCATCGACCAAGCCTCGTCAGCGTCTTCCAGAAAGAAAAATGAACCGAGCATGCTTTCATTCATCGTCGAAATAGCTGAGTCAATTCTGCTTACCATTAAAATTCAACTATTTCGACGATGAAATCAGTTCCTACTCAAGTTACTACTTACCTGAGACAAATTGCGTACAAACAAAATATTCTTAGTATCCAAGGAGCCACTTTGCCCAGGTAAGCATTTTTTATGTATAAAAATCTCGTCAAATTAAATAAAAGTTCAGTTGTTAATTAGAACCAAAGCCTTTCACTCCTTCCTCATAATCGATCGTGTATCGGTCTAAGACCTTTGCACACTTCAACACAAGTCTTGGTGTAACACCTTGATTTGCTTTGTCAAACCTTCCCCCCTTTTGAAAAGGAGTCAAAAAGAGTTAGTTAGAGGTGTAACACCTTAACTAATTGCATTAAGGCACAGGCAAAAGAGTCTGCGCTCAACATTGGTGACCCCGACGTGATTCACGTCATGCGAACTCCAAACCATTCAAGTTTACGCGAATTTTAGCCCGTTCACCGTTGCGACAAATCGTCAAACCGCGAATACCGTCAAGATCGTTTCATCCCGAGCATCCTGAAGAAGAAGCAGCTGAAGTTTCCATCCTATCGGCGCCACTTCCAACATTCCGAGACAACATTACCTCATTTGTGGCAGTCAACTTACTCAAGCCACTGTTTGCTCTCGTCGTTCCACTTCGTTAAACTTCAGTAATAACGAGAATGTCCTCTTTGGAAGAACTTGCAAAACAACAGAACGAGACAGGAGGAGAAATCCAGAGGCATATAAGGAACTACAAGAAGGATTCTCCGACACGCAAAGACGACGAATACCTAGTTAACAAGTCCAAGGCCATAACGGAACTCTGGGAGACGTTCCAATCTGTGGACTACGGTATTCGGGCTCAATATGACCTCGAAACCAGTCATCCATATTTCCAGAAACAATACTTTGCCAACATCGAGGAGCTGTACAAGTGGTTTATCGAGGACGTCAAACTACGCTTAAGCAGTCAAACAAGCACTCAATCCACGGAGAATGCGTCAAGCAGTCACAAGCCTGAAGATGCCAAGCCATCTAACGCCGGAAGTTCTCCACTTCAGGTCACGCTACGGAGATTGAACGCTGCAATCGTCTCATTAAGGCGCGCCTTGGACTCAGTCCAAAACTTTCCCCCTCAACAAAACACTGTCGTGTAACCTCGTAAAGTGCCGTTCCATTGAACGCCTGTGGACAAACCTGGAGACCCTGCATGATGCCATCTGGGGAATGACAGACGACCCCATTGCTGCTGGATTTGATCAAGAAGCGTATCTTTTGCTGTCCGACGAAGTAGAGTCTACAATAATAGACTTACAACAACATTCTACACCATCCACACATCCAGTCACAAGTGATGTTTCGCCCAAGGTTAAGCTGCCAACCAACACATTGCCAAAATTTGAAAGCAATTATCTTAGCTGGAAGCAGTTCCACGACCTGTTCTTGCAAGTGGCTCACGAACAAAATCTGGGCAATGCGCAGAAAATGTGGTACCTCAAGAAGAGTTTAACTGGTGAAGCAGAGCGATGTATTAGCCACCTAACAATCTCCGACGCGAAATATCTGTCTGCTTGGAATCTTCTCAAGGACAGATATGACAATGACAGATTGTTGGTAGCAGCCCTCATTAACAAGTTATTGAACCAATCGTTCATTCACACCGAATCAGCCACAGCCATCAAGTCACTCCGTGACACAACTCGATAGTGCCTGCTAAGTTTCATGAATCTCAAAATTGACATCAAAAACTGGGATCCTCTGGTGCACCACATCCTCATCAAAAAACTAGACGGAGTTTCGCACACGCTTTACGAGCAAGGCCTGGAACATCCTAGGAAATTGCTATCTATGGAGCACTTCCTTGCGTTCCCAGAAAGGCGATTCCAGTCACTAGAATCCCTTCCTATCACAAACTCAAGAAACGCCGCTAACGACATTAATTTCGGCAGAGGACGACCCCCAAGGGCATGAGCTGTCGTATCCTCAAGGACGCCGTGCTTCGTGTGTAAAGGAGATCATCCAATCGTTTCCTGCTCCAGTTTCCTCAATCACAGTCCTGACAAGCGCCTTAAACTCATACAACGCGCTGGTCGCTGCGTTAATTGCCTCAAGAAGGAACATCGCTCCAATCAATGTCCCTCTGGTAATTGCCACAATTGCTCCAGGAAACACAATACATTGCTTCATTTGGAAGACAACAGCCCAAGATCTCAAGCTTCGGGCAACCAGTCACCTCCCGCAGTCAACAACCCACAAATACAAGCACACCCAGATTCAAGCCCTAAGGAAGCTGCGTCGCTCAGTTCCAGCACTCCCTTAACTGTCGGCGCTTATACTCTGTTGAGTGCGGTCCTCCTCAAGGTCACGGATAGCTGGGCAAACCAAATTCAGGCAAGAGCCTTGTGAGACTCCGGTTCCCAGCTAAATTTCATTTCGGAAAGACTTTTAAAAAGATTGGGCCTCCAAGAAACGCGACATTCAGTTACCATTGGTGGGATCGGTTCGATAGCACAGAACACACGCTCAAGAGCCAACATCGAAATACATTCCAACATAACTGACTTCAGCGCAAGCATAGACGTTCATGTCTTACCAAGGATAATAGCACCGCAACCCTCGCAACATATCGAGAAGACGTTCTGGCCTGACAACATAAGGTTGGCCGATCCACAATTTCATCGTCCCGGTCCCATTGACATTCTTATCGAAGCCGAGCTGTTCTATTCAGTTCTCTCTGTTGGCCAAATAAAATTGGGAGAGCAACTTCCTATACTCCATAACACGGTTTTCGGTTGGACCGTGTCAGGCCGAATCGCCACGCCCAGCTCAGTAACTAACCTCGCACACTGCGGAATATGCAGCGAAGATGAAACTTTGGACCACATCCAAAAATTCTGGCAGCTTGAGGAAACTGAACATGGCTCAAATAGTTATACCGCTGCTGAAAACAAATGTGAGAAATTCTTCATCCGGACTACGAAAAGGGACAACCACGGCCGGTTCGTTGTCCGACTTCCGTTCCGATGCGATCCACATGAATTGGGTGAGTCCAGTGACACGGCACTTCGACGCTTCCACTCCTTGGAAAGGAGACTAGCTAAGGATCAAACATTAAGGCAGCAGTACAACGCGTTCATGAGGGAATACATAGAGTTGGGTCATATGAAGGAAGTCTGCTGCACTATGGTAGAAGAGCCCTACTATTTCCTTCCACATCATTGCGTCGTCAGACCTGAAAGCACAACGACTAAATTACGAGTGGTCTTCGATGGATCAGCGAAAACAACCAGCAATCTGTCACTGAATAATGTCTTGGCAGTCGGGCCAGCCATTCAGAGTGACGTCTTCACAATATTACTACGCTTCCGCCTTCCTCGATACGTCTTCACCACGGACATCGAAAAAATGTACCGGCAAATCCAAGTTGACCCAGCTGACCAAAAATACCAGTTGATATGGTGGAGGGACGATGTTTATAAACCATTGAAGTGGTATCAGCTTTGTACTGTCGCGTATGGTACTGCTCCAGCTTCTTATCTCGCCACGCGCACCTTACATATGCTAGCCGACAATGTGAAGGACCAGTACCCCCTTGCCGCTCAATCGCTCAAAAACGATTTTTATGTGGATGACGTTTTGTCTGGGTCGGACCACTTACACACCTGCCTGCTAAAGCAAACCGAATTGTTATCATCTCTGAAAACCGCGGGCATAAGGCTTCGTAAGTGGTGCGCACACCATCCTCACCTACTCAAAGAAATACCAGCTGAGGATCAAGCAATTGAACTAGACTTCAGTAACCATTCCGACGACAGCGTCAAAACGATGGGGTTAACCTGGCAACCCAAATCTGATTCTTTCGCCATTCGAAGCACTTTAATCCCTACGCAAAGGGTCACGAAGCGAACCGCTTCTTCTGACATCGCACACATCTTTGACCCATTGGGCATATTGGCTCCAGTGCTCATAACGGCGAAGCTGTTTTTGCAGAAACTGTGGGAGTTAAAACTCGATTGGGACGCTTCACTTCCACAAGAACTGCATACCAAATGGATCAGCTTCAGAGATGGCTTGAGCGCATTAAACCACATAACGTTCCCCAGACATGTATTGGCTCACAAAATAAGCTCCCAAATACAACTACACATTTTCGCTGATGCCTCAGAGAAGGCATATGGTGCTACCGCGTACATCAGGTCCGTAGGGCGAGACAACGTTGTCATTGTACGATTACTATGTGCCAAGTCCAAGGTTGCACCAATCAAGCAAATAACACTACCTCGCCTCGAGTTATGCGCCGCCAAATTGGCCACACAGCTCAAACAGCGCATTAAAAAGGATCTGCAGTTGAACACCAATCAAATCTTCCTTTCAACCGATTCATCAATAGTTCTCGCTGGCTTACATCGCTGTTTTTTGTTGCTTCGCTATGAAGGCCGTTCATTTGGAATTGGTGAGCGATTTATCAACGGATGGCTTTCTCGGTGCCTTGCGTCGATTGATATCACGGCGAGGACAATGCCGGAAAATTTATTGCGACAACGCCACCAACTTTGTCGGTGCTCGAAATCAATTACAGGAGCTCAATGATGTCTTCAACAAGAATGCTTCCAAGGAGAAACTACTCAAGGAATGCAGTTCTCGAGGTATTGACTTTCACTTTATCCCTCCTCGAGTTCCTCATTTCGGTGGGCTGTGGGAAGCCGCCGTCAAATCTGCAAAGAATCTAATGCAGCATAGTCTTGCTTCGGCTTCATTAACATATGAAGAAATGGAGACAGTCATCGTGGGAGTAGAAGCTATTTTGAATTCTCGCCCCATTACGCCAATGTCTGATGACGCCAATGATCTCGCCGCCCTCACGCCAGCACACTTCTTGATTGGTGAGCCACTAACAGCGCTCGTCGACCCTCAGGCTCGTTCAAACAAGGTCAGTTTATTAACTCGGTGGAAGCTTGTCACGTACGTCAAGAACGAGTTCTGGAAACGATGGTCGACTGAATATTTAAATCAACTCCAACATCGAGTTAAATGGAAACATACGGCCCAAAACGTCTCACCCGACACAATGGTCATCATGAAGGAAGATAACCTTCCATCGTTGAAGTGGCCATTGGGGCGCGTAACCAACGTCGTTAAGGGAGAGGACGGACTCTTTCGAGTTGTCGATGTAAAAACAGCCAATAACATCTTGCGCCGACCAATACACCGATTGGCACCACTCCCCATCGAAAATGAAGACGTTAACGACATGGAACCAGCCGAGCAACCAAAAAAGAGAACGATGCCTCAACCATCAGTGGACCAAGGCCCCACGCCAGTTAAACACGCTCGCTCCGCTCTTTTCACCGTGTTACTAGTATGTCTCTTCCTGTCCCCGGTCACGGCATCTCGGGCAACTATAACTCCGTTCACTACAAACCCAGGCGTCTATTTTGAAAACTTAGGCAGAGCAAGCATTATTACCAGTGATTGGAATGTTATAACATATTATGACATGCAATCATTTTGGAGGGAGTTCGAACTTCTACAAACGTTTAGTGCATCCTTATGAAACTTATCATCTACCATGCCCAAACCGGAATCTCATCACAAAATAGCCAAGCAAGTTAACCGTGTAGTGGATGAGCTCAGCCAGACCAATCAACTTTTAAGAAGTCCTCCAACAGGTCGAGCAAGACGAGGACTGCTCAACATCGTTGGTAACGCAGCAAACTTTATGTTTGGTGTCCTCCATTCTAAATACGCTGAAGAAATGTCCATGACCATTGACTCTATAAGGAACAACGAAGGACATTTAGCAAATCTGTTGTGTAACCAAACCTCCATTCTAGACGCTACGGTCAATATTATGAAAAAGGATCACCAGGCTATTGACATGGAGTTTCAGAGAGTTGAGTCTCACTTAAATGATTTATCCACACAGATAAACGCAATGCACAACGACGCACAACAAGAAGCTCGATCTCGGTTCTTCATCCTATTGTCGTTACAAGCTACAAGCTCGCTACACTACTACCGATCCCTTCACTGTAAACACTTGTTGAATGATTTTCATTCAACGCCGGGGAGGATGTTCAGAAATCTCTTACCTCACTGTTCCTCACTGACTAAAAATATGTCACCGCAGTGTACCGCACTTACCTTCGTCATCACACCTTGACCGATGGGATCGTTTTACTACAGGAGCCATCGACCAAGCCTCGTCAGCGTCTGTCAGAAAGAGAAATGAACCGAGCATGCTTTCATTCATCGTCGAAATAGCTGAGTCAATTTTGCTTATCATTAAAATTCAACTATTTCGACGATGAAATCAGTTCCTACTCTAGTTACTACTTACCTGAGGCAAATTGCGTACAAACAAAATATTCTTAGTATCCAAGGAGCCAATTTGCCCAGATAAGCATTTTTTATGTATAAAAATCTCGTCAAATTAAATAAAAGTTCAGTTGTTAATTAGAACCAAAGCCTTTCACTCCTTCCTCATAATCGATCGTGTATCAGTCTAAGACCTTTGCACACTTCAACACAAGTCTTGGTGTAACACCTTGATTTGCTTTGTCAATCCTTCCCCCTTTTGAAAAGGAGTCAAAAAGAGTTAGTTAGAGGTGTAACACCTTAACTAATTGCATTAAGGCACAGGCAAAAGAGTCTGCGCTCAACAAGTTTGATAAATGTGTTATAATAGCCAAATTAAGTCAATTTTTCTCTTGAATAAACGACTGAGATTATTAGTAGCACAAAAAAAAATCATGTGATCTTTGAATTTTTTACCAGTTTTGTTCTTTTATTATATTACTAGCCGTACCCGCCCGCTTTGCTGGGCATAACGTAATACTGCATATCTTCTTTTTTAATTGTAACATAAGTTCAAAAACTTCCAAAAAATCTTTGGCTTTTTCAATCATGTTTTTATTCTACAAATTTTCGGCAAAATACCTTATCTTATATACATTTTCTGAATGTGAATTTCTTATGGCACAGTAACATTTGATGGGTTAATCCGATCCGATTGGCCACATCAACGAAACGCCCACGCCGTGTAAATTTATTTACGGCGAATTTGTTGAAAAATATTGCTTTCTTCTACTTACAAAAAAAGTTAAGGTTTGTGTACCATTGGAAAAAAAAATAACAAAATTTTTGTGTTACAAAAATATGTGTACCATTGGAGAGTAAAATTGACTCCCGTACACGTAAATAAATTCAAAAATTTCTGTTTTCTGTGTAGATATGTATAGTATGTTTAATTTATTTGAAGAAAAAATATACTAACTGAATTTCCAATACATGAAAAATTACAAAATTTTTCCGAAAAACGCGAGATTTTGCATTTACGAACTTTAATCTGAATTTTATCATATATCATAACTTTTGTTTGGACACACCTTTAAAAACTCAATTCAGAGAAAAAAGATGTATCGAAAAAATATAGGTAGTTTTAAAAAAATGGGAGTTGGTTATACGTTTGAACCACGTAGGATGCTTCATTGAGCCGCTAGGGACAAAAAATCGTTGAAAATTCAAAATCTGTCAATCTCAATTTCCAATGCACACCTTTAAAACCTCAATCTAGAGAGAAATAGTGTATGAAATGAAGGTAGGAAATGTCAAAATAATGAGGGTTGGTCATACATATGAATCCCGTAGAACGCTTCGTTTAGCCGCTACGGGCAAAAAATCGTTAAAAATTCAAAATTTTACCGGAAAAGTACCCTTAATACTGGAAGAAAAGTGGTCAACTTGGGACCGGAAATTACGATGTCCTACGATCTGAAATTCAAAAAAAATATTAACCATTTTCCACTAATTTGAACAAATCCCCCTGCCATGGGTTGAATGAACCAAAATTGTATTGAATAATCCTAGCAAAATTTATGGAAAATAATTAGAACCGCCTCTACGGTATTGCAGAGTGCCAAATGAAAGAGAATTCTTGAGAGAGAGCTTTTGTTCCGATTTGCAAAAGCGAAAAGTAACGGTTCAATCATACGCAAGTAAAGGTTGACGTTTTCGTATTCGAGATGGGCGTAAGAAGATCCAAAAATTAATCAATTACATTTAAACCTCATGACATGAAGTTGCGACCATCTCTAGTATGGATGGATTTCATATCAAGAGAAAGTGTACTTTGCTTCTTCAGAAAAATAAATGAAGAGAGATCTTGCAATCAACAAAATGCCTAAATTTTCTCTCGCATACGTCTCATACTTAAGAGAAGGGGAGAGAGAGAGTAACCGGTAACGTTGCGATAATTGCACGATCTCTCTTAATTTATTGATCTTAAGCACTTAAGCCGACTTTCTCTGGAAATGAAAACAGTGAAAACTTTAAATCTCAAATATTTCCAAAAGTTTAAAACCAGTTTTATTAAAACTTTACGCAAACACTCTCATACTAGACAGTAACAAAAAGATATCTTTTTATATATTAAAGATTACTATTTTATTTTTCTTTTTTTTTCTTTTGTTTCATAAATGTTTTTAAATTTTAAATTTGCACAGATTAGTCATCAAGGCGGATGGTGTATCAGATAATTTCGATTGAAATTCATGTGACTATTTCGGCGGTATTATTTTACCAATGTACACAACAATGCACATATGTAAAAAAAAATTTCTAAGTCATTTTTAATCGCAGGAATTAATATTCAAATTAATCAAACTATTAGTAATTCGCCAAATATCGATATTGTGAACCTAGCAAATGTCACACGATATTAACGATCATACGACCAACAAATGAGTTACTTCTCAGCGGAGATGGCAGTACATGAGATGACTCGTGAAAAGTCTCACTCATAAGATTGATTTGATTGTTAATAATTTTGGAAAATTAACGACAATTGTATTGATTTAGGTAGGTGATAAATTTTTATGTTTATAAAGTAAGATTCCGTAAACAATTGTATATATAGTTTTTAGCAACTACATCTTGCATTGTTTGATTTCATAACCTCAATCAATCTCCTGGTTAAGTTTCTGACCTCGATACTTACAAATCAATACAATGAGTTTAAGAGCAAAGTTCCCGCTTATCTCAGAAACAGGGACCGATTCAAAGAGCACTGTGATTAAAGTGAAAACAATTCAACTGGCGGGCCAATAGGAAGTTTTTCTATTCCCACAAGAAAAGAGAACCAGTACCTACCATACTCAACTCTTTAACACAACTGTAGTTTAAAATGTAGTTAAGAGTTTGAAAACCAGAAATAAGTTAAGAAATGTGTTAGTGACTTTGACGGAACAACTTCAAAAAATTTACTTGGATGAAAAGGGAAATGTTGTGCTAAATGGGAAATATTTGGAAGAAGTCACTCCGAGGTCTACCGATATCACTAACACTAGCGTCTTGGAGAGAAGCAGTCGTAGTTTAGCTAAGGATATGGTTCTGGAGAAATTAACCGGCGAAAATTTTAAAGCGACTACGTGGCTATCGATGTTTGTTCAGGAGTGCAAACGAGAAGGTATATATCAAAACAAATACGCTGAGACTTTAAGATTGTTTTTAGAAAAATCAGCCTGATTTAATGTTTGTTTAAAACAAAATTCGTTAAATAATAATTGGGAAATTTGGAATAACGCGTTTATAGAAACCTTCTCAGCGCGATCCTGGACTGACGTCGCATATGCATACGATTATCAATATTTGAATAATTTGTTATTGGAATATGCGTTAAAAAAAAAGAAATTTACTATTAGAAGTTCATGAAAGCATGACGCTTAATACTCAAATTGATTTAATAGTAATTAAATTACCTAAAATTTTACAAAACAGACTAGGAAGAAAGTCTATCTTAACCATGGAAGATTTAATGGTAAAATTGAAACATTTCGGAAATTTGAGTATTAAGAAGACGATAAAGGCAGTATTAAAGTATCAAAACAAAACAAACCATGTGCAATTTGTGAAAAGTTAGGTTATAGGGATAGGTTTCACCCAGCACAGAGGTGTAGATTAAAAGATAAACAAATATCGAGCCCAAGGAATGATAAAATTAAAATTATAAATCATGTGGATAGTGAAAGAATTGTGTCTAGCACAGAAGAAGCAAAAAACGAGTAGTCACCCTACTTATAAAAGTAAAAATTCTTGTTAATAATAACCAGCTATAGGTCTATATGACTCAGGTGCTAATGTATCATTAATAAGTCATGTATTTTTAAATGAAATTAATAATGTTAATAAAATTATGTGTGGGGGAGATAATTTAAAAGGAATAACTGGAATAAAAAAACCTGAGGGTATAGTATATTTAAAGACCACAATTCATAATATTAAAGAAATCTTTCCATTTTTTATAGTAAAAAATAATTATTTTAAAGAAGATATATTGATGGGCTTAGATTTAATTCGAAAATTCAAACTTTACGAAGATGAAAACTTAAATATAACTTAGAAAGGTACAGTTATTAAAAATTAAGTAAAAATTGAAAATAATAATACAACCAGTATTCAAGACATAATAAAAAAAACAATGATATTTTTGCAAAATTGTGATGGTCCCCCTTCGGGATACCTAAAAAAGGAATCAAAATAATAAATTAAACATTAACCAAAAATACCTGCCACATGTTGATCTATTCCACAACTGACGTCTGTCAACGAAAGACCGAAACTATAAACAATTATAGCACCCATACAATAACAATGATTTTGTAAGCGCAAGTTACTCACAGCCGCCAGCCACCACTAGGTGGCACCACCAGGGCGGAAGCGCAATATGGCAACGTGACGATCAATGACAATGACCACCGATTGAACATTGACCGGGAAAATTTTGTATATTCGACACATAATTTTCCGATAAATAACGGGAAAATTTGGATGACAAGATAGTCTGGAGAAACGACTGGGGACTTAGCCAGAATCCAGTAGCTGAATAACGGGGACTTAGCCAGAATCCAGTAGCTGAATAACGAAGACTTAGCCAAAATCCAGAAGCTGAATAACGAAGACTTAGCCAGAATCCAGTAGCTGAATAACGGGGACTTAGCCAGAATCCAGTAGCTGAATAACGGGAACTTAGCCAGAATCCAGTAGCTGAATAACGTGGACTTAGCCAGAATCCAGTAAGTAAACACTAATTGAATTTGCGAAGATCCACGTACCGAACACGGTTCTAAGGAACCTATCGGCCCGGGTAGGACTGACCGAACACGGTTCCAAGGAACCTATCGGCTCAGATCCACAAACGCGAAATACACGTGTCCTTCCACAGGGAATACGCCCCATGTCGGACTTATCTCCACGTTCGCTAGAGGAGGCCTTACGGGATCCAAAGGTGGGACCGAGACCGTTAAGCTTGGAGGAGTACCGGGCCAGGCAGAAGGGTCAGCAGCGGGAGAGCGCACCTCCAAAGAAGGAACTACCGTCAGCGAAACACAGATCGGGGGTGGAGGCGAGGTTTAGAAGGGAAGTCGAGGCAGTCCGGCGCCAACTACTGACGGCTGTGGGTCAGGAAGAACGATTGCGGCTGGGGAAAGAGCTCCAGTACCTCCATAACAGCAGGAAAAAGTACCGCCAGGAGAAGAAGCGGTCGGGCAGTAGGAAGAACCCCCGGCAGAGTTCTCACAGTTCGTCTCAGAATACGAATCTAGGATAAGCCCAGTTTGTTAGTTATTACTATTAGAATTTTTGTACTAGTATTAGGATCAATAAAAAGGGAAGTTGAAAACGAACCACCATTCACTCTTCGAATCCAAGCCTTTTTCGTCTTCATGTAAACAAATGGTGTCGACCCGGAGTGTACCCTCAGCGATCGAACAATTGCATGGTTTAGCCCCACAAAAGAAAAGGTGCTAAACACGTGCATAACAACTGGCGCAGCCGCATTTAAAAACCTACGTTTGAGGCAAAAATAAAAGTATGGTCAAATAGAAAGGCCGTTTGGAAAATTTCAAAAATAGTCTAATTTTTTGGAAAATAAACTAAAATCTTTGATTGGCACTTGCACAAAGATCGGAAAATATAAAAACAATTGTTGATGGTACACAAGGGGAACCTCGAGAAGAGGCAAGAATAAAAGAACCTCGAGAAATTTATGTTATAACTTTATGTGTTAATAACCTAAGAGCTTTATTTTGAGAAAAAAGCATGCAAAAAATTGCATAACGGTATTGAATAAATGTTATAACGTAATTGAAACTAGATTGGAATTGTAAATCACATTTTATAGAGAAACTAATGTAATTTGGTTATAAGGCAGAACTGACATTGTATAACGTTAATTAAGTACAAATTTATCTGAATTGTAAAATATAAAGTATAGATAGAACCGCATATGTAATTTGGTTGTGAATGTAGCCGGCTGGAAAGCAAAAATACTTAATAAGACAAAAAAGAAAAAAAAAAAAACACAGTTAAAAGAAAAAATTAAGTGAAAAAAAAAAGAACAGAAAGAAAAGAGAAAAAAAAAAAAAAAAAGAAAAGGAAAAAAAAAAGAAAAAAAAATTGTATGGCACAATCCACACCAAAGTTACCACTCACTGAATCTGTAAGTAGGTTTATGAGAAGACTTGACGCGTTCTACATCAACAACCCAGACCCTAATTTCCCCTGTATTAGCAACGTGGAGGAAACCGCTAACCCAGAAGATCAGCCAAATCAAGACGAAGAGGAATCGCACAACGAACTAGCCGCTAGCCAGGAGGACCAAGTAGGTCAAGACGAGGAGACGTCGCACCACGAACCGGAGTCACCAAAAACGCCGGAGCCAGAACGGGGTGACGAACCCGAAAGCCGCGATTATAGCGAAGCAGTTACTCCAGAGGAGGAATTTCAACCAGACGGAGTAGGACACCGGCACGAGCAAACAAAGGATCAAGGGGAAATAACAAACAAAGCCCATCTAAGACCCGAGGTAGTAGAGCTCAGGGGTGGGAGATACTACGTCAGGACATTTTCCGACCCAGGAAGCTATAACTGTGAACGGAACGGCCCAAAACCAACAGAACAACAAAAGGTACAACCAACAACTAGTGAGGAAGCCACGAAAGATAAGGACAAAAAGATGGCTAACGTGGAGCTAGTGAACAACATCTTGTACAATAATGTACCAATCCTGATTGGAGAGGATAGCCCGCGTAAACAAAGCGAAATCAATGAGTTTGTTAACTGCGCTAGACTAGGCTACGAGACTCTCACAGAAGTACAAGACAAGGTGTTGTTCACCAGGTTGTTGCCAACACGCCTGAGAGGACGAGCTTTAGAGGCAGTACAGGCAGGAGTATGTGACACGCTGGAAAATATTTTCTCCACGTTAAGAGCCAGTTTACTCCAAGGCACCTCGTACATTACTCTAATCACCCAATTGCGGAATGTCCAGCAACTACCCACAGAAACACTACTGGGGTACTATAACCGAGTAAAAGGGTCAATAGATGCCTGCAAGACCGCGGCAGACGTTCAGTATGCTAACGGCGGAGATGGTCTGAGGACCGAAATAGAAGAAGTTGGGGTGCACTGTATTAAGATGGGTGTACTAGATTCCAACTACAAGTTCTACTTGTTACAAGATGTGGAAAACACACTAGAGGCCCTAGGATCGAAAGTCAGAAGGTTGGAGCAAACCGAGCAATGCATGCGACAACCACCGCACATCGCGGCCAGCACAATGGCGCAAAACCTTCAGGTGCCTGGACCCAACTTGTACATGGGGCATAGCAACACGCAACTCTACTCTCAACAAATTGAGGGGAACATACGGTCACCGCAAAGAGATGACCACGGCACTTACAATAGAAATGGGGGTCAACAATATCAACCACCGCGCAGAGGTAACCAGCAAAACTCCTATAACAACTATAGGAACAGAAACCAGAACACATCACGGGATAGACCAGAGCGGCGTCAAATAAGATGCCATTTTTGTAATAAGATGGGACACGTGATGGCAGAGTGCCGTACAAAGCAGATGACACCTTTCTGCACGGCATGTAGAACGTATGGGCATAATACCCAGAATTGCAACAATAACCGCCAACGGAATCAAACGAATCAATCCAATGAGTACAGACAACGCCAAGTAAACCACACCACTGTGACACCTGCACCGGACCAGTGCAATTTTTGCCTGCAGAACGGACACATAGAAAGTATGTGTTTCCTTAAGGGAAGGTGGGAACGCCTACAACTAGAAGAGCACGCGCGAACAAGTACTTCGGAAAACTGCGAAGGGACGACCGAACACACCGCGCGTCGTCACTAGAAGAAGATGAAAAAAGGTGTGACCAGTACCCTAACATCCCAATAGTGAGCTTACCTCTGGATTTCACTAAAAATAGAAAAAATAAATTCATAATAGACACGGGCGCAGAAATAAGCCTGATAAAGGAAGAGGAAATCAGGAAAGACAAAGAAGAGTTAATAAATAAGAAAGAAATTATCATGATAAACACCATTTCTGGTGAGGTATCATCAGAAGGTACCATAATGGGACAAGTTGAACTAGATAAACCCTATCCATGTAAGTTTCACCTGATAAACTCACTAAATCACACCAACATAACTGGTATACTGGGCAACGACTTCTTATCCAGGCACTGTAACATTGAGGGCCCCGCAAAAAGACTGACATTTACGTCCAAAACTGGCAAGGAAAGAACAACTATAAAGTTTGAAGAGAATTGTAACCATGGTGAAACAGGGACATGCTTTGTCGACGTGATAGCAACGGACGGGAGAAAAACTAAAAGAGACACCCGAGAAACTCACAGTACGGAACCAGTGTCTGTTGGGTGGGGTGACAACCTCGATCTCCTGGAGAACTGTGGCGAGGAGGCACATACCGACCCACAACGGCGAACCGAAACGACAACCATCAACGACTGTGGGAATAACCCTGATCTACGTATTGACGAGGGGGTAGAATCACCAACGGAGGAGGTAATGGAAGATCTAGCACAACTCTTTGAAGCAGGCACTCAGGACGGAAGTCCGGAAACCGTGCGTGCCGGGAAGAGTAAGGATAAGTCCGATCCTGAACAAGACCATTCTCGAAATTATGAAGACCCTGGGGACAGAAGCCCCGACGAAGAAATAACGACCACGGAGCCCATCGATGTCACAGTACCTGCCAGATGCGTTAAATTCATTAAAGCAATAACCTATGCCCGGGGACAGCAGTTGACCGAAGGAGAAGAAGTACTACCAGGAGTATACGTGAGCAACGCACTGGTCCAACCTAAAGATAGAGAAATAGTGATAAGCATAATGAACATTAATAACGAAAAATTGGAAATTAAGAATTTAAAAGTAAAACTGAGGAGGTACAGTAAGGATATAGACCATGTGAGCGAGGCAGAAAATATAACACAACCACAGGTATATTGCAGTGTAGTAAGTAACGAGGAGCCGGGAAAAAGGGAGATGCAGATTAAAAAGCTAGTCAATATGGACGCCAATCTGAACGCGGAGGAAAAAAAGGAAATGAATAAAATAATCACCGAGTTTCAGGACGTATTCCACCTGCCAGGAGAAAAACTGGGACACACAGCTACGGTGCAGCACGAGATAAGGATAAAACAAGACCAACAGCCAATCAAGTGCAAAATGTACCGACTGCCTGAAACGCACAGGAACGTCATAACAGAAGAGATAAACAGACTATTGGACGAAGACATAGTCGAGCCAAGCTGGAGCCAGTGGAATGCACCCCTGCTAGTAGTCCCAAAGAAACCGGGACCTGATGGACAGAAGCGATGGCGAATTGTGGTCGACTACAGAAAATTAAACGAGGTAACCGAAGGGGACGCGTACCCACTACCCAGGATAGAGGATATCCTGGACCAGTTGGGAAATTCCCGTTACTTCTCTGTACTGGACCTCGCAAGCGGCTACCATCAAATAGCCATGAGACCCGAAGATCGGGATAAGACTGCATTTAGCACCCCGTATGGGCACTACGCTTTCAAACGTATGCCTTTTGGGTTGAAAGGAGCACCAGCAACATTCCAGCGTTTGATGAACCACGTGCTGACAGGCCTGCAAGGTCTACAATGCTTCGTATACCTGGACGACATCGTAATATATGGTAGAAATTTAACCGATCATCAGACAAAGCTACGAGTAATATTAGAACGACTAAGGGAACACCAGTTGAGACTAAACGCAGAAAAATGTAACTTCCTGAAAAGGGAAATCATATATTTAGGGCATAAGTGCACCACAGAAGGAGTGGCACCAGACCCGAGCTTAGTAGAAAGCGTTAGAGAATACCCAACACCCAAGACCATCCGACAAGTGCAGTCTTTCTTGGGACTAGCGAATTATTACAGGAAATTCATATCAGACTTCTCCAAAATAGCGTCCCCCATTAACAACCTTTTGAAGAAAGACGTGAAGTTTAAGTGGGACGAAAATTGTGCAAAGGCATTCAGCACTCTCAAAGAGAAACTAATAAACCCACCGGTGCTAAGGTACCCAAACTTCAAGGAACCCTTCAAATTATATACCGATGCAAGTGGAGAAGCTCTAGGGGCAGTGCTAGCACAGGGACAACCCCCAGAAGAGAAGCCCATCGCCTACGCTAGTCGTACATTGAATGCTGCAGAAAAAAACTACTCAACAATCGAGCGGGAGCTCCTGGCCATAGTCTGGGCAGTGAAGAACTTCAGGTGTTATTTATACGGAAGACCTTTTAAAGTATTCACGGATCACAAGCCACTAAGAGGTGCTATAAGGATCAAAGACCCCACAAGCAGAATACTCCGCCTATGGCACAAACTCTCCGACTATACGTTCGAGATAGAGTACAAAGAGGGGAGGAAAAACAACAATGCCGACGCCCTAAGTAGAATCCCCTACGAAGTTATGGTGACCACCCGCAAGCAAGCAAGGGAGCAACAAGAAAAAACCGAAGAAACGCAACCAAAAACCCCCTCGGAGGATAAAAACGACGAACATGAGGTACAGGGTAATACCCCTGAGCTAGAGAATCCACAGATAAGAGTCCTAACAGACCCCCAGGAGATCGAAATCATCCTACGTGATTGTCACGACGCCCCTCTGGGAGGCCACCAGGGTGTATTCAAAACATTCCAACGATTGAAAAGAGAATTCACTTGGAAAGGGATGATAGGAGATATACGGAAATATATTAAGAGGTGCAAGAAATGCCAATTGAATAAACTAAGCAGGGAACATAAAGAACCCATGATGATAACGGACACCGCAATACTTCCATTCGACAAGGTATATATGGACTTTGTGTGACCATTACCCGAGACTACACGAAGAAACAAATACATCCTGAGTTTTGAGGATGATCTCACACGATTCATGGACGTAGTACCCCTACCCAACATGGAGGCTAAGACGGTAGCCCAAGCGTTCGTAGACGAAATTATAAGTCGCTACAGGATACCCAAGAAGTTGATAACAGACCAAGGAGCGAATTTCACTTCAGAAATGTTTAGAGAAGTCTGTAAATTATTTAAAATTCAGAAACTCGAGACTACGCCGTACCACCCCCAATCCAACGGAGCGTTGGAGAGGTCGCACAAACCGCTGATCGATTATTTAAGAAACTTTGTCGACGACAACCAATCAAATTGGGACGAACACCTGCGAGCGGCGATGTTCGTCAGAAACAATACCATGCACTCAACCACGAAATTAACCCCAATGGACTGTTTATATGGGTTCTCCGCTCCCCTGCCCAACAACTTAAAAAAGGCCCCACAACCAGTCTACGATCATGAAAATTATTACCTCCAGTTGCGGAATAAACTACAACGGGCATATCAGACTGCTCGAACTAATTTGGAAGAAGGAAAACTCATATCGAAAGAATACTACGACCGAAAAATAAACCCCGTAAAAATCCATGTAGGTGACCAGGTACTCCTCCGAAATGCGGCACGGAAAAACAAACTCATTCAGCATTGGCTAGGACCTTATAAAGTGGTAGCCGTGAATAGCCCGGTTAACAGTGTTGTGAGACGTCAGACCACTAAAAAATAAAATAGATTAGCACAACAAAATAAAGTCAACATAAGACACTCACCATACCTAGGGTACCGGAACCTACAAAACAAATTCACAAAAAACATAACAACATAACCAGTAGGTACTCACCAAGAGTACTATGCGCTCCCCAACAACCAGCATAAAAGCATACGGCACCGGAGAAAACAAAAGGCACGTGTCACAAACAAACAACACCAGCCCGAAGCGTTCAACACAAAACAACGCTGGAAAAAATCAAAATATAGTAAACTGGTTCTGTAATACTTACCACAACATCGCAATCCACATAAATCCACATAAATCCACATAAATCCACATAAAAACACATAAGAACACCTAAACGAAATGTAAACAAACGCGCACGCTTATCGACTGTCACTTGACTAACACGTCACAAAGCCAAACACAAGTGGGAACGTAAGTTCTAAAAAACTTAAATGCTCACCACCCGATGGAGCCACCGTACAGTGGAAGGTATTTCGTGCAATATGGCAACCGCGCGTTAACGGACGAAAGTCCCGGTTGTCAAATATAAAATGCCAACGAAATGCTAAGGACAGCATTCAGTTTGGAAAACTACACCTAACCAACAGGAAAAGTGAGTACGACTGGAACCGAAAGCGGTTAGTAAAGCCCATCGGTGAAACCCAGAAATCAGGGTGAAAGTGGTTACATAACCCATCACCAAAAATTTCTAATTTTTGAAGCCGAACAAGGTTCCAGAAACTTATCGGCATCTTGGGGACGTCCCAAACGAAAGTGGTTAGTAAACCCATCGTTTATCGTCCCACCCGAACACGGTTCCTGGAACCTATCGGTTTTATTGGGGAACTCCCGAGTTGAAAGTGGTTGTCTAAACCCATCAACTAGGCCCCTTTTTCACCGTAATAACCTTCTGGTCTATCCCCAGTGTCAGAAGCCAGTAAGAAGACGCTGACAGAGGCGCTGCGTGACTCGGGGGCAGGTCCTAGGCCAATCACTATTGAAGAGTACCGCGCCAGGAACTCTGCCAAACCAGAGGCGAACCGTCCAACCCCTCCGATCAACGTAACCATCAAACGACGCACAGGAGTTGAGGCCAACTTCCGAAGGAAGATTGAGGAGGTCCGGCGTCGCCTGCTGTTAGCCGTTGGACAAAAACAGAGGCTGGAGATCAGCAGGGAGCTGCAAAGGCTCCACAACGAGCGGCTCAAATATCGCCGAGAGAAGCGCCAAACCAATAAAAATATTAAAAAATAAATAGTTAGTTAGTTAGTTAGTTAGTTAAAGAGAGAAGAAGAAGAAAGGAAAATAAATATTGAAATTAACAAATTGCACGGATTTTGACATCAGCCTCACAGTCGGCAATCCATGCCGCACCGCGGTCTATGAAACCGCCCGTAAACCTGCATTATCGTAGCGCGACAGTAGTGTAATCTGGGATGGAGATTTCGTAACCATTAGAGTTAATTAGTTCAGCTTGCATAACGATAGGTCTTACTAGAATTACCCGAGTTGGTTTATATAAAGTTTACACGCAATAGAGTTTTAAGATTGAAATGTACAAAAATTGTTTATACCAGAGTTATAGAGTTGGTTTATATAAAGTTTATACGCAATAGAGTTTTGAAATGTACAAAAATTGTTTATACCAGAGTTAAAGAGTTGGTTTATATAAAGTTTATACGCAATAGAGTTTTAAGATTGAAATGGACAAAAATTGTTTATACTAGAGTTAAAGAGTTGGTTTATATAAAGTTTATACGCAATTGAGTTTTAAGATTGAAATGTACAAAAATTGTTTATACCAGAGTTATAGAGTTGGTTTATATAAAGTTTACACGCAATAGAGTTTTGAAATGTACAAAAGTTGTTTATACTAGAGTTATAGAGTTGGTTTATATAAAGTTTACACGCAATAGAGTTTTAAGATTGAAATGTACAAAAATTGTTTATACCAGAGTTATAGAGTTGGTTTATATAAGGTTTATACGCAATAGAGTTTTAAGATTGAAATGGACAAAAATTGTTTATACTAGAGTTAAAGAGTTGGTTTATATAAAGTTTATACGCAATTGAGTTTTAAGATTGAAATGTACAAAAATTGTTTATACCAGAGTTATAGAGTTGGTTTATATAAAGTTTACACGCAATAGAGTTTTGAAATGTACAAAAGTTGTTTATACTAGAGTTATAGAGTTGGTTTATATAAAGTTTACACGCAATAGAGTTTTAAGATTGAAATGTACAAAAATTGTTTATACCAGAGTTATAGAGTTGGTTTATATAAGGTTTATACGCAATAGAGTTTTAAGATTGAAATGTACAAAAATTGTTTATACTAGAGTTATAGAGTTGGTTTATATAAAGTTTATACGCAATAGAGTTTTAAGATTGGAGTGTACAAAGATTGTTTATACTAGAGTTATTAAGTCAATTTATATTGTAAACCTTCAACATTTAACTGACTCGAATGAACGAGAACATATTGTAACAGGGAGAAAATAAACATGTAACAACTTAACTCATGTTTATAACTACTAATGTATGCATATAACAACACATGTTTGTAACATACAACAACTGGCGCAGCCGGTAGGATTCGAACCTACGCTCCCAAAGGGAATCTGATTTCGCAAAGAGAGATAATCACGGAAGAAATAGAGAGATTGCTGGACGAAGACATAGTCGAGCCGAGTTGGAGTCAATGGAACGCACCACTACTAGTTGTCCCCAAGAAACCCGGCCCCGATGGACAGAAGCGATGGCGAATAGTGGTCGATTATAGGAAACTAAATGAAGTCACCGAAGGGGACGCTTATCCACTACCCAGGATTGAGGATATCCTGGACCAACTAGGAAATTCTCGGTACTTCTCGGTACTCGACCTCGCCAGTGGATATCACCAAATAGCTATGAAACCGGAGGATCGCGACAAAACGGCGTTTAGTACCCCGTATGGACATTACGCCTTTAAGCGTATGCCTTTCGGCCTAAAGGGAGCACCAGCGACGTTCCAGCGTCTCATGAATCACGTGCTGACCGGATTACAGGGTCTACAATGCTTCGTATACCTGGATGACATAGTAATATACGGTAGAAACCTAATGGATCATCAAACGAAGCTACGAACCATATTACAACGACTGAGAGCACACAACCTGAAGTTGAACGCGGAGAAATGCAATTTCCTCAAAAGAGAAGTTATATACCTTGGACACAAGTGCACGACAGCAGGAGTAGAACCGGATCCGAGCTTGGTAGATAGCGTAAGAAATTTCCCGACACCTAGAACAATCCGTCAAGTACAGTCCTTCTTAGGACTAGCCAATTACTACAGGAAATTTATATCGGACTTCTCCAAGATAGCAGCACCAATAAATAATCTCTTGAAGAAGGATGTGAAATTCAAATGGGATGAAAGTTGTGTGAACGCCTTCAACACTCTCAAACAGAAATTAATAAGCCCACCAGTACTTAGATACCCAAACTTTAAAGAACCATTCAAGCTGTACACGGATGCGAGCGGAGGAGCACTTGGCGCAGTTCTAGCACAAGGCCCGGATAAGGAAGAGAAACCCATAGCTTATGCTAGTAGGACATTAAACGCAGCAGAAAGAAACTATTCTACAATAGAGCGGGAACTCTTGGCCATAGTATGGGCAGTTAAGAATTTCAGGTGTTACTTATACGGCAGACCGTTCAAAGTATTCACCGACCACAAACCCCTAAAAGGAGCGATTAGAATCAAAGACCCGACAAGCCGAATACTTCGGTTGTGGCACAAGCTGTCCGACTACACCTTCGAAATCGAGTACAAGGAAGGCAAGAAAAACAGTAACGCAGACGCCCTTAGCAGAATTCCATACGAGGTGATGGTCACCACACGGAAACAGGCACGAGAACAACAAGAACAAACCTCAGAAAACGGGGAGGAGATTGCTCCAGGAAAAGAGTCCACGGAACAGAATTCACTGGACGACCCATCCGTACAAGAAAAACCACAAGTAAGAATCTTGAAAGACCCTCAGGACATCGAGACCATACTACGCGACTGTCATGACGCCCCTCTGGGAGGACACCAAGGAGTTCTTAAGACATATCACCGCTTAAAGAGAGAGTTCTACTGGAAGGGAATGATGAAGGATATTAAAAAATATATACGAAAATGTAGAAAATGTCAAATAAATAAATTAAGTAGAGAGCACAGAGAACCGATGGTCATTACAGACACCGCCAAAAAACCATTCGACAAGGTCTACATGGACATAGTGGGTCCGCTCCCCGAAACACCACGCGGAAACAAATATATCTTAAGTTTCGAAGACGATTTGACGCGCTTCATGGACGTGATACCACTCCAAAACATGGAGGCGAAAACTGTGGCACAGGCTTTTGTAGAAGAAATAATTAGTCGATACAGAATACCAGCAAAACTAATCACCGACCAAGGAGCCAACTTCACTTCCGAAATGTTCAGGGAAGTGTGTAAGTTTTTTAAGATACGGAAGATCGAAACAACACCATACCATCCTCAATCCAACGGAGCATTAGAGAGATCACATAGGCCTCTAATTGAGTATCTAAGAAACTTTGTAGATGACAACCAAACTAACTGGGATGAGCATCTGCGAGCAGCAATGTTCGTCAGGAACAATAGTATGCACACAACTACAAAATTAACGCCTATGGATTGCTTATACGGCTTCTCAGCCCCCCTTCCCAACAATCTAAAGAAAGCTCCCCAACCAGTGTACGATCACGAGAATTATTTCCTGCAACTAAGAAATAAACTCCAGAGAGCATATCAAACCGCGCGAAGAAATTTGGAAGAGAGTAAGATCCAGTCTAAAGAATATTATGACTTGAAGACAAATCCAATCAAAATCCATGTTGGAGATCAAGTGCTTCTAAGAAATACGGCCCGACGAAACAAACTGATTCAACATTGGACAGGGCCCTACCGAGTCACGGCAGTAAATACCCCGGTCAACACCACTATTCTAATAAAAAATAAGAAACGTCGCGTACATAACAACCGTTTAAAACTGTATAACTAACATTAGAACGCCTCCTCACAACCACTATAGACCGACCATCGTTAATAATTATACTTTATCGTTAATAATTACTAGTTTCAAAATGGACCAAAACACTACACCCGTTGAAGTCGATGACCTAGGACTGACCAAGGCCGAGTGGGACAACATCCTACAGGAAGCGGACCAGCTGTATCAGCAAATTCTAGCTAACATCACCCTGCGAGAGACGGACCAGATGTCTCAACAACTACAACTGGACGAGCCTGAAACCGAGGACCCGAAATACTACCAGCCCCAGCAGGGAGCGAAAAACATTCGCGGACGAAACCCAAGGCGGAAAACCCGACGCAACTAATTTAAGACGAAACGCACATGTAAATTACAAAACGAAATAAAAGGAAACTACCGGATACAAAAGCTATGAAACTAGCCACCTAAGATTAAAATTACCCTAATTATAACAATAACACTATACTTAAACTTAAATCGCGCGAACCCCCTAGACGCCTATTACTTAGAACTACGAACTAATACTAAGCATAAACCACCCTTACCACAGAAACCGTCACACTCCGCAATACAAAAATGGTACTCGTCCTTGTTACCCAGGGAAATACCATTCACCCTGGGGGGGAACTTCTAAAAGGGGGAGGAATGTTGTGAGACGTCAGACCACTAAAAAATAAAATAGATTAGCACAACAAAATAAAGTCAACATAAGACACTCACCATACCTAGGGTACCGGAACCTACAAAACAAATTCACAAAAAACATAACAACATAACCAGTAGGTACTCACCAAGAGTACTATGCGCTCCCCAACAACCAGCATAAAAGCATACGGCACCGGAGAAAACAAAAGGCACGTGTCACAAACAAACAACACCAGCCCGAAGCGTTCAACACAAAACAACGCTGGAAAAAATCAAAATATAGTAAACTGGTTCTGTAATACTTACCACAACATCGCAATCCACATAAATCCACATAAATCCACATAAATCCACATAAAAACACATAAGAACACCTAAACGAAATGTAAACAAACGCGCACGCTTATCGACTGTCACTTGACTAACACGTCACAAAGCCAAACACAAGTGGGAACGTAAGTTCTAAAAAACTTAAATGCTCACCACCCGATGGAGCCACCGTACAGTGGAAGGTATTTCGTGCAATATGGCAACCGCGCGTTAACGGACGAAAGTCCCGGTTGTCAAATATAAAATGCCAACGAAATGCTAAGGACAGCATTCAGTTTGGAAAACTACACCTAACCAACAGGAAAAGTGAGTACGACTGGAACCGAAAGCGGTTAGTAAAGCCCATCGGTGAAACCCAGAAATCAGGGTGAAAGTGGTTACATAACCCATCACCAAAAATTTCTAATTTTTGAAGCCGAACAAGGTTCCAGAAACTTATCGGCATCTTGGGGACGTCCCAAACGAAAGTGGTTAGTAAACCCATCGTTTATCGTCCCACCCGAACACGGTTCCTGGAACCTATCGGTTTTATTGGGGAACTCCCGAGTTGAAAGTGGTTGTCTAAACCCATCAACTAGGCCCCTTTTTCACCGTAATAACCTTCTGGTCTATCCCCAGTGTCAGAAGCCAGTAAGAAGACGCTGACAGAGGCGCTGCGTGACTCGGGGGCAGGTCCTAGGCCAATCACTATTGAAGAGTACCGCGCCAGGAACTCTGCCAAACCAGAGGCGAACCGTCCAACCCCTCCGATCAACGTAACCATCAAACGACGCACAGGAGTTGAGGCCAACTTCCGAAGGAAGATTGAGGAGGTCCGGCGTCGCCTGCTGTTAGCCGTTGGACAAAAACAGAGGCTGGAGATCAGCAGGGAGCTGCAAAGGCTCCACAACGAGCGGCTCAAATATCGCCGAGAGAAGCGCCAAACCAATAAAAATATTAAAAAATAAATAGTTAGTTAGTTAGTTAGTTAGTTAAAGAGAGAAGAAGAAGAAAGGAAAATAAATATTGAAATTAACAAATTGCACGGATTTTGACATCAGCCTCACAGTCGGCAATCCATGCCGCACCGCGGTCTATGAAACCGCCCGTAAACCTGCATTATCGTAGCGCGACAGTAGTGTAATCTGGGATGGAGATTTCGTAACCATTAGAGTTAATTAGTTCAGCTTGCATAACGATAGGTCTTACTAGAATTACCCGAGTTGGTTTATATAAAGTTTACACGCAATAGAGTTTTAAGATTGAAATGTACAAAAATTGTTTATACCAGAGTTATAGAGTTGGTTTATATAAAGTTTATACGCAATAGAGTTTTGAAATGTACAAAAATTGTTTATACCAGAGTTAAAGAGTTGGTTTATATAAAGTTTATACGCAATAGAGTTTTAAGATTGAAATGGACAAAAATTGTTTATACTAGAGTTAAAGAGTTGGTTTATATAAAGTTTATACGCAATTGAGTTTTAAGATTGAAATGTACAAAAATTGTTTATACCAGAGTTATAGAGTTGGTTTATATAAAGTTTACACGCAATAGAGTTTTGAAATGTACAAAAGTTGTTTATACTAGAGTTATAGAGTTGGTTTATATAAAGTTTACACGCAATAGAGTTTTAAGATTGAAATGTACAAAAATTGTTTATACCAGAGTTATAGAGTTGGTTTATATAAGGTTTATACGCAATAGAGTTTTAAGATTGAAATGGACAAAAATTGTTTATACTAGAGTTAAAGAGTTGGTTTATATAAAGTTTATACGCAATTGAGTTTTAAGATTGAAATGTACAAAAATTGTTTATACCAGAGTTATAGAGTTGGTTTATATAAAGTTTACACGCAATAGAGTTTTGAAATGTACAAAAGTTGTTTATACTAGAGTTATAGAGTTGGTTTATATAAAGTTTACACGCAATAGAGTTTTAAGATTGAAATGTACAAAAATTGTTTATACCAGAGTTATAGAGTTGGTTTATATAAGGTTTATACGCAATAGAGTTTTAAGATTGAAATGTACAAAAATTGTTTATACTAGAGTTATAGAGTTGGTTTATATAAAGTTTATACGCAATAGAGTTTTAAGATTGGAGTGTACAAAGATTGTTTATACTAGAGTTATTAAGTCAATTTATATTGTAAACCTTCAACATTTAACTGACTCGAATGAACGAGAACATATTGTAACAGGGAGAAAATAAACATGTAACAACTTAACTCATGTTTATAACTACTAATGTATGCATATAACAACACATGTTTGTAACATACAACAACAGTACCATTTTGATAAGAAACCGGAAACGGCGCGTCCACAACAATCGGTTGAAATTATTCAACTAAAACCCACACCCTTGTCTTTCCAGAATGGTACCTAAATCGATAATAGTCCTAATGGTGGTAGCCCTAACCCAGCAAACACCGGTGGAAATACATCCAATAAAGAATCATGGAGTGCTGTTCGAGCCCCTAAGGAAGGTGCAGACATACCACGACCACTGGATTATCATTACACGCCTACCTAGACCAACGTGGGAGCCACATTTAAATTACATCAATGACTGTGAGGCAGCCATAAATCAACTCTGCACCGACACCAGTAGCCTGGCAGGAGAAGGAAATTGTCACCATTGGCAGGGAGAAATAAAAAGACAGGTGGCGCAGATAAAGGACCTAATAAGTAAAACCAGCTCCTCGTTACCGTCGCGAAGACGCGCAAAAAGGGGACTACTGAACCTGGGAGGCAAGATTATGAAAACCGTATTCGGAACAATGGACAGTGAAGATTCGAAAGATATACATCAAAAGCTGAGGGAATTAGAAGAGGATACTCAAACTAATTTGGACCTGGCCAAGAAACAGGTCACGATAATGAAGACTACGTTGAAGGCCATGAGCGACACCAACAATGAAATGGCCGGACGACACAACAAGCTGGTGCAACGAGTAGAGGACCTTAGAGTAAAAATGAGCGAAATAGCCAACCACTCGGACCAACTCCGGAAAATCCATATAAGATTGGATCTCAACGAACTAACGATATTTATGCTAGGAGAATTACAACAGATCTATTTAGAAATCACGGACCTGTTCATAGCACTAGAAGCCCTAAACAGAAGGGAATTAAGTCCCTTACTGGTACCAACAAAGCAGATCCTAGAGGTTTACACTAACGCCTCTGAGAAATATAACGGAAGAAAAACCACCATGGACCCCATTACCTTACAAAGGATAGCAACAGTAGACTACGAAGGCGGCCAAGGAGGAACGTTGATTCAAATACAAATACCCCTATTAGAAGAACAACCATACACCCTAAACAGGATCTACACCACTCCGATTGAAACGGGTCACGACTCCTACTATGTCTACGACATAGAGAGTACATATTTTTTAAACACCAGTCGATCGCAACACAATTTCGGTTTAACAGAGCTGAATTACCGAATTCAATGCACCCATGTTAACGGTACATACAGCATCTGCCAACACGGGGACCCATTGCTAACAAAACCTACACGCACGGACTGCATATCGGCACTGTTCAAAGCAACAGATCAGGCTCCAGTCAGTTGCCGTATACGAATATTGGCGAACGTGAGACCAATAATAACGCCCATGCACCAGGACAACGCTTGGTTATATTGGGTCCTAAAACCAACCCCACTAATAAGCCAATGCGAAAATAATGAACTAAATTACCAATTGACTGGTCTAGGAATAATAGAGTTAAAAAGGAAGTGCATATACCATCTAGCCGAGTACACCCTTCCTTATAAAGTAAATGAGAGGCACCCGTTACACATACACCAGGCAGAAAATATACCGTCACCTAAAATCGACTTCGCAAAATATAAAATACCGTTAGAGATTACGGAAAGACAAAAAGAAAACATAGAGATACTGCACCCGATCGCCCTCAGTGAGCACTACAAGGAGTATAGTAAGACGATAGAAGCCCTGGACACCCAGATCAAGGAAACCGAAAAAGCACGTCGTAGTAGAATCCAGCTACACACCACGACAGGGCTATCCGCAGGATTAGTGATAACAATGGTCATCGCGATTACAGTATGGATCTGTAAAACAAGAATCTCACAGCCAGCGCAACCCTCACGACTAAAGCCGCAACGAGAACCACGAGTTCAGTTCGTGTCAATGCCAATCACAATCCCGAGGAGGGATCAGATAATCAACACCCGAGAAACCCCTGCTACGGTCAAAGAAATCCCTACTACGGCTCGAGAAACCCAGGCACCTTCAGAAATCTAAAAGCTAGCAAATAAGCGAAAACAAAAAAAAAAAAAAAAAAAAAAACATAGATAGACAATAATGTAATAATAATAATACTAATAACAATAACAATAAATAAAAATACCTAGAGAGAAGAATAACAATACCAAACAATTACAATTACCAGAATACAAAGATGCCCGCCCCGAACGCGAAAGGTGGACGATTCGGAAGCCAGAATAACTACCCAGAAGTCGACATTCTTGAGGAATCCCCCTGCAAAATAAAAATCAGCATGGGTCCGCTTCAAGTTATCGTCGAAATCCACAACCTACACGCTGCACGCAGACCAGCAGATGACGGAAGCCGAGTGACACCAACCGCCAGGATACGACGGACCACCAGCATGTGGGAGGACACCCTTGCATGCTATGCTGGAGACGTGGACAACTTGCGAATGACCAAGAGTATGTGGGAGGACATCCTCGAATCAGCCGACAAGCTGTATCACCATCTCAAACTGGGTGAACCGGAAGAAAGCAGACAAGGCCGCCCTGACGAAGAAGAAAAATTTCACAAGAGGGAAGAGGAGATATCTAAAATGATCCGAGAAATGAAATTAGAAAGGAACAGGAAAAAGCAAAATACCACCGGATACCCCACGCTGACCATCATAAGAAAGTAAATATCGGGTCCTCAGCTAAGCATCCACCACTAGGAAGGAAGGAAGGCGACCACGTGGGGCATAAGCCTTGCTCGAATCAGATCTTTAACACCAAACGAGATAGAACCATCGACGTAAGTAGGTGGCTAAAAAAGAAATAAATTGAGATAAATAGGAACATAAGAAAATTTTAAAACATAGCAGTTAGGAAAAGATGATTGAAATAATGTAACCTAGTAACAACAATTGACTAAACCGCAACTAGTAAGAAAATAGGATTCACAATAAGTATGTCAAAAAAGAAAAAAAAAAAAAATATATAGGTTAAGAAAACAGACGTTGTACTAATAACTGATCAAAATGTAACCACTAAGAACGTAGGATCTAGGAACTAAAGAAAATCGGAGAAATTGTTATTAACTAAGTGTCGATTAGGTCCAAATATGACTAGTGAAGGTAGAATTAGCATAAGAACAATTAAATAGAAAGCAAAACTGAGTAGATCCTGGAACGATGCCACACCAATCCCAGTCAAATGCCCCTAACACCAATGGAAAGAACCGTCGACCCACCAACATCGTTTGCTTTCCTTGGGAGGATCCTCTAAAAGGGGGAGGAATGTGATGGTCCCCCTTCGGGATACCTAAAAAAGGAATCAAAATAATAAATTAAACATTAACCAAAAATACCTGCCACATGTTGATCTATTCCACAACTGACGTCTGTCAACGAAAGACCGAAACTATAAACAATTATAGCACCCATACAATAACAATGATTTTGTAAGCGCAAGTTACTCACAGCCGCCAGCCACCACTAGGTGGCACCACCAGGGCGGAAGCGCAATATGGCAACGTGACGATCAATGACAATGACCACCGATTGAACATTGACCGGGAAAATTTTGTATATTCGACACAAAATTTTCCGATAAATAACGGGAAATTTTGGATGACAAGATAGTCTGGAGAAACGACTGCTCGAGGTGCATACGCGACAGAGGGAACCCAGCCGAATCACGGGGACTTAGCCAGAATCCAGTAGCTGAATAACGGGGACTTAGCTAGAATCCATTAGCTGAATAACGAAGACTTAGCCAGAATCCAGTAGCTGAATAACGAAGACTTAGCCAGAATCCAGTAGCTGAATAATGGGGACTTAGCCAGAATCCAGTAGCTGAATAACGGGAACTTAGCCAGAATCCAGTAGCTGAATAACGTGGACTTAGCCAGAATCCAGTAAGTAAACACTAATTGAATTTGCGAAGATCCACGTACCGAACACGGTTCTAAGGAACCTATCGGCCCGGGTAGGACTGACCGAACACGGTTCCAAGGAACCTATCGGCTCAGATCCACAAACGCGAAATACACGTGTCCTTCCACAGGGAATACGCCCCATGTCGGACTTATCTCCACGTGCGCTAGAGGAGGCCTTACGGGATCCAAAGGTGGGACCGAGACCGTTAAGCTTGGAGGAGTACCGGGCCAGGCAGAAGGGTCAGCAGCGGGAGAGCGCACCTCCAAAGAAGGAACTACCTTCAGCGAAACACAGATCGGGGGTGGAGGCGAGGTTTAGAAGGGAAGTCGAGGCAGTCCGGCGCCAACTACTGACGGCTGTGGGTCAGGAAGAACGATTGCGGCTGGGGAAAGAGCTCCAGTACCTCCATAACAGCAGGAAAAAGTACCGCCAGGAGAAGAAGCGGTCGGGCAGTAGGAAGAACCCCCGGCAGAGTTCTCACAGTTCGTTTCAGAATACGAATCTAGGATAAGCCCAGTTTGTTAGTTTTTACTATTAGAATTTTTGTACTAGTATTAGGATCAATAAAAAGGGAAGTTGAAAACGAACCACCATTCACTCTTTGAATCCAAGCCTTTTTCGTCTTCATGTAAACAAATGGTGTCGACCCCGAGTGTACCATCAGCGATCGAACAATTGCATGGTTTAGCCCCACAAAAGAAAAGGTGCTAAGCACGTGCATAACAAAATCACAGCTTGATATTAGAGAAATTAAAGGATATGAGGCCACAATTGAAGTGACCGAATATAAATATATTTTTAAGAAACCTTACAGATGCTCATTCCAAGACAGAGATGAAATTGAAAAGCAAGTAAGTGAATTGTTGAAAGCAAAATTAATTGAGGAATCATGTACCCCATATGCAGCTCTAGTTACTATGGTATTCAAGAAGGAAGAAGGGAAAAGATCCCGGTTTTGTATAGATTTCAAAGAGTTAAATAAAATCGTTGTGCCAGAGAGTCAACCGTTTCCTAGGATAGATGATCTGACTTAGCGTGCTAGAAACTCCAATTTTTTTACAAAACTTGATGTAAACTCGGCTTTCTGGTCGATACCAGTGCGCAAAAACGAAAGAGACACAAATTAGCATTTGTGACACATCATGGTCATTGGCAGCGGAACCGCCTCTCATATAATTTGCAGTCTGCACCAGCAATTTTTCAAAGAATTCTGTCTTGTGTCAAAAGGAAGAAAGGAGTAGATAAGTTTACAGTAAACTAAAAAGACGATATACTAATACATTCGAAAACTTATGAAGAACACATAAAACATGTAGAGCATACTTTAAAAGCATTAAAGGATCAAGGTTTTAAGCTAAATGAAGGAAAATGTCAATTTGCGTTAACTGAAATTACGTATCTCGGTCATAAAATTGGTAACAATTTTATTAAACCGATGAATGATAACTTAATGGCAATAAAAAAATTCCCTGTACCTCAGACAAGGAAACAAGTGAGGCAATTTTTTGAAAAATAAATTTTTACTAAGAATATATACCTCAACACGCGATACTATTGGATCCACTACGTAACCTATTAAGAAAAAATGTCGAATTTCATTGGTCAAAACAATGTAGTAACAGTTTGGAAACACAAAAAAATACTTATATTCAGCTCCAGCACTGGCAATATTTGATGAAAAAGCACGAATATATTAATTTACAGACGCCAGTGTAGAAGGAGTGGGCGCAATACTTGAACAACCCCAAGAAGATAAATCTTTAAAGACAGTGTGCTTCTTCTCAAAAAAATTTAACAAAACACAAAAAACAAAAAAGCTATATACATAGAATGCCTAGCAATTAAAGATGCAATCCTCCATTGGCAATCTATACTATAATTATTACGCAAACACAAATTTTGTGACCCCTTCTACGGGCAAACTACATGTCCGATTTTGATGAAAATGCACAATTGAAAATATATGTTTCGAAGAGGTGCATAGTTTGCGCGTAATTAATAAAAATAATATCAGTGCATTTGTCGTTGCATTGATGCTCTTTTCAGAGCGTGAGCCATGCATGTGCGTGAGGGTGAGCCATAAGTGGATGTGCGATTGTGGTGTGAAATTCCTTTCAGTGTTACCAGATCAAGATTCAACCTAATGCTAAAAGTTCCGGTAAAATCTGTTAAATTCTGCAAAACTTTCCGATACTGGTTTTGATACATTCTGATTTTAGTGCCCAAACTTAATTCCTAATTTTGAGAACGTACTCATTCGTAAATTTTCGGTAGGTCGGTTTTCAAATAATTAATTTGAGAGAAGATTGGCAATCTTTCATAAATTAAACTCTGTAAAACTTCAATGCATAGCCACCGTCTTCAGTGATATAGCATCTACTCTCTTGATTGGTGGGCGAACTTTGCATAATGTTTTTAAGTTACCTATTCCGATCTTTTAAAATTCAGTGTCGAGGTTTACTGCTTACAGTGCTCAAGGCCATTACATTAATTCAGCTGCATTGATTCTTATTGGTTAAGCATTTATGTGCCCACTTCATGCAATGAAATTGATTGAGAGGCTGTTGAGAGACTTGAGTGTAAATGCAAATAAAAACAATTTGTTTGGATGTAAAACTATTTTCCTATCTGTTGGCCCGTGCCAAATTTTTCTGTTGTTCCGCATGGATCACGTGCTACCATTATTAATAATTCTATAACATCTTGGCCTGAATTTTCTACTTTTCATCACGTTAATTGAACAATTTCCTTAAATCAACTGGTAATGGTGATCGGACAACCTTCTCACAATTTAATGATGGTATTATTGAAATTCCAACGCATTTGTATTCTCCTCCTGAAAATGTTATACAAGATATGTTTGGCGATATCTCAGGAACCTTTTTATCTTCCGAAGCCATGGAATTTGTTATCTTAGCCCCGAAAAATGATAATTGCGCTTTCGTCAATTCTTAAATTCTTAGTGGTATGCAAGGAGAAGAAAAAGCATACTTCAGTTTTGATAAAATTATTTGCGATGATGAACAGGAACGAAACAATTATCGATTTGAATTTTTAAATTCACTGACTGTTAGCGGTTTGCCGCCACATAAGTTAGTATGAAAAGAGAATTGTATTATGTTATTAATACGTTATTTAAATACAAAGCATGCATTGGCAAATGGAACGTGAATGCGTGTAAAACAAATGCAAAGAAATTCCATTGATTGTCAAGTTTTGACTGGTGTTGCACGTAACACAAGAATCTTAATTCCACGTATTCATTTAACACACTCTGGCACAATTTTACCCTTTTCATTTCAACGTACCCAGTTCCCAGTGATTCCAGCTTTTGCAATGACCATCAATAAATCGCAAGGACAAACATTCCAAAATGTTGGGATTTTACTACGACAACCTGTAATTACTCACGGACAATTATATGTTGCTGCCAGTAGAGTTCGTTTCTTTGATGGATTGCGATTTTATATAACAGAAACTTCCGATCAGAGCTATTTGTCTGATGACCATAGAGTTTTCACAAAAAACTATTGTTTATAAAGAAGTTGTCGGCCCTTAATTCCTTATTGAGAACCTCTTAAACGCAGGCTAACTTGAGCATTTCATCTGCTACCGTAACATGAACGAATTTTCGATTTTATTTATCCTCATGAGTGAATGGATCTCATACTATCAGAAGTCAGGTGTGTACGTTTTCCTAGAATGAATGGTTTACTGAACGAATGGTTACGGTACCTATCAGATAAGTTTACCGTGCAGTGGTCGATGGGCCTTTTGATCGATAGCAAAAACCAAATCTAAATGATCAACACCAATTACCTTACTGGTAATCTTCAGCAATTTTTCTATGGCCGTAACCATGTATGCATGTGTTCAATTACAATTTTCGCTAAGCTTTTATTTTGGTGTGCTATTTTGTTTTTAAGTAATAGTATATTGTTACCGAAAGAAATGACTGAAAGTTATATCCAATGTGACGAAATATGGAAAGAACTGTTTGAAAAATGATTTGGCGACAGTGATTCTCCTCGCACGGAAGTCGGTATACTAAAAGACCAAACCAGTGAGTGTATTTAATTCAAGTAAATTTGAAATTAAATTGATCTTTCAATCATTTTTATAATTGAGAAGGGTTTTCTACGGAATGTGGCGCCTGAGTCCAATGATTTATATCTGAGAAGTTCAATCTTCGAAAATTGTCAGTTATTTGAGATTTTGAAATAGCAACAAATTTGTGTATCCACTCAACTTTCGCTGTATTGATTCTTTCTTAGAATGTCAAAAAATATCTGTAGTCGATGCTAATAGTTAACCGAAGGCGAAAATAAGGAATCTTATTGGCTTTTTTCAAAAATGTGTTTAATTGCGCGACTTAAGGTACTATGTAATATTTGCTTTACATTATGTTTTTCATTTTGTTGCTGTTCCATTTTCAATTCTCATTATTATAATAATTTTTGTTGGAATCGTTTCAGAATCTTGCATGTCCGTTCACGTCTGTTTCTTTTGAAATTGGTTGCCGACGGATGTTTAAAAATAAACTCTTTCGGATACCTTGCTCTTTTCTATATCTCTATGTTCAAGTAAACTTGAGTTTTTTGATTTCTAGATTATGCAGTCGATTTCCGACTGCCACTGTCATTCCTAGTATTATTTAATAGAGAGAAGGTTTGTTATTTTTACAGATCACAGGCCATTAGAGAACTTTAATATTTAAAAAAGCAACCAAGTGCGTGTCGGACACGCATAAGCTCAGGGTTCCGTAGCATGCCGGTATGGAATTGAGTTAAAATTCATTTTACGACAGGCAATGATTATACAGCGATCTAATAAACCCGTGCAAACATTGTGCTCAAAATCATCCTCTTTGATTTGTTTGGTTATTTATAGAGCTGGATCACCTCCATTATCTCGAGCTTCGTGCGAATTGGCAAATGCGAAACTAGATGTTTTGAAATTTTAGTATTTATTACGCAACGCAACATACAATGACATGGTTTTACATAAATCAGGAAGTTTACCAATGTACTCGCGCATATAGTTTTGTGATAACTAAGCAAGTGCAATTATAATTATTATTATATTGGGTCTAAATTACCTGACCATCAGATTGGGACATAAAATATTAACTCAGTATTTCAAATATCGGGAACCAGAACGGTGAGTTCTGAGTATAGGCAAACAAAAGTAGCCATATTATTCGTAATTGAAATATAGTAACTCGATCTACATTGAAATAAAAAACAGAAAATTTTCCAAGCGCAACACAAATGACAATCTGCCCTTTCGGGTTGGCGCACTCGGCGATCTTACCCCTACACGCGTCTGCAGAGTTTTTGTGGTATCTTCGCCCTGCGGCACGACAAATCTCTCGGTGTTTCCACCCTGATTTAGGCTACAGAATAATTACTTTCGATGGTCAGCTTGAGTTATTGGACATTTCATATATCTGTTCACGTACTATATTGTTGAACAAATTTGTATTTCATAATATTTCTCACATACACTGTGAAAAACCATGTTTATTCTGCTGTCGCTAAATCAAATTACGGAACCATAATAGCGTGCTTTCTTTAGTGTTATTACATACTCATTTAGTAAAAAAAGCGTAAGATATCTTATCAATCTTTGTTAGTGCGTTGTGAGGCGCCGCATAACCTAAAAGCAAAAGAGGTTAAAACATCATAATAATACTAACACGAATCACCTACCATACCCACAACACTATACTCACAACCAAGAAGCATAACCATAGCGGAGTGGCGTGTGCCGGAGTGTGCCAACATAAAAGAATCTAAAGTAAATAATATATATAAAAGAAATTGGACATATCACTATACTCACCATCATGTTGTGACTCAAAAATACTACGGCCGATAAACCTCTAGAATGCTATCTATGGCCTACGTAAGAAAATAACCACACTAACCAAACCTCACCAATTTAAGCCAAAGCCACATCCAAATGGACGACCCCTCCCACGCCCCTAACCTTAGATCAAACACACCACATTAACCCGAGACCCATCCCACCATACTTCCACACCACACTCAACTAACCACACTAACCTCAGACACTCACCTTACCTTATGATCCCACCTTCACATGAAAACAAATGAAAATGAGAATGGAAGCGAGTCACCCAGTGACCTAATTCCATAAGTTCGAAAGTACTTTCGGTCACTTACCTCGTGTGGAGCAAATTAAGCATTTTCGCTGAAAATGGCCAAACACTCTCGGTCATTTACCTCGGAAATAGCTGACCCAGGTCCGTTTCGGGCCGATCACGTGGTGAAATGGCAAAAGGGAGTTTTGCTACTTCTGCACCTATAGAGAACAATATGCCAGTATAGATATTAATATGCCAAATTAACCAATATGGTATTGATTGATTGACAAAATCAAACTAACAGGTGGGGCAATCATACTATAAATAATGAGACACAATCAACGGGAAGTGAGTGATACACTCAACCCGTTTCTGAAGGAAGATTGAAGTCGTCTTGCTCGATCTGAACACCAGTTCCTGAGTCTTGGCAGCCAACCCGTTCCTGAAGCCGTTCCCGAAGATTAGAGACATCCAGCCGTTTCCAACGAGAGTCAACAAGGAATCAACAACGAGCCCCGTTAATAACAAGACAAGAATGGTAACCCGATCAAGTTATTGGCTACCCAAAGACCTGAACAGCCCTCGAAGGCAGCAGTCATTAATCCGACGACAAATGAAGGTAGCAGAGGAAAACCAGCTTCGAGAAGCTCTAAAGGACCCTACAGCAGGACCGAGACCGATATCCTTGAAGGAATATCGTCGACGACAAGCCGCTAAGTCTCCTAAAACCGACGCAATAGGCGATAAGCGTCCTCCAAAGAAACCCCGTTCCGGAGTCGAGGCATACTACCAGAGGCAGCTCCAAGAGGCTCAATGGGAGCTGATACTGGCGACTACGAAGGAGCAGAAACGCGAAGCCAGCCACAGAATTAACCGACTGAAAATGAGCCGTAGGAATCATCGCCACCAGAAGAAGACGGGCATGGCAGCACTACCGAAGTACGGATCTTAGGGTATAATTTGGACTAAGTAAATTTGTATGGAAATTAGTGAATAGATAGTAATAACAGTTTGGTTCAAGGGAAGATTGTATGGCAAATAAAATATAGGAAACTAAACAAATATCTGGACTTTTGAGAAGGAAAATATTAAAATCCCAAGCTAAAGAAAAGAACCCAACATTAATTGGCGCAGCCGCACTTACGCACGTACGCACCACAAACCACGACTCAACAAGGCATTCAGAGAGAGTTACGATTTATACCATTGATTAAAAAGAGACTATGGGAAAAAAAACAATAATTAAAAGCACTATTGAAAATTTATGGCCCACTCAACACCTAAGATACCCTTAAAGATAAGTTTGAAAAAATTCATGAAAAGAATAGATTCGTACACGGTGGATGAAACGAGCCCAGAACACGAACCCACCTACTCCACTAAGAGTACAAATGCAGAGGAGGAATTGTTCGCAAACGAAGGGGATCAGATTGGTGAAAAAGGGAACCCACCAATGCAAACGGAGGATCAAAAAGATCCGACAGAAGTAGCCAGCACGGATCCGGAAAGACCAGGAGTGGTGCAACTATGAAACGGGATAAAATATTATAGGGGTCACTCGGATCCACGTGGGAGCAAGGACAAAGAATTAATTAATAAGTTACAAACAAAAACAATCAGTATACATCAAATGGCAAATGTGACATTAGTTAACAACGTCCTTTGCAACAACGTGCCCATTTTAACGGGAGAAGATAGCCCACGTAAGGAAAGTGAGTTAAATGAATTCGCAAATTGTGAACGCAAAGCGTATGACACACTGATCGACGCACCGGATCAGGTACTATTTGTGAGACTACTGCCCACAAGACTGAGAGGACGAGCATTGGATGCCGTCCAGTCAGGTCTAAGAGACTCATTGGAAAACATAATAGCTACACTGAGGTCAAATTTAATACAAGGGACATCATACATCACACTAAATAACCAGTTAAGAAATGTGCAACAATTGCCAACCGAAACACTATGCGGTTATTTTAATCGGGTAAAAGCGTTGATTAATGCTTGTAAAAGAGCCGCGGAAGCTCAATACACCAACGGAGGTGAAGGACTAAAAACCGAAATCGAGGAAGTAGGCATCCATTGCTTTAAAATTGGAATTCTTAATGCCAATTACAAGTTTTATTTATTACAAGAATCCAAAAATACAGTTGAAGCATTGGGGCGGAAAATAACGAAGCTAGAACAAACAGAACAATGTATGAACGCGGGACCACATAGTCGGCATAAAATAGGACAACAGGTATCTTTAATAGGCCAAGACATAAACCATAGCATGGATAATCGGGAATCCATCGGATACCAACCGGAACAGTACCGGGACCCACCAAGAAATAGGTTCGAATCCGGAAACCCTAGGTACAACCAACCACACCGTCCAAATAATTTCCCTCCACGAAATTATCACCCCAATGGCAAAACAGGAAGATATAATAATAACTTCGCTCGAGGAGGACCAGAGGACCATTTTGTAATAAAATTGGCCACATCATGGCAGAGTGTCGTACACGGCAAATGGCACCGTTTTGCTCCGTATGTAGAATGTATGGGCACACTAACAAAAACTGCCGCTCTCAAAAGCAGCAAAACCAATATCAACAGGGAAATAGAGGCGAACATCAGATACAAGTAAACCAAACCACCACCAGTGGGGGTAGTAATCCCTGCAATTTTTGTCTAGCCAACGACCGCCTGGAAACTAGATGTTTTCTAAAAGCAAGATGGGAGAGAATGCAACTAGAAGATAGGATGAAGGACACGGGAAGCTCAACGGAGACGATCGAGCCCACCGCGAATCGTCAGTAGAGAGAAACAGGTGCGCAATCATGCCTCATTTGCTTGTAATAACATTGCCACAAACATAACAACCCAGAATGCCCCAAAATTTATGATCGACACAGGGTCAGAAATCAGCCTCATAAAGGCAGATGAAGTAAAAGAACAATACTTAACAGAAGTAAACGCCTTAGATAAGGTAACATTAAAAACCATATCCGGGGAAATAGAATCGGAAGGTACCATAATGGCTCACCTAGGCACAGCGTGCCCATACCCCTGTAAATTCCACGTGGTAAAGTCTTATAACCCAGCAAACGTGATTGGAATAATAGGCAACGATTTTGTAGCAGAGAATTGTAATGTAGAGGGACCAGCTAGAAGATTAGTTTTCCCGACAATAGGAGGACAAGAAAGCATAACAATACTTTTTGAGGAAAATCCACGTAGAAGGGCAGACAATAACCGTTTCGTAGACGTAATAGCGACAGGCAGGTCAGAAAACCAAGAAAATTCCTTCGAAGCGCACACAAAAAGTCACAGCTCGCAACCTACGGCGTGTGAACTAACTTCACATGATGGAAGGGATGACGTGGTAAAACCAGCTCTATTACAATGGGAAAAAGACAACGGGAAGCAGGACCTGGCAACAGCTCTCGAGACTGTTCAAAAAGATGAGGGTGGTCAACAATATGGGAATTCGCACATTCTTATCGAGAAATATAGCCATCATGCAAATATGACGGTCCTAGCTCCGAGCCCACACGTAGCGAAAGATATGGCTTCGGAAAATGGGCAAAGTAATGACGATAAAACGTCCCCAGTCCAAGATAACGAAAACTACATTACAGTAACGACCCAAGAGGCCATTGAGTTACAATCCAGAACAGTGAAATTCATTGAAATACCAACAAATCTACAAGACGAATATATAATTATCGGGGAAAAAGTCAAACAAGGAGTGTACATTAGTAATGCGTTGGTATCATCAAAAAATAGAAAAATACAATGCAGTATAATGAACGTAAATAGTCATGAGGAAATAATCCATACGTTTAAACTCTTATTGGAAAAACACAGTACCCAAGAAAGGGAAGTAGAAAGAGAATATATTAATAAGGAAAAAGAAATCCGCAATATACAAAAGGGAGAGCCAGAGGAAAACAAGGAAACTCAGGAAAGGGTAACCAAACTAATGGAAATAGTAGGTATAGAAAAAGATTTGAATGAAGAAGAAAAAGAAGTAATAACACGAACCATAAAGGAGTTCCGAGATGTGTTCCACTTGCCCGGGGAAAAGTTAGGTCATACAGCGACTGTACGACATGAAATACGCACAAAACCGGAACAAGTGCCGATAAAATGTTAAATGTTCAGACTCCCCGAAACTCAAAAGCAAATAATAAAGGACGAGATAGAGTGACTCCTGAAGGATGACATTGTTGAGCCTAGCTGGAGTGAGTGGAACGCCCCCTTACTAGTGGTTTCCCAGAAACCGGGGCCCTCTGGTGAGAAAAAATGGAGAATAGTAGTAGACTACCGAAAACTTAATGATGTAACGGAGGGCGACGCATACCCACTGCCGAGAATAGAGGATATTCTGGACCAGTTAGGGAATGCCCGTTATTTTTCGGTATTGGATCTCGCCACTAGTTACCACCAAATATCTATGAAGGCGGAGGACCGGGACAAAACAGCTTTCAGTACCCCGTACGGGCATCACGCGTTTAAAAGAATGCCGTTTGGTTTAAAGGGAGCCCCGGCAACGTTCCAGCGTCTGATGAATCATGTGTTGACGGGACTACAGGGACTACGTTAGAAACCTCAACGATCATCAGCGGCAAATACGCGAAATACTACAGAGGTTAAGGGAACATCGTTTAAAACTAAACCCAGAGAAATGCAATTTCCTGAAGAGGGAGATGATATATCTGGGACATAAATGCGGGACTGAAGGGGTTGTGCCCGATCCTAGTTTAGTCAGAAGCGTACAAAAATTTCCGACCCCAACAACGGTGAGACAGGTGCAATCGTTTTTGGGTTTGGCAAACTACTACCGGAAGTTCATTAAGGGTTTCTCAAAAATCGCAGCTCCGATCAATAACTTGTTAAGAAAAGACGTAAAGTTCCATTGGGATGAACAATGTACGCAAGCGTTCAACACTCTGAAAGAAAAACTAATTACACCACCGGTACTGCGGTATCCAAATTTCGATGAGCCGTTCAAATTGTACACGGATGCCAGCGGGGAAGGGCTGGGAGCAGTCTTGGCGCAAGGACCCGAAAATAACGAGCGCGAACTGCTCGCGATTGTATGGGCTGTGAAAAACTACCGGAGTTACCTGTACGGAAGGTCTTTCATTGTCTTCACTGACCATAAACCATTGCGCGGGGCCATACGTATAAAAGACCCCACTAGTAGAATATTGAGATTATGGCATAAGCTATCAGATTACACTTTTGATATTCAATATAAGGAAGGGAGGCAAAACGGCAACGCCGATGCCTTAAGCCGAATCCCGTATGAAGTCTTAGCGATAACGCGGAGACAAGTCAGAGAAATGGAAACAAACACTATTCCAACGGATCCAGCGAACAACGTGGTACAAACGAACCCAGCAGAGAAGAAAACGCCGCCGCCTTCCAGTACTAGAAATGAGTCGCGACAACAATCAGGGGAAGAAAAAACAGGGTATTAACGGACCCGAATGACATCAAGACTATACTAGCCGACTGTCAGGACGCACCACTTGGGGGACACCAGGGGATCCAAAAGACGTATCAACGTTTAAAGCGTGAGTTCTATTGGAAAGGAATGAAGAAGGATGTAGTGAATTACGTAAAACGCTGCAAAAGTGCCAAACCAACAAACAAAGCAGAGAGCACAAGCAACCTCTGGTTATTACCGACAACGCAAAACTACCTTTCGATAAGGTATACCTAGGCATCGTAGGGCCATTGCCGGAAACAGTGAACGGAAATAAATATATCTTGAGATTTGAAGATGATTTAGTAAGGTTTATGGACGTGGTACCACTAACGAATGTAGAAGCAACAACAGTCGCACAAGCATTTGTGGACGCGATAATTAGTCGATACCGAATTCCGAGAAAATTGATCACTGACCGAGGAGCCAATTTCACTTCGGAGATGTTCCATCATGTGTGCAAATTGTTCAAAAGCCCCAGCCTATATACGATCACAAAAATTACTATTTGAAATTGCGAAATAAACTCCAGAAGACCTACCAAATCGCAAAGGAGAACATAGAGAAAAACAAAGTTCTATGGGGTAGCATTTGTGCTGCTCGTTTGCAACTCGTTTTAGCTTTGAATCTCACAAGTATTCCCTAGCTTTGGATATACTATTTTGTAGTCTATACTTTAATTCAGTTATGTATAGTTCGTGATTGTATACAGGGTCAGGATGCTTATGAGCCGATTGTACAGGTATTGAAGAGGTTTTGCCAAACACGAGTTCGAAAGGTGTATAACTATGTACAGTGTTAGGTGTTGTGTTGTAACAATACGAATAGTATGGGATCCATTCATCCCAATCATCTCGATTTTCATTTACGAAGCTTCTCAGGTATTCGTTCAAATGTTTATGGTTGCGTTCCAATGCTCCTATAGTTTCTGGATGAGCTACTGTTGCAAACAGCTGTTCGATGTGAAGATATTTGCATATCCCCTCAAACACTTGGTTCTTATATTCTGTGCCTAGATCTGTCTTTATAAAATTCATTGGGCCATATCTGAGGATAAATTCGTTCACTATAGCTCTTGCTACCGTGTTCGCTTCCTTGTCTCTCACTGGAATAACTACCACGTATTTGCTAAGGTCGCACTGTAGCGTTATGGCGTATCTGTTATTATTTGCAGATCTAGTAAATGGGCCAACTGTGTCTATTGAAACTATTTCAAACACTTTGACTGGGGTTGTCGTTACTTGCAATGGTTCCTTGGTTTCTACCTGATGTTTATTTTTGATACATTGTTCGCACCTTGAAACATATCTCGCAATGGACTTTTTCATATGTCTCCAACGATACATCGTTTTTAGTTTTTTGTACATCCTGGCTTGTCCTACATGTCCTCCAGTAGGTGCATTATGGTGTAGCTTTAAAATTTCTTCAATCTTTTCGTGATCTGTCACAAAAACTGGCGGTTTATATAGTTTTATTGATAAATGGCTTAAACTTCTATTGCATATCTTCTTGAATGCAGTCATATTAATATATCTGAATATATCACTTTCTGCAGAAAGTTTCACATTTTCGGTGTGAATTTTATTATATAACTCTCTTTCAAATATTTGGATTTCTCGCACTAGTGCGGATTCCATTGATTCGTTTTTATTCTTCTTAAGTAACCGCTTTGTGACTACTGTATTTTTTTCATGTACTAGCATTTCTATAGCGTGGCCATTCGCTATGAACTCTAGTTCTTTCATATATTTTAGTGTTTCGGCGGATAATACTTCATGAACTCGCAGTTGATCAGACCGCTGTGCTTCAGTATCCGTCTTCTTGATTCCGTTTTTCTGTGCCTTTGACAGCATCGCTCTTGTTGTTACCTGTAAAATGTTAATTTTTTTCAAATCATCTATATCGATTCGTGATAGGGCATCTGGTCCGTTATTTTCTTTTCCTTTTATGTATTCTATTGTAAAATCATACTCTTCAAGGTCCAATCTCATTCGTGTCAGCTTTGACGACGGGTTTTTCATCGCAAACAAATATGTTAGCCGCCTGTGGTCAGTTCTGACCACGAATTTCCGGCCGTATAAATATGGTCTGAAATGTTGCACTGCCCAATGTATAGCTGCTAGCTCCTTTTCAATGACCGATTTGTTTCGTTCTCCTGGTGTGAAAGTTCTGCTTGCGTATGCTATTGGTAGATCATCGTCCTCGAATTTCTGGGACAGTATAGCTCCGCAAGCTGCATTCGATGCATCCGTGGACAAAATGAACTTTTCCTGAAAATTTGGGTATTGGAGAATAATTGGAGACATGAGTGCCGTTCTTAATTTATTAAATGCTTCTTGCTGCGCCTCTGTCCATTCAAATTTTACATTTTTCCGTAAAAGTTTATTCAATGGAAGTGCCATGTTTGCAAAGTTAGGCACGAATCGCCTATAATAATTACAGAATGCAACAAAGCGTCTTGTTTCGTCCGCGTTTTTCGGTACTGGGTAATTTTTAATGGCCTCATATTTAGAACTGTCAGGTTTAATCCCTTGTTCTGAGACTTGGTGTCCTAAGAAAGTGACCTCAGTTTGAAAAAATTTGCACTTTTCAGGATTTAATTTTAAATTTTTTTCTCTTAGCTTTTCAAACACGCATTGAAGGTTTTTGAGGTGATGTTTTAATGAACAACCCACTACAATTATATCATCAATGTAAAGAAAAGCAATTTCCGGTGGCAGGCCCGCCATTGCAATCGTCATCATCCTTTGGAAACTGTTTGGACTTATATTTAGCCCGAAAGGGAGTCTGCGATATTGGTAATGACCCTTATTCGTTGAAAAAGCTGTGAATTTTCTTGATGATTCTTCTATTGGTATTTGATGGAATCCTGACATAAGGTCTAACGTTGAAAAGAATTTGGCCCGCCCCATTTGATCTAGAATTTCTTCAATTCTAGGTAATGGAAATTTATCTCCAATGACTTTTTTATTTAAATTTCTGAAGTCTACTACCAGCCGCCATTTCTGACTCTTTGACTTCTTTGGCACTAAAAGGATGGGCGAGTTGTACTCCGATACTGAATGCTCTATTATCCCATCACCTAGCATTTTTTTTATCTGTTGGTCAACTTCTTCTTTATGCGCTTCTGGACATCTATAGTTCTTTATATAGACCGGAGTTTTGTCCTTAAGTTGAATTGATTGTTCATAAAAATTGTTTGTTGATAACGGCTCGTCTAACAGGGCGAAAATATCTTGGTAATTAGAGCACAAATCTTTGAGCTGTTCTCTTGCGAATTCTGGAGTGCTTGAAAAATCAAGTTTTGGGATTAGGTTTTTGAGTCTTTCGTCATTTGTTGCACTTTGGCCAATTTGATACTCTGATGATGGCTTCGTCTCTATTTCATTTGTGCTAATTTTGACCATTTTATCTGTGGTATTTAAGATTCTTATCATAGGATTATTTGTCGAAATTATTGATGAGGCTATGTAAACTCCTGGTGAAACTTCTCTATTTTGTACAACCAGATCCTCTGTCTTACTACTAATGGCGTTAATTGCTCGTATGACCTCACATCTTGGCGGTATGAGTAACGCATCTTTTTCTGGGCTGCTTTCGATCGGTATCTCTATTACTTCTCTTGATGAATACAACGTTAAGGTCCACGTATCATAATTTATGTTAGCTTGGTATTTCACTAAAAAATCAATGCCGAGAATTCCATCAGCCTCGAATGTCACCTCATTATCCACTATATGAAAGGTGTGTTTCAGAGATATTTCATTGTTGAATATTAGGGTTGTTTCTGTCGAACCTATTGACATTTGTGCGGTGTTCGCAATACCTCGTAGGGTACACTTATTTTTTGGATAGAACATTTGATCTGGTTTAATCAGATGTCTTTTGAACAAAGATACATCGGCTCCTGTATCCACGAGAAAAGTACATTTTTTTCCACTCATTTCGACGAAGGCCATTATGAAATTATTAAGGTTTAAATTTACATTGTAGATTCTCCGATTTGCTGCTGTCCCCCCAGCTGGCTCGGATCTGCATCTGGCTGAGGGGTTTGGTATTCCCCCGCATCTAGGCAGTGTACTCTTTGAGTGTTGGGTCTGTTGTTATTGTTCGGACGAAATGAATTTCTATTCTGTTGGTTATTTCTTCTGAAATTCGGTTGGAATCCTCCTGGCGATTGTGTGTCACTGTTCCTATTACCAGGTCTTTGATATTGCCTGTTTGCATTATACCCGTTGTAGCCATTCTGCCGTTGTTGCCATTGATTTTGCTGTTTCCACCCAGAGTTGTCAGATTGGTGTTGGCTATTTTGGAATCTGAACGCGTTATTCCTCGGTTGTGCATTGAAATGAAGCACACTAGGTTGGTTCGGCTTGTCTATTGATATCGCTTTAGCTGCAAGATCAGACAGTTTGGTATAGTTTGTTGCTTTAAGGATGATGGATGTTTCCGGATTAGCCACATTGTCCACAAATGCCTGCTTGGCGAATTTTTCAGCGAGCCTTTCTGCTGGCTCACCAGTTACCACTTTCTCCGAAATAAACGCTTTTGTGAGCTGGCTGGCCAGATGTTCAATTTGACTAATATAATCGACGAGCTTTTTAGTCCCTTGCTGTGTTGCCTTTAGCTGGGCCAAAATGGCGTCTGAGGATAATTTTATTGCGAATTTTTGACGAATTTTTGTTTTGAGGCTTTCAATTGTTTTGACGTCTTCCGTTATTGCCAATTTTGCTTTGCCGGTAACACGAGTTTTAATGAATTTGAACATTATCTCCTTATCAGTCGGCTGAGTGAGTTCGTCGAGGAGCTCAATAGCATCCAAAAATGACTCTGTTTCTTCCTCCTTTCCATTATAAGGTGCCACTAAGGCTGTTGCCACTTTTATATCAAACGTCATATTTGCGGTTCGGTTTTCCTCTTTACTCTCACTATTTACTTTAACTTCTTCCCTGTTTTGATTTGCTTCCTTCTGCTCGCTTATTAGTTTCCTTATTTGCTTAGCTATAATTTCTATCTCTTCAAATGTGTCTGTTATTTTGCAAGCCTCTCCTAACGTAGTTTCTACCGGTTTCAAATTACTCGCTGTCTCCAATAGGCTTTGAACTGTTTGTTCTTTTTTTTCTAAAGTATCAGTTGTGTATCCCCTATTTATCTGTTTTTTAAAATTTGATAGTATGGACTTGAGTTCTTCTTTAATTTTTTCCAGCACCTCCATTGGTTACAATATGTACTTTACTTATCAATTACAGCTACTCTGGCTGGTGAGCTAAGATAACGTTTACGAAGTCCCCTTCTATGGTTCATGTAAATTTTGTAAACTAGATTGAAGACAAGTACTGCCAAAATTGCTACCAGAAGGAATATTATCGTCGCGTTCTCAATTTGTACCACATCTTGGACTGTAACATTGTTGATTATCTCCCCTGTATTTTCGTTTTTCTTTGAGTTAGTGGTTCCCATCTTTGTTATTTTTCTTTTATATTCTTAATATGAAAATGACTGACTTAAAACGTAGAAAAAAATTTTTTTTTTTTCACACCATTTATTAGTATCTTCAATTATTAATTTTTTTCTTTTTTCTTAACCTGTTTAGCTCATTTTTTGCTTTAGCTAACAAAATGTTATATTTTATTTTTTCCTCCTCTGTTCCGCATATCACAATTAGTTGCTTATATCTATCTATTTCTTTTGACAATTGATGGCGCTTTCCGCCTCTAACATTATTTACTGCCTTGTTTTTTGGTTTTATTATTATTTTTTTTTTCTAAATATTTGTTTATCTTAATAGGTTTGGGTCCTATATTACCCTCATAAACTTTACTTTGCTCCCTGTTTTTGTTTGCCGGTGTTACCCGAAACTTTAGACTGCTTATGTTAATTTTCGCTGGATTCAACGTTAAGTTTTCTGTTGCACTCTCTGGGTTTTTACTTTTCAGCCTCGCTGATAATTTCTCCGTCATCTCACGTTCTGGTTACTAATTTTTTGCAATTTCCGTTTTCCAACTGGTATCTGCATTTACCATGTGAAATTTAAGCAGGATGTCACGGTCGCCATGTCGTGTCCTCAGCCACATTCGGTTACTAGATCGGGAGTTAATCTTTTATATTTCGGGATTCTTCCAAAAGGGGTGCCGCTTTATCAAGCCATACCCATAATGGAAGGGAAAGGTAATTAATTAATCAAGGAGACTGGGAGTTTGGGTTCGATAAAACAAATAAGTTTTAAACTATACTTTTATTTTTGTTACTTCAAGTTACTGGAACAAATTACTTCTTATGACTAACTTACAATTTAAATTTCCGCGGTATATATCGAAAATTTGTGCTGCGGTCGTGGCTTAGGTGGTCACCTGAACTGTGGGAAAGTTCAGTGGATTTTTGTGGGAACGGAAATGATTGCCCAATCCACCCAGCGAGCGAAAAGTAGTTCGCTGGTTGAATTTGACACTTTTTCGAAATTTGTGTCATGAGACTTGGTTCGCCGGATGCACGTCAAATTGGTGTCATGGGAATGACACCTGTGTAAGCTAATTTAAATTTTTATTTTAATTAAGTTCATTGATCCGTTTTTTTTTTCAGGTATCATTGCGTATCCCACACCCTCTCAAAGGAATACTACGATCAAAAGACACACCCACTCAAAGTGCACGTGGGATATAAGGTGCTCCTCAAGAATGCGGCGCGAAAGAATGAACTTACGCAATTTTGGCTAGGACCATTTAAGGTTTTCGCGATAAATAGCCCAGTAAACACGACAATACAGATGAGCAACGAAAAACGAAGGGTTCATAACAACCGATTAAAGCTCATAGAAAAGATAGAGCTAACAATGAACCTCAAACATCGAACAAAACGGGGTCTCATTAATTTCGGGGGAGAGCAATGAAGACACTGTTCGGCACTATGGATGATAATGATTCCGAGCAAATACACAAAAAATTGGAGGAACTAGAAAATGAGAACCGGCAAAATCTAGACCTGGCCAGACAACAGGTCTCAGTCGTACGCTCAAGCATCAAAACGATGAATGAAACAAACCTGGAGATGACTCGGCGATACAACCAATTGGTGCGGAAGATTGATGAAATAAGTAACCGGGAGCACAACGAAAAACAAAAATACACCGAAGAAATGAAAAGCATGCAGAGGAGAATAGATATAAATGAAATCATGATACTAGTATTAGGAGAACTGCAGCAAATATACCTCGATGTGACTGACTTATTCATCATAACCGAAACCATTAACAAGAGGGAGTTGAGCCCCCTGCTTATACCTTCTCATCAATTCCGCGAGTTGTACAATAACTTAACCAAAATATATTACGGGAAGGAGACCAACATAGACTTCCCCATTTTACAACGAACCACTAAAGTCGATTGTCCATTCAATGAACTTGGAATACTAGTTCAAATACGGATATCCCTAGTAAACGCAGTACGGTACACTACAAACCGAGTATACACCACGCCCGTACCTACCAATCATAGTACATTCTTCCTGTATGACGTGGACGTGGAATATTATATGAACACGAGCATCTCTCAACTAAGTTTCGGTATGAATGAATTGGACTACCGATTCCAATGCATCACTATAAACGAAACATACGTAATCTGTCATCGGAATCAACCAACCCGAAATCATCCCACTAGAACAAATTGCCTTACGGATTTATTAAGAGAGACAAATGGACAAACTGATGTTTGCACTTTTCGCATAATGGAAGAAGCTAAAAACATGATCGTACCCATGCATCAGGGGAATGCTTGGCTGTACTGGTTACAAGTAACCACATCCCTAGTTGCCCAATGTGATACCATGGAATACACGGAGTTACTTCAGGGACTCGGAATAGTCATGTTGAAAGCAAAATGCGTGTACCATCTAGCTGGGTTTACACTACCCTACACGACCGATAGTGTACACACCATGAAAATATACCAGTCAGAAGAAGATCCAGTACCATCAATAGATTTTTCTCGCTACCAACCCCCAAAACGGGGAAGTACCGGAAAAACTGGGATAAAAATGCTCCACCCAATAACATTCAATGATAACTTAAGAGCTGAAAGCAAGGCCGTGGACAAACTAGAGCAGGAGATAGTGGAAAAATCACGTGAAAAACGAATATCGATACAAAGTAATATCGGTACAACCATATCAGACTGTCTCCTCGTTTTGGCGATAATGTGGATTAGCCTAAAAATTTATGGAAAGAGGCACGTGGCCCAACAAAGAACCTTCCATAGAAACCGCAGAAAACCAAGTGTGAACATCATACCGGTACCTATAACGATACCTAGGCGGGACCAAATCATACAAACAGAGAAGATAAACAGAAGAAGTAAAGAAACCCCGACAAACAGTGCCGCAGCAAACTAACCAACATTGAGAAAAAGAGGGACTAGAATAAGTAGAACCTAAGATAGAACTAGACATAATATACCTAATAAGAAAAGTTAATGGAAACAAGGCAACAATTACTAACATCTCAAACTCACATTGGCAGCGAACCAACGCCAGAGGGAATAAAAAGGAGAGACAGCCTCGGACTCGACAATCAAAAGGAATTAGATAACTTCCTAGCAGAAACAGCCGAATGGATCGAGAAACGGATTTTCGGATTTTGGACAAAGAAGAAGGTAATGACGGCGAAAACGACGCACCTAAGACAAATGTTAAGAGAATTGCAAGAGACCACCGAACCCAAGGTAGGACCCGCGGAGAGCACCGAACCCGAGATAACGGAACCCTATATCGAATGCGCAAGGACTGGTATCCGACCCCTCCTGGACCAAAAGTTTTTCAAATTTCGATACACGGAAAACATGGCCAACAGTGACGAGACAGCGGCACGAGATGCCGTTGAAACAAAACCACCATATACTGGTATAACAAATACAGGATAGGATTAAAGCAATCAAGCATTAAAAATTTTGACCGACACAGATAATATGTAACCTTAGGTAATGTAATGTATGTAATCAAAAAAAAAAAAAGAGACACATAAAATGTATAATCGATACTTATGCTTGTTATTTGGGGAATTAAGAATATATAAAAAATATTCAACATTTACTTCTATTGCCCTAGAGTAGTTGATTCAAATCAAGATGTAAAGTTGAAAGAAACCGAAAATAGAACATAAAATTAAATTTTAACTTTAAATTAACTAAGTTGAATCGTTAACCTTACGCTCATGCAGGCAAAATAGTTATTCAAACAAAAAATACTATGTAAAATCAGTACAAAAAATACTATGTGAAGATTAATTAAGTCCAACCGATTGTAACAAGTTAGGAATATAGATCTCACATTATGAAAAAAATTTATATAATAATATATATATACAATGAACACCTATGACTGGGGGGAACTTCTCTAAAGAGGGAAGGAATGTTGTGACTCAAAAATACTACGGCCGATAAACATCTAGAATGCTATCTATGGCCTACATAAGAAAATACCCACACTAACCAAATCTCACCAATTTAAGCCAAAGCCACATCCAAATTGACGACCCCACCCAAGCTCCTAACCTTAGATCAAACACTTGAGTTAGGAAACGGGGAGTGCTTGTGGTAGAAGTTCACCCGCACCTGTTTTTTTTGAATTGGACTTCCTTTAATATTTAAGATTTATTTAACATCCAATTATTAAACACTATTCATAGAAACAATGTTCAAAATTTAATAAATTTTTATTTTCTGTCTAGGATTTAGGTAATCTTTAACTGGGATTATTATTTAAATACTACTATTTTATTTAACATTCATTTATTATTATTTTTTTATTTAACACTATAAATTAGGATTTATTTAACATCCAGTTATTAGACGCTATTTAAAATTTTATAGAAACACTATTCAAAATAAAATTAATAAACTTTTATTTTCTGTCTAAGAAGTTGGTGATCTCTAACTGGGATTATTATTTAAGTACTACTATTTTATTGAACATTCATTTATTATTTTTTTTTTTTATTTAACACTATAAATTAAGATTTATTTAACATCCAGTTATTAGACGCTATTTAAAATTTTATAGAAACACTATTCAAAGTAAAATTAATAAACTTTTATTTTCTGTCTAAGAAGTTGGTAATCTCTAACTGGGATTATTGTTTAAATACTACTATTTTATTGAACATTCATTTATTATTATTTTGTTTTTATTTAACACTATAAATAAAGATTTATTTAACATCCAGTTATCAAACACTATTTAAAATTTTAGAGAAACACTATTCAAAATAAATTTAATAAACTTATATTTTCTGTCCAAGATGTTAGTAATCTCTAATTAGGACTCTTTCTAAATTTTGTAGATTTCGAAAACTGAGACGACAGCCACCTCCTCCAACTGCCGACTGCCGACTGACTCTCGTCTGATCTTTTCGGTCGCTTATCAGCGGGCGAAAACCGCTGACCGCGCATTTCTGACATGTCGCGCATGGCGACCAAGAATGCCCGCGATCAGCAACCTTCGCTTCTCGCTTTTCCCAACGCGATCGGATTTCTATTTGTGCACCGAAATCCGATCGCGCTGGGCAACAATGTTACGACAGTTGCAAAAATGATGTGGCGACAACATCGGAGCCCAGAACGCTGCGTCAGCTGGGAAACAATGTTGCAAATTGTATTGCACATGTGCAACACTGTCTGCGCGTGTGCTGACACCGCGTTTCGGGCCGGCGAACGGGCGGTCCCTTGTTAACTACAACGGGGGGGGGGGGGGGGGGGGGGGAAAGGTGTTTTTTTCTGAGGCATTGTAAATTTCGAAAACAGTTGCGTACATGTGTGACTTGGTCTTGGGCCAGTCACAACATTCCACCCCCCTTGGGAAAAAAAAATTTTGTTTGCTTCTCCTTTTTTTTTTTTTTTTTTCCATTAATGTCTAACTTATCTAACGCCTAACTAGCTTATCTAACACATCTTGGTGTCTTACAATCTCTTTTCATTTGATGTTTTAACTCTCTATCTTGAGTTAGGAAACGGGGAGTGCTTTAAATAGAAGTTCACCCGCACCTGTTTGTTTTTTGAGAGAAAAGAAAAAAAGGTTTCCTTTACAAGGATATGCCTATCTATTCTAGGCTTTTCTACACAATGTACGGTTTTAACCATTATGACACGACATTTGTGTCCTTACAATTTCTTTTAATTTGAGTTAGGGACGGGGAGTGCTTTAAATAGAAGTTCACCCGCTCCCTTTTTTTTTTTGATAATAATGATTATACAAAAACAAATATTTTCTTTTACAAGGATATGCTTATCTATTCTAGGCTTTTCTTACACAGTATATGGTTTTAACCATTATGACACGACATTTGTGTCTTTACAATTTCTTTTAATTTGAGTTAGGGACGGGGAGTGCTTTAAATAGAAGTTCACCCGCTCCCTTTTTTTTTGATAATAATGATTATACAAAAACAAATATTTTCTTTTACAAGGATATGCTTATCTATTCTAGGCTTTTCTTACACAGTATATGGTTTTAACCATTATGACACGACATTTGTGTCTTTACAATTTTGTAACATTTTTCATTTTCTTATTTCTAATGTCTTAAGGTATCTTAACCTAGTACAAAACTGTCCCTTTTGGGGTGATCCTCTTTTATTTGTCTTATTTGATTTTAATATGGGTTATTTAATTTATTTAGTATATATTGATTCCGGGTTTGTATAACAGGGTAAAGGATAGAGGCAATCCGTGGAGGTAGGTGAATTATCTCTTTCAAATAAGAGAATTTGGGTGTAAGTGGGATTCTGAAGCCCTACTACCTGCCGAGACATAAACAAGTTTAATGTATTCGAAGATAAACGACAGAAAAATAGAACTTTAGAGACGAGAAAGGAAATGGTTTTTCAAAGGATACGAAAAATGGCAACCAAGCAATAATAGTTTACGAAATATTGAACTCCCGCTGGTATTGCCGAATGTAAGTTACCTTGGGCTAATAATGAAAGGAATCATGCAAAGAAATGCAAAAGGATTAAAGAGATTAACATTGAAATAATTTAGTGTAGCCGAAGAGTTTTTTGGTTACGGCAGTTTTACGTCGTGCCTAGGACGACGGTTGATAGTCCGCGAAGGAAGATGTTTCGGCATTCGAAAAGGGTAATATTTGGAAGTCTCGGAAAGTCAGAAGTAACTAAAAGAAAACGAAATGGGATAGTGGGTAATAGTTAAATGTTTATACTTTATGTTCTCCAATTTGGCTCTTAGTCCTTCTGGGGGGAGGGGTGATACGGAAATTCGTTGACTGGGGTAATGCTACGTTTACATTAGATTGTCCCCTTCTTACACAAATGGAGATTAGGAAGTATGCAACCATCACTGCAATTATTAAATAAAGGATAGTGTAATGATGCACATGGTGTAGGTTCAGTTCTTGGAGGGGCTTAGATTCTTCGTCCTTTAGGTTACTTATAGACTCGGAGAGAGCTCGTATCTCGCCACGGGTTAACGGATTAATTTTAGGGATTAGGAACGTTTTATTTTGAGCGGAGCCATTATTAACTGGGTCCGTCAACAATAAGGCTGTAAGGTTGAAGGACGGTAATAGGTTGCTGTTAATTTCTACGCTTTCAACATTTTGGGCGTGGAGAATAAATTTGTTGTTTTTCACGTAGCAACCTGGTTGTAGGGACATTATTCCCTTCCCGTTCAACAACTGGGTGAAAATGTCGTCCTTGCATATTATGTTAGTTACTATGGGTGTCTTTATTGAATACAACCAAATATTCGGCTGAGACAGGGAGGCCCAATAAGAATCCTTTTCTGAACAAACTACTTTACATTGTGATATGATAGGGTCTAGTTTGATAAGGCTGATATCGCAGTTATGGGGTTCAATCCCTGAATAGAGAACTGGGGCGGATATTTTGCAATAGAATTGGGTTTGGTCCGTTGTACGGCAATTGTCTAGTTCTTCCTTAGATATTTTCAAGGTGATGTTCCCGGGCTAAGTCTAAAAGGATAAAATTGAATGAGGGCTATATATAACAGAGGGAGTTATTAACAACGGTAGGTAAAGGAACCGTTTTGACGATTTGGTATGTTTCCCTGTAAGGGAGAGGTAGTTTCATTTCTAAGATAATTTTGTTGTTGATGATCCTAGCGGCAAGTGTACTAAGTTTATAGACTTGAATTAACGCGTTTTCATCCTTTTCGATGAGGAGAGACAGGTGATTGGACATTTCGGATTTAACTTCCGCTAGAAGTTCCTCGATTTGGGGTGGAGATATTAAAGAAGGATGGAACTTCCCTTGTTGTGAGTCAGTTACAAGATCCAAAAGTTCCTTTTGTACTTCCTGATATTGGGTCAGCATAATGCTTAGAAGAGAGATTAGGGAGTCCAATTCAGTTAATTCCTCAACACGTGCCATATGTAGTTCTTGTTCTTTCAACCAGTTATGGAGTTGTTCTAATTTTTCATACACTTCTTTGAATTGGTTGGCCACGAAGTCCTGGGTTTTATTGAACATTAGTAAGTTAGCTTCTACTACGGTAGTCTGATTGTGCATGAGGGACAGTAACCGTTTCTGGTTTTTGTCTAAAGTTTCGATCTGGGAGTCATATCTTATAGCGTCGTCTTCTTCGAGGGTACCAAAAAGGGTTTTAGAGATTTTTCCGACAATGTTAAGGAGGGCTCTCGGTTTTCTAGAGTGTGTTAGCAATAGTTCGTTCCTGCTTTCTATCTGGTTTTTAAGATAAACTAATTGTGTTATAGTGTTATTACAAGTATGGGTCTTAGGTGCTCCTTTTTGTACCTTGTTACATATTTCTCGGGCCTTGAAAATTAATGTTCTTACGTTGGCGAATTCAGCATGGAAACTGGTCAGGTTGTAGAATATGATGATTTTCCATTCTAAAGTTTAGCCCTACCGCATTCTTCGAAGTATATTCCGGCATTGGAATCTAGGGGCGTCGTCTTGAATCCTGGGCTCGCGGCGTACGCAGCCGACGTTACCAACGCAAACAGTGAGAAAATGGTACTCCTGGAAGGGTAATTGAAAATGGTAAGCTGTGATTCCCAAAGGCGCCAGGTAGGTTTTTGAATATCGAGTAAGATAAGATAAGAATATCGGTGAGAAAAACAAAGGAAGAAGAAAAGGAAACAGGATAATAGGAGACCTGCATACGAAAAAAAATCGAGTGGAACGAAAACATTTTTGCGACATAGTGCGGCTTCGCTTTGGGCCCTTAGGGGTATTAACCCGGGGCGGATGCCGTTGGCGTATAGCGCGCTACATAAAATTATCTTATGGCTAAAAAATTTTTGTTACAAACACCGTCTGAATTAATACCGTCGTGGGAATTAAAATAACACGTGAGTGAGAATAGGAGTGAATTGACAATTGAAAGATGAGTAATAAGTAGCAGATTCTGACAATAGTACTCAGCACATAGCATGAGGAGAGCGAATAATAAGGGAAAGGATAAGTACGAAATAATACCTTAGCTGGGTGCAACTTGTTGCATTTGCAGTTCTAGTATTCGGCCTAATCGTTAAGAAGCCATCCACGAGTCAATATTACCACCGGACAGGGAAAAAAAAAGGTTTGGACAGTAAGGGGAGGGGCCAACTTGGCGCGGGTGCAGTTTAGCGTCTTACCCAGGACGATAGAGGATAAAAAGGGGTCTTGGAGATCAATTACTACAAGTCAAATCGAGTTCACAATGATTAGCGGATGGTTTGAAGAATATCAATAAAGTGATTGATATAGCGGGTATAAGCGATCTCAAGCACAACCAAAACAGAAAACATGGAAAAATTAACCAAGGAGGATTTTGTTGAGTCTAGCAAGGATAAACGTTGAGAAGACAAAAAGGTATGGTAAATTTATGGGTGCAGTTTAACGTCTTACCCAGGACGATAGAAGATATTAAGACCCCAGAATCTATAAAATAGCCCGTGGGAACACCAACGTGATTCGGTCGAATGAAATAGGAAGAGAATAGAAGGAAAAACGACTCTTAATAAGGATGTAGTTTAACGTCTTACCCAGGACGATAGACTTTTTCGTAGTATGGTTTAAGGTCGTTGTTGTGTACCCGTTTTTCTTTATTTTTGTACATTATTGTGGAATTTTCGTTAGAATTTATTTTTGTAATAGTGTAAGGTCCATGCCACAGTGGGGAAAATTTGTTATCCTTGGTTTTTGCCGCGAGTAGGACTTTATCTCCTATTTTGAAACATTTTTCTTTGGTTCCCTTGTCGTAGTAGGTTTTCGACTTGAGCTTTTGCTTCAGCATGGTTTCTCTCGCGATTTTATGACTAAATTGCAATCGTGCCCTTAGTTCGTTTGCGTAGTTTTCATAGTTATAACAGAGTGTAGGCGTATTTTTGAGGTTATTTGGTATCTCTGCCGGAAAACCGTAAAGGAGTTCGTGAGGGGTGAAGTTCGTGCTAGAATGGGGTGTGGTGTTATATACAAACATTGCAAAGGGAATCCACGTGTCCCATGTTTGTATATCTTTCTCTACGTAGGATCTAAGGTACTCGACCAACGTTCTGTGGCTACGTTCTAGGGCTCCGTTTGTTTGCGGGTGATAAGGTGTAGTTGTTAACCTTTTAATCTTTAGGAGTTTTGAAACCTCACGGAACATCCCTGCAATGAGGTTCGCTCCTTGGTCGGTGAGTATACTTTCCGGAATTCCATGTCTACATATGATATTGGTTGCAAAGGCCTCAGCTAAAGTGCTGGAATCGGTAGTACTAATAGCAATAGCTTCTGAGAATTTAGTCAAGTCGTCTTGGAAGGTAAGTATGTATTTATTACCGGTGTAAGAAACTGGAAGAGGTCCCACTACGTCGAGTTAAATTCTCTCAAAGGGTTTGGAGCAAGGGTTGGATATTTTCATTGGGATTTTAAGATTCCTTGACGCCTTGTTTTTCTGACAGTAGTCGCATGATTTGATAAATTTGGAAGTGTCAATGGCTAAACTCTTCCAATAATATTGTCTTTTTATTCTTTTTATAGTCCTCGATACCCCTTGGTGTCCACCGGTAGGTAATATATGGAAATCCTTTAATACCTGGTTTATCTCGGACGTGGAGTTCAGAACTCTGACTGAGTCAAAATAGAGGTTTACCGTTATTTCATTCGGGCGGAATGTTTCTCGAATAGTAGTCTTGAGAGTCAACTGGGTCTGTAAGATACTAAAGGGGACGGAGATATGGACTTCTTTTGATTTGAGAGACACGATATACGCGTTAATTTTTGTGAGGGATTCCTTTAACCTTTCTTGACCTTGAGTGGTTCGAGTGGGGAGGTTGAGTTTGAATATGTGGTGTTCAATGTTCCGGGTGCACACGAAGGTATGATGGGTATTGAGGGTAAGGTTCTCTTCTTTTATATTGAGTTTTTCTTCTGACCTCCTTCCTAGGTAGCTTTCGTGGAGGGGTAGTAGGAAGAATTTGGGGGATTTATTTAGCAAAAGGAGAGAGTCATTCTTCTCTATTATAGTTGCTTCGTTTTTTGATGAGCGTTCTTCGGACGATACCTTTTTAACGATAGAATTTGATAGTGGTTTTTCTACCGAGGGGCTTTGATTTTTAGCTTGGTTTCTGGTGACGACATTCACATTGCATTTGACATTTTCTTGGGGTGCTTCTTCTTGGACATCGGGTATGGCGCGACTGAGAGCATCCGCATTGGTGTTCAACTTACCAGCTTTATATATCACTTGGTAATCGAATTCTTCCAATCGGATACGCCATCTCATTAGCCTGGACGAAGGATTTTTCAGGTTCATCAACCATACCAAAGGCTTATGGTCTGTAACCACGGTGAACTTCCGACCATAGACATAAGGTCTGAACTGTTCGACGGCGTAGACAATGGCTAATAGCTCCTTTTCGATAGTAGAGTAACGAGTTTCAGCGTCGTTCAATACTCTACTAGCGAAAGCTATTGGTTGGTCTCCGAGATCGGTATTCTGTGATAGGACCGCTCCTATGGCCAGATTGCTAGCATCTGCAGTGACGTAGAACTCTTGAGAAAAATCAGGATATGCCAGGATAGGGGCCCTGATCAGACAATCCTTGAGTTCACAGAATGCGTCGTCGCATATAGCGTTGAATTCGAAGGGTGCGTCCTTCTTTAGAAGTCTGGTTAACGGTTTGGCTATTTTAGCAAAATTAGGAATGAATCGTCTGTAGTATCCGATGAAACCTAAGAAGGCTCGAATGTCTTTTGCTCTCTTGGGCCTGGGATATGTTTGTACGCTTTTAATTTTAGAAGGGTCGGGCTTAACTCCCCTTTCAGTTATCAAGTGTCCTAAATACATTATTTCCTTCCGTAAAAAGTGGCATTTTTCAGCTTGTAGTTTTAAATTATTTTCTTTTAATCTCTCGAATACTGCCCTTAATCTGGTTTTATGTTCCCCAAGATTGTATCCATGGACAACTATATCGTCCATATAGATGAAGCAGTGTATGCCCTGTAGTCCAGAGAGCACGTTATTCATTGCTCTTTGGAAGGTGGCGGGAGCGCCTGTTAACCCGAAGGGCATACGGTTATATTCATAGTGCCCGAACTGGGTGCTAAAAGCAGTCTTCTCTCTATCTCTTGGGTCCATTTCGATTTGGTGGAACCCGTTGGCCAAGTCCAGAGTAGTGAAGTATTTGGACTTCCCTAGTTGATCCAGTATCTCAGTGATGTGCGGCAAGGGATAGGCATCTCCTACTGTGGCCTCGTTTAATTTACGAAAATCTACCACCACTCGCCATTTCTTATTACCGTTCTCGTCAGGCTTTTTCGGGACTAACAGGAGTGGAGAGTTCCAAGGACTGCATGATGGTCTGATGATATCATTCCCTAACATTTCTTGGATCTGCCTATCCACTTCCCTTTTATTGGCCTCGGGCAGCCTGTAAGGTCTGGTGTAAATGGGGGGTTGGTTATTCTTTACTTCAATTTTGTGAGTCGCCGCGTTAGTATAGGTTAGATAATCCCTTTCGAGGAAAAACAATTCGTTAAATTCTTTACAAATCTCTTGGATACTCTTGGTTTTCTCTGAGTTAGAGTGGTCCAACTTGACAAGATTATGCAGCCTTTTTATTCTGCCTTTCAAGGGATCCTTACCATAATCAGTGGTTACTACGTCGAAGTCATCTAGATTCCGATAATCTAGGTGAATGTCATTTCTCCGAAGAGTTATATCATTTTCATTATTGTTCAAAAGGAGTAACCGAACCGAACCGAACCGTTGATTGGTTTTGCAATAATGTTGCCCAATATGATTCCTGGTTGGATTTCCTTTTTGAATGTAACCATTTCGGCGTCGGATGGTGCTGGTACTTGTATAACAGTTTCAGCCCGGGCCGGGATTGTTACGTAATCATCCTCTTTCTTTTCATTGCAAGGTAAAGGGTTTGAATCGTGAGATTCCTCTGAGATTTTTTGTGTATTAGGGGTTCCTTTCTGAATGTAGGTAATTAGTACGTTTTTCGGAGTTAATGAGTTTTTTAGGACGCATTCGCGGTAGTTTTCGGAGAGATAGTTACAGGGCTTAGTGGCCATCAAGGTAAGAGTTCTTGTGCCATTACTTATGATTGCGCCTGTTTTTAGGAGGAAGTCGTGGCCCAGTAGGCCGTCATAGGCCAGAGAACACTGGTCGATTATTTGAAAGGAATGATCCATCCTCCTGGTTTTGGATAGATTCAGAATTCCTGTAATTGAGCCTTTGGTAGGGGTGGATTTGGAAAAAAGGGTGTTGACGTTATAGATAATATGGTTGTTGATCTCGCAGTCTGATCTTAGGGAATTGGCCTTGATTAAACTTATTTCCGCGCCGGTATCAATTATGAATTCAATGTTTGAGTCCTTCCATAAATTGAGGGGTAGGACAACAGTGAGCATCCCTGACTTAACGTCGAGGGGTAGAGTTACTGGTTGTTGCTGGGAGAACGAAACGCCTGTTTGGGATTTGTGTCGGCTCGGGAGATCGTCCGCGAAGGGTTGCCGACTGCTAGCCTCCGCTCTCGATAGTTTACCGTATGCTGGTCGTTTGAGTAATTTCTATTAGTCGTCCGGTTTTGAAGGTTAGAAAGGGGTTCGAAGGAACTGGTTTGACGGGGGTTAGAGATGTGAGAGGGTTGAGATGAACGAGGGGTGTTATTGGAATTACGGACCCTACAATCAGAGACTTGGTGTCCTGTCCGTTTGCAGTATCTGCAATAGGGAGCAGGTTGTTCTCCGCCACTAAAAGTCATGTAATTGTTCGATGGTTTGTGGGGAAAGTTAGGAAGGGGCATTGGTTGAATTTTCTGGGGGCATTGGGGAGCTAAGTGTCCTAAGGTACCGCATTTGTAACAGATAGGTTGTTGCCTCATCACTACCGGTCTATTTGGGGGAGTAGAGGTTCTTGGAAACTCGTACCTTTGGGGTGTGTTCGGAGGTGCTCTCACCTCTATTCTGGTGGCGTGTTCCAATATATAACTAGTGACGGAACTAAGCCTTTTGTCTTGATAGACCTTGGCCAGCATTTGAAGTTGACTGTTGGATAATCCGTCCTCAAATGCTCTTATCGCTAGGGTTTCGTTGTCATTGAGAAGTGAGCGCAGAAGGATCTCGTCCCTCGTATATGCCCTGGTGGCCTCATTTAAGAGAGAGAGATTTGAAATGATTCTTTGGACAAAATCTTTAACGGTTTCTCCGGACTTTTGTCTCATTTGGTTTAACTGGGTTTGGAGGTTGAAGCGCGAAAGTCTGGGTTCGAATTTACTACGAAGAGCGGTTTTCAAGTCGGGCCAAGAAAGGATCTGATTGTACTTTAGGACGTCATAGGCAGTACCCGATAATTTGCTCTTTATGACTCCTAGGAATAATTTGTGCTCGTCCTCATTGCGAATGGTGTCGAATATATCATCGGCGCAGGACAATTTGTGCAATTCCTTGGAATTGCCATTAAACTCAGGGATCAAATTTTGGGCATTAGAAAGAGAGAGCGAGTGAAGAGGATGTGAATATATTTTATGTTCAGGAATGGATCCTCTTTGAATGGGCGGTCCTTCGCAGAAACCTTCCTCCGACTGCTCCATCAGGAGGTCTATAGCGGCGTAGTACCTGGTTTCCGTACGTTTGTATAGTTGAGAAGAGAAATATTCCGAATCTTCTCCTTCCGAACTGTAATTTTTAATAATCTCGAAGTGTGTTTCTTTGAATGGTTCCCAATATTGGTCGAGATTAGAGATTTTCCGATTAAGAACAGATTTTCTAAGACCAGCTAAGTCCTGGTTTTCTACCTCATCGGCCAGACTCAACAACAACTTGCTCCTTTCCTTTTGGACTCTTACTAACTTCACGTGCGTCGTTAGGGACGAATCGCCGGCATCGTCTGATTGCTCGCGAGGAGCAGTTGGAAATTTCTTAGGTCCCATTTTGGTTTCAGAGGCTTTGACGATTTGACAATCGGGAGTTTGGAGTAGTGGTGATGGGAGAGGTAGAAGGGTTTCGGGGTTGGCGACGACGACCTCTTCAAGTTCGTCGCCCTGATCCGGGTTAGAGGGATATGACTCTAATACTTCTAACTGCTGCAGTTTTCTCTGGATAGATTCCTGAGTGGCATCGACCCAGTCCTTTGCAGTGTCAAAGCACCTTTGTTTAATATAGTCGTGAGACTGATCGACATTTGCACGACTTTTAATCTTCTCGTCCGTGTCACGAAAATTTTCCCAAAGAGAGGAAAGGATTTTTAATTTACTACTCAAAACTTTAGTAGATTTTGTATCCCGTACTGAGTCGTGTATTTTCCTAATATCCTCGATCAATAATAATTGGGAGGCATATTCCTTTTCGGTCATTCTAGAATTTCTCGGACGGTCTCAAAGGCTTGCAATAGTCTTTGAAGGGAGCCCCAAAAGAAAAGGTCTTAATCGTAAATATGAAAACTTCGAACGTTAAAAGAGTTAAGGTAAAAGAGGGTTTGTCCAGCTATGGAAAAGAAAGAAAGAAAAGAGAGAAAAAAAATAAAGGAGGTCTTTTAAAGAGACGATCAGTTGTTCCCCGTAAGTTTAGCGATATGTTCCGCTAAGAAATACCGGCGAAAGGATAACGCATGCTCAATACTTGGTATAAAAAGGTTCAAGCGAAAGTAACTAAGGGAGAGAAAAGAAGGGAAAACGACTTCTTGGACTTACTATCGGCACCAAACGTCCCGCCAATGTTTGGTACTTGGGACGGTACACAAAGAGGGTAAAAAAAAGGGGTTAACGGATTTAACAATAATTTATCAAATTGGGTATGGGTATGGGTGATTGATGTGAGGGAATATAATACAATTATGTGATTGTGGATTGGAAATCTTTGTAAGTAGCTTTAACTGATGTCTTGTGCTAATAATTTTTCATTATAGAACTTGTTTGGTTTGCTGTACATGACGCGGAATTTATGAATTAAGAATCAAGGAAAGACAATTGATAATTGAAAAAAGATTTGATTTTAACCGAGGAATAAAGGAGGATCATCCCTTACAGCTGTTTGACATGGTTTATATATATTAGTATAAGCCTACTATATTTGACTTTCCACACTGCGTAAGGTTAATAAACCCTAGAGCCTAGTCAGGGTTCTGGAATGTAGACATGACCATTCCCTTGCCTAATAAACTATCCAAGACTCTTACCTTGGGTAGGAGAAATCTTGGAGTTTTATTTAGCGAATTAATTTTGTTTATTGAATTCCCAAAGTTATCGAATTTCAATCATGGCTCGGGGGTTGGCAATGTGCAAAGTAAAATAATAGTTTGTTAATTTATTATTATTTATTTCCTTAATATAAGTTTCGTTTGAAGGGTAAACTCACGATTCCATGTCAGTCCTTGCACTTGTTGTTCTAATCTTCCTGGTTTTTTGTTTTTGTTTTCGGTGTGGACTCGTCGGTCCCTATAGTTGTGGGCAGGGTAGGAGCCCCAAAAGTAGTCACGTTGGGGTTAGTTCATATTCGCCTGGAGCATGCGACCCTTTTTACTACACTTTCACTAATTTGGTATATTTTACCATCATTAAAAATTTTTTTTTTATATTTTTTTTTTTTTTTTACTTTATTATTTATTATTTATTTTTGGGATCTAGCGGCAAGATCCCACCGCTGCCACCAAATGTTTTAACTCCCTAACTTGAGTTAGGAAACGGGGAGTGCTTGTGGTAGAAGTTCACCCGCACCAGTTTTTTTTGAATAGGACTTCCTTTAATATTTAAGATTTATTTAACATCCAATTATTAAACACTATTCATAGAAACAATGTTCAAAATTTAATAAATTTTTATTTTCTGTCTAGGATTTATGTAATCTTTAACTGGGATTATTATTTAAGTACTACTATTTTATTGAACATTCATTTATTATTTTTTTTTATTTAACACTATAAATTAAGATTTATTTAACATCCAGTTATTAGACGATATTTAAAATTTTATAGAAACACTATTCAAAATAAAATTAATAAACTTTTATTTTCTGTCTAAGAAGTTGGTAATCTCTAACTGGGACTATTGTTTAAATACTACTATTTTATTGAACATTCATTTATTATTTTTTTTTTTTTATATTTAACACTATAAATTAAGGTTTATTTAACATCCAGTTATTAAACACTATTTAAAATTCTAGAGAAACACTATTCAAAATAAATTTAATAAACTTATATTTTCTGTCCAAGATGTTAGTAATCTCTAATTGGGACTCTTTCTAAATTTTGTAGATTTCGAAAACTGAGACGACAGCCACCTCCTCCAACTGCCGACTGCCGACCGACTCTCGTCTGATCTTTTCGGTCGCTTATCAGCGGGCGAAAACCGCTAACCGCGCATTTCTGACATGTCGCGCATGGGGACCAAAAATGCCCGCGATCAGCAACCTTCGCTTCTCGCTTTTCCCAACGCGATCGGATTTCTATTTGTGCACCGAAATCCGATCGCGCTGGGCAACAATGTTACGACAGTTCCAAAAATGATGTGGCGACAACATCGGAGCCCAGAACGCTGCGTCAGCTGGGAAACAATGTTGCAAATTGTATTGCACATGTGCAGCACTGTCTGCGCGTGTGCTGACACCGCGTTTCGGGCCGGCGAACGGGCGGTCCCTTGTTAACTACAACGGGGGGAAGGGGTTTTTTTCTGAGGCATTGTAAATTTCGAAAACAGATGCGTACATGTGTGACTTGGTCTTGGCCCAGTCACAACACCGAGACCCATCCCACCATACTTCTACACCACACTCAACTAACCACACTAACCTCAGACACTCACCTTACCTTATGATCCCACCTTCACATGAAAACAGATGAAAATGAGAATGGAAACGAGTCACACAGTGACCTAATTCCATAAGTACGAAAGTACTTTCGGTCACTTATCTCGGGTGAAGAAAATTACCAAACACTCTCGGTAACTCACCTCGGAAATAGCTGACCCAGGTCCGTTTCGGGTCGATCACATGATGAAATGGCAAAAGGGAGTTTTGCTACTTCTGCACCTATAGAGAACAATATGCCAAATTAATCAATATGGTATTGATTGATTGACAAAATCAAACTAACAAGTTAGGCAATCATACTATAAATAATGAGACACAATCAACGGGAAGTGAGTGATACACTCAACCCGTTTCTGAAGGAAGTTTGAAGTCGTCCAACTCGATCTGGACACCAGTTCCAGAGTCTTGGCAGCCAACCCGTTCCTGAAGCCGTTCCCGAAGATTAGAGACATCCAGCCGTTTCCAACGAGAGTCAACAAGGAATCAACAACGAGCCCCGTTAATAACAAGACATGAATGGTAACCCGATCAAGTTATCGGCTACCCAAAGACCTGAACAGCCCTCGAAGGCAGCAGTCATTAATTCGACGACAAATGAAGGTAGCAGCGGAAAACCAGCTTCGAGAATCTCTAAAGGACCCTACAGCAGGACCGAGACCGATATCCTTGGAGGAATATCGTCGACGACAAGCCGCTAAGTCTCCTAAAACCGACGCAATAGACGATAAGCGTCCCCCGAAGAAACCCCGTTCCGGAGTCGAGGGATACTACCAGAGGCAGCTCCAAGAGGCTCAAAGGTAGCTGATACTGGCGACTACGAAGGAGCAGAAACGCGAAGCTAGCCACAGAATTAACCGACTGAAAATGAGCCGTAGGAATTATCGCCACCAGAAGAAGACGGGCATGGCTGCACTACCGAAGTACGGATCTTAGGGTATAATTTGGACTAAGTAAATTTGTATGGAAATTAGTGAATAGATAGCAATAAGAGTTGGGTTCAAGGGAAGTTTGTATGGCAAATAATATATAGGAAACTAAACAAATATCTGGACTTTTGAGAAGGAAAATATATAAATGCTAAGCTAAAGAAAAGGACCCAACAATCACGCATAATTATAACTCGAAACAAATCTATAACATACGTCGACCTAAAAATAAATAAAATAAATAAACAAACCATTGGAGAATAATTACGTGAACATCAAATGTATGCCACGACACACAAAGTAGAATTCGTGAACACATGATAACGTCGCTATAACGGAAGAAATTCCCAGTTTCAAAATGAAAAAAAGCCGGCGAAAACTAAGGAAAGCCATCAGTTGTCAAAGCTTACCTGACTGGGAGAATATCCGAGAAAGGAAAAGTGAGTACAACTAGCGCCGAAAAAGGTTCGTGAAGCCCATCGGCTAAAGGGAATTGTGGTTGAAAAAGGTTGAAAAAACCCATTAACCCAGGTTCAAAAACGTGCGCCGAAAAAGGTTCCAAAAATCTATCGGTCTTTTGAACGTCGGAAACGAAAGTGGTTGTATAAGCCCGTCGTTTGACGTCCGAACAAAGCCAACCGAACACTGTTTCTAGAACCTATCGGTTTTTGGGGAGCCCCACGTTGAAAGTGGTCGATAAGACCCATCAACTAGGTCCCTAGTATGTCTTAATACTGATTTGGTCCCTTTCAGTGCCTGAAACTACTAAACGATCGCTGGCAGAGGCTTTATGTGACGCAGAAGCAGGTGCTAAGCCCATCATGTTGGAGGAATACCGCGCTAGGAACAGAGACGGAAGGGAGACTGCAAAGACAACCCCTCAGCCCGTGATTCATCCTCCGAAATACCGCACCTGAAGAGAAGTTCACTTCCGCCGGGCGATCGAAGAGGTCCGTCGACGCCTACTATTGGCCGTAGGGAAGTAACAGAGATTGGAGATTGGTAGGGAATTGCAGAAATTACGCAATGAGCGACTGAAGTATCGGCGTGAAAAGCAGAAAAATAAAAATAAAGAACAAAAATTAGGAAAAAAAAAAAAATTACAAAAGAAAGAAAATAAGAATAAGATAGAAGGCCACATACAGGAATTGAAATTGAAAGTTCGAATTTGAGAATTGATTCACGTCAAGATTTGGTAATGAGTTAGTTTATACGTTAAGGCTAGGTTAAAAATAATAGATTGGTTGATATAACGAAATTGAATTGTACATTCACTCGAAGATAAACATTTGGTTTACATGAGTTATTGATAAATACTTGGTTTATATAACGAAATTGGAAAAGATCACTATGAAGATTGTATATTCACTCGAGAATGGTTATTTGATTTATATAGCGTATTGAATGGTTATTTGATTTATATAGCGTATTGAAAAACATTTGGTTTGTACAAATTATTGATAGATACTAGGCTTATATAACAAAATTGGACAAGATCACTCTGAAGATTGTTTATTCACTCGAGAATGGTTATTTGATTTATATAGCGTATTGATACACATTTGGTTTGTATAAATTATTGCTAGATACTTGGCTTATATAGAAGATCGCAATCAGGATTGTACTAGAGTCAAGATTTAAATAAAGATTGTATTACTGAAACCACATTTAAAGCCTACCTTCAACATAGAACTAACAACTTGTTGTTAAACTGAAATATAAGAACCCGAAAAATACTATATAACAAACTGGGAAAATAACATACAACAAGTGTTTTCATGGTCTTTATTCCCATAACTTCCTTAATATTTATCAGAATTATTCACCTTTCACTTTTTTTTTTGAAATGAAAACTACTTAACACCCTTGTGATTTGAATCTCGATGAAAAGAGGAGGAATAAACATATAATTAATTTCCAAATCCAATATAAGCAACCAGGCTAGCAGAATCACCAACAACACGAAAATTAATATACACGAGATTGTGCAACCAACGGTCAAAAGGTGATGCCCTACAAAGGGAGCGTCTGTGACGCACGCATTCGTTTGCTTAGATGAGAAACAGACGAATGTGGGCCCAACTCATGCTCTCTCGATGGAGTGACACCGATTGTTGACGTGTGGTTGAGCAATCTCGTGTACTGACGAAATTTTCGAGTTCCTAGCGATTCTGCCAGCCTGGTTGCCCAGACTTGATTTTCGATTATTTATGAGCTCGACTCGACTCGATTATTTTTATACGGAACTTACTATGGAAAATATTCTATTACGGAGTAACGAATATGGATGCGGATACATATTCGGAATGATTCGTTATTTTTATTCGATTATTTTTGTACAAAATATGGTAATTTTTGTGGAAAATATTCGATTACGGAGTAAAGCAATTTTATTTCTCAAAGTAAGTGAATAGAAATGAAAGGTTCTATAGAGATTTAATTGAAAATATTTGTCTCCTCTTTGTGCTGTGTTTCGTACCGGATTCTCAAAAATTAAAGAAATAAATAAATTTGTAATTTATAAAATTCACAAAATGCTAAATGTGATCAGTTAAAAAAATGTTTGTACTGTCTCACATCAAAAATAAGAAAGGAAAACATGAAAAATGTGGTAAAAAAACTGTAAACATTACTAGTGAACCAATTTTACAATAAATAAACTATATAATTACCCCACACATTCTCTTGCAGTTTGGTTTCCCTGAAAGTTTCACTTCTATCGCGTGTGAAGTGCACACATGTTTCTCTTCTCTAGTTACATGTGTTACTTAAAGTTACGTGTACAGCTTGCACCGCTTTTAGAACCTACTAAGTATGATACATATGAATAAATTGTACCTCCATATAATTTTCAAAGACTTATGCAATTTTATGGCATTGAGTTAAAGTTGATTTTCGAAACCGCATATACATATAAGTTTGTTGGTAGCTTAAAACTTCGAATATCTAATTAACCGTAAGACCCTTATTATTCAAACCAAAAATCGCTTACTGTCTCTATATAGTTCTACTACCTTAAATTTTTTCATATTATTCTGGCAGGTCTTTCGAAAGTTAGAGGGGGGGGGGGCACACTTTTGAAGTCTTTAGAAGCGTATATTTCGCGAACAATTAGCATAAACGCATGTAGTTCCTGACAACATAATTGTCATTTTTGAACACCTATCCAAAAATACCCCACACGGATATGTGCAATGAAAAAAAATGCATGTCCTTCAGATACATGTATGGAGTGTCGCCCTTAATAAAATTATTTCCGTTACTTTCATTTATTTTCTAGTGGTTCACAGGAGACATCTTACTTATAGATTTCATTTATATAGTTTCAATAGGTTCCGAATAAAATAGCTGTGACAAACGGACAAACGGACAGACAGACGGATGGACATGACGAAACTATAAGGGTTATGTTTTTTCTACGGAACCCTAAAAAGTAATGATCCAGATTTAATAGAAATTTTAAACTATATATCTCAGTTTGAGATTGATATTCTTTACAATCCAGGGAAAGAATTTATAGAAGCTGATTGTTTATCAAGAAACCCTCTACGTGAGTCACATGAAAGCCCAGATAATGAATCTGTAATAAAAACAGCAAACACTTTACAAATTGAAGAGATCATAGAAAATCAAAAATTGATTAAAATTAGGATAAGTCAGACGAAATAAAAAATAATATCATTTATAAATTGATAAATAAAAACAAGAAAATATGGAAAACAGAAGAGTTTGGTGTCTCAAATTTAAAAAAAATACATAAAGAACAAGGGCACATAGGCTCAAAACAACCAATCAGGACCAAATGACATAAATTTTATTTTAAAAATATGAACAAACATTAAAATTATATGTAGAAATTGTTAGACATGCATTAAGAACAAATCTAGTGTGGCGAGACACCTGCACAAGCATCCAGATGGCATGACGGAATTTTACGTCACGCCAAAAAACGTCCGAGTCGATTTGACCAGTTCCTGAAAATCGATTACGGACAATTAAGGACTTCTGGATTTCCCAAAATTAACAAATATAACGACGGTGAAGAAACATTCACTATATAGTCGAACACCGACCACCAGTGTACCAGCATTCGAACTACCTAATAAAAATTATTGTACAAATTTAATAATTTGTGTTTTATATAAATCTTAGTGGAAACATTCCAAAGTGAAACATTCCAAACTAGAATAGGATGCTTTAAAGCTCCTTTGTCCCAGTAAGGCCCAGCTGAAAAACCATTTGAAATAATGTCGCTGGACACAATTGGAGGACTTAAAGGAAACAGCACAAAAAGGTATTTGCATTTATTTATAGATCACTTCACTAGATTTGCTTATATTACCACATCCAAAACTCAAGTTTCAAACGACCAAATTAATTGAGTCAGCAGAGTAGAGAAAGATAAAAAAATTCAAAACATTTTAACAGATCAATATGCGGGAATAAACTGTGCACAATTCAAACAATTCACTGACAGAAAAAAAATATCATCAATTTTTGCTTCAGTAGATTGTGCTTTCTCAAATGAATGAAAGAACAAATCAAACACTGGTAAATAGAATTAGATGCAAAATTTATGATAATAAAGGAAAATCATGGCCTAAAATAGCAGAGGAATGTATAAGAGAATATAATAATACTATACAAAGCTCAACAGGACTCACTCCAAACTATCTGTTAACAGGAATAGATAATACTTTTATACCAGATAAGCTAAAGGATAATAAAATAGACAATCTAGAAAATAACAGAAAAGTAGCGTTAGAAAATGCAAAATAAATACACACGTAAAATGAAACATATTATGATAAACAGGTAATGAAAATAGATTATAAAATTGGAGATTTAGTTTATACTCAACACGGAAATAAATTGACCAGAGAGAAATTATATACAATAAGGTCAGGACCTTACAGAATAAAAGATAAAATATCTGATACGATTAATTTAATAGATAGAAGATTTAGAAAAAATGAATCAAACTTGTTCCATGCTAGTAAAGTAGTACCTTATGCATAGGGCTTCATCCTCTGACTTAAAAGGGATGGATGTAAGTTTAAACGCGAGCGCCAAAACTTTGTCGCACGACATTAACGATCATACGACTAGCACATGAGGTGACTTCGAGCTGTAAGCATCGTGAAAAGCCTCACTCATAAGATTGATTTCATTGCTAATAACTTTGGAAAATTAACGGCAATTCTATTGATTTAGGTAGGTGATAAATTGTTATGTTTATAAAGTAAGATTTTGTAAATAATTGTAAATATAGTTCGTAGCCACTACATCTTGCGTTGTTTCATTTCATAACCTCAATCAATCTCCTGGTTTAGTTTCTGACCTCGATACTTACATATATATATATATATATATATATATATATATATATATATATATATATATTTGCTTAATGCAGTCTGAATATGTTCAGTCAAAATATAATTGAAAACCGGGCGCTAATGAAAATTCAAGAAACACTTGTTTTGAAATTCTCAAATCTATGTGTGATCTACGCTTTCTTTGGATTCGGAAATTAATGTTATCTTCGTTTATAGTTCACTTAAAAACGCAATTTAATATTATTTCTTTCTTTTATTGCTATTTATATCTTTTCCCCCATATTTTCCCCTTTTTTCATATGTTTTTTTTTTAGTCCTTTAATAATTTTATTTTCAATTCACGTCTCACACGATCGTGTTTTTTTTCCAAATTCCAAATTTTATACTAGGTGAGGCACACTTCAGGCGGAAGCCTCAAATGGCAGACTCGTTCCTCATTATTTTTATGTACCGTGTTTCGTTTGAATCTACCACGTACTACTTTCCTTTTGGAGTTTCACGCGTTCTCGAATTGCTATAACCCAACAAACAATCAACAAAAAAACAAAAAATCCTTTCGCCGCAACCACCGCGTGCGGAAGTCAGCAACACATGATGATTCGATCACCAAATGGCGTGGGATCTCCAGACGGCATGCCAAGAGGAAAATATCGGGAAGGATACATCAAGGAAAATATGAACACTTACCTGGTAGATGATTCGCCCTCCACGTGCTCTCGTCCTCCACGCCACTACGTTCGCCTACACTCCCTTGAAGCAGGTGCGAGGATTAACAAAAAAAAATTTAGATATTTTTTCTTTCTCTTATTAAAACACGTCTATCACCTTTTACTTATATATAACTTTATTATCTACTAAGTAATATGTAAACATAATTTTTGTTCATTGTATAACTTAAAATTCATTCTCCATTCTTTTACTTTTATATTCTGAATTTCACTTTACTTAACACAATTATCAAGTTTTAATTCTACATAATTTTATGATATATTGAGGAATATAGAAAGAATGTTCTTTTCTTTTCATTGGTTAATTTGAAATTTTTCTTCGTTTTGTTACTTTAATATTTTAAATTTTTACTTAAGTATTCTTAAAATACACACTCGTGTAAAATTAGTACCTTTTAAGTACAAAGAAAAATTACAAGAAAAAAAAAGAAATGGAAGAAATCTTCTTGAACAATCCGCAATATTTTCACTCCACGAGGGCCGACAACCCAAAGAGAGCGATCATCCCACACGATCGCCCATTTCTCCGGAGATCCCGTTTTCTTTTCTGCTCTGGCTCCGCCTTGAAGTCCTGATAGTGTCTTTTTTTTGAGTGGTCCGTCCGCCACAGGGTGCTCCATTTCTTTTGAGCAATTTGCTCATTTGTAACACCTCCTTTGATAGAATAGTTGGTTTGGCATAAGTCACATTTTGCATTATTTTCAATTGAATTGAACAATTCCGAATTGCGCTCCTTCTGTTATTCATTGTAGTGATACGTCTCTCAGTTTTTCCTTTTATCTATAATATTTTCAATTTCCCGTTCCCGAGTATGTCCGATGACTGTTGGGGAAAAGAAAAAAAACAGAACAAAATAAAACTGGCAAGTGCGAGTTGGACCCCCACACGAAGGGTTCCGTACAACCTTACAATATTTAAAATTAAAACGAAGTTTTCCGAATCATATCATACTATTTATTTTAAATTGTACCGACAACGCTTTGTGGTAACGGAATAGTGAACTGTATGTACCAGCATTTCCTTCAATGTTACAGAATATGTTGTCTATTTGAGTATAACCCATTGTGGTTTCAACTCGATGTAGTTTCGACTTCAAATACGGTAAAAATATTGTTTTGGGTGTACACTATCATTACATGTAAGTAAATCTCCATTAAAATCTCCGCACGCTATAGTTGGAAGTAATGGCAGTGTCTGCTTCTTTTACCATCAAAAGGTTTTTATGACAGCCGATTTTTATGACATTAGTCAGAGCATTTATAAAATCGTTCAAGTTACATCGAAGGGATCTATAAATGTCAACTTCGTCCATCGTTTCTCCTTGACTCTTATGTATGGTAATTGTCTCAGCTGGAACTAAATTGTGTCCAGCGGATCTGGAAACTTGAAGCTTTCCACTTTTTAATGATATAAGCAGCACATTCTTAAGGAGTCCAATTTTTTTGTAGTTTCATTCATTTTTGAGGAAATGTATACGCAGCGGAATAATCAAACAAAACATATTTTGTTTGAAGCAATTTTATTAATCATTCTAGTGCTCGTGCACTGCATTTTGAGACACCAATGAAAATTTGAATTTCGAACTAGATATGGGGAAAAGTGTGATTTTCCAATAAAAAATTCAAAAATGACAGTGACAAATAAACGTGATTTTTGAACTTTGATCTTTTTGAACAGACACAGGGATCAAAATGGCCTGTTTGTACCTTCCGCATAGATAAAATAATTACAAAATATCACAGATTCATCCAAATAAATTGTTGATTCATTCCAAAATTGTCATAGGAGGAGAAAAATATTTAGTTTTTTGAGAAAAAATTATGAAAACGACAAAAAAAAGCGTTATGAAAATGGGGTTATTTGAAAAATGGGGTTATTTTGTACTAAATTTTGCCAATTTTGAATTTCAAAATCGAATTCAAACAGCCAGGCTGGCAGAATTGCCAGCAACACAAAAATTTCGCCAGTACATGTGATTGTGCAACCGAATGTCAACGATCGGTGTCACCCCACAGAGAGAAACACATGCGAAACAAACACATGCGAGCGTCACACACGCTCCCTTTGTAGAGTGTCACCGTATGCTCAATGTTTTTGCACAATTTTGTGCCGTGGCGAAATTTTTGTGTTGCTGGCGATTCTGCCAGCCTGGTTGATTGAATTCGATTTTGAAGTTCAAAATCGGCAAAATTTGGTCAAAAATCCCCATTTTTCGATGCCTGGCTTTGATCTGACTTCATATTGTAAAACCGCTAAGGACAGAAAAATTGCTAGCACTGTATCGGTAGCGGTATCATCATCATGATACAATCGTTGTTAAAATATTTCAAAAACATCGCTAAAATTATACCCGATTACGAGCCTGATCTTATTACACCAGTTATGATAGTTGGAGACTTTAATGTTGATGTCTCACAAAACTGTTCATTGCCTGACTTCATGCTCAGCGATTTCAATTTGTTTTATATTGAAACTTCTCCAACACTTTTAGGTATTACCTGTATTGATTTAACGTTTACCAGAAATCTGGATGTATCTTGTATACCATTTGTGTCGTACTTTTCGTATCACTGACCTATAATTAATAAAGTTATATTGTAACAAAATAACTACTTGTTTCCTTGCTTTTGTCCTAAATACATAAATAAAAATATTTAATTTAAGAAATATTACCCGTTACATAAACGTATTCACGTACAAAACACGGCCGAGTCCATGACACAGCCACACCCCAGCTTTTTTTTTTATTATTTTTCCCAGTTTTTTTTTTAAATTTGTTTTTGTATTATTTTAATTTTTTTATAATTTGTTTTTATAGCGGCAATAGTAATACATATTTTGTGAAAATTTGAAGTTTCTACCTTTTATGGTCCTGGAGATACAGCTCTGTGACAGACAGACGGACAACGAGGTCATATTAATAGGATTCCGTCATCTCACTTCGCGTACGGAACCCTAAAAAAGAAGGCAAAGTGAAGGAAGAGAGATGTGCGACCTTCCAGTCACTGGTCAAAGTAGCGACTCAACTGCCGCGTCACATTGTAATCCTTTATTTACAGGCGAAAATAATAATGCGCGCATCATGAGTGTGTGTCGCGAACATGGAATGAGCGCGGTCTGCATTTTCGATGAATTTGCAAATAGAGATGTAAGAAATGAGTAGTATTCGTTACCGAGTACCGGATACTCACTATGGTTCCGAGTAATGAGTACTCGCGAATACTACTCGTTACCGAATACTCTCTCTCTTACGAGAAAGAGGGATGAGCGACCGTAAGTATTCGAGTGAGCGATTCGCTATCAGTGTGCGTTGATAGCAAATCGCTCTCTCAAACACGTCTTGGAATGATTGGGAATGAATGTACATTCAGGAACGACGGTTTCGTGTGCGTGAGAGTGTGTGAATGGGAATGGGAGAATGCGAATGTGGGAATGTGAGAGGGACAGGAACGGGTCGAAATGAAACGAGTACTCGCGGATACTCGCAGATACTTTTGTATGGGAATTTCCATATAAAGATTCGACTGCTCAAGTAACGAATAGTGATCCGGATACTCATTGGGTACTATTCGTTTAATTTTTTCGAGTACTTTTGTATGGAAATTTTCATACAAAAATTCGACTGCTCTGGTAACCAATAGTGATCCGGATACTCATTGGGTAGTATTCGTTTCTTTGGGTATTTTTGGGTTTTTGCATAGAAGCTATATAAAAAGAAGCGGGAATTTTGAAATAAACAATTTTTTAATGAAATTATGACACTGGACTTATACTCCCCTTCTTCGTAAGATACAAAATTTGTTTAAATTGAAATTTATATAGAAATGAAATGGTTTCATATTGGAAAATGTTATTCAAATTGTTTTTTTTTTTGCTCGCATAGCCCAAGCCCAAGGAATCAGAAACGATGATGCCGATTCAAAGAATACTCGGTCATCAAGTAACGAATACATTCGATTACTCAGTTTTGAATAGTTTTTACACCCCTATTTGCAAACGAATTCGACGGGGAGTTTATGATTTCCGTGGGCAAGTCGCATTATACCACTTGCGCTTGACGCTACGCCTAGGTATGAGATCTTTTATCCTTTTGACATCATGAAAAACCCTTACAACCGTACAATGAACATTAAGTTTACGGTTTAGAGTTTTGATAACTGAATTTATTAATTAATTTGAACACGTGATGAAAATTGCAAAAATGTGAATGAAACTGATTTCATTACACAATTCTGCATTGTATTAAGGTTTTTGGTTCAAGCCAGTGTTCAGTTCAAGGCAGTTCACAAAGAGAACCACAGGATCACGGTAATACCGACAGATGAATTGTTAAAGTGAAATTTTGTTGAATACGAAAACATGTAATTTCTCATAACACCTCAAGCTTCAAAAAGCTCTTTTTGACGTGAAAACGTCTTTCTTCTCGTTGAGTATGTACATTGGCAACCGGTCTAATATTCTTGTGCTAGAAAACACTGTCATTCTTCAATCGCTAATAGCTACGAGACTAATAATAGGTAATATATGTTGAGGTCACAGTAGATAGAACATATTTGTACGTATTTATTTTGCGGCGCTTGCTTTTCCCGTGACGTCATCGGGCTAGTGCAAGCGCCCACGCGTGATTGTTGTGTTTTTAGCGTTTGTGAGGATATTTATGAGTGTATCGTGAGAACGCGTTAAATATGAGTATCGTTGTAAAAAGCATGAAAAGTGCCAACGGGGCCTAAAGAGAACAATAAAAATATTTTCCGAAATATAAGCAAAAATCGGTATGAATTTGTAAATCGAAAAAATATGGAAAAATTTTTTATTTCTTCTTCGATGCCTCCATAGCTCTCACACTTGCTCGGCACTGAACATTTTTGGTTTTTAATATTTGGTTTGATGCGGGTTTTCTGCGATTTGAGTTTCTTGCAATTCGGTGCATATTTACTCCTCATATGAAACGATATCTTCCACATTTTTTACATTTTCAAATTCATACCGATTTTTGCATATATTTCGGAGAATATTTTTAATGTTTCGCTTAAGGCCCTGGTAGCTCTTTTCATGGTTTTTAAAATGATACCCCAATTAACGCCCTAATAACGTTATTGAAAATAATGAAATAATAATGAAAGTTTTTCCTGGATGGACAGTTGGCCCCAAAATAGTTTTAAATTCTTTATGAAGAGTTAATAATATGTTATTTCAAATAACTTGATATCGATTTGGTATAAATCAATAAGCTGATGGAATCACTAATAATCCAATGAAAGTTCTTAATCAGTTTAATGACAAATTAAAAATTCTAGATGAAGGTTCAAATACAGAGAATAAATTTGTTATCATTTTCAGTTAAAAGAAGAAGTAGATAAATTATTATTTTTATTTGACCTAGGGGCTGGAGGTAAAAATGAGTAATAATTTATAATAATAAGTATTATGGAGGTTAATAAAAATACAATAAATAATAAAAGTCATCTAATAGGTGCTATTTGTGGCATTAAAAAATATTAGAAATATTAATAATTTTAGGTTGACATACTAGTGTTATGATTTTTAACTTAACTTTCAATTTTTCATTAGAAGTAATCGCTAATTTACTATTAAGTGGTTTAAGGGACCAATACTTGCTTTCAGTCATCTAATGATTAACTATTTATGTGAGAAATTCATTTATTAAAATGATTTACTGGAATACTTTTGTAAGGATAATATAAATATAAAATATTGGTCTAAATTTATCCACACCCTATTGTAAGGTCACCCTGTGAGAAATACATAGAATAGAACCTAGCATAGAACAAAATCAATTTAGTACTAAGAACTATAGAACTAGAATAGCACAGACACTAGTACCACAGACAACTATTCAGATTTCCTGTCTTCATGTAACGAGTTGGCACACGTTTTCGAAAGCTCTTTTGAAGAGCTTTCACGAACTCATTTTGATTTTCGACTGAGCGAAATTTAAGAGCTTTCCCTTGCTACGAGGAGATGAGCGCCTCTCAATAGCATTCTCGCGAAGGATAATGTCAACATTATTTACATTCCCTCTTACCCCTTTGCACCGCTACAAATCCAAAACCGGTCTAGAATTTTTCATGGATTGCATTGATCTATGCAAAAACTCAATATTGGTTTTGCACCAAATATGTGAAAATTTCATATGGATGAAATTCTGTATTGTATGGGTTTGCATCGCATAGTGCAGTAAATTTTGAAAGTTTTTACGTTTAAATAAAATTTTGAGTTTGAAATTTGAAAAAAAAAAAAAAAAATTCTACTTATTAATTGTAAGTGGTTAATTTTTATTTTTATAAATTGGATTTATATATAATGGTTTAATGAAATGTGCAATACGTTTCATTTTGCATGTACGTGTCGTTATATTCGCTTTTGTCCGTCTTTAGTTGCATGTTGCAATACATATGCTTTAATTATTTACCTACTTAAAGTAAGATTAACCTTACTTCACTTATGTTACCGGTAAGTGTCACTAATTTCTCCGCCAAATATATATGCATATATTAAAAAAATATGTCTTAAAAAATATTATTTTCATTACTATTGAGGACGGTTAATTTTGCTTTTGAAAGAAAACGACCCAATCTATTTCATTGATACACGTTAAAACAATTATTTTCAAACATTTTATTTCAAATTTTTTATTTTATTTGTAAATGAAATATTCCTTTTGAATGTCACTTGAATTCACATCGCATCTAAGAATATAATTTTCCCAGTTGATTTGCAAAATATTATGAGGTTAACTTTTAATAATTACGTCCTAATTTCAATTTACTTCCTGATTTTTGCCAATGTTCATGACTAAGAACTAATATTTGTCCTGAGTCTTCTGACATCGTAATCCAACAAATGAATATGTAGCCTTAAAAGTGAAGCATTGAAGAAAACACTTCTAGTCTTAAGAAAATATGGAAAAATTTGGTTTAGAAATTTTCGAATACTAGAACGAGCTGGCGGATCTTAGGAATCCTTAAGTGGTTATATGGTGAGTAAATAATACAACGACCATCTGAAGACATACTTGGGTGATAATTAATGTCAAGTGATAATAATCATTATTGTGAGTATTATTCTTTTGTTTAGACTATGGGAATTTTCAGCATGTAAATATTGAAACAACTTAGACGCATGAAGTTGTTCGTTAGTTCAGGAAAGATATTTGATTTTTCATACCAAAAACATTTCAACATGCTATTAATTTCCGAAATTAGATGTCACACCAAAGAAATAAGTGCATTGTGCCAGGATGTGGAATGAATAAGCGCTTATTTCCCGAAAGAAAGCTGCATAGATTTCCTATTAAGAACATGGAGATGTATGAAGTTTGGTGTAAGGCGATCAAAGTAGATATAAGAAATCGAAAATGTCCTTATATATGTAGTCGTCATTTTGGGGCAGATGATTACGCAAAGTCACATTTGAAAAAGACATCGTTTCCTCGTTTTCATCTTAATGGTCCAGATGAAGATCTACCTAGCAACTTCACGAATTCCAAGAAAATTCGAACATACGGACAACAGGATAAACAATCCAATGATGTAATGTTGAAGGAATTGGATGAAATGTCAAAGGCAATCTGTGTTCCACCATCCACTGAGGAATTTGAAATCGCCTGTGGCAGGTGCTTTGAATACCATCGGCAATTTGAAAATTGTTGCCAGAAATTGAAAACGGTACAGGCAGTAAACAGAAAACTTCGCACTCAAATAGCTAGAATAAAGCAAATGAATAGGAATTTGAAAAAGCAGACAAAATTGCATCGAAATAAAAGGGCGGTCTTACGAGCCAAAGCATGTGAGAGTGTAGGAAAACGAATTGATGCACTGAAATCTGTGAACGAGAGAAGTAAAACATTTTCAAAGCTAATAACTTCTCACGAAACGCATAAGATATATTCGGAGGACGAAAAGTGGCTATGTCAGTGTCTGTATTTCAGATCATCAGCCGGTTATAATTTTCTAAGAAACACTCTCAGTTTTCATTTGCCACACCCAAGTTCCCAACATAGATGGATCACGATAAAACATTTATCTCCAGGTCCAAATACACTCGTTTTAGAGCAAATAGAAAAGGTAATTAGAAATTCTTCGGAGTTCGAAAAAGAGGTTGTTCTAATTTTTGACGAAATGAGTGTGCAAGCCAATTTAACATATGATAAGTCGAAAGATAAAATTATTGGATTTGCAGACTACGGCAATGATAATACATCCAACACTATTGCAAAATCAGTATGTGTATTTAGTGTACGTAGTATACTTGGGAAATTCAAACAACCTCTTTACTATGTACCTTGTACAAGTAATATACCGGCTGAACAACTATCAGTGGAAATATTCAAGTGCCTTGATATTTGCGAAAAAATAGGTTTAAATGTCCGTGCGTTATTCTGCGATCAAGGCCCAACAAATAGAAAATTTTATAATAGTTTGAGCACATCAAAAGACACTCCATATTTTTCGCATCACGGTAAAAAGATATTTGTTTTATATGATTATCCACACTTATTCAAAAGCATGAGGAATAGACTTTTGGCTAATGATTTAGCTACAGATGATGGTATAGTTAGCTGGCGAGTCATATCTTATCTTTATAGAATGGAAAGTAACAACTCGACAAAGATATGCCCCAAGTTAACTTATGCTCACATATTCCCTACAAACTTTCAAAAAATGAATGTTAAACTTGCAGTTCAAGTTTTTAGTGACAGTGTCGCTGTAGGTTTGGAAACTTTGCATTGCACAAGCAAATTTCCATCCGAATTGAAACGTTACGCTTTGCCAACAGCACTATTTTTAAGAAAAGTGAACCGCCTGTTCGATGTGTTAAATGGAAAGCCTCATCTTACAAGAGAAGAGAGAAACATTGATTTCCTCAAGGAGATGCAAAGATATTTGCTGGTAATAAAGCCTGTTGGCGTCAGAGATAGGGCAGTCTGCTTTAAGGGAACAAGTATGACAAAAGAAGGTATTCTCCAAATAAGTAGAGAAATGTTTTCCGAATTCGATAGTTTGGAATTCATAAACACTAAAAAAATAAACCAGGATCCTTTGGAAAATTTATTTGGCCAAATTCGCTGTAGGAACCCAAACAAAACAAATCCAAGTGTTTATGAGTTTGGATGCTTATTTGCGAAAATATTATCGATGAAGTTTTTGTTCAACTCCAAATTTGCAAATTGTGAAGAAGATGAAGATGTTTTGTTGAACGTAGATTGGAATGCCGTATTTGAAAAGCAGTCGGTTGAGGACAATGTGGTTCTAGAGTCGGACCGACCTCTGTTAGTAGATTTAACAGATACGTTTGAGTGCATTGAAGACGATTTTGATATTGATTGCGACAAAAACGAGGAAAGCACGGTTTCCGTTCATGTACCGGACTTAACTGACCTCTCTACTCGATATTTCGCAGGGTATTGTTACTATAAAGCATTGAAAAATATGACATTGCCGTGTAGAGACTGTGAGGAAACTTTGTGCAAGGATGGTGGACCGCTTAACAGTTCGGAAATACTGATAAAATTAAAAGAATATGAGACTTGTGACGGCAGCCCAGTTTTGGTATGGCCACCAGAACGTTACTATCGAGTCTGTAAGCTACACGTTTCGGTATTTAAAAAATATTTTGATATATGTCCATCTCTCTCTAATTTAAAAAAACATTGGTTGTCTGTAAAGTCGGTTTACGGACGATAATTTTACGTGATAACGTCATAAGAAAGCATTGATGGAAAATTGCCTACTTTTATGAATTGAATTGAATTATTTTCACTGAATTATCATTATTTTGTATAATACAAAGAAGGAGCTAATTGAAAATGTAAATTTTTTCAATCAATTTTTTTACTTAAATTATGCAGATTAATTATAAGTAACAATATGCTATGTATTAACAATTTATTTATTCGTACATACGCGTATTAGTTTGGATTCAAGAGAGATTCTTGAATCCACACTAATATGCGTATGAACGAATCTCTCATGAATCCAATCTCATACGAGTATTAGTTTGGATTCATAAGAGATTCTTGAATCCACACTAATGCGCGTATGGACAAATGAGAGATTGACGAATGAGAGATTCGTACAAACGCGTGTTAGTTTGGATTCATGAGTGATTCTTGAATCCACACTCTTATGCGTATGAACGAATCTCTCATGAATCCAATCTCATACGCGCATTAGTTTGGATTCATGAGAGATTCTTGAATCCACACTAATGCGCGTATGAAAGACTCTCTCATGAATCCAATCTCATACGCGTATTAGTTTGGATTCATGAGAGATTCTTGAATCCACACTGATGCGCGTATGAACGACTCTCTCATGAATCCAATCTCATACGCGTATTAGTTTGGATTCATGAGAGATTCTTGAATCCACACTATTATGCGTATGAACGAATCTCTCATGAATCCAATCTCATACGCGTATTAGTTTGGATTCATGAGAGATTCTTGAATCCACACTAATGCGCGTATGAACGACTCTCTCATGAATCCAATCTCATACGCGTATTAGTTTGGATTCATGAGAGATTCTTGAGTCCACACTAATACACGTATGAACGAATCTCTCATGAATCCAAAGTATACTATACGCGCGGGATTCATGAGAGATTCGTTCATACGCGCATTAGTGTGGATTCAAGAATCTCTCATGAGTCCAAACTAATGTATGAATCTCTCATTCGTCCGCTCACCTCAGGCGGAACGTGACAATGAGTCACGATTTTTCATATGTGCAGCCGGCCATCGATTTATAAGACGTTACCACGTCAAAAAAAATATCACAGAAAGATGCGTGACATTAACAAATTTGTACTTTAATGATTGGTTTGGCGAGAATGAAAATTGCAAGAATCATAGACTGATGTTATTAGATTATAACGATTTGTTGTGGAAACACTGCAAATGGGTTGTGAGTGATAAATCCAAGGAAAATGGTTCTTGCACGATAAAACAAAGACTTTTAAGAATAAGGAACATTTAAATTGGCTTGCGAACGGGTACAAATTTAGCAAAAGCACACAAACAATTAAAATTATGCATCTTAATATAAAAATAGTGCTCTAACTCTGCCATTGGCGGTCTCAAGCCCGCGTGAGAAAAGAGGAGGGGAGATGCTTATGCAAACATTTATTTCGCAAAAGGACTGATACCAAAAAACGTGATGTTTTTTTTAAACATTTAAATTTTGTTTTTGTTTTCCAAAAAATTATTTGCAGATGTCTCATAGGTCGCTCGCCAAAACATTATACACTGCATTGGTCAAAACTTTAAATTACGGCAGCTAATTCTCCTGAAAAAATTATTTTTTCTAATTATAAATGCACGTTTTATAATATAATTTAGATAATTTTTTAACTTCATTTTCCCCTAAATTTTTTATTTTATATATGCACATAATATTGTGACATAATATTATGCAGAAAATGCAGAAATTTAGAAAAATCAAAAAATAGAATAGATTGTCCATATAATTGAACTCGCTAGAATGCTTCGTAGCCAAAAACTTCTGAAAATTCAAAGGTTTTCTAAAAATATGCTATTTATAAAAGCACATATATTATTTGTAGATAAATAGTATTGAGAATATCTCCAATTTCCGGCAAAATCTATACTGTGTACAAATGAATTTTGATGCCAATATTCAAAACATCATATAACTTGATTAATTATTGAATCATTTATATTAATTCTAAATACTCTCAATGCAATTCTTTATACACATAAATGACAACAATAGCAAAATATGGTAAGAAAACCAACGGCAATAATTTTTTCTTTCAATATGATAATAATGGTAATAATAATTAAAATAGTATTTGAAAATTACATAACATTGAAAGTACAATTTGAAACTACTTGAAATTTAAATACACATAAACTATAAGACTTATGCATAGACAAATTCATAAAATTTAACATTTAAAATCGTAATCACAATTAGTAAAATAAAACTAAAAACTTACAAAGATCGAAAAAACATCATAAACTTTAAAGCGATAGATGCAAATAATATAATAGTTTCCTGAAAATTTCAAACGCATCGTTTTCAGTTTCATAGATATCAGTATACAAATTTTCTTTAACAAAAAATTTCAGAAAATCTACAGAAATTACAAAAGAAACTATGAAAATACCACGTTTCTCGCAAAATTATGCAAAATACAATTTTTTATGCTTTTTGTAGATTTTATTTGCATATGTTTTCATCTAATTATGCAAAACCACCAATACATATGAAAATTTCCACTTTCTACGCAAAATATATTAATTTTTAAGTGTGTGTCCCTGTACGTGTGCACATTTTCCTCATTAACGACACATATTCAAAGAATTTTGTCTTGGTGTGAGACAAATGAAAATTTTGAAATTCTATCCTATGCAAAGATTACATTAATACACCCTTTCCTCTTACTTCTATTCCCCTCTCTGAGATAAAAACTCTTACCTGTCGATATTTCTCTCAGAGCGCGTTTGTGCTTTTGCACTCTCAAAGAGAGTAAAAGCAAAACGATGCTCATCAAAAGCTTTATGTTCGCTAGTAGCTGTCCGCTAGTAGACAAATTTTGTGCCAACACGATGTATGGCAATAGGACATCTGAATAGTTGTCTGTGCTAGTACTAGTTAGCAAGGAAAAGTTAGATTAGCAAAGACAACTTTGAAGATCAGCAAAGACAACTATCATAAACTAACTGTTATACTAAGAACAATGATTGTAATAATTGAACTAATCTGAACTAAGTAAAGACACTACCACAGACAACTATTCAGATGTCCTATTGCCATACATCGTGTTGGCACAAAATTTGTCTACTAGCGGACAGCTACTAGTGGACATAAAGCTTTTGATGAGCGCATGTTTTATGCGCTCTGAGAGCGAAATTTGTCTGCTAGTTGGTGTCGACTAGTTTGACGGTTGCGGGAAGGGGACATCGAAATAAGAAGAAAGGGGGGGGGGGAAATAAAATTTGGTGGAAGGAACAAAATTTTCATTTTCTGAAATTTTCGGTTCCTTCACACCAGCAGAAATCATTTGAGTGTGTACGTGCGTGAGTACAATTCACTCACGTACACGGAAATACACACAAAAATTTCTGTTTTCCGTGTTGGAAATGGAAATTTTTGTATGTATTGGTTGTTTTTATTAATTCGGTAAAAATATGTAAATTATATATAAAAAAATGAAAAAAAAACAATATTTTGACGAGTTTTCTTGAACAGTATCAATTAACCGAAAACATAATCGAAGATCTAAATTTTATGGGAGACAAAAATGATGGGGCAGGGTACACATAAGCAAATTTTTTATTAATGATTTTTTTTTTAAAGTACATTCTTAGTTAGATGTGATTATTATCTTTATTTTAAAGGGTGGAAAGATTGGTTTTTGCGTTCCAAAACACTAAATTTTCAATTTTATTCCGCGAGGAGCTCATAAAAGAATTTGTCACTTTTCGCCATGTTTCAAGAATATGGAAGTATAGTTCACATTTTGAGCTTCGAACACAAGAACTTTGAATTAAATCAAAATTCTGATACAAATCATACACATGATCATGGCTCGGTGGTAGTGGGGGGCGGTCAACAAATTTTCCGCCCCTTAAAATGAACATTAATTCAGTCTAATATATCTAAATAAACAAAAAAATTTAATAAAAAATCAGTAATGCAAAATTAGTTTAAGTTTACCCTACCCCTAAAATGAATTGAATTTCACGAATATTTACATATAATAACATACAATAATTTAAAGATATGTATATTTATATAATTTTTTCCGAAATTTTATTTTATTTATTTTCCGAAAATTACTGAAAATTTACTACAATAATTGAATGTTAAATAGATTTAGCTTCTGTTGCTTTAATAAGGAGTTTATCAAAAATTATCATCAGGAAGGACTTCACTTCATTAAATTTATGGAAAAGTTGTCCGTATTTTATAAGTTAAGAAAAAAAATATAACTATAACTTTTTTATTTTTAACTTTTTTAAATTATTTTAATGATCTTTCAAATTTTATTTGGTATTTAAATTAAATTTTAAACTATACCATTAAATTACAACTATAAACTAGGTACCTATAAGCTATATAAACTATGCAATTTCCAATACGGTTGAAGACAATCATATGATGCAATTCAATTAGGTTTTGAGTTTTTCAAAGATTGATCATACATATGAGCCCTCTATGAGACCTCTAGGTTAGTTTAGCCGCTAGAGTAGAAAGCTGTTAAAAATTCAAAATTAGAATTTTGTATGGACACACTTTTAAAAACTCACGGTAGGGAAAAATATTGTAAAAAAGAAAGATAGAAAATTTCATAATACTGGGGGTCAGTAAAATATATGAGCCCCCTAAAATACTTAGTTTCGCCGCTACGAGCAACATTTGAATTTTATCATATTTCTTAACTTTTGTCTGTACACCTTTAAAAACTCAATTTATAGTACAAAAATGCAAAAAGAAAATGTAAAAAATAGAAAAATAAAGGGAGTCGTTCATAAATTTGGACCCTCTAGGACTCTTAGTTAAGCCGCTACAAGCAAAAAGTTGTTAAAAATTCAAAATCTGAATTTTTTAATATTTCTTAACTTTTCTATATATTTTCAAAAACCCAATCTAGAGAAAAATGATATATGTCAAAAAGATAGGAAATAAAAAAATAATTTGGGTTGGTCATACATATGAACCTCCTAAGATACTTAGTTTAGCAGTTATGGGGGAAAAATCTGTTAAAAATTCAAAATCTGAATTCTATCATATTCCCAAACTTTTATCTGTACATTTTTAAAAACTTAGAGCAAAATAATGTATAAAAAAAAGTTAGCAAATAAAAAAATAATGGCAGTCGGTCAAACATATGTACCCTCTAGGACGCCTTGTTTAGCTGCTACGGGCAAAAAACCGTTGAAAATTCAAATTTTTACCGGAAAAGACCCCTAAAAACCGGAAGAAAATTGATTAATTTATGGTTCCCGGAAACCATAATGTTCTCTAATCTGTAATTCGTAAATAAACTTAACATTTAATAAAATCCTTTAAAATTCACCTGCTACGGGTTGAATGAACAAAAGGTCATTCAACCCGACCAAAAGGAATGTTGTTGTTGTTGGGAAACAAAATTAAATTCGAATTTTTGAAAAATTCGCTACTGAATTTATGTACCAACACATTGCCAACAATCCCTTTGGTAGTGTGTGTAGCTACGTAAATATATAACCGGTTTTGAATTTATTTCATAGAACATTGCGATCTATGAAATAGATTCAAAACCGGTTTTCACCCTAGGGACAAATGAAACTTTGAAGAGATAAAGCTCTTCAAAGTCCCACCACGTTTCACATTCCCAACAACGAGTTGGCAAAAGCTCCTGAAAAGAGCTTTCAAAATCTGGTGCCAACTCGTTGTATGGGAATGCGACATCTGATTACTTGTTTGTGACACTACTAATAAATATTTAGTGAATACAAATACCTTGATCTTACCTTAGATTTCACGCTATAATCATTAAACTTTAATTAGTTCATGAGAACTAAATCAATTGCACCAAAGTTCTAACGAAGTTTTGTGCAATCAATGTTGGTGCTCATGGGAATGGTTCACATGAGCTAATTAAATCATAACTTAAATGTAGTATAAATATTGGTTGTATTTGGACAATAAAGTCAGTCATTATTATTTTCAAAAAGAAAAAGGTCTTTCATTTGTTTTAACCACAGGGCACTTTTGGGTGCTCTTAGTTATTTATATCTCACATCAGTATTGGACGGTGCTTATTATCAGCACTTCAATATGGTGAGAATTTTAATTATTTGAGATTTAGATTGAAAGATAAACATTACATGGCGATCCTGCCCACATATCTAGGAGTCTTCAAACGGTTCAACGTCTCTGATAATCAAAGATGGGCGAATTATTGTAAAGATTGATTTAAAAAGAATAAATTATGAAGGAAGGAAGAAACCGACTTTAGAAGAGGAGCTCAAGGACCCGCTAAATGGACCCAGGCCACGGTATCCCGTCAAGGATCATAAAATCAAAGAAGAAAAACCAAAAAAGAAGCGAGGGGGAATACAGCGCCAGATTCGACGTCAACTGGTAGAACTTCACAAATTGGCAGCAATCACGTCTGGCCCCTTTAAAACTAAACTATTATTAAAAATTAACAATTTGAAAATTTTAAAGAAGACTCTTAAAAAGCTAGATAAAGGAAAGATTGTACAAATTATTAAAGAGAATAGTGTTAATTAGCTGAAACATTGTAAAATTGACCATTGCATTGATTAATAAATTATAAATTGTAAATTGTATTGCTTATTAGGTTATAATGGGTGCATTCAATAGCAAACGTAAAGATTTGAAAGAAGAATTCATTATCAATAATTATACTGCTGCTTCCTCTAATATTTTCCAAGAAAGGAATCTTAGTGATTTCCAGCTAGTGCTTTTAATTCTTTTGTTGATCTTAGGATTTCATGCGCTTTCGTATTACTTAAAAAAGTATTTATCGAAAACTGTTTCTAAGCAGGTTATGCAGAATGCATAATAATAATGGCGACAGGTTTGCAAGCACTCTCTCAAGTGTTAAAGAAAATTTTTGGATAATTTTAAGAAAACTCCCAATAGATCTTACAGTTCGCAGTATTTATTGGAGAAACAGATATGTATAAAAAAAGCTAAGAGAGGAATTTAAAACGGCATATTTAGAACTTTTGAAAACAGATAATGACTCAGCCATAACCTTAAAAACAAATTTTGATAACGTGTACGCGCAGGTAAATGAATTTATTGATAATAAATCTGGAATTTATATAGGAACGAATTATTCTCATGCAGAAATGGCGTCTTTTGACATAACCACAGCTATTAAGGTAATACCTGAATTTAAAGGAGAAATAAAAGAACTCAGTAACTTCCTTAATATAATAGAATTTATACATGACACTCTAAAAGATGATACTGAAAAAGCCAAGCTCGTAAAATTCGTCTTGAAGACAAGACTAGCAGACAGTGTCAAAAATAAATTAGTAACGTACTCTGCTCCAACTAATTTTAGAGAGCTACAAGATATTTTACAACAAGCATTCAAGCCAAACAAAACTTCACTGTCAATACAGTCAGAATTGGCGAGAATATTCCAAGGAACCAAAACAGTTTCTGATTATGCTCAGAAGATAGAAAATTTAATGTCCCAATTAAACATGTTGCAAATTTCTGAACAAGGTGAATCTCACCGAGATATAATTTCAAAATTAAACGAACAAGTTGCTCTAAATGCATTTAAAAATGGCCTCAATGAACCAATAAAATCGACTGTCTTTGCAGCCAGACCAACTAAATTGCAACATGCAATTCAAGTAGCCTCTGAATTAGATCGCCCCAATTCTCAAGCGAGCGTCTTTCATTATAACAAAAACCGTGGATATAATAATTTCCGTGGAAATAATAATAATACAAATAACTATCAGAACTCACCAAGAAACTCAAATTTTTCCCGACGACGTAATTTTAATCAACCCAAAAATAATGGAAGACCAGCAATCCTCTTTCAACAAATTCAGAGCACGAAATAATACAAATAATAGAGATATGAATTATAATAGAAGGGTTAATGTGGTTACGTCAGGAGAAGTAGAGCGCGCTGAATCTGGAAACGTAGAACACCTCGAATCGGAGACGGGGATAAACTTATTTCAAGATCAGTAAATGTATTCAATCTAGATAGCCAATTGACCAACTTTATATATTTAAAAGCGGATGTATCCCAAATAAAACTTTCATTTTCAATAGACACAGGTGCTGACATATCAATTATAAAAATAAGTAAGTTAAATAGTTCAAATAATATATCGACTGAGAATATATGTGAAATATTAGGCATGACAAAGTCGAAGTCATACTCTTTAGGTACTATTGATTCGAAATTAAATATATCAGGCCAAACCTTGTATCAAAAATTGCATGTGGTTGCGGAATCATTTCCAATCCTAACAGATGGCATATTGGGTAGAGACTTTTTGATTAGAACTTCAAGTAAACTAGATTATGAATCTTTTACCATAACATTATTGCTAGAAGATGGTGATATTACACTTCCCATGCATAGAAGAATGCCAAAATTTGAACAAATGATTGTTCCAGCAAGAATGCAAGTTATTCAGACAGTAAATGTCGATATTGAGAAAGACGGCATCGTTCTTAACGAACAAATACAAGAAGGTGTTTTTGTAGCCAATAGCTTAGTGCCTGCTAAAGGTGTGGCACATGTCAAAATACTCAACACTCTGGATCATGATGTAGTATTGAACAATTTAATACCTAAGATAGAACCTTTGGAGCATTATCACATCCTAAATTTCAAAGCTTCAAGTACTGATTCTCACAGAAGTGAAATGCTTATGAATGAGCTAAATATTAGTGGTCTTGATACTTCTGCAAGAAAACTCATAGTGGACATTTGCAAAAAATTCTCAGATGTATTTTATCTTGAAGGGGACACTCTGAGTTGCAATAATTTTTATGAACAGAAAATTCCAGTAATAGATAAAAGTCCGGTTTATATAAAAAATTACAGACTTCCGCATTCTCAAGTGGAAGATATAAATAGAGAAGTCAGAAAATTAATTGATGAGGACATCATAGAACCCTCAGTAAGTCCATATAATTCACCACTTTTGATAGTGCCAAAAAAGTCAGATGGTGAAACTAAAAAATGGCGACTAGTTGTAGATTTCAGACAATTGAACAAGAAACTCATGGATGATAAATTTTCTTTAACCAGGTTAGGCGATATTCTTGATAGGCTAGGAAGAGCAAAATACTTTTCAACCCTCGATCTTACTAGCTCTTTTCATCAGATTCCATTACATCCTAATTCTAGACCCTTAACAGCTTTCTCAACCAGTACTGGACATTATCAATTTAAACGTTTGCCTTTTGGTTTAAAAATTTCTACGAATAGTTTTCAGAGAATGTTATCCATAGCATTAGCTGGTTTAGACAGTGAGGCATTTTTGTACGTGGATGATATTATTATCTTTGGCTGTAGCTTACAGCACCATAATTCAAGTTTAATTAAATCATTTGAGAGACTTCGGATATATAATCTCAAACTGAATCCACGAAAATTCAACTTTTTAAGGACAGAAGTCACTTATTTAGGACACCTCATCACCCAAGATGGAATTAGAACTGACCCCCAAAAATATGACACAGTATTAAACTATCCAAAACCTGCAACAGGGGAAGAAGCAAAGAGATTCATAGCTTTCTGTAATTATTACAAACGGTTTATTCACAATTTCGCTGAAATCGCTAGACCCATCAATAATTTGTCTAAAAAAGATACTCCATTCAACTGGTCTGATGAATGTCAGGAATCATTCTTAGATCTGAAGTCAAAATTAATCAATGCTCCCATACTACAATACCCGAATTTTCAAGAGAAATTTATTGTTACCACTGATGCATCACAGTATGCACTTGGTGCTGTCTTATCCCAAGGAGAAATTGGAAATGATTTACCCATATCTTATGCCAGTAGGAGTTTAAATAAACATGAAATTAAGAAACCGATTATCGAAAAAGAACTTTTGGCGATACATTGGACGATAAATTTTTTTAGGCCGTACCTACATGGTAGAAAATTTATAGCAGTGACAGACCATAGACCCTTAGTAAGTCTGTTCACACATAAAAACCCATCTTCAAAATTAACGCGTATAAGATTAGACTTAATGGATTATGATTTCGAAATACAGTCAAAATCGGTTAAAGCGACCTTCAAGGGACCGTCGTTATAAGCGAATGTCGTTATAAGCGATATGTCGTTATAAGCCATTTTGACCAGTCAAAATCGGTTAAAGCAACTTCGGTTTGGTCGTTATAAGCGATATGTCGTTGTAACCGGTGTCGTTATAAGCGATTTTGACTATACTTTACAAACAAGGGAAAATGAATACAAATGCTGATGCTTTGTCACGCATAAAGCTAGATTCAGAAATTTTAAAAGATATGATACCCACAGATGTCAAAGTCATGACAAGAGCCATGGTTAAAAAGAAGGAAGCTCCATCGAAAAGAAATAGTAATACCTGTAGTTTAGAGCCTGATCAACTCTATGCTTGGGAATGCACGTCTATTTCTGAAACAAGAGGAGTAAAGAAATTAAGATTTGATGCGCGCAAAAATAGAGAAAGTTTGCCTCACATAAAGATAGATAAAAAAGCAGTAGTTGTAGAAATTAGCAATAATCCATGTTACGACTTAGGTTTAATTTTGGAGACGCCAATATTCGCTGCTAAAAAGATGAATATTCAAAAGCTAGCGCTAGAAAGAGAAGATATTATATTCAAGAATATACGTATCAATGAATTTAAAGGAATTTTTAATAGATTGCAATCAAAAATGAAAGAAAATAGAGGGCAAACAAATTTGAAAATAATTTTGTATAAATCTGAATTTGTTAACGAATTATTTAAAAATTTATGTAGTTTGCTTCAAATGCGCCAAATAAATTCAACACCTTATCATCATGAAGCTCTGGGATCTATTGAGAGAAACCACCGAGTACTTAATGAATACTTGGCTTCATTTGTACAGGATGGTGAATGGGATGAGTGGTTGCCATATTATGTATTTTGTTATAATACGACACCCCACTCTGATACAGGGTACACCCCATATGAACTAGTATTTGGACGATTGGCTACTTTTCCTAGTGACATAGTTATGAATTCATCTCCGATATATAACTATGATGATTATGTACAGGAACTAAAATTTCGTTTACAGAAAGCCCATGAGAGAACTAAAGAAATGTTAAATAATGCAAAAATAAAAAGAAAAAATTATTTTGACAAGTAGGTTAACCCACTAAAAATTAAAGGAGGAGATAAAGTACTTAAAAAGTAGCAAAAAAGTAGTTAAAAAATGAAAATCGAAGAAAACTAGATAAGCAATACAATGGTCCTTTTGAAGTACTAGACATAGACAATGTAAACGTAAAATTAAGAATAGAAGATAAGATTAAGTATGTCCACAAAAATAGATTGAAAGCAATAGCATAGAAAAATGTAATAACCGATAAGATAGTATATACATATAAAAAAAAAAAAAAAAAATTTAACATGTATTATTATCTCATTATCGTTGTCAGAACACGACTCAAGAAGAGAGCAAGTTCGATTAAATCCTCAAAGCAGCAGACAAACTATACAGAGAGTTAAGGCTGGATGAACCAGATGAAGAAAAGCTGAAAACCGGGGAAGAAATTGAAGACAGCTTTAAAGCAAGCTAAGAGATCCATCGAATGATAAAAGACTATAAGTGGATGTAAAAAACCACTTTACAGAAGAATTCCAGGAGATGGTACAACAAGAAAAGTCACAAAATCGGGACTTCACCAAAAAATTTGAAGAATAAATCTGGTAGCACACCATGGAAAACAAGATAAGATAACAACGGGAACAACAATTCAACATGCGAATAAAATAAAAAAATTTTTTTTTAAATCAGAATTAAATTCAAAAAAAATGTTTTTTCTTTAACGGAGGGGATGTATGGTCACCCTGTGAGAAATACATAGAATAGAACCTAGCATAGAACAAAATCAATTTAGTACTAAGAACTATAGACACAAACAAGTAATCAGATGTCGCATTCCTATACAACGAGTTGGCACCCGATTTTGAAAGCTCTTTTCAGCAGCTTTTGCCAAATCGTTTTTGGGAATGTGAAACTTTGAAGAGCTTGCTCTCTTCAAAGTTTCATTTGTTTTTAGGGTGAAAACCGGTTTTGAATTTATTTCATAGATCGCAATGTTCTATGAAATAAATTCAAAACCGGTTATATATTTACGTAGCTACACACACCACCAAAGGGATTGTTGGCAATGTGTTGGTACATAAATTCCGTAGCGAATTTTTCAAAAATTCGAATTGAATTTTGTTTCCCAACAACAACAACAATCCCTTTGGTCGGGTTGAATGACCTTTTGTTCATTCAACCCGTAGCAGGTGAATTTTTAAGGATTATGTTAAATGTTAAGTTTATTTACGAATTACAGATTAGAGAACATTATGGTTTCCGGGAACCATAAATTAATCAATTTTCTTCCGGATTTTAGAAATCTTTTCCGGTAAAAATTTGAATTTTCAACGGTTTTTGGCCCGTAGCAGCTAAACAAAGCGTCCTAGAGGGCACACATGTATGACCGACTCCCATTATTTTTTTATTTGCTAACTTTTTTCCATACATTATTTTGCTCTAAATTGAGTTTTTAAAAGTGTACAGATAAAAGTTAGGGAATATGATAGAATTCAGATTTTGAATTTTTAACAGATTTTTCCCCCATAACTACTAAACTAAGTATCTTAGGAGGTTCATATGTATGACCAACCCCAACTATTTTTCCATTTCCTATCTTTTTGGCATGCATAATTTTTCTCTAGATTGCTTTTTCAAAATGTATACAAAAGTTAAGAAATATTAAAAAATTCAGATTTTGAATTTTTTACGACTGTTTGCTTGTAGCGGCTTAAATAAGTGTCCTAGAGGGCCCATATCTATAACCGACCCCCATTATTTTTCTATTTTTTACCTTTTTTTCTAACATTTATTTTCCCCAAATTGAGTTTTTAAAGGTGTACAGACAAAAGTTGGGAAATATGATAAAATTCAAATTCTGCTCGTAGCGGCTAAACTAAGGATTTTAGGGGGCTCATATATATGACGGACCCCCAGTACTATGATATTTTCTATCTTTCTTTTATACATTATTTTTCCCTACCGTGAGTTTTTAAAGGTGTGCCCATACAAAATTCTAATTTTGAATTTTTAACAGTTTTTTACTCTAGCGGCTAAACTATCCTAGAGGGCTCATAGACGGCTCATATGTATGATCAATCTTTGAAAAACTCAAAACCTAATTGAATTGCATCATATGATTGTCTCCAACCGTATTGAGAATTGCATAGTTTGTATAGTTTATAGGTACCTAGTTTATAGTTGTAATTTAATGGTATAGTTTAAAATTTAATTTAAATACCAAATAAAATTTGAAAGACCATTTCAATAATTTTGTTAAATTATTCAAAGGAAGTTTAGTTTGTAATTTGTTGATCATTCATTTCATATTTTATATTTGTTAAGATTGAATCAAAAATTTTCCGTTAAGATATACCTAATTTAACGCAATTCATGTTCGTATATTTTTCATGTTTTTAAGATTTAATGATGACGTTTATTTTAAGGTGGCGAAAAATTGGTTTTTTAGTCCTGAAAAATGTTATAGTTATAGTTTTTTTCTTAACTTATCGAATACGGACAACTTTTCCATAAAATTAATGAAAAGAAGTCCTTCCTGAGATGATAATTTTTGATAAACTCCTTATTAAAGCAACATAAGCTAAATCTATTTAACATTCAATTATTGAAGTCAATTTTCAGTAATTTTCGGAAAATAAATAAAATAAAATTTCGGAAAAAATTATATAAATATACATATCTTTAAATTATTGTATATTATTATATGTAAATATTCGTGAAATTTAATTCATTTTAGGGGTAGGGTACACTTAAACTAATTTTTTCATTAATTTCATTATTGATTTTTTATTAATTTTTTTTTTTTATTTAGATATATTAGACTGAATTAATGTTCATTTTAAGGGGTGGAAAATTTTTTGACAGCCCCCCCCCCCACTACCACCGGGCCATTGGTAAAAGGCAGATGTGTATGATTTGTATCAGAATTTTGCTTTAATTCAAAGTTCTTGTGTTCGAAGCTCAAAATGTGAACTATACTTCCATATTCTTGAAACATGGCGAAAAGTGACAAATTCTTTATAAGCTAATCGCGGAATAAAATTGAAAATTTAGTGTTTTGGAACGGAAAAACCAATCTTTCCACCCTTTAAAATAAAGATAATAATCACATCTAACTAAGAATGTACTTTAAAAAAAAATCATTAATAAAAAATTAACTTATGTGTACCCTGCCCCATCATTTTTGTCTCCCATAAAATTTAGATCTTCGATTATGTTTTCGGTTAATTGATACTGTTCAAGAAAACTCGTCAAAATATTTTTTTTTTCATTTTTTTATATATAATTTACATATTTTTCCCGAATTAATAAAAACAACCAATACATACAAAAATTTCCATTTCCAAAACAGAAATTTTTGTGTGTATTTCCGTGTACGTGAGTGAATTGTACTCACGCATGTACACACTTAAATGATTTCTGCTGGTGTGAAGGAACCGAAAATTTCAGAAAATGAAAATTTTGTTCCTTCCACCAAATTTTATTTCCCCCCCTTTCTTCTTATTTCGATGTTCCCTTCCCGCAACCATCAAACTAGTCGACACCAACTAGCAGACAAATTTCGCTCTCAGAGCGCATAAAACATGCGCTCATCAAAAGCTTTATGTCCACTAGTAGCTGTTCGCTAGTAGACAAATTTTGTGCCAACACGATGTATGGCAATAGGACATCTGAATAGTTGTCTGTGCTATAGAACTAGAATAGCACAGACACTAGTACTAGTTAGCAAGGAAAAGTTAGATTAGCAAAGACACCTTGGAAGATCAGCAAAGACACCTATCATAAACTAACTGTTATACAAAGAACAATGATTGTAATATTTGAACTAATCTAAACTAAGTAAAGACACTACTAATAAATATTTAGTGAATACAAATACTTCGATCTTACCTTAGATTTCACGCTATAATCATTAAACTTTAATTAGTTCATGAGAACTAAATCAATTGCACCAAAGTTCTAACGAAGTTTTGTGCAATCAATGTTGGTGCTCATGGGAATGGTTCACATGAGCTAATTAAATCATAACTTAAATGTAGTATAAATATTGGTTGTATTTGGACAATAAAGTCAGTCATTATTATCTTCAAAAAGAAAAAGGTCTTTCATTTGTTTTAACCACAGGGCACTTTTGGGTGCTCTTAGTTATTTATATCTCACATCAGTATTGGACGGTGCTTATTATCAGCACTTCAATATGGTGAGAATTTTAATTATTTGAGATTTAGATTGAAAGATAAACATTACACTATGAACAGAACGTTATAAATTGCATAAAAATAGGGGAGATAGAATAATATAGAGATACTTGAAGAAAAACTAATGAATTGCATATTACGAGGAAACTTACTTAAATTAAACTAAAGCTAGCAAATTGCATATTACTAGGCTAAATAAATAATTGTATTAGGTAATAATATATTCTTAAACATTAAGCATCAGTTGATGTCTGAATCTCGCGAGAGACGGTCGTCAAATACAAATTCACAGTGAAAGCTGTTATCAACAAATTTTTCCCCGTTTTTCCCCGCCGGCGTCATTGGAACGAGTGACGCTTCTAGAAGTTTCCTGGTTCTGGATTGAGTTGATGCAAGCCATCAACACTGGTTCTATTTTTCTATTTTTCAAAATATTTCTTTATACATATATTATATTTTACATCTATTATAATAACAATTAGTCGTAGTTCAATACTAAGTTTATTACTGTAATTTTATTATCTGCTCAAAAGCAAAGAGCTTTCAACAACATGGTCCAACAAGACGTTTCCTTTGCAAACATCGCTGGCGTCCCTAAGAAACCAGCTGGTAGACCGCCCCAACCTAGAGTGGCCCCAAGCTTTCAAACTACTTCTACTCCTTCATTCTCTAAACAAGCACAGACCCCTGCTCCTCGTGCATTTTGTACAGACAACCAGGATAAATTCCTGAGTATGTACAACCTTATCCAGAAAATTAAACCCACTTACAGTAAACTGTCAAGCGAAGGGGAAAAGGACGCATACCTCTTCTCAACCTTTGCCAAATATCTTCTCGATGACTGAGGGGTACAAAGTTGTTCTCATTAACGCTAACTCCCTGATTTCTCAATTCAAACGTGAACCTCTCCGTGATTTTCTTCAGTTGCGCAAGCCAGACGTTCTGCTAGTAACTGAAACAAAACTCCTCCTGAAATACACTCTTTCTTTCAGCGGATTCAATGAAGTCCGTAGGGACCGTTATGTGGTACCCAACTCCGACTCCATCTCTACTGGCGGCGGGACATTCATTCTAGTTAGGAATAACTTTGACTTTGATGAACTCGACATTCCTCTATTCAAAACTATCGAAGTTTCTGGTATTAATTTTCGTTTAAACGATGGAAAATACCTAAATCTCTTTTCGATTTACCACTCCAAGTCCCTAGCAAATCGCATTGATACTTCGGAACTCAGTTCTCTCTTGTGTATTTTTTCTGCCACACCGTTCATCATTGGGGGCGACTTCAATGCGAGGCACACGCTCTCGAACAATAACGTCAATTGCTCAAATGTAATCTCACTCCACAGCTGGTTCCAGTCAAATTCAATTAATTTTAATTTTGATATTCTGTCCCCTTCCTTGCCAACGAGACAACTCTCCGTCCTTGACCTCTTCTTTATCTCTTCCTATTTAGTCGCTCAAATAGGCGTCCCCTTGATAACTGACGGTATCTCCGATCACAAAGCTGTAGCCATCGTCGTTCGTTCATTGAAAATCTCCAAAACTTGTTCCAATAAAATCCTTGATTTTAGTAGAACAAACTGGACAAAGTTCAATGATACCCTTGACAACTCACTCAACGAGATGTTACTCCCTACTGACAGAAATCTTACCTGTAACGAAATTAATGACTCAGCAAAGAAGTTGCAGGACATTCTTCTCGCCACCACGTCCCAGCATGTACCAACATATGACATGCAACACACGTATCAGGTTCGTCTTTGTGATACCATTCTTCACCTCATACGTGAACGAAAAACCCTTCGGCGTGCCCTTCATTGTGCTAATCTACCTGAACGTATCATCCTCCTAAAGTCAAAGCTGGGCCACCTGGATACACTTATTATGCAACGTATTAATAACTGTCGATCACGACAATTTCAAGACAGACTTAAGGATATCCAAAATGACAAAAACGTTTTTAAAAACGTGAAAAAAATGAGTGGCACCACGCACTATAATAGCCCCATCCTTCATATTGGTAATCTAATAAGTAACCCTATTACCAAAGCCAATGTAATTGGAGAGACCTTCGAAAACAACCACAAGCTAACATTGGACTCCGGCGAGCCCACTTTTTCCCACGATGTAAACACTCGAATAAGCAATAAATTTGTAAGCTTCAGTGATTGCATTGTGGACTTCAGTCCAGATGACCCAGCATCCTTCGGAATCAACTCCCCTAATCCCAATGGTTTTGCCACTCCCTCTTCTCTTCGTCTCCTAGCCAAAACCAGAAATCCGAAAAAAACACCAGGAGTTGACAAAATTTCTAATTATTCCCTACTCAAGCTCTCCAGGTTGTTCTTCTTTAAGTTATCCATACTTTTTAATCACGCCTTTAACACTGGCTACTTCCCAAAAATTTTGAGGCATGCCATTGTATGCCCCATTACCAAGCCAGGCAAACCAAACCATTTAGTAACCAGCTACAAGCCCATACCCCTCTTAACTTCCATCAGCAAGCTATATGAAAAATTCATAGCTAGAAAGATCCTTTCCGTCATTGACGATCATGGTATTATACCTAACATTCAGTTTGGTTTTCGAACCTCCCATAGTACTACCATGGCGCTCAACATATTCCAAAACTTCATTTGCAGAATTGCAAATATGAAAAAGCCTGTTCTAGCCGTTAGCTTACACATCGAAAGGGCATTCGACACAACGTGGACAGCCGGTCTTGTTCACAAACTTCAAGTTCTTAGATTCCCAAAAGTTTTGTGAAGCAGTGTCTACCAGTTCATGTCTTGCAGAACGTTCAAAGTTAAAGTCCAAAATCAATTGTCCAGCGTGTTTGCTGTAGCAGCTGGAGTTCCCCAGGGTTCTGTCCTGGAACCTACCCTTTTTAGTATATTTATCCACGACCTACCTCGCCCATCTCCCCTAGTAAAACAACTCTGCTTTGCAGATGATCTGCTAATTTACACAGCATCATCTAGCCCTTCTGAAGCTTCAACAAGCTTAAATGTACATTTGGATAAATTGCAAATTTATTATCACCGATGGAAGATTAAGCTGAATCACTCTAAGGTAACAGCAATATGTTTCACTGGCACCCAAAAAGAACGTCCGCGTACCTATAAATCTACAGAAATAAATTTAATGCTTGGCAACACACCAGTTACCCTCTCAAGGTCCATGAAGTACCTTGGAATTCACTTCACTCCAAAAATTAACTTTATTGAACACGTTAATAAAGTAATGCAGAAAGTTCTAATCCGAACCAAATACCTGCACAGTTCCCTATGCCGTAATAACCCACTCAACCCAAAGATAAAAATCCTTTGCTATAAGCAACTGATCCGTCTGATTCTATCTTACGCCTTTTCTATTTGGAACTGCGTTTCCTCTGCCCAAATGGAAAAACTCCGTCTTCAAGAACGTAAAATCTTTCACCATTGTGTTAACTACCGGAGGAAACACAATGGAAAACACTTTAATAACTCCTACCTCTATGGAAAGGGTAAAATCATCCCTATCGATAGTTTCTTATTATCCATTGGGTATAAATACCTTGCTCGCGCGTCGAATAGTGATTATGAGCTATTAAAAGCAGCTTGTACCCTGGACGAAACTCTTATTAGTTCACTTCGAATCAAACCGCCCCAATACCTGCTTAACTACCTAACGGAAGAGCTAGATACCAGGAACATCCCACTTTACCATCGTGGCTTCTATGATCCCTGTCATGTAATTTTCTACAATTCTCTTCTTGATTTGTAGAATTTCATATGAAATAATTTTTACCAGTTGCTTTGCCTGATAGGTTCTTTTGAACCATGTTCAGGACGCTGGAGGTATGGGGCATTTTACCCGCTTTACCTCTTCTTTTTGAAGTATAGGCCATTTGGCCGACTTTACATCGTTCTGTTGGAGACATAGGGCCTGCGGCCCATGTTATCTCTTGGTGGTCATTTTGCCTGCATGGCTACGAGGCCAAGTCAGGACTACGAGGGTATATGGCCGGCGGGCCAAGTTACCTTTGAGTCAAAAAACACACGTTCTATGAGCCGTATATTTCTAGACTGAATTCTTTTACAAATCGAACCTTAATTTATACTTAAATCTAGCTTACTCACTAATTTTCCTTACTCTTACCTTTACGCTGCTTCGGTCAATGTTCCAATCAAGGTTAATTAAATGAATGCATTTACCTATGCATTTTCCCGAGTCAGCACTTTTGCTGACTCAGGCGAAAATGTTTACTATTTCTTAAATTTTTCTTGTGTCAGCTGAAATGCTGACCCAAGATAAATAGTTTTGACGTGAATACGTCTTTAAATTTGCTACCATACGCGGGCAACCCAAAAAAACTAATGATAAAATCTGGGGATACAGTTTGGCGTTGTAGCTTCTAATCTCTGCACTACATCCGAAATTAAATTATACCACTGGATAGATAAAGGATCAAAGAAATCACTAGGATAAGCGAGATCATTGGCGCATCGCGCGCGGCGGAGGGGGAAGCGCCGAAAAATGGGGTTATTTTGTACTAAATTTTGCCGATTTTGAATTTCAAAATCGAATTTAAACAACCAGGCTGGCAGAATCGCCAGCAACACAAAAATTTCGCCAGTACATGTGATTGTGCAACCGAACGTCAACGATCGGTGTCACCCCACCGAGAGAGTATGTGTGGCGCCCGCATGCGTTTGTTTCTCATCGAAACAAACACATGCGAGCGTCACACACGCTCCCTTTGTAGGGTGTCACCGTATGGTCAATGTTTTTTGCACAATTTTGTGCCGTGGCGAAATCTTTGTGTTGCTGGCGATTCTGCCAGCCTGGTTGATTGAATTCGACTTTGAAATTCAAAATCGGCAAAATTTGGTGAGGAATACCCATTTTTCGGTGCCTGGATTTGATTTGACTTCATATTGTAAAACCGCTAAGAACAGACAAATTGCTACTACTTTATCGGTAGCGGTATCATCATCATCAAGTCAAAGCCGGTGGAGTCGCCATATATCGCAACATCAATAGCTTCACTGATTGTAATAGAGTTGACATTGACATTTCGGAAATTTATTTGGAAATTAAATACCCAAAAGCAGGTGATGTCTGTCTAGTAAACGCCAATGGCATCTTCAAATTCATACTCGGGTGTGTGTATATCCACCCGTGCACAGCGTTAGCAGATATTAAACTCTTAATTATACGATCGTTGTTAAATTATTTCAAAAACATCGCTAAAATTATACCCGTTTACGAGCCTGATCTTACTACACCAGTTATGATAGTTGGAGACTTTAATGTTGATGTCTCACAAAACCGTTCATTGCCTGACTTCATGCTCAGCGAGTTCAATTTGTTTTATATTGAAACTTCTCCAACAACGTTAGGTAATACCTGTATTGATTTAACGTTTACCAGAAATCTGGATGTATCTTGTATGCCATTTGTGTCGTACTTTTCGTATCACATACCTATAATTAATAAAGTTATATTGTAACAAAATAATGATTTGTTTCCTTGCTTTTGTCCTAAATACATAAATAAAAATATTTTATTCAAGAAATATTATCCGTTACATAAACGTATTCACGTACAACACACGGCCGTGTCCACGACACAGCCACACCCCAGCTTTTTTGAAATTGAATTATTTCCTGAGTCAGCTGAAACGCTGACTCAGGTGTAAATATTTATTTCAAATTTGTTATGACCTTTCCCATGGGTTAAGCCCTTGAGGAAGGTCATGGTTCCTTTTGAAAAGAACCGAAATTTGGTTCATAACATTTCCTCCCCTCTTTAGAAAAGTTACCCATTTTTTTCTATGAAATGACAGAGTAGTTAATAACGCAAATAGCATAAAGAGGCTTTTTTTGTGTTTGTTACAATTTGACAAGTTCAAGATATTTGTAATGTATAAATCGTTACACTCAAATTTATGGTTTACGATTTGTTAAATTTTCCAACCTCACGAAATTATAGTTGTTATCATTTCATTCATAATATCTTTATACTTATAATTTTACAAGTAACTACTTAATTTTCTTACATTTTACATATTTTCGAGTATAGTTTTTTACTCTTACATTTCTTTTTGTTTACTCAAGGAAAGATATGTTTGACTTCAAAGTATATAATCTTGTAGCAATAACATACTGTCTACAGCGATAATTTGTCATAGTGTAAATCTGAATTTGCAGATAATATATATATATATATTTTTTTTTTTGAATTACCAACATAAGAAGAAATTTTATATCATGTTATGAAAATTATTTACTCTTAATTTGAGTTCACTAGTTATAAGTTTCCTATATTTTCGAAAATTTTACTTTGATATTTTCTCTTTACTTTACCATTTCACCATTCACTACTTCCTTACATATTTTATCCTTCGTTAAATATTCTATAATAGACATATTTTTGCAATTCTTCAAGTCACAATTTATTGGATTTTGGTTCGGAGTTAAATATTTTATTTCTTCTATTTTCATTACTTATTAGATACATTTTTTTCTTTTCGATTTACGACTTATCGAATTTGATTCACCACTCCTTAACCTTCTTGGTAACATATTTTCAATATTTTCATGTTTACAAATTATTAAAGTTTAATTTACCATGGCTCAACTTTGTTCGCTACATATTTTTAATTACAAACTAGGGGGGCGCCCCCTGCTCGCTACGCTCGCCAACCCCCGCCGTTCGCTCCGCTCACTCTAATAGCTCGCGCATGGAGTTATATATACAGTAGCATTGTAAGTAAAAAGGTTATTTAGTTCAGTTTGTAGTAGCAATCATTTCAGCTCATTTTGCACGTCAAAGTACATCTATATTGAATGAGGCCCTATCTAAAATTATCAAAAACCTTGCGGGTGCGGTTGCGGATCTTAAAAGATCTTAAAATTTTCTCATACAAAATACTTTTTGTAAGAATTCTTTCATCTTCTGCCAAATGACCTTGGCTTTGTGTTTCAGAAATACATATAAACACGCAATCCGTTAAACGATCTAACTCTACTGGCTACAACATACAATTAACGGTGATAAAATATAGGTTGTTTGAGTAAGATTCCTAATTTTTGAAACGTTTGCCGCTGGGATTTATTAATTGTCATCGCAAAAGCCAGAATGACGGGAACTTGAGTTTCTTGAAACGAAAAAGGCAAAAATACGTCACATGTGTCAAAATACGTGTGTTTCGGAAAACTCCTGCTAAACTCTCACAATCCAAAAAATTTTTTTTTGCATTTGAACTAAACGAATAGGTGAACCATTGACCAAGCAAGTCATGTCCTGTACACAAATTACGAATAAGTAAAAGTAAGTAATTTGGTTTTTAAAATAAATTTGTTGGATCGGGAGCCAACTTACATCAACTGAGTTTAAAAATTCTACTGGAAAATTATTTTGCTCTCTATAATCATCACTCAAGATTTTATCGGAACACAAATATATTCGTTTCTCCGGCCAGGCTGTTAAAGATTTCTGCATCAACGAAAGTACAGCCTTCATATTTGGGTGCTAATATAACCGAATTGAGAATATCGTTAGACTTTATGGTTTCAGATAAATTGCCATAAGTATCTGGAATCACGAAGTTGCAGCTAACTAAATGGGTAGGAATTTCAATAACATCTTGGCTGTAATCTGGAAATGTGGGTAAAGTTCCATTACCAAGAGATTTAAGAAATTCAACGAATTCAATCTCATGAGGTAAAGCTCTCATGTTTTGAGTAAAAGTTATTTTGTGGAATTTTGAAATTTTGGACCATGAAGTAAGGCAATAAGTGGTATGTCAGTAAGTGGTACACGTGTACCGTGAGATGTAGGTGGCAATATTCGTCAAAAATCTCCACAGAGTAAAATAGTCTTATATCCGAAAAGTTTAGTTGGAGTACCGAATGAATCGTTTACTGAAAAAAATGTCCTAAATAGCTAATAAAGCACGTCTTCACACACGAATATCTTGAATTCATTCCACAAATCAAATGCATTTGTAGGAACGTTCATACCACAAATAGGATATGGCAAATAACTCTCTTAACTGCTGAGAGGACTAACACTCTTTTACTTCTAATAAATATTCACGCCACTCTCCATAATTTCATGCGATACGTCGTGCATGTGCTGAAAATGTGCAGTAAATAATGTTCCCAACAGTACCCAAATCCTGATGGCACCTCGAACATGAAGCAAAATAGTCTCAAATGGAACATCTCAACATAAAACATAAAATAATGTAGCAATAGCTCTACTACATCCTCTTTGAGGTTTTTCGATTTCTTTTCTTTATCTACCTAAATATAACGTATCGGCGTCTCTGTATATAGAAACTCGGAAGAACTAATTCGATTGATTTATAGAATGCAGTCAATTTTGCTGAACATTTCCTTCCCTAAAGACTACATTTTGCCGGTGAGGCAAGTAACATTCAAGTCGAACTATAATATATTACGTGACTGGTAATGCATTGGATACTCATTCATGCGCCAATTAGCTTCCGTAGATCCAACATAGTGACCGGACAAAAAGCTATTGATTTCATCTATATAAACTTTGCCCTCAACTCCACCTCAAACTCTTCCAAACTGTAATGAGGCACAGTCGTATCCCTTATTAACATATTTGTGCATATATTTTAGGCTCTTAACTGTGCCAAGAACTTCCACATTTAAGTAGCAATCAAATTTCGCTAAAAGATATGGATTTTAAGGAACAGCATAACGGTTGTCAACAGAGTGGCCACGAAAGTCAACTGTTATACCATTAACACGGCTCACCTAACATTGCCCTGAGTTGTATTGTCAAAGTCCTTAGAAAAGCTTTTGCTGCGTTTACCATCTCTGATACAGACGGGGATACGATTCAATAAACCAAATGAACCGTGGATCATGTGGTTTTTAACTAAATTATGAAGTTGTGGGAAATGCATTGTATATTGTAAATAAAATATATCTGGAATTTCCGTACAAACGTACCAACCTTCATTTCCCACCTATTCTTTTTTCTCTAAATTGAGGTTTTAAGGGCGAGCAGACAAAAGTTTGGAAATATGATATAATTTCAGATTTTCAATTTTAAACAGTTTTTTGCTCGTAGCGGCTAAATCAAGCATTCTAGGGGGTATGACCAACCCCTATTATTTTTTTCATTTCCCAACTTTTGGCCACATATCATATTTCTCTAAATTATGTTTTGAATGTGGGTCCATACAAAAGTTGGGAAACATGATAAAATTCAGACATTCGTTCGCTTTCCATAAATATTCGTGATAGATAACTTCACGTTTTCTAGAAATAAGTTTAAAATTGTGATTTTCCATATGTTTTGAAAGAAAATTTGCATATATTTTTATCAAATTAGCAAAAAACAATGGTATAACCAAACGATGGCTTTAAATTTGTCTGTGGTAATGCATCCATATTATTGTCTGTGGCCATATGTTCATTGTTTTGGCTTTTGTCTGGAAGAATGCAATTTTATTAGCCAACGGTTGCCTTCTTCCAGGCAAAAAACAAAAGAATGAACATGTGAATATTGTCTGTGATATGGCTGCATTTGCCCCTCACATAATAATTGGCATAGATATTAGGTTTGAGTGAAAAGAATGCACGTATTTGGCATACATGGTTGTTTATTCAGTCGGACGTATGATCTATGCAAATGATAATGTTAAATAAGTATGTTCTATATTTTAATTTTTTCGTAGAGGAATGCAATTATATCACAGACAAATCCAGATGTCTCATTCCCATACAACGAGTTGGCACCCGATTTTGAAAGCTCTTTTCAGGAGCTTTTGCCAAATCGTTGTTGGGAATGTGAAACTTTGAAGAGCTTGCTCTCTTCAAAGTTTCATTTTTCCTTAGGGTGAAAACCGGTTTTGAATTTCTTTCATAGATCGCAATGTTCTATCAAATAAATTCAAAACCGGTTATATATTTACGTAGCTACACACACTACCAGAGGGATTGTTGGCAGTGTGTTGGTACACAAATTCTGGTAGCGAATTTTTCAAAAATTCGAATTGAATTTTGTGTCCCAACAACAACAACAATCTCTTTGGTCGGGTTGAATGACCTTTTGTTCATTCAACCCGTAGCAGGTGAATTTTTAAGGATTATGTAAAATGGTAAGTTTATTTACGAATTACAGATTAGAGAACATTATGGTTTCCGGGAACCATAAATTAATCAATTTTCTTCCGATTTTTAGGGGCCTTTTGCGAAAAAAATTTAATTTTCAGCTGTTTTTTGCCCGTAGCGTCTAAACCAAGCTTCCTAGAGGACTCATATGTATGACAGACCCCTGTATTTTTCTATTTGCTAAGTTTTCCTCTTACACAATTTTTCTGTAAATTGAGTTTTTAAAGGTGTGGAGACCAAAGTTGGGAAACATAATAAAATTAAGATTTTGCTCGTAGCGGCTAAACTAACGATCCTAGGGGGTTCATATGTATAACCGACCCCCATTATTTCTACATTTTCTAACTTTTTTTCATTTATCATATTTCTCTAAATCGATTTTCTTAAGGTGTGCATACAAAAGTTGGGAAATATGCAAATTTCAGATTTTTAATTTATAACAATTATTTGCTCCTGGCGGCCAAACTAAGTGTTCTAGAGGGTTCATATCTATGACCTACCCCCATTACTTTTCTTTTTGCTATCTTTTCTTTTCAAACAAATTTTCTCTAAATTGAGTTTTTGAAGGTGTGCAGACAAAAACTGGAATATATGATAAAATTCAAATTTTGAATTTTTGACAGTTTTTTGCTATTAGCGGATAAACTAAGCGTCCCGGAGGGTTCATATATATGACCAACCCCCATTATTTAGTTATTTCCTAACATTTTTCCATACACCACCTTTCTCTATTGTGAAAAGTATTTATACAAAAGTTAGGAAATATAACAAAATTCAGATTGTCGATAATTTTCTTATAAATTAGTAAAATTTCGTACTAATGATGAATTATTTGAATGAGTTATTCAAAATTGTCTTATGACTTCAAGATATATGCTCGTTATCATCATAAATAAAAATTTAAAGTTGTAAATAGTATAAAAAACATAAAATCCCATGATAACAAAAAGTTATTATTAATTAGAAAATGTTAATTAAAGAAATTAGGATCAAGTCATTTCAAAGTTTAGCTTTTTTCATAAAAATCTATGAATAACGGATTTGTTTCCCACATGCACAATTTCCTAAATTTATGTATTGCAAATTAATCATTTTTAATCAGGTGTTACGGAAAAATGAACAATAATAACATTACAAAATAATGTATCTATTAATGTAATAATACACGTATATAAATAATGACATATATAATGCATTATTTCCAGTAGTACCCAAGATTCTTCAATAACTAAATATTTTTCTAAAATATATAAATAACAGCGACTAGTTATCATTTGCTCATTAACTGCTTATTAAATATATTTTATTAATAAGGAATTTAAAAATATGCACCATTTTCTATTTTTCTACTTTGTTTTTATTTGAATTTTTGATTATCAATATAAATAATCGAGATACTATTTGTTAACGTATGAGAAAAGCGGGCAAAATAGTTAAAAGTAGTTATTTTTTAAGTTAGATAGATTTGCATATGGTTCTATCAAATCGATAAATACAACCATGATAAACATCTTTTAGGTTTATCAAATGAAATTTCAACTAACAATCACAAATAACAAATAAATTAATAAATATTTTTGAAAAAAATTTAAAACTCAAACCATATTTAATCCCCATTAAATGCTATCCATCTCAATAATAAGAAATTTGAAAATGTGAACAATTTTCCATTTCCTTCAATCATTGTAACCATTTTCAGAAAAATATTATAAAATTATGAATAATAATAATAATATGAAAGCATTATAAATGCAAGTTCATTCAAATAATTAAGCAAAAACTAAATACCATTCATAACTATCAAAAGTTAATTCACAGATTTCAAAAATCTCCCGTTTTTCGGAAATATTCGCAAAAAAATGATTTTTTATTTTTTTTTTAATTTAATTTGCATATTTTATTCCCACAATTAATCAAATTTACCAACACATACAAAAATTTCCATTTTCAACACAAAAAATGGAAATTTTTGAATGTATTTACGTGTGAGTGAGTAAATTGTTCTCACGAATATACACACTCAAACAATTTTTGTGTGTGAGGGATACGAAAATTTCAAAAAATGAAAATTGTCCCATCGCCGAAATTTTAGTTTACCCCCCCCCCTTTCCCCTTATTTCTTCGACCCCTTTCCCATATTAAATTCAAACTAGCTGACATCAACTAGCAGACAAATTTCGCTCTCAGAGCGCATAAAATATGTACTGTCTGCTAGTTTGGAATTTTTGGTGCCGACTCGTTGTATGGGAACGAGACATCTGGATTTGTCTGTGATTATATGTTTATTCTTTTGGTTTGTGTCACCAGTAGAAGATTGATCCATTTGGTTTGATTTTCGACTAATTTAGTACTTGTTATGTATCGGGGACACAAACCAAAAATTCACATATGGTTGCATATTTCCAGGCAAAAATAAAACATTCACACGCACACATCCTTCCCAAAAGCATCATCTACGCTATACGTGTGCTCAATTCACACATACTATCCCATTGAATTTTTTAATTTCAATTTAAAATTAAACTGATTTATAATTAAATTTAAGAAAAAAAATTAGGTGATGCACATAGAGGAAAAACTAATCTTTCGAATGGTATAATTTTTATGCTGGTAATTCCATCTGGTTTCCTGTAAAAAAGATAACAAAAATACGTGCCGCCTATTTATATATAGATTTTAAAAATTTACTTAACAGTTTTCTGAAATCGTTTGCTGTACATTTGGAATTATTCATATTGGTTTTCATATGTACATTACAACTACATATTTTTAATAATTTTGCTAATATTTATTTATGATTACTTTTTTTTTGTATTTGTCTTACCAGTATATGGATCGTGGGTAATGAATACCTTAGGGAGAGTTGCCTTGGTGTGTTGTTGTCCCCGTGGTCTTCTGCCTTCATTGTTATCAGACGTTAGCTGCTTCTGACATTGGTCTAGAATAGGGTCAGTTTTCTGGTTGCAACTGGTTCTATATGAATTCGTTCGTCACTTTTTTTTTTTGCGTTTGTATTTATGGTATTTGTAACCAATGTTCAAAGTTTTGACTACCGTTTTTATTTAATCCTTGTTTAAATTCCTTTTTATTTCCATCAGTTTTTCCTTCGTTCAAGTTCTCAACTTTGCTTTTTCCGTTTTAAGTTCTCTTTTTGTCTCTTACTCTTTGACTTTTACATAGGTATATATTTTTTTTTTCATTATTTCTCTTTAACTTTTGTTCATTTAGTTGTACCCTTTATATTATTAAATTATTTTTTTTTTGGTTTATGTATTTGACTCCTTAACTGCATTGTTATGTGGCTTTAGTGGTTTCATACATTCGCCGTTATCTTTCTCTTTTTCTATTTTCAATACCTTCCATGATATCGATGTCACATTTGTTGTTTTACTTCTTTGGGATATACTTCCTTGTTTTGTATTGGGCCCGGTTCTCCACTACAATGTGTTTCTTGAAGCATTTTCATGTGTTTCTAGACCAAAACGTGCGAGTCTTGGAAACTTATGCGACTGACATTTTTGCGAGTAAGACGTGGCACTTATTTTGAAACATTTTCAACTACCAAAACGTGCGAGTCTTGGAAACTTAGGTGACTCTTACCGGCAAGCACTGTGACTGAATCTTTTATTTCGTGCTCTGTACCTATTTTGAATAGTTTGTGGAGTTCTGCGATAGTTTCGAGTAACGTTATTGAGGCTTTAACTTGTTCTCCGTGTTTTTTTGTTTATTTCACGTCCGAATCAGTAGTACACTCCGCAGTTTGCGAGCCGCGGTAATATAAGTGTCTTCCTTCGACCGTCTCACGTTAGACAGTTGTCCCATTACAATAACATTTTCACGTCATTATGTTGGTAGCCAGGCCTTCTACATAAGTTGTATACTACAAGTATGTTCCTAGTATTTCATTTGCCTTTTACATCTATATATCTCTTTTACATTTATATTTTCCTTTTACATTTATATTTCTTTTACATTTATATTTGCCTTCTATATTTACACGATTAAATATACGCTTTTTAATCTTTTTTCTTTTTTCATTTTAATTTCTTTTTACTCTTTCATTTTTATATTATTCATTTTTATATTATTTTATTGAGCTGAGCGAGCGAAGCTCTTATGCGTCGACGAAATATGAAACCTTTGTAACCAAACTCCTCCTAGACCGTTTGATCAATCGATCTGAAATTTTACATACTAATAGTATTTTCGACGGTGAGTGCTAACATCTATTTTTTGTTACTAAATTCGCGAAAAAAAATCACTAGGGGTAGGCTTCTTAGTTAACAATTTTTCTGATGAACGAACCAAAATTAGTACAAAGGTTTGTGTCATGGAAATCTAAATTTAGATTTTATGTTTTTTGAACGATCACTGCGTTTTTTTCCAAGAATTCCAAAATATACGGCAAACAAAATACAATCTTGACAAAAAATCGCTGTCTTTGTAACAATAAACGTTAGTTTTCTTGTATAAATGAAGCTATGGTATTGATCTTAGGTAATTAGTTTTCGCGTGCTCGAGCCAAAATAAGCTTTCACATAAAGATCTTAGCACAGGCACCTGATTGTTTCCGGGGCTTTCGCCAATTCGCTGTGGGGAATCGGAAACTTTGAAGAGAAAATTTATTTTGGTTTACTCAAACCGTAGGAAGTGGTTTTTTACAGGTTCTTGAAAAATAGTATTTTTATTCATGAATTTTGAATCATGGGACAAGATAGATTCCGGGAATCAGAAAATGGACAATATTCTTCAGGTTTTGAGGGTACTTTTCCGGTAAAATTTTGAATTTTCAACGGTTTTTTGCCCGTAGCGGCTAAACGCAGCGTCCTAGGGTGTTCGTATGTATGACCGACCCCCATTATTTTGTCATTTGCTACCTTTTTGTCATACATGATTTTTCTCTAAATTCAGTTTTTAAAGTTATACATACAAAAGATCGGAAAACTGATAAAACTCAGATTTTGAATTTTTAACAGTTTTTTGCCCGTAGCGGCGAAACTATGCACTTAAGGGGTTTCATATGTATGAACGGCTCCCATTAATTTGACATTTGCTACCTTTCTGTTATACATGATTTTTCTCTAAATTCAGTTTTTAAAGTTATACATACAAAAGATCGGAAAACTGATAAAACTCAGATTTTGAATTTTTAACAGTTTTTTGCCCGTAGCGGCGAAACTATGCACTTAAGGGGTTTCATATGTATGAACGGCTCCCATTAATTTGACATTTTCTACCTTTTTGTCATACATGATTTTTCTCTAAATTCAGTTTTTAAAGATATACATACAAAAGATAGGAAAACTGATAAAACTCAGATTTTGAATTTTTAACAGTTTTTTGCCCGTAGCGGCTTAATTATGCACTTTAAGGGTTTCATATATATGAACGACTTCCATTATTTTGACATTTTCTACCTTTTTGTCATACATGATTTTTCTCTAAATTGAGTTTAAAGATGTGCATAGTGAAAAGATAGATAGTGAAAGTGATAAAATTCAAATTTTGAATTTTCAACAGTTTTTTGGCCGTAGCGACCAACCGAAGTATCCCACGGTGTTAATATGTATGACCGACCCCCATTATTTTGACATTTCCCGCATTTTTGTCAACCATTAATTTCCTCTACTGTGAGTTTTTATAAATGTGTCCATATCCAAAATTACGATTCAAGCTAATAATTTTGTAAATCATTGAAATCTCATAGTAAAGATGAATGTTTTATTGAAGAAATCTGATAGCAAAGATTATTGAATGGATTACTGAAAATTGTTTCATATCTTCAATATATGCAAGAAATGAAGCCTCATGACCATCTGATGCGTTTTATGTTCGCCTATCGTATCGGATGGGCTGAAGATCGTTTGGTCGTAGATGAACATTTTTACCGAAAAATTATCTTTTCCGATGAAGTTCATTTCGACCGTGGAGGCTATTTCAATAAGCGAAATTGCCGCCCTCAGAGCCGCCCTCAGGGTCAATGGCGAGCGTTACAGAGCCATGTTAAATGGATTTTAGTTTTTACAAATTGAATAGTGTTACATCGACGGAATTTGGTTCCAACAGGACGGGGCTGCGACACAGCCAACGATACAATCGATCTTTTGCGCACCGCTTTTGAACATCGAATAATAAAGCGAAATTCTGATCCGGATTGGGCGCCTCAGAGCTGTGATTTTAACCCATTAGACTATTTTTGTGGGGATCTATTAAGGATATATATAACGCTTATCATCCAGAGACGATTGAGTCCTTGAAACACGAAATTGAAGTTGCCATTCACAAGATTGAATGATGTTGTGTTTCACTCGTAAATAGAAATGTTCAGTCTTTCTAACAAAGTTATAATTTTGGACAAATATTCATTAGTTTTTTTTATATCCGATTCAAATTCCAAATCGTATATGGCCCACCCTTTATCTCTTGAGTTTCTCTCACTGAAGGTAATGAAGAGATACCTTCAGAAATGGCCAAATAAATCAGTGTTTAGGGCTAGAATTGTAATACACATATTTTTTACAGTAAAACCAAGTCAACACACATGGTATCGACTTGAACCAATTGCTACCAATTATTACATTACCACAGATGACTATGAATCAGAGTGTCTATATATCGATCGCTCAGCTCAATTTTGTGTGCGACTTCGCGAACGCCACCTAGTATTATACTAGCTGTATCCGCCCGCTTTGCTGGGCATTACGTAATACTGCATATTTTTTGTATACTGTATATGTTGATACTATATATGTTTTGTTTTTCTTTAGTTATAGATTTTTGATTCTTATCAGTTATCTGTTGATTGTAACATAAGTTCAAAAACTTCCAAAAAATCTTTGACTTTTTCAACAATGTTTTTATTAACGTTTGGCTACAAATTTTTGCCGTAAAATGGATAATAAATTGAAAGTATGAATAGTGCTTAATAAGAAAATGAGAAATAAACTTAAAACAACTATTCAAGCACTCTTTCAAAAAGAGCCAATTTTGGAATTATTACCTAACCTTACAGCACCTATTAATTTTAAAGTAACAAAAACATTGAAATATAGTAGTTACAAGAAATCTAAATTTATCCTACGTTCGGTGACAACAATGAAACAAATAAGGATTTATAGACTGCCGGTTGAAACTCAAACACAACTGGTTAACTTTTTACATACACTTCGATTAGTACCGAATGTAAATTTTTTATGGCACAGTAATATTTGAGAGGTTAATCCGATCCGATCGGCCACATCAACAATACGCCCACGTTAGCCGTGTAAATTTATTTTCGGCGAATTTGTTGAAAAATATTGCTTTCTTCTACTTACAAAAAAAGTTAAGGTTTAATCACAGACAAAATAATTTACCAGATGTCGCGATCCCATGTGACTCTCTACCCATTTTTTTCCAACATCACACACGTAACAGCAGACAAAAGATCCATGGGCCGTATGCGCCTTTGACCGTCTTTAACGTTTAAAGAACAGACAGTGCGCGAATTGATGTTGATGTTTGATTGTCAAATAGGGAATGAGTGATAACAATAATAGGAAAGGGGGCTGAAACAAAATTTCGCGGATGGAACACAATGTACATGTACACACAATGCACACAATTTTGATGTTCTGAAATCTGCACAAAACAAACACAAACAAACCACAATCCAATGTGTACCATTGGAGAGTAAAATTTACTCAAAAAGTTCTGTTTTCTGTGTAATAGTATTTTCTATTGATTTAAAGAAAAAATATACAAATTGAGTTTCCAATATATAAAAAAATTACAAAATTTTTCCGAAAAACGCGAGATTTTCCCTTTACGAATTTTAATCTGAATTTTATTATATATCATAACTTTTGTTTGGACACACTTTTAAAATCTCAATTCAGAGAAAAAAGATGTATTGAGAAATTTAGGAAATTCAAAAAAAATGGGGGTCGGTCATACGTATGAACTCCGTAGGACGCTTCGTTTAACCGCCAGGAACGAAAAATCGATAAAAATTCAAAATCTGAATTTTATCAATTTTCCGATCTTTTGAATGCACACCTTTAAAACCTCAATTTAGAGAAAAATGATGTATCAAAGGAAGGTAGGAAATGTCAAAACAAAGGGTGTTGGTTATACATATGCATCCCGTAGGACGCTTCGGTTAGCCGCTACGGGCAAAAAACCGTTAAAAATTCAAATTTTTACCGGAAAAGAACCTTTCAAACCGGAAGAAAATGGGTCAACTTGGGATTCCCGGAAACTATGATGTCCTACAATCTGAAATTCAAAAAAATATTTACCATTTTCCACCAATTTGAACAAATCTCCCTGCTACGGGTTTAATGAACCAAAATTGTATTGAATAACCGGAGTAAGATTTGTAGAAAACAATTAAAACCGGCTCTACGGAAATACAGAGTGTCAACTCATAGAGAATTCTTGAGAGAAAGCTTTTGTTCCGATTTGCAAAAGCGAAAAGTAACGGTTCCCTAATACGCAAGGAAAGGTTGAAGTTTTCGTATTCGAAATGGGCATAAGAAGATCCAAAAATATATCAATCCCCATTTCCTAATCAAAAACCACATGACATGAAGTCGCATCCATCTCTAGTATGAATCCATGGATGGATTTCATATCAAGAGAAAGTGTACTTTGCTTCTTAAGAAAAATAAATGAGGAGAGATCGTGCAATCAACAAAATGCCGAAATGTTCTCTCGAATACGTCTCATATTTAAGAGAGAGGGAGTAACCGCTAACGATGCGATAATTGCCGATCTCTCTTCATTTATTAAGCTTAAGCGCTAAAGTCGACTTCTTCTTGGATGGGTAACGCTATGTATTCGAGAGACACGATTTGATTCCCATTTTCATGATCTTCTTCGTTTCTCTCTTAGAAATATTTCGCGTGACGGAGCGACAATAATTGCACGATCTCTCTTATATTCTAAAGTAGATTTTCTCTTGAGAGTCATTCATGGATACAGATCATTGTTTTCATATCAAGAGAACTCTACTTAAAATTAAGAGATATTATGAAATCAAACTACCGAATTGTTCTCGCGAATACAGTTCATGCTCAAGAGAGTGAGAGAAATCGGTAAAAATTTGTACTCGAGAGAAACGATCGCTCTTAATTTATTTATTTCAAGCTTTCGCACGGAAAGAAGATGCTCGCTGCTTCGGTCAATGTTCCAATCAAGGTTAATTAAATGAATGCATTTCCCTATGCATTTTCGCGAGTCAGCACTTTTGCTGACCCAGGCGAGAATGTTTACTATTTCTTAAATTTTTCTTATGTCAGCTGAAATGCTGACCCAAGATAAATAGTTTTTAGAATTATTTCCTGAGTCAGCAGAAACGCTGACTCAGGTGTAAATATTTATTTCAAATTTGTAATGACCTTTCCCATGGGTTAAGCCCTTAAAGAAGGTCATGGTTCCTTTTAAAAAGAACCGAAATTTGGTTCATAACATCCCCAACACCGAGTTTACAAGTGAGTAAACTGCAAACTCATTCTTTAGCAAATTAGCTGCAAAACCACGTTAGTCCCCACTGTCTAGTTTTCCCAGCCTCATTGAGTTTAGAGGAATTGATATTATCAATGGTAAACTCAACCTTTGAGCAAATTCAGCCGACCTACTGTCTTTCAAACAGGCCTGCTCTACCCCCCGCTTGTCATCTACATTATTGTTTGTTTCCTCTATATTGTTTCGGTATTAATTAATTTTTTTTATTATATTATTTCGTTATTATAATTTATTTAATAGTTATTATATATACATTATATTTTAATATGATTTGAACTTACTGTTATTGTTTTATTACAAATAATATAAACATACTTTTGTTCTATTTTAAGATGTTCGAGTGACGGGGGTATCAGTAATGTTACTCTCCCGTGAGCCCAATTCCTAGGAATGGGGGAATGGGTCTTTCTCTCATGGCGAGAGAATGAATGGAACAGTGGTTCGTTCCATAATTTCTATCAACCAACCTTTCTTTTTTTTTTTGTTTTTTAAACATTAAGCATAAATTAAGAATTAGGTTAAGCATGCAGACTGTAAACAGAATTATGCAGGCATTCTTAAACTATCAATTAACAACAAAGGAAATTCTTTAGAGTACATGTACCTTTTTAAATTATGGTGGTATTAGAAACAAAGAAATAAAATTTGGATAAAAAGACTTAGTTGGAATAAAAGAGGACAGTCTGGATAATACCATTAAAATTTAAACATTTAAAGATTTCTTTTAATCCATCTCACAAACGAGCAGCGCTTCTGCCCGAGTGAGTATGCCTATTTGCAGTCATGCAAAGGCGACCCTCATTACTACTAACTAAAATACAAATCTATATATTTATCAAATATTACACTTTCAATTACAATTGGTATAAAACTATGATTTGATCCACAAATTTCTGAACATTGTCCAAAGAATAATCCTGGACGGTTAATTAAAAAACTTGTTTGAATTAGGCGTCCAGGGGTTCCGTCAACTTAAACCCCTATAGTTGGGATAGTTCATGAATGAATTACATTTGCAGCTGTTACTAAAATTCGAATTTGTGAATTTATTGGTAAAATTACACGTTTATCAACATCTAATAATCGAAATCCATCAATTGATAATTCGTTTGTTGGAATTATATATGAATCAAATTCAATATTTAAAAAATCTGAATATTCATAACTTCAGTATCATTGGTGACCAATTGTTTTTAGTGTAATAATTGGTTCATTAATTTCATATAATAAATAAAGTAATCGTAATGAAGGTAGAGCAATAAATATTAAAACAATAGCAGGTAAAATAGTTCAAATTACTTCAATTGTTTGACCATGAAGTAGAAAGCGATTAGTGTACTTATTAAAAAATAGTATGGATATTAAGTATCCTTCTAAAATTGTAATAATAATTAAAATTAATTAAGTATGATCATGAAGAAAAGTTAATTGTTCTATTAATGGTGATGTTTTATCTTGAAGGCCTATATTTGCTCATGTTGACATTTTCTAATAAAAGAAGAAATCTTTATATATGGAGCTTAAATCCATTGCACGAATCTGCGATATTAGAAAAATTAATTAGTTAATAAAGGAAGTTCAGAATAACTATTTTCTGCAGGAGATAAATTTTGGTATGATTCAATTGATGAATTTAATTGAATAGGGAATCCAATTGGTTTTTTAGTAATTATACTTTCTCAAATGATATATAAAAAGAAAATAACCCCTAAAAATGAAATTGTAGATCCAAGAAGAAGAAGTAGAAATAACATTTCAGGTAGTATAAGCATCAGGGTAATCTGAGTATCGACGGGGTATTCCAGCTAATCCAAGAAAATGTTGAGGGAAAAAAGTTAAATTTACTCCAATAAATATTACAGCAAATTGATATTTTAGTATAATAGGGTTAAATGTTAATCCTGTAAAAAGAGGGTATCAATGTACTAATCCTCCTATAATTCCAAATACTGCTGCTATAGATAATACATAATGAAAATGAGCAACAACATAATTTATTTATTTATTATTTATTTATTATTATTAAACTTAATACAAGCTAGCATTATAAAATAACAAAAGTTAAGAATGTAAAAAAGAAAAAGAAAAAAAAATTAAGAAAGAGACTTTATGGGATGGTAGTAGTGTCCAGTCGGGTCAGGAAAGATAGGACCGGGAAGTTGCAATTAGGACATGTGATCGACCAAGGAGCGAAACACAGACCGTGCGTGGGTGTGGCCTCCCGCTGCTTGAAGAAGGGGGATGGCCCTATTATACACCCTTAGCATTCGCGTAATAGGCTCCATCCTACCAAAGTCTGTGTGGTGGTAGTTGATGAGGAAAGATTCTTGAGCTCGGAGGGATCGTACGTAAGGGCGGGAAACGAACTGGCTGCGGATGTCTGGAGCAACAATATGTCCCAGGGCTATGCCATGGGCGAACGACAAATCGGCCATAGCACGGCGTCCCGAGAGAGATTGCAGGTTGATTAGCCTCAGACGATCCGCATAAGGAGGAAGATGGAAAGAATCGGACCAAGGAAGACGGCGGAGGGCGAAACGAAGAAATCGATTTTGAATGGCCTCAATTCTGCCAATAAGGTGGTTATGGTAAGGGGACCAGACTTGCGAGGCATATTCGAGTATGGGTCGGACAAGGGACGTGAAAAGGACTTTGAAAACATAGGGGTCAGAGAATTCCCTAGACCATCTTGAAATGAACCCCAACATGACATCCGCTCTCCGGATTATGTGGTTAACGTGGTCATGGAAGGAAAGTTTGGAGTCAAGATGGACCCCCAGATCAGAAACACAGTCAACAGACCTCACCGGGGAGCCGTTAATTGTGAACATGTAGGGGGCATAGTTATTTTTGTGGTAGAAACAAACATGCTCACACTTGGAAACATTAAGCACAAGGTTACTTTTGGAACACCACAGAGATAGCCGGTTGAGATCAAGCTGTAGGTCGATATTGTCAGAAGGATTGACAATGTTTTTGTACAGCTTGGTATCATCTGCATAGGAAAGGGGTGAGGAGCTTTGAATAACGCTGGACAAGTCATTTGTAGCGGTGATGAATAGAAGGGGGCCGATATGGCTGCCCTGGGGGATGTTTTAACTCTCTAACCGGAGTAAGGAACGGGGAGTGCTTATGGTAAAAGTTCACCCGCACCTGTCGTTCACTCGCGTTTATTTTAACCTTAGCCCTCCGAAAGGTATACGAATATTTTGTTTGTTATTGAAAAGTCATTATCTCATTGTTGAAAACTTTATTTAATGCAAGTCCTCTAAACTTAATTCATCGAAGTTATTTTAAACATTGAAACAGGATTAAATCATTAATTCACTTGAAACTTAGTTCGTTATCTTAAACAATGACGTTATGTTATCTTAAACAATTGAAACAGGATTTATTTATTAATTTATTAGTAACTTAGTTCACTGGCGTTATGTTATCTTAAACTATTGAAACAGGATTTATTTATTAATTTATTTGAAACTTATTTCGCTGAAGTTAACTTAAACATTTGAAACTGAATTTTTTTATTAATTTATTTGAAACTTAGTTCGCTGAAGTAATGTTATTTAGTTCTCTGAAGTTAACTTAAACATTTAAAACTGAATTTTTTTATTAATTTATTTGAAACTTAGTTCGCTGAAGTAATGTTATTTAGTTCTCTGAAGTTAACTTAAACATTTAAAACTGAATTTTTTTATTAATTTATTTGAAACTTAGTTCGCTGAAGTAATGTTATTTAGTTCTCTGAAGTTAACTTAAACATTTAAAACTGAATTTTTTTATTAATTTATTTGAAACTTAGTTCGCTGAAGTAATGTTATTTAGTTCTCTGAAGTTAACTCAAACATTTAAAACTGAATTTTTTTATTAATTTATTTGAAACTTAGTTCGCTGAAGTAATGTTATTTAGTCCTCTGAAGTTAACTTAAACACTTGAAACTGAATTTTTTATTAATTTATTTGAAACTTAGTTCGCTGAAGTAATGTTATTTAGTTCTCTGAAGTTAACTTAAACATTTAAAACTGAATTTTTTTATTAATTTATTTGAAACTTAGTTCGCTAAACTTTTGAAACTGAAGTTAACTTAAACATTTGAAACTGAATTTTTTTATTAATTTATTTGAAACTTAGTTCGCTGAAGTAATGTTATTTAGTTCTCTGAAGTTAACTTAAACATTTAAAACTGAATTTTTTTATTAATTTATTTGAAACTTAGTTCGCTGAAGTAATGTTATTTAGTTCTCTGAAGTTAACTCAAACATTTAAAACTGAATTTTTTTTATTAATTCATTTGAAACTTAGTTCGCTGAAGTAATGTTATTTAGTTCTCTGAAGTTAACTTAAACATTTAAAACTGAATTTTTTTATTAATTAATTTGAAACTTAGTTCGCTAAACTTTTGAAACTGAAGTTAACTTAAACATTTGAAACTGAATTTTTTTATTAATTTATTTGAAGTTATATTAAACGGAATTTAATTTGGACCCGCGTGGTCGAGCCTGTCCAAGACGACCCACCACCGACCACTGCACACTGTCGACTGAACCGCTGTGTGATCTTTACGGTCTCTTATCAGCGGGCGAAAACCGCTGACCGCGCATTTCTGACATGTCGCGCATGGCGACCAAGAATGCCCGCGATCAGCAATCTTCGCTTCTCGCTTTTCTCAACGCGATCGGATTTCTATTTGTGCACCGAAATCCGATCGCGCTGGGCAACAATGTTACGACAGTCGCGAAAAATGATGTGGTGACAACATCGGAGCCCAGAGCGCTGCGTCAGCTGGCAGACAATGTTGCAAATTGTATTGCACATGTGCAACACTGTCTGCGCGTGTGCTGACGCCGCGTTTCGGGCTGGCGAACGGGCGGTCCCTTGTTAACTACAACGGGGGGGGGGAAAAGGGGTTTTTTTCTGAGGCATTGTAAATTTCGAAAACAGATGCGTACATTGTAAATTATATATTGTAAATTTCGAAAACAGATGCGTACATGTGTGACTTGGTCTTGGCCCAGTCACAACATTCCACCCCCCTTGGGAAAACAAAATTTTTTTTTTTGTTTCTCCTTTTTGTTTTGTTTGTTTTTCAATTAATGTCTAACTTATCTAACGCCTAACTAGCTTATCTAACACATCTTGGTGTCTTACAATCTCTTTCATTTGATGTTTTAACTCTCTATCTTGAGTTAGGAAACGGGGAGTGCTTTAAATAGAAGTTCACCCGCACCTGTTTGTTTTTTTTTTGAGAGAAAAGAAAAAAAAAGTTTCCTTTACAAGGATATGCCTATCTATTCTAGGCTTTTCTTACACAGTATATGGTTTTAACCATTATGGCACGACATTTGTGTCCTTACAAATTCTTTTAATTTGAGTTAGGGACGGGGAGTGCTTTAAATAGAAGTTCACCCGCTCCCTTTTTTTTGATAATGATGATTATATAAAAACAAATATTTTCTTTTACAAGGATGTGCTTATCTATTCTAGGCTTTTCTTACACAGTATATGGTTTTAACCATTATGACACGACATTTGTGTCTTTACAATTTTGTAACATTTTTCATTTTCTTATTTCTAATGTCTTAAGGTATCTTAACCTAGTACAAAATTGTCCCTTTTGGGGTGATCCTCTTTTATTTGTCTTATTTGATTTTAATATTGGTTATTTAATTTATTTAGTATACCTTGATTTTATTGGTTCCGGGTTTGTATAACAGTGTAAAGGATAGAGGCAATCCGTGGATGTAGGTGAATTATCTCCTTCAAATGAGAGAATTTGGGTGTAAGTGGGATTCTGAAGCCCTACTACCTGCCGAGACATGAACAAGTTTAATGTATTCGAAGACAAACGTCAGAAAAATATAATTTTAGAGACGGGAAAGGAAATGGTTTTTCAAAGGATACGAAAAATGGCAACCAAGTAATAATAATTTACGAAATATTGAACTCCCGCTGGTATTGCCGAATGTATGTTTCCTTGGGCTAATAATGAAAGGAATCATGCAAAAAATGCAAAAGGATTAAAGAGATTAACACTGAAATAATTTAGTACAGCCGAAGAGTTTTTGGTTAGGGCAGTTTTACGTCGTGCCTAGGACGACGGTTGATAGTCCGCGAAAGGAGATGTTAGCGGCATTCGAAAATGGTAATCTTTGGAAGTCTCGGAAAATCAGAAATAACTAAAAGAAAACGAAATGGGATAGTGGGTAATAGTTAAATGTTTATACTCTATGTTCTCCAATTTGGCTCTTAGTCCTTCTGGGGGGAGGGGTGATACGGAAATTCGTTGACTGGGGTAATGCTACGTTTACATTAGATTGTCTCCTTCTTACACAGACGGAGATTAGGAAGTATGCAACCATCACTGCAATTATTAAATAAAGGATAGTGTAATGATGCACATGGTGTAGGTTCAGTTCTTGGAGGGGCTTAGATTCTTCGTCCTTTAGGTTACTTATAGACTCGGAGAGAGCTCGTATCTCGTCACGGGTTAACGGATTAATTTTAGGGATTAGGAACGTTTTATTTTGAGCGGAGCCATTATTAACTGGGTCCGTCAACAATAAGGCTGTAAGGTTGAAAGACGGTAATAGGTTGCCGTTAATTTCTACGCTTTCAACATTTTGGGCGTGGAGAATAAATTTATTGTTTTTCGCGTAGCAACCTGGTTGTAGGGACATTATTCCCTTCCCGTTCAACAACTGGGTGAAAATGTCGTCCTTGCATATTATGTTAGTTACTAAGGGTGTCTTTATTGAATACAACCAAATATTCGGCTGAGACAGGGAGGCCCAATAAGAATCCTTTTCTGAACAAACTACGTTACATTGTGATATGATAGGGTCTAGTTTGATAAGACTGATCTCGCAGTTACGGGGTTCAATCCCTGAATAGAGAACTGGAGCGGATATTTTGCAATAGAATTGGGTTTGGTCCGTTGTACGGCAATTGTCTAGTTCTTCCTTAGATATTCCAAGGTGATGTTCCCGGGCTAAGTCTAAAAGGATAAAATTGAATGAGGGCTGTATATAACAGAGGGAGTTATTAACAACGGTAGGTAAAGGAACCGTTTTGACGATTTGGTATGTTTCCCTGTAAGGTAGCGGTAGTTTCATTTCTAAGATAATTTTGTTGTTGATGATCCTAGCGGCAAGTGTACTAAGTTTATAGACTTGAATTAACGCGTTTTCATCCTTTTCGATGGGGAGAGACAGGTGATTGGACATTTCGGATTTAACTTCCGCTAGAAGTTCCTCGATTTGGGATGGAGATATTAAAGAAGGATGGAACTTCCCTTGTTGTGAGTCAGTTACAAGATCCAAAAGTTCCTTTTGTACTTCCTGATATTGGGTCAGCATAATGCTTAGAAGAGAGATTAGGGAGTCCAATTCGGTTAATTCCTCAACACGTGCCATATGTAGTTCTTGTTCTTTCAACCAGTTATGGAGTTGTTCTAATTTTTCATACACGTCTTTGAATTGGTTGGCCACGAAGTCCTGGGTTTTATTGAACATTAGTAAGTTAGCTTCTACTACGGTAGTCTGATTGTGCATGAGGGACAGTAACCGTTTCTGGTTTTTGTCTAAAGTTTCGATCTGGGAGTCATATCTTATAGCGTCGTCCTCTTCGAGGGTACCAAAAAGGGTTTTAGAGATTTTTCCGACAATGTTAAGGAGGGCTTTCGGTTTTCTAGAGTGTGTTAGCAATAGTTCGTTCCTGCTTTCTATCTGGTTTTTAAGATAAACTAATTGTGTTATAGTGTTATTACAAGTATGGGTCTTAGGTGCTCCTTTTTGTACCTTGTTACATATTTCTCGGGCCTTGAAAATTAATGTTCTTACGTTGGCGAATTCAGCATGAAAACTGGTCAGGTTGTAGAATATGATGATTTTCCATTCGTTGGAGTAAAGTTTAGCCCTACCGCATTCTTCGAAGTATATTCCGGCATTGGACTCTAGGGGCGTCGTCTTGAATCCTGGGCTCGCGGCGTACGCAGCCGACGTTACCAACGCAAACAGTGAGAAAATGGTACTCCTGGAAGGGTAATTGAAAATGGTAAGCTGTGTTTCCCAAAGGCGCCAGTTAGGTTTTTGACTATCGAGTAAGATAAGATAAGAATATCGGTGGGAAAAACAAAGGAAGAAGAAAAGGAAACAGGATAATAGGAGACCTGCATATGAAAAAAAAAATCGAGTGGAGCGGAAACCTTTTCGCGACATAGTGTGGCTTCGCTTTGGGCCTATAGGGGTACTAACCCGGGGCGGATGCCGTTGGCGTATAGCTAGCGCGCTACATAAAATTATCTTATGGCTATAAAATTTTTGTTTCAAACACCGTCTTAGGGATGAAGTGACGTGAAGAGAATTAAAATAACACGTTAGTGAGTTAGTGAAATTACAATAGAAGAATAGAAGCGTATTGACAAGTGAAAGATGAGTAATAAGTAAGAGATTCTGACAACAGTACTCAACACATAGCATGAGGAGAGCGAATAATAAGGGAAAGGATAAGTACGAAATAATACCTTAGCTAGGTGCAACTTGTTGCACTTGCAGTTCTAGTATTCGACCTAATCGTTAAGAAGCCATCGACGAGTCAACATTACCACCGGACAGGGGAAGAGAAAAAAAAAGGGGTTTGGACAGTAAGGGGAGGGGTCAACTTGGTACGATAGAGGATAAAAAGGGGTCTTGCAGATCAATTACTACAAGTCAAATCGAGTTCACAATGATTAGCGGATGGATCCTCTAGCAAGGATAAACGTGGAGAAAAAGGGTATGGTAAGTTTGTGGGTGCAGTTTAACGTCTTACCCAGGACGATAGAGAATAAAAACGGTCTTGCAGATCAATTACTACAAGTCAAATCAAGTTCACAATGATTAGCGGATGGTTTGAAGAATATCAATAAAGTGACTAATATAGCGAGTATAAGCGATCTCAAGCACAACCAAAACTGAAAACATGGAAAAATTAACCAAGGGGGATTTTGTTAAGTCTAGCAAGGATAAACGTGGAGAAGAAAGAAAAAAAAAGGTATGGTAAATTTATGGGTGCAGTTTAACGTCTTACCCAGGACGGTAGAAGATATTAAGACCCCAGAATCTATAAAATAGCCCGTGGGAACACCAACGGGATTCGGTCGAATGAAATAGGAAGAGAATAGAAGGAAAAAACGACTCTTAATAAGGATGTAGTTTAACGTCTTACCCAGGACGATAGTCTTACTCGTTGTATGGTTTAAGGTCGTTGTTGTGTACCCGTTTTTCTTTATTTTTGTACATTATTGTGGAATTTTCGTTAGAATTTATTTTTGTAATAGTGTAAGGTCCATGCCATAGTGGTGAAAATTTGTTATCCTTGGTTTTTGCCGCGAGTAGGACTTTATCTCCTATTTTGAAACATTTTTCTTTGGTTCCCTTGTCGTAGTAGGTTTTCGACTTGAGCTTTTGCTTCAGCATGGTTTCTCTTGCGATTTTATGACTAAATTGCAATCGTGCCCTTAGTTCGTTTGCGTAGTTTTCATAGTTATAACAGAGTGTAGGCGTATTTTCGAGGTTATTTGGTATCTCTGCCGGAAAACCGTAAAGTAGTTCGTGGGGGGTGAAGTTGGTGCTAGAATGGGGTGTGGTGTTATATACAAACATTGCATAGGGAATCCACGTGTCCCATGTTTGTATATCTTTCTCTACGTAGGATCTAAGGTACTCGACCAACGTTCTGTGGCTACGTTCTAGGGCTCCGTTTGTTTGCGGGTGATAAGGTGTAGTTGTTAACCTTTTAATCTTTAGGAGTTTTGAAACCTCACGGAACATCCCTGCAATGAGGTTCGCTCCTTGGTCGGTGAGTATACTTTCCGGAATTCCATGTCTACATATGATATTTGTTGCAAAGGCCTCAGCTAAAGTGCCGGAATCGGTAGTACTAATAGCAATAGCTTCTGAGAATTTAGTCAAGTCGTCTTGGAAGGTAAGTATGTATTTATTACCTGAGTAAGAAACTGGGAGAGGTCCCACTATGTCGAGGTAAATTCTCTCAAAGGGTTTGGAGCAAGGGTTGGATATTTTCATTGGGATTTTAATATTCCTTGACGCCTTGTTTTTCTGACAGTAGTCGCATGATTTGATAAATTTGGAAGTGTCAGTTGCTAAACTCTTCCAATAATATTGTCTTTTTATTCTTTTTATAGTCCTCGATACCCCTTGGTGTCCACCGGTAGGTCATATATGGAAATCTCTTAATACCTGGTTTATCTCGGACGTGGAGTCCAGAACTCTGACTGAGTCAAAATAGAGGTTTACCGTTATTTCATTCGGGCGGAATGTTTCTCGAATAGTAGTCTTGAGAGTCAACTGGGTCTGTAAGATAGTAAAGGGGACGGAGATATGGACTTCTTTTGATTTGAGAGACACGATATACGCGTTAATTTTTGTGAGGGATTCCTTTAACCTCTCTTGATTTTGAGTGGTTCGAGTGGGGAGGTTGAGTTTGAATATGTGGTGTTCAATGTTCCGGGTGCACACGAAGGTATGATGGGTATTGAGGGTAAGGTTTTCTTCTTTTATATTGAGTTTTTCTTCTAACCTCCTTCCTAGGTAGCTTTCGTGGAGGGGTAGTAGGAAGAATTTGGGGGATTTATTTAGCAGAAGGAGAGAGTCATTCTTCTCTATTATAGTTGTTTCGTTTTTTGATGAGCGTTCTTCGGTCGATACCTTTTTAATGGTAGAATTTGATGGTGGTTTTTCTACCGAGGGGCTTTGATTTTTCGCTTGGTTTCTGGTGACGACATTCACATTGCATTTGACGTTTTATTGGGGTATTTCTTCTTGGACATCGGGTATGGCGCGACTGAGAGCATCCGCATTGGTGTTCAACTGACCAGCTTTATATATCACCTCGTAATCGAATTCTTCCAATCGGATACGCCATCTCATTAGCCTGGACGAAGGATTTTTCAGGTTCATCAACCATACCAAAGGCTTATGGTCTGTAACCACGGTGAACTTCCGACCATAGACATAAGGTCTGAACTGTTCGACGGCGTAGACAATGGCTAATAGCTCCTTTTCGATAGTAGAGTAACGAGTTTCAGCGTCGTTCAATACTCTACTAGCGAAAGCTATTGGTTGGTCTCCGAGATCGGTATTCTGTGATAGGACCGCTCCTATGGCCAGATTGCTAGCATCTGCGGTGACGTAGAACTCTTGAGAAAAATCAGGATATGCCAAGATAGGGGCCCTGATCAGACAATCCTTGAGTTCACAGAATGCGTTGTCGCATATAGCGTTGAATTCGAAGGGTACGTCCTTCTTTAGAAGTCTGGTTAACGGTTTGGCTATTTTAGCAAAATTAGGAATGAATCGTCTGTAGTATCCGACGAAACCTAAGAAGGCTCGAATGTCTTTTGCTCTCTTGGGCCTGGGATACGTTTGTACGCTTTTAATTTTAGAAGGGTCGGGCTTAACTCCCCTTTCAGTAATCAAGTGTCCTAAATACATTATTTCCTTCCGTAGAAAGTGGCATTTTTCAGCTTGTAGTTTCAAATTATTTTCTTTTAATCTCTCGAATACTGCCCTTAATCTGGTGTTATGTTCTTCAAGATTGTATCCATGGACAACTATATCGTCCATATAGATGAAGCAGTGTATGCCCTGTAGTCCAGAGAGCACGTTATTCATTGCTCTTTGGAAGGTGGCGGGAGCGCCTTTTAACCCGAAGGGCATACGGTTATATTCATAGTGACCGAACTGGGTGCTAAAAGCAGTCTTCTCTCTATCTTTTGGGTCCATTTCGATTTGGTGGAACCCGTTGGCCAAGTCCAGAGTAGTGAAGTATTTGGACTTCCCTAGTTGATCCAGTATCTCAGTGATGTGCGGCAAGGGATAGGCATCTCCTACTGTGGCCTCGTTTAATTTGCGAAAATCTACCACCACTCGCCATTTCTTATTACCGTTCTCGTCAGGCTTTTTCGGGACTAACAGGAGTGGAGAGTTCCAAGGACTGCATGATGGTCTGATGATATCATTCCCTAACATTTCTTGGATCTGCCTATCCACTTCCCTTTTATTGGCCTCGGCAGCCTGTAAGGTCTGGTGTAAATGGGGGGTTGGTTATTTTTTACTTCAATTTTGTGAGTTGCCGCGTTAGTACAGGTTAGATAATCCCCTTCGAGGAAAAATAATTCATTAAATTCTTTACAAATCTCTTGGATACTCTTGGTTTCCTCTGAGTTACAGTGGTCCAACTTGACAAGATTATGCAGCCTTTTTATTCTGCCTTTCCAGGGATCCTTACCATAATCAGTGGTTACTACGTCGAAGTCATCTAGATTCCGATAATCTAGGTGAATGTCATTTCTCCGAAGAGTTATATCGTTTTCATTATTGTTCAAAAGGAGTACCTTAACCGAACCATTCATTGGTTTTGCAATAATGTTGCCCAATATGATTCCTGGTTGGATTTCCTTTTTGAATGTAACTATTTCGGCGTCGGATGGTGCTGGTACTTGTATAACAGTTTCAGCCCGGGCCGGGATAGTTACGTAATCGTCCTCTTTCTTTTCATTGCAAGGTAAAGGGTTTGAATCGTGAGATTCCTCTGAGATTTGTTGTGTATTAGGGGTTCCTTTCTGAATGTAGGGAATTAGTACGTTTTTCGGTGTTAATGAGTTTTTCAGGACGCATTCGCGGTAATTTTCGGAGATATAGTTGCAGAGCTTAGTGGCCATCAAGGTAAGAGTTCTTGTGCCATAACTTATGATGGCGCCTGTTTTTAGGAGGAAGTCGTGGCCTAATAGGCCGTCATAGGCCAGAGAACACTGGTCGATTATTTGAAAGGAATGATCTATCCTCCTGGTTTTGGATAGATTCAGAATTCCTGTAATAGAACCTTTGGTAGGGGTGGATTTGGAAAAAAGGGTGTTGACGTTATAGATAATTTGGTTGTTGATCTCGCAATCTGATCTTAGGGAATTGGCCTTGATTAAACTTATTTCCGCGCCGGTATCAATTATGAATTCAATGTTTGAGTCCTTGCATAAATCGAGGGGTAGGACAACAGTGAGCATCCCTGACTTAACGTCGAGGGGTAGAGTTACTGGTTGTTGCTGGGAGAACGAAACGCCTGTTTGGGATTTGTGTCGGCTCGGGAGATCATCCGCGAAGGGTTGCCGACTGCTAGCCTTCGCTCTTGATAGTTTACCGTATGCTGGTCGTTTGAGTGATTTCTATTGGTCGTCCGGTTTTGAAGGTTAGAATGGGGGTGGAAGGAAGTGGTTTGACGGGGGTTAGAGATGTGAGAGGGTTGAGATGAACGAGGGGTGTTACTGGAATTACGGACCCTACAATCAGAGATTTGGTGTCCCGTCCGTTTGCAGTATCTGCAATAGGGAGCAGGTTGTTCTCCACCGCTAAAAGTCATGTAATTGTTCGATGGTTTGTGGGGAAAGTTAGGAAGGGGCATTGGTTGAAGTTTCTGGGGGCATTGGGGAGCTAAGTGTCCTACGGTACCGCATTTGTAACAAGTAGGTTGCTGCCTCATGACTACCGGTCTATTTGGGGGAGTAGAGGTTCTTGGAAACTCGTACCTTTGGGGTGTGTTCGGAGGTGCTCTCACCTCTATTCTGGTGGCGTGTTCCAATATATAACTAGTGACGGAACTAAGCCTTTTGTCTTGATAGACCTTGGCCAGCATTTGAAGTTGATTGTTGGATAATCCGTCCTCAAATGCTCTTATCGCTAGGGTTTCGTTGTCATTGAGAAGTGAGCGCAGAAGGATCTCGTCCCTAGTATATGCCCTGGTGGCCTCATTTAAGAGAGAGAGATTTGAAATGATTCTTTGGACAAAATCTTTAACGGTTTCTCCGGACTTTTGTCTCATTTGGTTTAACTGGGTTTGGAGGTTGAAGCGCGAAAGTCTGGGTTCGAATTTACTACGAAGAGCGGTTTTCAAGTCGGGCCAAGAAAGGATCTGATTGTACTTTAGGACGTCATAGGCAGTACCCGATAATTTGCTCTTTATGACTCCTAGGAATAATTTGTGCTCGTCCTCATTGCGAATGGTGTCGAATATATCATCGGCGCAGGACAAAAATTTGTGCAATTCCTTGGAATTGCCATTAAACTCAGGGATCAAATTTTGGGCATTAGAAAGAGAGAGCGAGTGAAGAGGATGTGAATCTATTTTATTTTCAGGAATGGATCCTCTTTGAATTGGCGGTCCTTCGCAGAAACCTTCCTCCGACTGCTCCATCAGGAGGTCTATAGCGGCGTAGTACCTGGTTTCCGTACGTTTGTATAGTTGAGAAGAGAAATATTCCGAATCTTCTCCTTCCGAACTGTAATTTTTAATAATCTCGAAGTGTGTTTCTTTGAATGGTTCCCAATATTGGTCGAGATTAGAGATTTTCCGATTAAGAACAGATTTTCTAAGACCAGCTAAGTCCTGGTTTTCTACCTCATCGGCCAGACTCAACAACAACTTGCTCCTTTCCTTTTGGACTCTTACTAACTTCACGTGCGTCGTTAGGGACGAATCGCCGGCATCGTCTGATTGCTCGCGAGGGGCAGTTGGAAATTTCTTAGGTCCCATTTTGGTTTCAGAGGCTTTGACGATTTGACAATCGGGAGTTTGGAGTAGTGGTGATGGGAGAGGTAGAAGGGTTTCGGGGTTGGCGACGACGACCTCTTCAAGTTCGTCGCCCTGATCCGGGTTAGAGGGATCTGACTCTAATACTTCTAACTGCTGCAGTTTTCTTTGGATAGATTCCTGAGTGGCATCGACCCAGTCCTTTGCAGTGTCAAAGCACCTTTGTTTAATATAGTCGTGAGACTGATCGACCTTTGCACGACTTTTAATCTTTTCGTCCGTGTCACGTCCCGGACAATGTTTGGTACTTGAAGAGAGAGAAGAAAAAAAAATTCAGTTCCATGGAAAATTCAGTTCCATGGAAAAATTTGAAGGCGAAAACAATGAGCAATTATAGAAATTGTTATATATATAAATATAGGTAAATGCTAAGAATCTCATTTCGGTCCAACTTGAAATATAAGGGTATATGATTTTATATTGCTGACGCAATTACCGGTAAGAAAATGACAACATTACTGTTGATACTCGTCCTCCGCGATATCTTGTTCAAATACTGATTTCTTTTTTTTTTTTTTTTTTCAAATTTGGCAGACTTCTCTAAGAATATATATATATAGGTTTTTTTTTTTCAAATTTTTAGTTCCCTTATGTGCAAGCGAATATATATTTAAGTTTGTGGTAGTTTTAAGGAGGGGAAGGAGACGAGATAGAAGAAACGAAAAAAAAAAAAATTCAAGCCAAGGAATAAGGGAGGATCATCCCAATTACAAAAATGTTACAAATTATTTATATATAACAGCCGTATTCTACTTTACACATTATGTATAGTCCATGGACTATCAAACCTTGTCAAATCCTGGAATGTATATAGCAAGTTAACTTCTCAACTTCAATTAATAAAAAAAAATTGATTTCCCGGAGACTCAATGCTCCTACAAGGTTTTCCAGTTTTTCCCAATGTGTAAAATAAAATATTTAATAGAATATTTAATTCATATTCAGTTTAACTCTCTTTTTTTTTTTTTTTTTTTTAAAACAAATAATTTAAACTAAAGGCGAAGGACTCACGATTCCATTTCGTCTTGGGGAGTTTGTGGTTTGCCTCCTGAATTTTATATTATGGTGTGGACGCGCCGGTCCCTATAGTTGCGGGCAAGGTTGGAGCCCCGTACGAATCTTGTTGGGGTTAGTTCATGCTCGCCTGGAGCATGCAACCCTTTTCACTTCACTTTCACTAATTTGGTATATTTTACCCAAAAAAAAATGTTTTTTTTTATATGTTTTTTTTTTTTTACTTTATTATTTATTATTTATTTTTGGGATCTAGCGGCAAGATCCCACCGCTGCCACCAAATGTTTTAACTCTCTAACCGGAGTAAGGAACGGGGAGTGCTTATGGTAAAAGTTCACCCGCACCTGTCGTTCACTCGCGTTTATTTTAACCTTAGCCCTCCGAAAGGTATACGAATATTTTGTTTGTTATTGAAAAGTCATTATCTCATTGTTGAAAACTTTATTTAATGCAAGTCCTCTAAACTTAATTCATCGAAGTTATTTTAAACATTGAAACAGGATTAAATCATTAATTCACTTGAAACTTAGTTCGTTATCTTAAACAATGACGTTATGTTATCTTAAACAATTGAAACAGGATTTATTTATTAATTTATTAGTAACTTAGTTCACTGGCGTTATGTTATCTTAAACTATTGAAACAGGATTTATTTATTAATTTATTTGAAACTTATTTCGCTGAAGTTAACTTAAACATTTGAAACTGAATTTTTTTATTAATTTATTTGAAACTAAGTTCGCTGAAGTAATGTTATTTAGTTCTCTGAAGTTAACTTAAACATTTAAAACTGAATTTTTTTATTAATTTATTTGAAACTTAGTTCGCTGAAGTAATGTTATTTAGTTCTCTGAAGTTAACTTAAACATTTAAAACTGAATTTTTTTATTAATTTATTTGAAACTTAGTTCGCTGAAGTAATGTTATTTAGTTCTCTGAAGTTAACTTAAAAATTTAAAACTGAATTTTTTTATTAATTTATTTGAAACTTAGTTCGCTGAAGTAATGTTATTTAGTTCTCTGAAGTTAACTCAAACATTTAAAACTGAATTTTTTTATTAATTTATTTGAAACTTAGTTCGCTGAAGTAATGTTATTTAGTCCTCTGAAGTTAACTTAAACACTTGAAACTGAATTTTTTATTAATTTATTTGAAACTTAGTTCGCTGAAGTAATGTTATTTAGTTCTCTGAAGTTAACTTAAACATTAAAAACTGAATTTTTTTATTAATTTATTTGAAACTTAGTTCGCTAAACTTTTGAAGCTGAAGTTAACTTAAACATTTGAAACTGAATTTTTTTATTAATTTATTTGAAACTTAGTTCGCTGAAGTAATGTTATTTAGTTCTCTGAAGTTAACTTAAACATTTAAAACTGAATTTTTTTATTAATTTATTTGAAACTTAGTTCGCTGAAGTAATGTTATTTAGTTCTCTGAAGTTAACTCAAACATTTAAAACTGAATTTTTTTTATTAATTTATTTGAATCTTAGTTCGCTGAAGTAATGTTATTTACTTCTCTGAAGTTAACTTAAACATTTAAAACTGAATTTTTTTATTAATTTATTTGAAACTTAGTTCGCTAAACTTTTGAAACTGAAGTTAACTTAAACATTTGAAACTGAATTTTTTTATTAATTTATTTGAAGTTATATTAAACGGAATTTAATTTGGACCCGCGTGGTCGAGCCTGTCCAAGACGACCCACCACCGACCACTGCACACTGTCGACTGAACCGCTGTGTGATCTTTACGGTCTCTTATCAGCGGGCGAAAACCGCTGACCGCGCATTTCTGACATGTCGCGCATGGCGACCAAGAATGCCCGCGATCAGCAATCTTCGCTTCTCGCTTTTCTCAACGCGATCGGATTTCTATTTGTGCACCGAAATCCGATCGCGCTGGGCAACAATGTTACGACAGTCGCGAAAAATGATGTGGTGACAACATCGGAGCCCAGACCGCTGCGTCAGCTGGGAGACAATGTTGCAAATTGTATTGCACATGTGCAACACTGTCTGCGCGTGTGCTGACGCCGCGTTTCGGGCCGGCGAACGGGCGGTCCCTTGTTAACTACAACAGGGGGGGGGAAAAGGGGTTTTTTTCTGAGGCATTGTAAATTTCGAAAACAGATGCGTACATTGTAAATTATATTGTAAATTTCGAAAACAGATGCGTACATGTGTGACTTGGTCTTGGCCCAGTCAAAACAGGGACGCCAGAGGTAGCCGTTATGCATTTGGAGTGGGATGATCGGAAGCGAACACGGTATGTTCTGTGATCCAGGTAGGAATCAATCCACCTGAGGAAGGATTGAGGGCAGCCAACCAGCTTAAGCTTTAATAAAATAAGATTGTGGGGGATACTGTCGAAGGCCTTACTCATGTCGGTGAATATGGCCTCGACGACTTCACCACGTTTTAGGGAATTTAGGATGAAGGAGACGAACTGCACAAGGTTAGTTATGGTGGATCTACCTTTGAGGAAGCCGTGCTGATTAGGAGAGATGGAGGCGGTAAGGAAGGGGTACAGCTTGGTAACTAGTATCTTCTCAAAGATTTTAGGGATGGTGGAAAGTTTGGCGATAGGCCTGTAATTAGTAGCATCAATCTTAGAACCTTTCTTGTGGACCGGGACTAGAAATCCGGTTTTCCAACAGTCAGGAAAAACACCGGACTGGAGAGAAAGATTGAAGAGATGAGATAAAGGTCCAGCAATAAGAGACGCACATCTTTTCAGAACAATGGGTGGAACTCCATCAGGGCCGGGGGAAAAGTCATTCTTGAGACGTAATAGCTCTGAGAGGACCTCGACCTCTGAAATATGGAGATCAGGAAAGTTAAGAGGGGGCGAGGTAAGGGAGGGCTTCAGTGAAGTGAAGTTTTCCACGTCAGGCTCAAAATGACCATCCGTAAAGGTGGAGGAGAAGAAGTCAGCGAAGAGATTCGCAATGGTTAGGGGATCATCACTCCCCGAGCCGAGGTAAGAGATCGTTGGGGGGTAGTTATCACCTTTGCGTTTCCGTTTGGAGTTCACAAAGGAGAAGAAGAGTCGTGGATTCGCCGAGATATTGCTTTTAACAGTTGTTAAGTAGGCCTTGTAACTGGAGGTAACGAGGGAAGAGAAATCACTGTGGGCAGCGCAGAAGTTTTTATGATCTACTGGGGACCCAGAGCGAAGAAATTTCTGCCAAAGGGAGTTGCGACGGTTCCTCAGGGACTTCACATTACGGGTGTACCATTTAGGGGAAGAATCAGGAGGAATAGGTGAGGAGAAAGGAGTAGAAGAACGGATGGAAGAATGTAAGGCCTCGTAGAGTATAGAGGTTTCAACTAGCAGAGAAAGATTGGTGGAAGGCATACTAAGGTAGAACCCACTGAAGGTGTGAAGAAGGAGATCAAAATTAGTTTTGCGAAAGTTGAAACTAGCTGGCAGGGGGGATGAAGCGAGGTGGGAGCTGTGCAAGTGTGATATAGAGATTGAGAGAGGGGGGTGATGAGGATCGATTGCGCAGAGGGAGACTGTGCTGGGAGAAACAACTACGTTGGTGGGATTATTCGATAGGACTAAAGATTAAACTCCTTGTCGAAGATCTCAAGGTCATTGATATTGGAGCAGAGCCAGGTTTCCGTAAGGCTAACAACGTCGTGGGGTAAGGTGAGAGAAGAAAGAAAGGTAGCGTGTGTCTTTGTCCTAAGACCCCTCACGTTTTGGTAGAAGATGGAGAGGGGACGTAGTTTTTTCCTGGCGTGGAAGAGGAGGCCGTGAAGGCAGTAGGGGCGGCAACTAAGTTGGTGCCAAGGCTTGCAGGGGAGCGTCTCCGAGGGACGAACTCCTCAATGAAAACGTCTTTAGGCCAATTGACTTTACACAAGATAAAGTCAAAGAGGGAGGGGGGGACTATGATTCTGAATGATGAGCATCTACACGCCGAAAGCTTCATAACTTTTATGTTGTTAGAGATAACATCAACCCCAATGACGTTAACAATGTGGCGAAGGATGTCGTCCGTAGAAGCTGACGGAACAAGCTCAGTTACAAATATAGACCTAGTTTTAGGGACGGTCTGCAAAGCGTGGGCTGGAATAGGTACTGAAGAGCTGGAGGTGGAGAAAGGGGGAGCAGTTGATTTGATCAGAATGGAATCCGACAGGTCGGAGGACACGACGGGGATAGGTATAGGGTTGGCAGTGAGATAGATATTTGTGGGAGCGGTAAGCGTAGGAGCTGGAAGGGATACAGGGGGAGCGGTGGGAGGAAGAGAATTATTCGTTGAGTTAGGAGGCACGCCACAGTCACCGCTGACAGGGATAACCGCGTTATCAGGTTGCGGTGAAGAGGAAGAAAGTGAAGGAGCGGAAGGGACAGTTCGGTCAGACCGTGATGGTGGGGATATCCCAGACGTAGCAGGACAAAGGGGTGATAAGGCGATTAGTGGGACGGTTTCGGGGCGCGGTAAAGCTGCGGCTGCAAGGGACAAGGCGGCTTTATTTGCCCTTGTTAGTCTAGAGGATTTGGATGGGGGAGGTTTTTGCCGTGAAGCAACGGGATGTTCCTTAGACACATGCATTTGGGGGAAGGAGCAGCTCCAGAGGGATGAGGATCCCTCAGGCAATCGAAGAGGTTTTGAAGCTCGGCATGCAAGGCGACAGAAGCCGATAGGGAAGACCCAAGCTTGCACAGAACCGTGCTGATTTGATGAAGACGAGAGGAAAGTACACTAGGAGAGAGTTTGCGGCACTTTGAACAATACCAGTGCACTCCAGAATCTTTCGACTGGACTTTATCGGCAATTGGACCGGATAAGCCAACACATTTAGGGTGGAAATAACCACCACAAAGACCATTGCAGGATAAATACCTGTCAGAGTCTACATCTTTACAGGATCCGGCGGCGCAAAACAAGGACATCTTGTACGGACTAGTAAACCTAACCCGAGCTGGACTACAAAAATAAGAAATTTAAAGGGGAAATTAAAATTTAAAAAGTTAGAAGTAAATAAAGAATAAGCTGAAAATAAGAAAAAAAAGAAGATTGAGAAAACTATTAATAAAGCTAAAACAATAATTTCGGTGATTAAATTGTAGGAGGCACCCTGTGCTGACGTCACCGTCACCGTTCCTCTGTTGGGGATCGCTGTAAGGATCAGTACCGTAACACACGAACACACGAGAGTGTGGCTGGCAGCAAAACACGCAGATGAAGATGGATCACTGTACAATTCTGCTCTCGCTAAGCACGTATGTATACTGTTGAAGAGGAAGAAGCGGTGGTCGATAATTCCGTGAAGGTGATCCGATTTTGAAACCGATTTTGAAAGTAGCACATCGGAAGTGGGCCTAGTCTTGAAGGTCACTTCACCGGTTAATGTCTCAGAGTGTCAACTTTTACAGCAAATATCAAGATATTATAAAATATTCAATATATTAATATTCAGTTTGAAATTCAAAAGTCAAAATTTCAGTTGAGGAACACACGGAATAAGAACAATAGTGGCACAGTATCAGTTAGCGCGTCAACTGTTATTCGTGGTTCCTGAACACACGATGGTGTTCTTAACAAAATATATGAATTTCAAAAATTTTCGTCAAAGCCAAGTTATATTTGCGGAATTTATCAAAACAAAACAGGCGTTTGTTAAGAGTTAGAGTGGATCACTGTTAAATTATTTATTTATTTACAGTAAAATTGTTATTCCACCAGAAACTTTCACTAGCAAACAAAGCTTATTTGCAAAAATGTCAAGAGAAATGGTCAACACTCTTCTTTTTTGAAACAATAAAACAACAATATATATCAGACTAACTAATTAAGTAGTTAGAACTAATTCGTGAGGTTATAAGTTTGCAGGCGACTTACTCGGTCGACGAACTGGAGAAGACATAATAAGTATCATGTAAAATAATGTCAATTGAAGAATTAGCTAAAACAATTCCAGTTAGTCCTCCTACTGTAAATAAAAATACAAATCCTGAAGCTCATAATATGGCTGGAGAATATGTTATTTGAGTTCCATGTAACGTAGCTAATCAACTAAAAATTTTAATTCCTGTAGGAACAGCAATAATTATAGTTGCTGATGTAAAGTAAGATCGAGTATCAACATCTTTACCAACAGTAAATATATATTAAGAGCTCAAACAATAAATCCTAATAATCCAATAGCTAGTATAGCATAAATTATTCCTAAAGAACCAAATGTTACATTTTTTCCACTTTCTTGGCTAATGATGTGTGAAATTATTCCAAACCCAGGTAAAATTAAAATATAAACTTCTGGGTGACCAAAAACTCAAAATAAGTGTTGGTATAAAATTGGGTTTCCTCCTCCGGCTGGGCTAAAAAATGACGTATATAAATTTCGATCTGTTAAAAGTATAGTGATTGCACCAGCTAAGACTGGTTAGGATAATAAAAGTTAAATTGCTATTATAACTACAGCTCAAACAAATAATGGGTTTCGATCAAATGTAATTCCTGTAGATCGTATCTTGATTACTGTTGTAATAAAATTAACAGCCCCTAAAATTGATGAAATTCCAGCTAAATGTAAAGAAAAAATTGCTAAGTCAGCTGATCCTCCTCCTCCAATAGCAGCTGATAAAGGTGGGTATAAACTTCAACCAGTTCCAGCCCCATTTTCAACTATGCTTCTAACTAATAAAAGGGTTAATGAAGGAGGTAATAATCAAAAACATATATTATAAGGGTACTAGTAAATTCCCAAATCCTCCAGTTATAATAGGTATTACTATAAAAAAAATGATAACAAATGCATGAGCAGTTGCAATTACGTTATAAATTTGATCATCACCAACTAAGGCTCCTGGATGACCTAGTTCAGCACGAATTAAAATACTTAATGATGTTCCAATTATTGCAGCTCAAGCTCCGAAAATAAAATAATGTGTTCCAATATCTCTGTGATTTGTGGAAAATAGACATTGACGCGATTAAATGGCTGAAAATTTAGGCGGTGGCCTGCAAATCTATTTATGGAATTTTTATTCCTTTAATCAATTTACATAGAAGGCTTTACAGTCAATAATGATATTAGACTGCAATTCTAAAGAAGTAAAATTTTACTAAGGCTTAAAAGGGTTATAATTTTATATATAGCCTTGAATACTATTAGTTTATTTAACTTGCAACCTTGCATTAAAAAGTTAAATAAATTATTGAAATAATAAATAATCCAAATAATGAAATAAAAGATAAAATTGAATAAAAAGTTATATTTGAATTATTTAAATTTGAATTATTATTTCAAAGTGATTCAGAACAATTTAATACAAAAGCTGAATAGCTAATTCGTAAATAAAAATAAAATGTATGTAAAAGCTATAATTTTTCGTAATGAAAATTGATTTAGTCCTCCTAATGATCCAATAATTAAAGATATATATATTGAAAATAATGTAGAAATTAATATTATTGGAGCAATTTTTTGTCAAGTTATTGAAATTAAATTATTAGTTCAAGATAAACCTTCTATTAGTCCAGGAAATCAAAAATGAAATGGAGCTATTCCTGATTTTAATAATAAACGGGATAAAATAATTAAACTAGTATATGAATTATTAAAATTCAATTGAGAAATAAAATTAAATTTTAATATTGATATAATTACTGCAAATAATAGGATTGATGATGCTAAAGCTTGAGCTAAAAAGTATTTTAAAAAGGCTTTTGTTGATATTATTTAAGTATGCAACCATATGTGATATTTTGGTTTGTGTCCCCGATAAATGGCAAGTGCTAAATTAGTCGAAAATCAAACCAAATGGATCAATTTTCTACTGGGGACACAAACCAAAAGAATTAACATATAACTGCATATAATTGCATTCCTCTACGAAGAAATCAAAATGTAGAATATACTTATTTAATAATATCATTTTCATAGATCATACGTTCGACGGAATAACCAACCATTTATGCCAAATACATGCATTATTTTCACTCAAACCTAATATCTATGTCAATGATAATGTGAGCGCAAATGCAGCCATATCACAGACAATATTCATATGTTCATTCTTTTGCTTTTTGCCTGGAAGGAGGCAATCTTTGGCTAATAAAATTGCATTCTTCCAGACAAAAGCCGAAACAATGAATATATGGCCACAGACAATAGTATGGATGCATTACCACAGACAAATTTAAAGCCATGGTTTACTTATACCATTGTTTTTTGCTAATTTGGTGAAAATATATCCAAGTTTTATTTTAAAAAATATGGAAAGTCACAATTTTACAGTTATTTCTAGGAAACGCGAGGTTAACTTTCTCGAATATTTATGGAAAGCGTGCGAAAGTCCGAATTTTATCATATTTCCGAACTTTTGTATGGACCCACATTCAAAAACATAAGTTAGAGAAATATAATATATGGCAAAAAGTTGGGAAATGAAAAAATAATGGGGGTTGGTCATACCCCCTAGAATGCTTGATTTAGCCGCTACGAGCAAAAAACTGTTAAAAATTCAAATTCTGAAATTATATCATATTTCCAAACTTTTGTCTGCACACCTTTAAAACCTCAATTCAAAGAAAACAGAAAAGGTAGGAAATGAAAGGTGGTTCGTTTGTACGGTACTTCCAGATGTATCTTACTTACAATATATATGTATTTCCCACAACTTCATAATTAAGTTAAAAACCATATGATCCACGGTCCATGCGGTTTATTGAATCGTATCCCCGTCTGTATGAGAGATGGTAAATGCAGCTGTATGAGAGATGGTAAAGCTTTTCTCAGGATTTTTACAATACAACTCAAGCCAATGTTAGATGCGCCCTAAAATATATGCACAAATATGTTTATAAGGGATACGACTGTGTCTCATTATAGTTTGGAAGAATTTGAGGTGAAGTTGAGGGCAAAGTTTATATAGACGAAATCGATAGCTTTTTGACCGGTCACTATGTTGGATCTACGGAAGATAGTTGGCGCATGAATGAGTATCCAATGCATTACCAGTCACGTAATATATAATAGTTCGGCTTGAATGTTACTTGCCTCACCGGCAAAATGTAATCTTTAGGGAAGGAAGTGTTCAGCAAGCTCTCAAAAATCACAGAAGAACAAAATTGACTGCATTCTATGAAATCAATCGAATTAGTTCGTTCGAGTTTCTACACATATACAGAGACGCCGATGCATTATATTTAAGTAGATAAAGAAAAGAAATGGAAAAAACCTCAAAGATGAAGTAGTAGAGCTATTGCTAGATTATTTGATGTTTTATGTTGAGTTGTTCCATTTGAGACTATTTTGCTTCATGTTCGAGGTCCCATCAGAATTTGGGTACTGTTGGGAACATTATTTACTGCACATTTTCAGCACATGCACGACGTATCGCATGAAGTGATGGAGAGTGGCGTGAATATTTATAAGAAGTAAAAGAGTGTTAGTCCTCTCAGCGGTTAAGAGATTTATTTGCCATATCCTATTTGTGGTATGAACTTTCCTACAAATGCTTTAGATTTGTGGGATGAATTCAAAATTTTCAAGTGTGAAGAATTTTTAAGAAATTCTTCAGAAAATGATTCATATAACCGTGCTTTCTTAGCTATTGAGGAAATTTTGTTCAGTAAACGATTCATTCGGTACTTCAACTAACCTTATTGAAGGTTAGACTATTTTCCTCTGTAGAGATTTTTGACGAATATTGCCAGCTATATCTCACGGTACACGTGTACCACTTATTGAATTGGTCCGAATTTTCAAAATCCACAAAATAACTTTTACCCAAAACATGAGAGCTTCACCTCATGAGATTGAATTCGTTGAATTTCTTACATCTCTATAAGACTTTACCCACATTTCCAGATTACAGCCAAGATGTTATTGAAATTCCTTTCCATTTAGTTAGCAACTTCGTGATTGCAGATAATTATGGCAATGTATCTGAAACCATAAAGTATAACGATATTTTCAATTCGGTTATATTCGCACCCAAATATGAAAACTGCACTTTCATCGATGCAGAAATCTTTAACAGTCTGTCCGGAGAGGAACGAATATAATTGAGTTCCGATAACATCTTGAGCGATGATTTTAAAGCGGAAAATAATTTTCCAGTCGAATTTTTAAACTCAGTTGATGTAAGTGGGCTCCCGATTCCACAAATTTATTTTCAAAACCAAATTGCATGCTTTTACTTATTCGTAATTTGAGTACAGGACATTACTTGCTTGGTCAATGGTACACCTATTCGTTTAGTTCAAATGTAAAACAAAATTGTTTGGATTGTGATTTTTCCGAAACACACGTATTTTGACACCACAAATAAACCTTAATTAAACAAGTAAACTTCTGTCTTTTTCCTTTCAAAAAACTCAATTTCCCGTCATTCTGACTTTTGCGATGACAATTTAATAAATCCCATAAATCGCAAACGTTTCAAAAAGAAGGAATCTTACTCAAACTACCTATATTTTCTCACCGTTAATTGTATGTTGTAGCCAGTAGAGTTAAATCGTTTAACCGATTGCGTGTCTACATGTAATTCTGAAACACAAGGCCAAGGTCATTTGGCAGAAGATGAAAGAATTCTTACAAAAAGTATTTTGTATGAGAAAATTTTAAGATCTTATAAGATCTGCAACCGCACCCGCAAGGTTTTCGATAATTATAGATAGGGCCTCATTCAATATAGATGTACTTTGACGTGCAAAATGAGCTGAAGTGATTGCTGCTACAGTCTGAACTAAATAACCTTTTGACTTACAATGCTACTGTATATATAGCGCCATGCGCGAGCTATTAGAGTGTGCGTACCGAACGGCGGGGGTTGGCGAGCGTAGCGAGCAGGGGGCGTCCCTCTAGTATATATAAATTTAAATAATTGCAATATAAATCTTTCATAATACATTATATATAATATAATTAATTTCTTTATACTTAGAATAAATAATGTATATAATCCTCTTCATCATAATATATAAACATTTATTTAATATACTAGGCGGCGTTCGCGAAGTCGCACACAAAATTGAGCTTGAGCTGAGCGGTCGATATATAGACACTCTGCTTCATAGTCATCTGTGGTAATGTAATAATTGGTAGCAATTGGTTCAAGTCGGTACCATGAGCGTTGACTTGGTTTTAATGTAAAAAATATGTGTATTACAATTCTAGCCCTAAATTCTGATTTACTGGCCATTTCTTGTTTGTTGTTCTATCTCTTCATTACCTTCAGTGAGAGAAACTCAAGAGATAAAGGGTGGGCTATATGAGATTTGGAATTTGAATCGGATATAAAAAAATGAATGAATATTTGTCCAAAACTATAACTTTGTTAGAAAGATTGAACATTTCCATTTACGAGTGAAACACAAAATCATTCAAATGACTGCCAAGGCTGGCTTACAGTACCCCATCGGATCAATTCAATTTTTCAATGCATTTCGATTGTTTGGGCTTCATTCTCATGAATGGCAACTCCAATTTCGTTTTTCAAGGACTCAATCGTCTCTGGATGATAAGCGTAACATATATCCTTAACAGATCCCCACAAAAAATAGTCTAATGGATCAGAATTTTGCTCAATTCGGATCAGAATCTCGCTTTATTATTCGATGTTCAAAAGCGGTGCGCAAAAGATCGATTGTATCGTTGGCTGTGTCGCAGCCCCGTCCTGTTGGAACCAAATTCCGTCCATATAACACTCTTCAGTTTGTGGAAACTAAAATCCATTTAACATGGCTCTATGACGCTCGCCATTGACCCTGAGGGCGGCAATTTCGCTTATTGAAATAGCTTCCACGGTGGAAATGAGCTTCATCGGAAAAGATAATTTTTCGATAAAAATGTTCATCTTCGATCAACGATCTTCAGCCCATCCGATGCGATAGGCGAACATAAAACGCATCAGACGATCATGAGGCTTCATTTCTTGCACTCTTGTTTGTAGCCAAAATTCTCATCAGACAAGTGGGAGAAATGTTATGTTCCTGTGAACGATGACGAATTGATTTTGATGGATGTTAATGTACACTGTGCGAAACCGCAGCAATGTTTTCGGGTGTGCGCACTGGACGAAAACGGGAGCGGGTAGTTTTGTCCAATAACGAACCGGTTTCACAAACTCGCTTCACTGATTGATCAACTGATTGGAAGGCAAATTTTTTCCGTGAATCTTTTATGGTTTCCGTGGAAAACTCACCAGTGTTGAAGTAAGTTTTCAATAGTTCCCAATGTTGTTCAAGCGTAAAGCGTCCCCTTTTGTAAACGTCAAACATAATTTTCTGTTAGCTCATGAAAGTCATTATGCCTATCAAACTCCATATATACGGTAGTTCGTATTCCAAATGATAGATGCCTCTTCCTGTATTTTCTATCTTAGTTCTAATCCTATTGTGAGCCCTATTTAATTATAGTTTATAAAATAGTATTTCCTCTACACCATTGAATATTATTATTTCCTCTACACCATTGATATGTTAAATAATTTAGAAAAGATGTAATTTATGGTATTTGTTGTTCTGAAAAATGCTGAACTTGAAATTACTTGATTCATATTACCCCAATTATCATTTTTAGGGTTCCGTAGAAATATCGGAACCCTTATAGTTTCTTCATGTCCGTCTGTCCGTATGTCACAGCCATTTTATCCGGAAACTATTGAAACTGTAGTGACTCACCACCCTGTCACACGATTGTCGCGCCAACTCCGACATACGCGGCGAACACCATAACCAGTAGGGCTGGCACGAGACAACACGCTGGTGGTACTACCATGGCAACAACGAGAGGAGACGAGTCAGTCGTGGCTGAACATTGAAGGCGGAGGAACACGATCACACTGGGTCGAGGTAGAGGAAATAGTTAATACAAGAGGAGGGACGCGAATGTACATTATTGGGTATAGTTCAATAAATTCTTAAGAAACAACTCCCGACGCGCTTTTGTATTTTATTGAACGTCGCACATTTTCATCCACCACATTGGGCGTCCACTACATTGGTGACCCCGACATAGAAAACGCATAGTTCTTTGTTCCACGAGAAATAATGTAATAAAGTGACAAAGCCAAGCATTAAAGTTTAGTTCGTTCCATTAAAAGATATCAAAATTACATATGGTAGTCGAAGGGATTTGTTTAATAAGAAATTAAAAACTTAAGCGCGTAATAAAAATGAACAGTTCACAATACAGTTACAATCGATCGCGACAGTGAAAATGTACAGTGAAATACACGCGAGAACATTCGGTCGAACACACATACAAGCATTAAATTCGGGAAATTAAATCAAACAAAAACTAAATAATTAATAAAAATTAAATAATTCATTAAATCAAAATGTTATTATCACGCAGTAAAACTTAATTTGTATCAAATAACAATTAAATCGCTATCTAACAGTACTTTGACATTACATACTATTACAAGAAATCAGAATCACATGGCTGTGCAAACATACTTTATTATTTAGCGAAGCATATCAAAATATAAACCTGTACGAATTAAATTTTATTTGCAACTCAATTAAGGAATATTTAGTTAACAGTTGGCGTCAGTTAATATGGCAATATGTGCACGTGTCGCGCAATGCACCGTAAATCGTCCGATATGGCAACCGTTGTTGCAACAGTAACCGACTTACCGTTATCAAATGTTAATTTAATAGTACAAACAGGCTGCACGTCGACCAACGTCTCCAATTCTTAAACATAAAGTAAAATTAAGAAGAAATGAATTTTTGAATCTTGGAAAATAAAATTTCATCATCTAGTAAAATACATACAAATATTAGTACATCCAATCAAAGGCTATTACCATTTTTATATATATGTAAGAAAATTATTTAAATAAGATTCAGAGTAATTACTTTACACCCTAAATTAAGAAACAAATAGATACATACTTGTAAACTGAATTTAACTGTACATATTAGGTAATACGAAATCGTCATTAATGGACAAAGATATATATAAATAAGTTATGTATGGTCGATTTTTTAAAAAACAGAATGTATATAAGAAAAGCTGCACGAAAAACAATGTAATCGAACAGTATTCATAAATAAATGAAAGACAAATTCTCATGAACTAAAGTTAATGTAAATATTTAAGCAAGCAATAGTACAAGAATTAACAGAATTGCAGAATTTAAGTTACACACACCTTAATAAGAATAAGAATAGATTATGATATACGAATAAGAACGATTAATTAAGTTATATCAACATATATATATCATGTATAAACCAAATTCAAACAATGTACATGAATTTAAAAATGAAATGAATTAATTCAATGTAAATACTTAATGTAATACTTAATAGTAGTGTAAATAGTTAACAGATTAATCAATGTAAATAGTTAAGCCAATGTAAATAGTTAAGATAAATGGTTGTTAGTTAGCATTTTCATAGAAAATGGAATAATTTGCAAATGAATCTACAAACTTTGAATTTAATTTTCAAATTGTAAATCAGTACACTACATTGGTACTGCGTAAAATCAAAATTATGAATTATTAAAATCATTACAAGGAATAAATTAAAACAAATTAATAGCAAGCTAGTAATTCTACAGTCTCAATTGCATTAGCAAATAAGACATAGTTCTAGATAATAAATCGAATTGTAAATTAACTTAAGTCTAACACTGTAAAAACTAAATCAATTAATATCAACATGCCGAACGAAGACTTCTCAACTCCGGCAGATCCATCAGAATCAACAAGTCATACATCTCCTCCGGCCTCCCCCCCCGGCAAATTAAATAACATAACAACTGACGTCTCTGCCATAGCCCCAGTACGCCTGCCAACATTTTGGACGAGTTCTCCGACTTCATGGTTTGTGCAAGCAGAAGCACAATTTTCCATTGGACGAATCACATCGGATACGAGCCGTTACAGCTACGTGATTGCTGCTCTTCCCTCACACACGATAGAAACAATTCTGGACTTCGTCGAAAATCCTCCGCGTATGAACCTATATGAAGAACTAAAGAAAATTTTGATAGAACGTCACTCCATCAGCGAGGAACGCAGAATTGAGCAACTATTCTCGAATACGGAGATAGGCGACATGCGCCCTTCCGACTTCTACCGGTCACTCAAGAATCTAGCAGGTTCATCCGGCATCATAAACAGCCAATTAGTCAAGAAATTATGGTTACGCAGGTTACCTCGAGTAATTAACCTGGCTCTCATCCCACAGCAAGACAAAGACTTAACAACCATAACAGAAATAGCGGATAAATTATGGGAGGCATCTCAAAATCGGGACATTCCAGCAATTTATCATCTCGATGACAATCAGACAACAATAAATTCCGGGCGCAGATATCAAACAGCCGATGATCAGAGACCGCAGCATCCTGACAACCGAATTTCGAACCCAAACAAAAACATAGAACACGAGATTCAGGAATTAAAGACAATGGTCGCACGACTATGCAGCGACCGCAGCAATCAGCGAACGAGAGATATGAGCAGAGGCAGGTCACCCAACAGACGCTACCATACACCAGTCTTTAGCACACGTAGATCGAAAAGCTCATCTAGATATACCACATGCTGGTACCATTACAAATTCGGGAGCAACGCCAAAAAATGCATCGAACCTTGTACGTACAACAAACAGCCTTCAGCAACAATGAACCAACCACACAATAACGCCGACAACCCAAACTTTTAAGCCCTAAAGTTGCGGCGGCGAACAAAGGGCAACCAAACAGATCCAGCCGCCTATTTTTATTCGACAGAAATAACAAAATAACATTTCTGATTGACACTGGAGCAGATTTGTCCCTCATTCCACACTCAAATCACGGCACAGTCAACAAAGACCCAAGCTTCTTTCTATCAGCTGCAAACGGTTCAGTCATCAACACATTCGGAACGAAATTATTAACAATTAATCTAGGACTTAGGAGAGACTTCACTCATCAATTCATAAAAGCGGCAGTCAACCGACCAATCATTGGAGCAGACTTTCTGTGTAAACACGGACTACTGGTCGATTTAAAAAACAGAAGATTAATCGATACAGTTACCAAGCTCATGGTCAAAGCAAATCTCGCACAGGTGGACACTCCAACACCCAAACAATTTATGATAGAAAACAGATATAGTGTTTTGCTGAATAAATACCCACAACTGACACAAGAACCAAACTTCAACCTTCCAGTAGAGCATACCGTGGTACATCACATTCTAACAGAAGGACAACTACCAGTATCTCGACCGCGCAGACTGGATCACAAGCGCGAAAAAGCTGCCAGAATGGAATTCAACCACATGCTACAATTGGGCATATGCCGTGCATCATCATCGCCAGTAGCATCACCACTACACATGGTAACGAAAAAAGCGAGTGAAGACTGGCGTCCATGCGGAGATTACCGTCGTTTAAACGCAACCACGGTACCAGACAGATACCCAATTCCGCACATTCAAAACTTTTCAATGAAGCTACATGGATGCAAAATCTTTTCAAAAGTTGACATAGTGAGAGCATACCACCACATACCAATTGCTCCAGAGGACATTCATAAAACGGCCATCACAACACCATTCGGACTATTTGAGTTCGTACGAATGCCATTTGGTCTAAGAAACGCCTCGCAGACTTTTCAACGATTCATGAATGAAGTTCTGAAAGGATTAGACTTCATCTTCAACTATATCGACGACATTCTAATAGCCAGCAGCGATGAGGAAGAACATACCAAGCACCTCGAAATTCTCTTCAAACGTCTACAAGAATACGGACTGAACATCAAGGTCTCCAAGTGCGTCTTCGGAGTGCAGTCACTAGATTTTTTGGGACACAACATTTCTGTGGAAGGAATTCGCCCAGCAAAAGACAGAGTCGAGGCAATCTACAAATTCCCGCCTCCTACATCAATCAAATCGGTGCAACGATTTCTGGGTATGGTAAATTATTACCACAGATTTATCCAGGACCTAGCAACAACGCTAGCACCAATCAACACTCACCTCTCAAATCTCCAAAACTTATCCAAACGCAAGCAGGAATTTACTTGGCCAGACGACTGTCAAAAAGCATTCGACTCGGTCAAGCAGCTACTATCGCACAACACACTACTGGTTCATCCTCTAGAAAATGGAACCTTCAGCATAATGACAGATGCATCAGATATCGCTGTAGGTGCAGTGCTACAACAACTAAATAAAGGCACATGGGAACCACTATCATTCTTCTCTAGGAAGCTCACGGAAACTCAAACCAAATATTCCGCCTTTGATCGCGAACTGCTTGGAATGTATTTAGCGATCAAGCATTTTCGCTATTTTGTGGAAGGTCAGCAATTCACAATATACACAGACCACATGCCACTCACACGAGCCCTGACAACAAAAACAGAACGCAGTCCACGTCAGTTCCGTCATCTAGACTATATTTCACAATTTACAAGTGACATCAGACACATCAAAGGAATGAATAACGTAGTGGCAGATACATTATCCCGAATAGAAATCAACAACGTAGAAAACATTTGCACAATACATCTTAAGAAATTCGCAGAGCTACAAAAACAAGACGAAGAACTTCACAGACTACTCTCCGAGCCAAAAAACAAAAACTCCAAATTCAAACTTCAACTGCTAACAATCCCCGGTGACAACGTGAAACTATGGTGTGAGACATCGTTAGGCATAAACAGACCTTTTGTTCCCGAGTCTACCAGAAGATCAGTGTTCGAAGCAATACACAACATAGCGCATCCAGGCATTCGAGGCACACGCAAACTCCTTCAGAGCAAGTACTTTTGGCAAAACCTAAACAGAGACTCTAATCACTGGTCAAGAGCGTGTATTAATTGCCAGAAAAGCAAAGTTCATAGACATACGAAATCACCACTGGCAACATTCAACGTACAATCAGACAGATTCGAACACATACACATGGACCTTATTGGACCCTTACCACCATCAAACGGACATCGATATATATTAACAATCATAGACAGATTCACCAGATGGCCAGAAGCTTACCCACTAATCGACCAAACGGCCCACAGCGTAGCAGAAGCTTTCACACAGCAGTACATTCCACGCTTTGGCGTACCTCTAAGAATAACCACAGACCAAGGCACGCAATTTGAAGCGAAATTATTTGCCGAAGTCACATCACGATTAGGAACACACAGGATCAGGACAACATCATATCATCCACAAGCAAACGGACTCGTGGAAAGACTTCACCGACAAATAAAATCATCCCTCATGGCTAGAGAAAACACTCTGAATTGGTCAGACGATCTCCCATTTGTTATCCTAGGAATAAGAACAGCAATCAGAGAGGATCTCAAATGCTCATCAGCCGAACTAGTCTACGGAACAACCCTAAGAATTCCAGGAGAAGTATTTGTTCCAGCACCAAATTCTACACCATCAGACACAACAGAATTCGCAACAACACTCAAACGGCACTTTGAACATGTGAAGCCAGCACCACCAAGAACAGTCTACAATCAATCAACCTACATACCCACCGATCTAAACAATTGCACTCACGTCTTCGTACGAATAGATCGAGTACGACCGGCGCTTCAACCACCATATGAAGGACCTTATCGAGTAGTAAAACGCCTGAGGAAAAACTACATACTGGACATAAAAGGGAAGAACATTTCCATGTCAATAGATCGTCTAAAACCAGCATACGCAATAGAAGAAACAAAAAGTAGAAATCAGTCTCTTTCGCAACAGTTTCCCTGGAGGGGGGGTGATGTAGTGACTCACCACCCTGTCACACGATTGTCGCGCCAACTCCGACATACGCGGCGAACACCATAACCAGTAGGGCTGGCACGAGACAACACGCTGGTGGTACTACCATGGCAACAACGAGAGGAGACGAGTCAGTCGTGGCTGAACATTGAAGGCGGAGGAACACGATCACACTGGGTCGAGGTAGAGGAAATAGTTAATACAAGAGGAGGGATTAACAACGGAACGTGAATTAGGTTAGTGGACGCAGATGTACATTATTTGGTATAGTTCAATAAATTCTTAAGAAACAACTCCCGACGCGCTTTTGTATTTTATTGAACGTCGCACATTTTCATCCACCACATTGGGCGTCCACTACAAAACTATATAAATGAAATTTAGAAGTAAGGTGTCTCCTGTGAAGCACTAGAAAATGCAGTAGAAAAAAAAAGTAAAAAGAAAACAAAAAGTTTTATTAAGGGTGGCACTCCATACATGTGTCTGAGGGACAAGATTTATTTTTTCGTTGCACATACACGAGTGAGGTATTTTTGGATAGGTCTTTAAAAATGACAATGATGTTGTTAGAAACTTTTTTCCTTTAAGCTAATCGTTCGCGAAATATACGCTTGTAAAACGTCAAAAGTGTGTCCCCCCCTCTCTAACTTTTGAACGCCGGGCCACAAAATTCTGAAAAAATTAAAGGTAGTAGAACTCTATAAAAACAGTAAACGACTTTTGGTTTGAACAATAAGAGTCTTACCGTTAATAATGTCGATATTCGATGTTTTAAGCTACCAACAAAGATTTCTTTAACTCATGACTTTATGGCGCATTCTACGGAACCCTTAGCTTTTGTGTATCCGACACGCACTTGGTTTCTTTTTATCTTATTAATCATGACTTCTGGTTATTATGGGATTTCTAGTAGTTTGTGTTTTATGTTATTTATGAAGCTATTTGTATATTTATTATGATTACGAGTGTATATATTGAAGATATGAAAGAATTTTCAGTAATCCATTCAATCATCTTTACTATCAGATTTAAATGATTTACAAAATTATGAGCTAGAATCGTAACACATTTATAAAAACTCACAGTAGAGGAAAATAATGTACGACAAAAATGCAGGAAATATCAAAATAATGGGGGTCGGTCATACATATAAACACCGTGGGACACTTCGTTTGGCCGCTACGGACAAAAAACCGTTGAAAATTCAAAATTTGAATTTTATCACTTCCCCATCTTTTGTATCCACATCTTTAAACTAAATTTAGAGAAAAATGATGTATGAAAAAGAAGTAGAAAATGTCAAAATAATGGGGGTCGTTTTTACATATAAGCTCCCTAGGATGCCTCGTTTAGCCGCTACGAGCAAAAAACCATTAAATGTACAAAATCCGAATTTTATAAATTTTCACATCTTTTGTATGTACACGTTTAAAAACTCCATTTAGATAAAAATCATGTATGGCAGAAAGGTAAAAAATGTCCAAATAATGTTGATCGTTTATACATATGAAACCCTTTAAGTGCTTAATTTAGCCGATAAGGGAAAAAAACTGTTAAAAATTCAAAATCTGAGTTTTATCGGTTTTCCGATCTTTTGTATGTATATCTTTAAAAACTGAATTTAGAGAAAAATCATGTATGACAAAAAGGTAGAAAATAACAAAATAATGGGGGTCGGTCATACATACAAACACCCTAGGGCGCTGCGTTTAGCCGCTACGGGCAAAAAACCGTTGAAAATTCAAAATTTTACCGGAAAAGTGCCCTAAAAACCTGAAGACAATTGTCCATTTCCTGATTCCCGGAATCTTTCTTGTCCCATGATTCAAAATTCATAAATTAAAATACTATTTTTCAAGAACCTGTAAAAATCCACTTCCTACGGTTGGAGTAAACCAAAATAAATTTTCTCTTCAAAGTATCCGATTCCCCACAGCGAATTGGCGAAAGCCCCGGAAACAATCAGGTGCCTGTGCTAAGATCCTTATTTAAAAGCTGATTCTGGTTCGAGCACGCGAAAACTAATTATCTAAGATCAATACCATAGCCTCATTTACACAAGAAAACTAACGTTAAGTTAAGTTTTTTTTTATTGGCCTTAACAAGAGATTCCTTAAAACTAACAAGTTCATCTGAGGTAAGCTTCATGCTTCAGCTTATTTTTAGTATAACAGTTATCATTAAGATTACTTTTCCTATACCACTCTTAACATTTACATAGAGAATACTTACAATATAATTACTGCTGACAAAGTTCATTTATCATGGGAAAAAGCCAGAAAACCCATATACGCTTACAAAAATGGAAAAAGTTCTTACATGTAGACATTGAATTCACTTACAATTAGTTTTAGCTTATTGTGTACTACAAGAATTAATGATTATAACTAATAGTTTTACTTAGTCTACAGTATATAATACAAAAGATTACAATAGGTAATATTTACAAAACGCAACCAGGCAATGAACAGATAATTTAATCAGGTTCCAGTAAATCATATACGTACTGGTCCAGATTGTTGGTATTGAACCGGCGGTTATAGAATACTAATTTGGTGAGACCATTCAGTACCCCTGATTTGTCCAAATAGAGGATCATAGAAGGCGGAAAGCATTTATACTTAAACCTTTCCCTTTGGGAGGTATACCTACTAATAAGATAGTCAAGGTCTGTTATCTCCTTCAAAAGTGGAGTGTCACAGGATTCCAGTTTATTGAGGAATCTGAGGATGATGTTCACTGCCACTGTGTCAAACCGTCTGAATTTAGGGATCAGTGCATATAAGCGATCTTTACTGATACGCTTAAAGTAACCGTCAACTTGTAAAAAGGCCTGAGATGGAGGTAGGCACCTGTATAGAATTTTACGCTCTAACGACCTTATCCTGGACATTTGGTGTGAAGAGATCCAGCACCACCCAGGGAAACCATTTATTAGGATTAGTCGAAGGAGTTGTTTATAGCAAGTAGTTTTCACAGCAGTGCTAAGCCAGGAGTTAGAGAAGAGATTCTTCAACATTTCAAAAGCGGGACTGGTCTTCAGAAGGATTCTATTGACATGAGGAATTGGACTCAAGTGTTTGTCCAACAAAACACCTAGGTATTTAATTACTCCCCGTGCAACTATGGATGTGCCATCAACGTTAAGACCCACCCATTTGTATCATTTTTAAAACTACGGTGCTTCCGAGGTATGAATGATTCATATCTGCGAAACAATATTGTTTCACATTTTGCTGGATTGACACGGAGTTTCCATGCCTTAAGATAGGATACAATGGAGTTTATATATAATTGCATATCAGTTAGAAGTGATGGAATGTTTCTATTTGCTTTGAATAGCAGAATATCATCAGCATAAAGGATGGATTGGATATTACCTTCGATGTGATTTGGGCAATCTGATAGATAAAGGGAGAAAAGAAGAGGTCCAAGGGCAGAGCCCTGTGGAACTCCAGCAAGGATGGGATGAGGAGTTGAAAAGGAGGAATTAAATTTCACCTTGAATCGTCGCTGTGTGAGATAGTTAAAAATGAGGGCATATAGGTTTTTGGGGAAGTGTAGTTGGTATAATTTAAACACCAGTCCACCAATCCAGACAGAATCAAAAGCCTTACTTAAGTCCAAAGTTACAGCCAGAGAAGGCTGCTTCAGACTAAAGTCCTTGTGCATCTGCTCAATCAGAAATGTCATTGCATGATTGGTGGATCTGTCTTTGCGGAAAACAAATTGCATGGGATGGTATATGTTGAATTCACGACAATGATCATCAAGCAATTCCCTAATAAAGCATTCATAAAGCTTACTCATTGTATTAAGCATAGAAAAAGGACGATATTCAGCAACGTTTGAAGAGGGAGAAAACCCCTTTGGAATCGGAACCACGGTAGTTAATTTCCATCTAGCAGGGAAATAGCTGAGATTAAACGAATTATTGAATATTATAGCTAGAAAAGTAGAAGCGCTGGAAGGAAGTTTTTTAAGAATGAAGTTAGAAATGGACTTATAGTCCGAAGACTTTGTGTTTCTTCTTGATTTAATAAGAGTCCGAATGGACTCTCGGCAGGAAAAGCGGTTGTAGGTCACATCAACTCTGATCTATCAGATGGTGCTTGTGGTGAGAAATTAAATAATGGAGGAGGAACATTTGCAAGTTGGTTTCTTACGAAATTTAACACTGCATTCTCCAGATCCAATTGGCCCGATCTGGATGCATCAGATTGGACAGAAGAGATGTGCATTGCAAGTGCCTCAGCACTTGCTGTGTCATCATCACAACCATCCATATTTGGCAATTTATTTTTGCTGAAAGTGTTGGTGAATCCCCTAATACTACGAAAAAGATTAGGCCCAGGTCTAATCTTTTCGAGTTTTCTCTGCAGATTATTGCTATATTACAAATTGATAAGGTTCCTGATGATGGTAGTTAACCTATCAATGAGTGACTTCAGAAGAGCGTTGGTACAGTTGGTTCTATACCATCGTCTTCTAAGCGTTTTCTTAAGATTGATGCATTTCAGAGTCTCCTCATTCAAGATCAGCAACGTTGTAGGGTTAACCCTGGTCTTAGGGATGTGCATTGCCATCGCTTTAGATATTATGTCATCAAGAGAAACAATGGCGCTATATATTTCGTCCCTGTTCAGATTCCTATTAGTGGGCAAAAAATTCTCATTTATTGCTGAGTCAATAGCCAGGGAGAATTCTCTCCAATTAGTTTTGCTATAGTCAAGCAGGAATATGGGTTCCCGCTTTTCCATAGCCGGAATCGTGGCAATGAGCTCTATAGCTAGATGATCAGGGTCGTAATCCATAGCAGAGAGGAATGGGTTTGAGGGAACATTGCTGGATAGAAGTAAGAAGTCTATGAAGGAAGAGGAGTTGCCTGCCTTCCGGGTCGGGTTACGGGAGTGGGCCAATTTGGTCCCAAAGCTGTCGCTGTGGCTGTTGAGCCAATCGTGTAGCCTATTACCGTTAAGGTTGTTTGTTGTATTTAGCCACGCTGAGTGCTTAGCATTGAAGTCACCACCACAGATGACAAAGTCATCTGGACTGGCCAACTTAAACATACTGTTCAGGTCTTCGCAGTTAATGGCACGAGAGCAAGACTGATAAATTGAGAATAGGAATAGCTTCGAGGAGCCACAATTTATAGTTATTGCTGTATGTTCGAATTGTGCTGTAATTTATAGTTATTGCACAATTTATAGTTATTGCTGCATAACCGGAGTGGGGACAACTACTGTTTTCTTATAGCCGATGTTAGACTTAAGTAGAATCGCCGTAACCCGACGACCGTTCTCCTTATCATTCCGAATCATAATATAATTACGAAACGATAGTTTGTTTCTCGGAGAGAGGCAGGTTTCGGAAAGGAAAACAATGTCAGGGCGAAATTTGTTGACACGGGACTCAAGAGCATGACGCTTGCATCTACTAATCAGGGAATTAACGTTGATGGCATGGATTTTCAGGTTTCTTGAATGAAAATTAACCATTCACATCAAATTCTAGCATAAACGCCAAAAGGGCTCTGCGCTTTTCATGTATATTCTCTAACGACCGATAATTACTGAGAAAAGATTTACATTTGCTCAAGGTTGCAAAGAAGTCACCACCGAAACATTCTTTAGCTGCTTCATCGATCTCAGCAAGTAGATTAGCACGCAATCCTAGTTGAGAAGCATCTGTGGACCTTTGTGGAACTGGTTTTGGTGTTACCAACGAGGAATAAGAAACACCCGGAATAACTGGCTTGGGAATAGATACCGATGTTGGAACATGGGGAAGTCTGGGAGCTACCTTTGTCTCTCGAAATTTGAGAATAACAGGGCAGCTCCTGTAGGCCGCAGTATGACCGTAAGCTTTACAGCGAACACAGAAGAGTTTATCCGTGGGGGTATCTTTTGTCACTGGACATTCACCACGGGGATGGTCCAGCGGACACTTTACACACCTCGTCTGCATTCGGCAGTTGGCCGAGACATGACCAGGACGTTGGCAATTGAAGCAAGTGACTACATCCTCACGACGGTAGCGAGAAACAATTATTTTCGAATGCAGGAATAACGTTCCAGAGAAACTCAGCAAATCAGATGCCGGAATACCTGGCTTCAATTTAGCCAGAAAGAGGTTTCTTGGGCTAGGTTCCCTTAATTTGGTGATGGTAGATATTTTTTCAGCAATTTCAAATTTGCTGAATTCCTCCGTCACGTCGTTTGCCTCATAGGAGACTGGAATATTCGAGAGAATGAGGTTAACACCTTTCTCCTCCCTGGGGGTGAAAGTGAAATAATTAATGCCCTCCGCGTTAAGGAGCTTGCGAGAATTTTCAGCAGTAGCACTATCGCTGGGGCATATAATGGCCCTCTTTTTTGTTGCGCCTGGCGTAACTATATAATCCAGAGTCTTAAGGTCTGACATGGCCTCACCAAATTTTTTGTGGTTAAGATTATAAACAATTATGGGGGGTTGTTTATTGGCTTTTTTTTTGTGGTTCATTAGAATTTGTGACATTTACCTGGTTGTTATTTACGTTGTTTGTTATTCTATTATTCTTGACTGGTAGCTCTAAAGATAACCCCAGTGGCTGCCCGTCTGAAGCACCAAGATTCTGAGTACTTGGAGGGGTGGGTATGTCCGAGATGTCTTCACCCAATACAGCAAACCGATTGGATTCCCTAGCTTTGATATTTTTAGTTTTGGGATCGGCCATCTTAGTTTTCATCTTCCTTTGTTTTTTTGGTTCAGGACCAGGAGGAGATAGTTCTCTCAGGACAGATGAAGAAGCTACTGGGAGAGGCAACTGAGCTAGTAACATTTGTCGCAGCATCTCCACATTACTATTAGTGCTCTGAAGAGCTTCCTGGAGTTTGTTGATGCTCTGGCTTTGAGCATATATCAGACCTTCAAGGCGATCTGTACGATCGCTCGAACCTGAGGCAGGACTCAAAGGGTCCATTACATCGATTACCTGAATAGTTGATAAATCACTTTCAGCAGGAAGTGTACTCCCAATCGGAGCAGAAGCGAATGTGTCAATTTCCATTTTCCAAACTTCTGCTAAACCAATAGATGAGGCCTCACAACCGGCCACATGCCAAATTCCTAGCGGTACTTTTGGTGTGAGTAAGAATGAGCGTATGAAAATTACTTTTTATGCAGAATTTAATTTTTACGTATCACACAAGGGTGAATCAGTTCACGCCTGGATAAAACCAAGACCAGTCCTTAATCGAATAATTAGTCGATAATATTCAGTAAAATCCTTTGACAGCAGCAAAATCGCAGAAATTTCCAGACAGAAAGAATTCCAAACAGTACTGCATCCAGCGAGATGATGGACCGAACTGAGAAAACTAACGTTTATTGTGACAAAGACAGCGATTTTTTGTCAAGATTGTATTTTGTTTGCCGTATATTTTGGAATTCTTGGGAAAAAACGCAGTAATCGTTCTAAATACATAAAATCTAAATTTAGGTTTCCATGACACAAACCTTCGTACTAATTTTGGTTCGTTCATCCGAAAAATTGTTAACTAAGAAGCCTACCCCTAGTGATTTTTTTTCACGAATTTAGTAACAAAAAATGGACGTAAGCACTCACCGTCGAAAATATTATTAGTATGTGAAATTTCAGATCGATTGATCAAACGGTCTAGGAGGAGTTTGGTTACAAAGGTTTCATATTTCGTCGACGCATAAAGAGTACGCATATTCAAGACAATAATTATTTACTTATATAAATGTACTGTTGAATTATTTTTAAAAATCAAAAATTTTAATATATAATGTATAGGAGATATATATTCATTGTATATCTTATATAGGTCTTGAATATGATATATCTACCTTTACAGAAATGTTTAGTAGAAAAAATAAAGAATATGTATTCATATATATATATAATAAATGTTTTAATATTTATATAATTATTTATAACTAGTTAATTCCCCGTCATGAATGACGGAGAGCTGAAGTAAAATTGTCTTATTATTCATTTTCACGTTCATTTCTCGATCTGAACAATACTACGTATAGTTGACCAAGTGAAATAACAGGAGTCTCGAAATCAATTCCAATATATGTAGTCGAAAGTCTGGCCCTGTGATTTGTTAATTGTGATATCGTGGAATATCTCCAAACGGACGTCGCTTCAAAACAAATGGTAATATCGTATCTGATGGAGCCAGAATGGTTCTTTGTATAAGAACAGTCTTATCTTTGCCAATTCTTCAACTATCAATCTGGTTCCGGTACATACATCTTCTTTTGGTTGAGGTTTCGCAGCAACACATTTTTGTCTTAAGAATTAGCTCATGAAGCGGCATTACGAATTCTATTGGATAGTTATATTCGTCATTCGAATGTCCTGTAACTATCGAGTCAGGACTATATTAAATATTTTTTATGTCTATTTCTTTATAAACAACCTTTTCTTCATATATTTCTGTTGAAAACCTAAATTCATAACATTTATTTCATACTGAAACTACTATTCTCTAGCAGCAAAAGTGGCCATCATCAAAAATGATCATAAACATTAACCAAAATAAAAGCATATTCAGATATTAAGATTCCTCAATAAACAAAATAAAAAGCAAATACTAAAAGAAAGACTATTCTGCGTATGTATGTCATATATTATGGTATTCAGATTTTACAATAAAGCCATACCTACTAACAGTAATTTAGTTACCTTTGTAAAATTTGAACATACATAGAAAATCAAACCAAACAATCTATGACAGACATGTAATGATTACAAATTACATCAAAAATAAATATATTTTGTGATAACTAAAGAAAAATAGTAATAATATAAATATTTCTGTTTATTTTTATAAAAAAAAATTTCTCAACTGAGCTTCGAACCCAGAACTTTATCTTCATGACCATATTCCCTATGTCCTGATCCATAATTTAATTTAATGGTCGTGCGCTAAAGGCTGTCTTAAACACTGAGCGTTACGCACAGTCAGTCAGTCAGTCAGTCAGTCAGGAACAGATTTGCGTAAATATACATATATATGATGATAATCAAAGAATATATAATATATATTTATATATAAATTATTTAATTAATATACAAATTAATATATATATATATATATATATATAAATTATTTAATATTTAATATAAATTTCCTATATATACAATATAAGGAATATTAAAACGTTTATCAGTATAGCTTAAATTATTAATTGTAATATAGGGAGCTTATATTAATATAAAAATTTTAATATTAATATAGATTATTTCATGTTTAAAAATTGAAAGTGATATAATCATCTTAAATATATTAATATTACAAGTAAATATTAATATCAAAATATTTATATATATATATTTAATATAAATATTGTATATAATTTATATAAAAAAAAGAAAAAAATGCATAAATTATTTACTTATGATATAAATTAATTATTTTATTTTATAATGTTTTTTAATAAAATAAAAAAAAAAAACATTGGTTGTCTGTAAAGTCGGTTTACGGACGATAATTTTACGTGATAACGTCATAAGAAAGCACTGATGAAAAATTGCCTACTTTTATGAATTGAATTGAATTATTTTCACTGAATTATCATTATTTTGTATAATACAAAGAAGGAGCTAATTGAAAATGTAAATTATTTCAATAAATTTTTTTACCTAAATTATGCAGATTAATTATAAGTAACAATATGCTATGTATTAATTTATTTATTCGTACATACGCGTATTAGTTTGGATTCAAGAGAGATTCGATATGCGTATGAACGAATCTCTCATGAATCCAATCTCATACGAGTATTAGTTTGGATTCATGAGAGATTTTTAATCCACACTATTATGCGTATGAACGAATCTCTCATGAATCCAATCTCACACGCGTATTAGTTTGGATTCATGAGAGATTCTTGAATCCACACTAATGCGCTTATGAACGACTCTCTCATGAATCCAATCTCATACGCGTATTAGTTTGGATTCATGAGAGATTCTTGAATCCACACTAATACGGGTATGAACAAATCTCTCATGAATCCAAACTATACGCGTATGAGAAAAAATTCATGAGAGAATCGTTCATACGCGCATTAGTGTGGATTCAAGAATCTCTCATGATTCCAAACTAATGTACGAATCTCTCATTCGTCCGCTCAGCTCAGGCGGAACGTGACAATGTGTCACGATTTTTCATTTGTGCAGCCGGCCATCGATTTATAGGACGTTATCACGTCATTAAAAAAATAAATTAAGGGACTATTTTTGATTTTACTTGAGTAATTACTATTATTTAATTATTTAAATTAAGTTTATATATAAATTTATAAAATCATTAAATTTAGTTATTATAAGTTTAATTTTTATTAATTAATTAAAAATTACTGTCACGTGCAAAAATCAACGTGCGACAATGGCCTCCGAATATCCGGAGGTTGGGTGACTCACCCGGCCTTTAGCCCGCGAAGAAAGGTCGTGGGTGGGCGCCACTCGTTTTAGAGCGAGTCACCCGGCACCGATTGCGGTGAAAACGAGAAACCCCCGATGTGCCGACCAAGAGAGGAGTAGTTTAGGTGGAAGCGAAATCGCACACCGTGCTTGTGTTAGAGAGAATCTCCTTTACTATAATACCAGACTTTCACAATTTTTACAAAGTTCACTTAACCTAACATGCGCTTCACCCTGGCTAAACCTATCTGGTTATTTACTCACGCTTACTGAGTGACGGGCTACTGAGCTAATCTCTACCGACAATTCTTAATGCTATAGCTTCTTAATGCTAAAACTTATCTATCGTTGCGCCGCTCCGTTCCCCGCTTCTCTCACCACGGTGCTGGTCCCCTGGTTCCCTGTCCTTGCTCCTCGTTTCAGTATTCAGTATTCAGAATTCAAAGTTCGTAACAACTTTCTTTCTTCTTAATCGCCAACATCACTTCACAGTTCGTACATTGATCACTGACTTCTTCTTCTTAAGACGTCTCGACTTCTTAAATTGTTCTTAACTTGAGTATTCAGAATTCAAAGTTCGTAATAACTTTCTTTCTTCTTAATCACAAACATCACTTCGCAGTTCGTACATTGATCACTGACTTCTTCTTCTTAAATTGTTCTTAACTTGAGTATTCAGAATTCAAATAACTAATAATTTTCTTAACTTTCCTCTTAACTTTGCAAATAATAACTTTCTTTCTTCTCAATCACAAACATCACTTCGCAGTTCGTAAATTGATCACTCACTTCTTCTTCTTAAGAAGTCTCTACTTTTTAAATTGTTCTTAGCTTGAGTATTCAGAATTCAAAGTTTGTAATAACTTTCTTTCTTCTTAATCGCAAACATCACTTCGCAGTTCGTACGTTGATCACTGACTTCTTCTTCTTCTTAAGAAGTCTCTACTTCTTAAATTGTTCTTAACTTGAGTATTCAGAATTCAAATAACTAACAACTTCCTTAACTTTCTTCCTAACTTTCCAAATAATACCTTTCTTTCTTCTTAATCACAATACGCCAATTCAATAAATCGTACACAATATTCTCATTTTAAAAAAAAAGGAAAAGTCTGGTATTCCTACTTTAATTAACTTTAGAATCCTTCTTCAAAAAAAGGAGAAACGCCCGAACTTTAACACGCTTCCACCTAAGCTTTCATAGTCCCCGACCTATAAATTTCTCTCATCACTTCTCAAGAAAAGAATCCACCCTTGCTCAAATCTTTCACTTCAAAAAAAAAAAAACCACAAAAGAATCCAAACCCCAACCTTTCCGCAAAACTGTAACTACTCGAAAAAGTCCCCATTCCGCCAGACGCTAGTTTATATCCACCGCCAGTGCCCGTTATTCCGGATTCTCGTTCAATTCCCCAGTTGAAAAATCCAGGAAGTCCCGTACCGTGAACCCTGGGAACATTTAACTCTCCGTCCAAATTAGGTCACATTTTCAATTTTATACATTTCATTTGCATTTCAAATTTCAATTTCTTTGTTTTTTGAATTTGCTGGCGAGCTCAAAATTCCCCGGGTCATCGAAATCTTGCATTGTGCAAGGAATTTTGAAGGCCAATTTGGGACAATAAGTCACTATGCTCGAGTTCTTGGGGGCGGTATCCTTTGGCTAGAGGAACGATTGTCCGACTCTGCCTTTTCTTCGGACAATCGGTCCTCGAGCGCACCATTTTCGATTGATTGTGTAATCAATCAAACTCGATGATCCGACGCACTTGACCATTAAAATGCTTTTCCTCGTATCGACCCTCATCAATGAAGTTGTGCGATTTCATTGATGAAGATCAAGGAGGCGGATCCTGGGCGGGCTTTTGATCGAGCACTCAATCTATGATTGATGAACGAATCAAAAACGATTCATGACCTTTACCAATGAAATCATATGCTTGCTCTGATTTCATTGATATAGGTCGATCACGGGTTCTTTAAGGACTGTGGCCATTACGCGGCGTTACATTATGCTTATAATTATATGATTTAAAAGTTTTATTCTTGCTTAAATATTTGTTATAAATTTATTTTACATGTAAATTTTTTAATGAATTAAAATATATTTTAATAATATATTTTTTATATTATATTCGCAGCAATAAATATTATAATTTAAAGATATTTAGAAATAGTAATATTATTAAGTATTAACAAATTTTGTGCCAGCAGTTGCGGTTATACAAAAAATACAAATGAATTTTATTAGATAGTTAAATTGATTAAATTAATTATATTAAAATTAAATTTATTAGGTGAAATTTTAAATTTATAATAATTTATTTTAAAGACTAATTGAAGCTAGAAAATTTTAATTTTAAACTAGGATTAGATACCCTATTATTTGAAATATCAACAGATAGTCTATAGTAGTAATAGTTATGTTCTTAAAACTTAAAGAATTTGGCGGTATTTTAGTCTATTCAGAGGAACCTGTTCTATAATCGATCGTCCACGTTGGATTTTACTTAAATTTGTATATCAACATGTATATCGCCGTTATCAGAATATTTTATAAAAATAACAGTTTTCTAAATTTTTAATCAAATAATGATGTCAGATCAAGGTACAGTTTATAGTTAAGTAGAAATAAAATACAATAAAATTATTTAAGCGGAAATAAAAATGAAATATTTTATAGAAGGTTGATTTGATAGTAAAATTATAGTAGATTATTAATTTGATTATAGCTCTAAAATATGAGCACATCGCCCGTCGCTCTTATTATAAAGATAAGATATGTCGTAACATAGTAAATGTACTGGAAAGTGTATCTGGAATGACAATTTAAAGCTTATTTAGAAAAGTTTTTCATTTACATTGAAAAGATATTTGTGCAAATCAAATTAAATTGATATATAATTTATTAATTAATATTTTTATACAAGTTATTATTTTTATTAAAAATAACTATAATTTTTAATGTTTTAGTATAGTATGTAGAATAAATAATTTTTATTATAGTAAATTGAAATATATTGAAATAAATTGAAAAATTAATATTTGAAAAGAAAATTTTATTTATTATACCTTGTGTATCAATGGTTTATTAATTAACAAATAATTAATTTTATTGTTCTCGATTTCAAAAGAATAAATAAGTTGTATAAATTTATGTATAAAAATAATTTATAATAGTTTATTAGAAATGAAAAGTTAATCGCTTTGATGGTATCTAGTTTTTTAAGAAATGAATTTAATTCAGTTATTTTCAATGTATTAATTTAATTATTTAATTTAATATTTAAACATAATAATATTTTATGGGGTAAGCTGTAAGAAAATAATTAAAAATTATTTAATTTATTAATAAATATATGCTTATAAATAGCAATTATTATAATATATGTTATAATTTATTTTATAAAATTACTTATTTAACTTAATTTTAATTTTTTATTAAAATATTTATTTTAATGTTAAAAATGAATTAATAATGATAAAATTAATATATAATTAAATTTGTATAACTATAATGAATTGATAATTTTATATAAGGAATTCGGCAAATTTTGTATTCGGCTGTTTATCAAAAATATGTCTTTTTGTAATTTATTTAAAGCCTAATCTGCCCACTGATAATATTGAAGGGCCGCGGTATTTTAACCGTGCAAAGGTATGTAGCATAATCATTCGTTTTTCAATTGAAAGCTTGTATGAATGATTGGACGAAATATAAGCTGTTTCATATAAAATTAAATAGAATTTTATTTTTTAGTTAAAAAGCTCAAATAAATTTAAAAGACGAGAAGACCCTATAGATCTCAATAATTTATATATTTTATTTATATAGAAAATTCAAAATATTATAATTATAATTATTTTATTGGGGTGATAATAAAATTTAATAAACTTTTATATATAACTAGGGGGGCGCCCCCTGCTCGCTACGCTCGCCAACCCCCGTTGTTCGCTCCGCTCAATCTAATAGCCTGCGCATGGAGCTATATATACAGTAGCATTGTAAGTAAAAAGGTTAGTTAGTTCAGACTGTAGTAGATATCATTTCAGCTCATTTTGTACGTCAAAGTACATCTATATTGAATGAGGCCCTATCTATAATTTTCAAAAACCTTGCGGGTGTGGTTGCGGATCTTAAAAGATCTTAAAATTTTCTCATACAAAATACTTTTTGTAAAAATTCTTTCATCTTCTGCCAAATGACATCAGAAATACATATAAACACGCAATCGGTTAAACGATCTAACTCTACTGGCTACAACATACAATTAACGATGAGAAAATATAGGTTGTTTGAGTAAGATTCCTGATTTTTGAAACGTTTGCCCCTGGGATTTATTTATTGTCATCGCAAAAGCCAGAATGACGGGAAGTTGAGTTTCTTGAAAAGGAAAAGGCAAAAATACGTCACACGTGTCGAAATACGTGTGTTTCGGAAAACTCCTGCTAAAATCTCACAATCCAAAAAATTTTCTTTTGCATTTGAACTAAACGAATAGGTGTACCATTGACCAAGCAAGTCATGTCCTGTACACAAATTACGAATAAGTAAAAGTATGCAATTTGGTTTTTAAAATAAATTTGTGGGATCGGGAGCCAACTTACATCAACTGAGTTTAAAAATTCTACTGGAAAATTATTTTGCTCTCTATAATCATCACTCAAGATTTTATCGGAACTCAAATATATTCGTTTCTCTCCGGCCTGTGATAGATTCTGTTAGAGATTTCTGCATCAATGAAAGTACAGCCTTCATATTTGGGAGCTAATGTAACCGAATTGAGAATATCGTTAGACTTTATGGTTTCAGATACATTGCCATAAGTATCTGGAATCACGAAGTTGCAGCTAACTAAATGGGAAGGGATTTCAATAACATCTTGGCTGTAATCTGGAAATGTGGGTAAGGTTCCATTACCAAGAGATTTAAGAAATTCAACGAATTCAATCTCATGAGGTAAAGCTTTCATGTTTTGAGTAAAAGTTATTTTGTGGAATTTTGAAATTTTGGACCATGAAGTAAGGCAATAAGTGGTATCTCAATAAGTGGTACACGTGTACCGTGAGATGTAGGTGGCAATATTCGTCAAAAATCTCCACAGAGTAAAATAGTCTTATATCCGAAAAGTTTAGTTGGAGTACCGAATGAATCGTTTACTGAAAAAAATTTCCTAAATAGCTAATAAAGCACGGTTATATGAATCATTTTCTGAAGAATTTCTTAAAACGTCTTCACACCTGAATATTTTGAATTCATTACACAAATCTAATGCATTTGTAGAAACGTTCATACCACAAATAGGATATGGCAAATAACTCTCTTAACTGCTGAGAGGACTAACACTCTTTTACTTCTAATAAATATTCACGCCACTCTCCATAATTTCATGCGACACGTCGTGCATGTGCTGAAAATGTGCAGTAAATAATGTTCCCAACAGTACCCAAATCCTGATGGGACATAAAACATAAAATAATGTAGCAAAAGCTCTACTACTTCCTCTTTGAGGTTTTTTTGGTTTCTTTTCTTTATCTACCTAAATATAATGTATCGGCGTCTCTGTATATAGAAACTCGGAAGAACTAATTCGATTGATTTCATAGAATGCATTCAATTTTGTTCTTCTGTGAATTGTAAGAGCTTGCTGAACATTTCCTTTCCTAAAGACTACATTTTGCCGGTGAGGCAAGTAACATTCAAGTCGAACTATAATATATTACGTAACTGGTAATGCATTGGATACTCATTCATGCGCCAATTAGCTTCCGTAGATCCAACATAGTGACCGGACAAAGAGCTATTGATTTCATCTATATAAACTTTGCCCTCAACTCCACCTCAAACTCTTGCAAACTGTAATTAGGCCCAGACGTAACTGTGCCAAGAACTTCCACATTTAAGTAGCAATCAAATTTCGCTAAAAGATATGGATTTTAAGGAACAGCATAACGGCTGTCAACAGAGTGGCCACGAAAGTCAACTGTTATACCATTAACACGGCGCATCTAACATTGCCCTGAGTTGTATTGTAAAAGTCCTTAGAAACGCTTTTGCTGCATTTACCATCTCTGATACAGACGGGGATACGATTCAATAAACCACATGAATCGTGGTGGTTTTTAACTAAATTATGAAGTTGTGGGAAATACATTGTATATTGTAAATAAAATATATCTGGAATTTTCGTACAAACGTACCAACCTTCATTTCCTACCTTTTCTTTTTTCTCTAAATTGAGATTTTAAGGGCGAGCAGACAAAAGTTTGGAAATATGATATAATTTCAGATTTTCAATTTTAAACAGTTTTTGGCTCGTAGCGGCTAAATCAAGCATTCTGGGGGGTATGACCAACCCCTATTATTTTTGCATTTCCCAACTTTTGGCCATATATTATATTTCTCTAATTAATGTTTTAAATGTGGGTCCATACAAAAGTTAGAAACATGATAAAATTCAGACTTTCGTTCGCTTTCCATAAATATTCGTGAAAGATAACTTCGCGTTTTCTAGAAATAACTGTAAAATTGTGATTTTCTATATTTTTTGAAATAAAATTTGCATATATTTTTATCAAATTAGCAAAAAACAATGGTATAAATAAACGATGGCCTTAAATTTGTCTGTGGTAATGCATCCATATTATTGTCTGTGGCCATATGTTCATTGTTTCGGCTTTTGCCTGGAAGAATGCAATTTTATTAGTATAAGATTGCTTTCTTTCAGGCAAAAAGCAAAACAATGAACATATCAATATTGTCTGTGATATGGCTGCATTTGCCCCTCACATTATCATTGGCATAGATATAAGGTTTGAGTGAAAATAATGCACGTATTTGGCATAAATGGTTGTTTATTCAGTCGAACGTATGATCTATGCAAATGATAATGTTAAATAAGTATGTTCTATATATTAGTTTTTTCGTAGAGGAATGCAATTATATTTTAATTCTTTTGGTTTGTGTCACCAGTAGAAGATTGAACCATTTGGTTTGATTTTCGACTAATTTAGTACTTGTTATGCATCGGGGACACAAACCAAAAATTCACATATGGTTGCATATTTCCAGGCAAAAAGTAAAACATTCACACTCACACATTCTTCCCAAAAGCATCATCTACGCTATACGTGTGCTCAATTCACACATACTATCCCATTGAATTTTTTAATTTCAATTTAAAATTAAACTAATTTATAATTAAATTTAAGAAAAAAAATTAGGTGATGCACATAGAGGAAAAACTAATCTTTCGAATGGTATAATTTTTATCCTGGTAAGTCCACCTGGTTTCCTGTAAAAGGGATAACAAAAAAACGTGTCGCCTATTTATATATAGATTTACACAAATTAATGAATAATTGATTCATTTTTAATGATTGATAAATTAAGTTACCTTAGGGATAACAGCTTAATTTTTTTAGAGAGTTCGTATCGATAAAAAAGTTTTCGACCTCGATGTTGGATTAAGAAATAGAATTGGGTGTAGAAGTTCAAAATTTTAGGTCTGTTCGAACATTGATTTCTTACATGATCTGAGTTCAAACCGGCGTGAGCCAGGTTGGTTTCTATCTTTATTAAATTATAATATTTTACCACGAAAGGACCAAATATTAGAAATATAAATTTTTTTAAATAGAATTTTTTAAATTTTAAACTATTTTGGCAGATTAGTGCAATAAATTTAGAATTTATGAATGTAATTTTTTACAAATAGTACTTGTTTTATATGGATTTAATTTTACCAGTGATTGGGAGTTTATTGTTAATTATTTGTGTGATAGTTGGAGTTGCATTTTTAACCTTATTAGAACGTAAGGTGTTAGGGTATATTCAAATTCGTAAGGGTCCAAATAAAGTTGGGTTACCTGGTTTACCTCAACCTCTTTGTGATGCAATTAAATTATTTACAAAGGAACAAACTTGTCCTTTTTTATCAAATTATATTTCTTGTTATTTTTCTCCTATTTTTTCTTTATTTTTAGCATTATTAGTATGAATATGTATCCCTTTAATAACTAAATTATATTCGTTTAATTTAGGGGTTTTATTTTTTTATGTTGTATAATTTTGTGAGTTTATACAGTAATGATTGCAGGTTAATCTTCTTATTATAATTATGCTTTATTAGGGGGATTACGAGCTGCTGCTCAAACTATATCTTATGAAGTTAGATTAACATTAATTTTATTATCTTTTGAATTTTTAATTGGAAGTTATAATTTATTAGGTTTTTGTTCATATCAAATATATATTTGATTTTTATTAATTGCTTTTCCATTAGGATTAGTATGATTTGCTTCATGTTGAGCTGAAACTAATCGAACTCCATTTGGTTTTGCTGAAGGGGAATCAGAATTAGTTTCAGGATTTAATGTTGAATATAGAAGAGGAGGGTTTGCATTTATTTTTTTAGCTGAATATGCCAGTATTTTATTTATGAGAATGTTATATGTGGTTATTTTTATGGGTAGAAATATTTTTGATTTAAGCTTTTATTTAAAATGAGTTTTTATTTAATTTTTATTTATTTGAGTTCGAAGAACTTTAACTCGATTTCGGTATGATAAATTAATATATTTAGCGTGAAAAAGTTTTTCCCCTTTTCTTTAAATTGTTTAATACTTTTATTGGATAAAAGATTTTAATTATGTCATAAATGTTATGAATTAATTTACGTAAAGTTAATAGAATATTTATATTCTATCTTATGTTTTCAAAACATATATTTAAAGTTCAAGCTCATTAACTATTTTAAAAATTAATTAAGAATGGAGTCTCATCATTTAATAATTAATGGGTGAATGAAATAATATAAGAAGTATAAAATAGTTAAAATTTGTCCAATTTAAATGTCAGGGTCTTCTACAGGTCGTGCTCCAATTCAAGTTAATAAGATTACAATTGTTACTATACATCAGAATAAAATTTGGCTAATTGGGTAATTTTGGATTCTTCGAAATTTTCTTAAATGATAAAAAGGTAAAATTATTAAAATTGCAATTGGAGCAACTAAAGCAGTTACTCCTCCAAGTTTATTAGGAATTGAACGTAAAATAGCATAAGCAAATGAGAAGTATCATTCAGGTTGAATGTGAATTGGGGTATCTAGCGGGTTTGCTGGGATAAAATGATCGGGATCTCCTAATAAGTAATGGTCGCATAGAGTTAATAAAGTTAAGATTATAATTATTACAATAAATCCTACAATATCTTTAAAGGTAAATTAAGGATTAAATGGGTTAGTAGATCCTATTTGGTGAAGAAATATTAAATGAATTCAAACTTCTACTGTATAATGTAAAGCAAAAAATAATCTAGTTAAAATTTGAATGATTAAGCATAATGCTAATAAAAGCCGAAATTTCATCATCGTGAAATATTTGCAGGTACTGGTAAATCTACAAGGGCATTACTTATGATTTTAAATAGTTGGTGTTCATGACGTAAAGGTTTATTCATTAGTTAATTAATATATGGTGCGTAAAGGGCCATAAAAATATTGGTAATTCTTACAACAGCAATTAAAGTTAATAATAAATGATTAATTAAAATTAAAGTGATAATATTTGTAGGGAAATTATATAATTTACTTAATCTAATAGAATTTTCTGTAATATAAGATATTAATTGAGGAATATTAGTTATTTCATTATTAAAAAAAATGTAGTTAATGATTTGTCAGTAAATAAAAAGCATATTATAGTAATTATAATTAAGTAGATAATCTTAATGTCAATTTTATTGATAGGGAAAATATTTCATTAGATGCTAATGAAGTTACATAAATAAATAATACAAGTATACCTCCTAGGAAAATTAAAAATAAAATTTATGAAAATAAAAATGTTTTAGTAAAAAGGCCTGTTAGTAAACAAATTAAAAATGTTTGGATTAATAGTAATAAACCTATTGCTAATGGGTGACTTATTTGAAGAAAAATTTATATAGAAATAATGGTAATTATGTATAGTATAATTTGATAAATATCAGAAAATAGTGTAATTCAAATATTAATTTTGGGGATTAATGATAAAATTAGAAATAGAAATTTCTTTTTTCCTGAAGTTTTAAAGGAAGTGTTTCTTATTTTTGATTTACGAGGCCAATGTTTTTAATTAAACCTTTAAAACTAATGTTAGTATTTATTTAATGAAGTTTACATTTATTTATATTTATTATTGGGGTAATAGTTTTTGTTTCAAATCGAAAACATTTATTATCAACTTTATTAAGATTAGAATTTATGGTATTAAGTTTATTTTTATTTATATAATTTTGAAATATATTTTAGAATAGTATTTTTAACATTTTGTGTTTGTGAACGGCCTTTAGGGCTATCAGTTTTAGTCTCTATAACTCGAACTCATGGAAATGATTATTTTCAAACTTTTAGAACTTTACAATGTTAAAATTTTAATTTGCAATTTTTTGTTTATTTTTAATTAGTTTTATAAATAAAATATTTTGAATGGTACAAAGAATTTTATTTATATTATCTTTTTTATTTATTGTAATAAATTATAGAAGAAATTATTTTTTAAATTTAAGTTATTTTTTAGGATGTGATATAATTTCATATGGATTAATTTTATTAAGTTTTTGAATTTGTTCATTAATATTATTAGCAAGTGTATTAGTTGAAAAATAAAATAATTATAGAAATTTTTTTGTTGTTAATATTATGTTTTTATTATTATGTTTATATTTAACATTTAGAAGAATAGGATTATTTCAGTTTTATTTATTTTTTGAAAGAAATTTAATTCCCACTTTATTTTTAATTATAGATTGAGGGTATCAACCTGAACCAAGCTGGAATTTATTTATTATCTTACACTTTATTAGCATCTTTACCTATATTAGTAGGTATTTTTTATTTATATAATGATTGTAATTCAATAAATTTTTATTTATTAAGAAATAAAGGATATATAAATGAATTATTATATTTATGTATAATTTTAGCTTTTTTAGTTAAAATACCAATATTTTTTGTCCATTTATGATTGCCTAAAGCTCATGTTGAAGCTCCTGTATCAGGGTCAATAATTTTAGCGGTTATTTTATTAAAATTAGGGGGATATGGATTATTACGTGTATTTAATTTTTTATTAAATATTGGGTTAAAGCTTAATTTTATTTGAGTTAGAATTAGATTAGTTGGAGGATTTTTAGTTAGATTAATTTGTTTACGACAAACTGATTTAAAAGCTTTAATTGCACTAGGGGGGCGCCCCCTGCTCGCTACGCTCACCAACCCCCGTTGTTCGCTCCGCTCATTCTAATAGCTCGCGCATGGAGCTATATATACAGTAGCATTGTAAGTAAAAAGGTTATTTAGTTCAGACTGTAGTAGCAATCATTTCGGCTAATTTTGCACGTCAAAGTACATCTATATTGAATGAGGCCCTATCTATAATTATCGAAAACCTGGGATTTATTTATTGTCATCGCAAAAGCCAGAATGACGGGAAGTTGAGTTTCTTGAAAAGAAAAAGGCAAAAATACGTCACACGTGTCGAAATACGTGTGTTTCGGAAAACTCCTGCTAAAATCTCACAATCCAAAAAATTTTCTTTTGCATTTGAACTAAACGAATAGGTGTACCATTGACCAAGCAAGTCATGTCCTGTACACAAATTACGAATAAGTAAAAGTATGCAATTTGGTTTTTAAAATAAATTTGTGGGATCGGGAGCCAACTTACATCAACTGAGTTTAAAAATTCTACTGGAAAATTATTTTGTTCTCTATAATCATCACTCAAGATTTTATCGGAACTCAAATATATTCGTTTCTCTCCGGCCAGGCTGTTAGAGATTTCTGCATCAATGAAAGTACAGCCTTCATATTTGGGAGCTAATATAACCGAATTGAGAATATCGTTAGACTTTATGGTTTCAGATACATTGCCATAAGTATCTGGAATCACGAAGTTGCAGCTAACTAAATGGGTAGGAATTTCAATAACATCTTGGCTGTAATCTGGAAATGTGGGTAAAGTTCCATTACCAAGAGATTTAAGAAATTCAACGAATTCAATCTCATGAGGTAAAGCTTTCATGTTTTGAGTAAAAGTTATTTTGTGGAATTTTGAAATTTTGGACCATGAAGTAAGGCAATAAGTGGTATCTCAATAAGTGGTACACGTGTACCGTGAGATGTAGGTGGCAATATTCGTCAAAAATCTCCACAGAGTAAAATAGTCTTATATCCGAAAAGTTTAGTTGGAGTACCGAATGAATCGTTTACTGAAAAAAATTTCCTAAATAGCTAATAAAGCACGGTTATATGAATCATTTTCTGAAGAATTTCTTAAAACGTCTTCACACCTGAATATTTTGAATTCATTACACAAATCTAATGCATTTGTAGGAACGTTCATACCACAAATAGGATATGGCAAATAACTCTCTTAACTGCTGAGAGGACTAACACTCTTTTACTTCTAATAAATATTCACGCCACTCTCCATTTCATGCGACACGTCGTGCATGTGCTGAAAATGTGCAGTAAATAATGTTCCCAACAGTACCCAAATCCTGATGGGACCTCGAACATGAAGCAAAATAGTCTCAAATGGAACATCTCAACATAAAACATAAAATAATGTAGCAATAGCTCTACTACTTCCTCTTTGAGGTTTTTCGATTTCTTTTCTTTATCTATCTAAATATAATGTATCGGCGTCTCTGTATATAGAAACTCGGAAGAACTAGTTCGATTGATTTCATAGAATGCATTCAATTTTGTTCTTCTGTGAATTGTAAGAGCTTGCTGAACATTTCCTTCCCTAAAGAGCTATTGATTTCATCTATATAAACTTTGCCCTCAACTCCATCTCAAACTCTTCCAAACTGTAATGGGGCACAGTCGTATCCCTTATTAACATATTTGTGCATATATTTTAGGCTCTTAACTGTGCCAAGAATTTCCACATTTAAGTAGCAAATAAATTTCGCTAAAAGATATGGATTTTAAGGAACAACATAACGGCTGCCAACAGAGTGGCCACGAAAGTCAACTGTTATACCATTAACACGGCGCATCTAACATTGCCCTGAGTTGTATTGTAAAAGTCCTTAGAAAAGCTTTTGCTGCATTTACCATCTCTGATACAGACGGGGATACGATTCAATAAACCACATGAACCGTGGATCATGTGGTTTTTAAATAAATTTTGAAGTTGTGGGAAATACATTGTATATTGTAAATAAAATATATCTGGAATTTCCGTACAAACGTACCAACCTTCATTTCCCTCTTCTTTTTTCTCTAAATTGAGGTTTTAAGGGCGAGCAGACAAAAGTTTGGAAATATGATATAATTTCAGATTTTCAATTTTAAACAGTTTTTTGCTCGTAGCGGCTAAATCAAGCATTCTAGGGGGTATGACCAACCCCTATTACTTTTTCATTTCCCGACTTTTGGCCATATATCATATTTCTCTAAATTATGTTTTAAATGTGGGTCCATACAAAAGTTGGGAAATATGATAAAATTCAGACTTTCGTTCGCTCTCCATAAATATTCGTGAAAGATAACTTCGCGTTTTCTAGAAATAACTGTAAAATTATGATTTTCCATATTTTTTGAAACATAATTTGCATATATTTTTATCAAATTAGCAAAAAACAATGGTATAAGTAAACGATAGCTTTAAATTTGTCTGTGGTAATGCATCCATATTATGGTCTGTGGCCATATCTTCATTGTTTTGGCTTTTGTCTGGAAGAATGCAATTTTATTAGCCAACGGTTGCCTTCTTCCAGGCAAAAAACAAAAGAATGAACATGTGAATATTGTCTGTAATATGGCTGCATTTGCCCCTCACATTATCATTGGCATAGATATTAGTTTTGAGTGAATAGAATGCACGTATTTGGTTTGGTTGTTTATTCAGTCATACGTATAAATGGTTGTTTATTCAGTCATACGTATGATCTATGCAAATGATAATGTTAAATTAGTGTGCTATATATAATTTTTTCATATGCAATCATATGTTGCATGAGGAATGCAATCATATGTTAATTCTTTTGGTTTGTGTCACCAGTAGAAGATTGATTCATTTGGTTTGATTTTCGACTAATTTAGTACTTGTTATGTATCGGGGACACATACCAAAAATTCACATATGGTTGCATATTTCCAGGCAAAAAGTAAAACATTCACACGCACACATTCTTCCCAAAAGCATCATCTACGCTATACGTGTGCTCAATTCACACATACTATCCCATTGAATTTTTTAATTTCAATTTAAAATTAAACTAATTTATAATTAAATTTAAGAAAAAAAATTAGGTGATGCACATAGAGGAAAAACTAATCTTTCGAATGGTATAATTTTTATGCTGGTAATTCCACCTGGTTTCCTGTAAAAGGGATAACAAAAATACGTGTCGCCTATTTATATATAGATACTCATCAGTAGCACATATAGGAATCGTGTTAAGAGGGTTAATAACATTAACTTGTTGAGGATTTAGAGGTTCATATACTTTAATAATTGCTCATGGATTGTGTTCTTCAGGTTTATTTTGTTTAGCAAATGTATCATATGAACGGTTAGGAAGCCGAAGTTTATTAATTCATAAAGGGTTATTAAATTTTATACCTAGAATAACATTATGATGATTTTTATTGAGTTCAGCTTATATGGCAGCTTCACCAACTTTAAATTTATTAGGAGAAATTAGATTATTAAATAGAATTATTAGTTGATCATGAATATCAATATTTATAATTGCATTATTGTCTTTTTTTAGAGCCACTTATACATTGTATTTATATTGTTATAGTCAACATGGGAAGCTATATTCTGGTATATATTCAAGCAGAGGAGGGTCATTACGTGAGTATTTATTAATATTTCTTCATTGATTTCCTTTAAATTTATTAATTTTAAAAAGTGAATCATTTTTTTTATGATTATATTTAAATAGTTTAGTATAAAATATTGATTTGTGGTGTCAATGATATGAATTTATTGATTTTAAATCGTGAAATATTTATCAATTTGTGTAATTAGATTTATTAGTTTTGTTAGAATTAGTATTATATTATTTATTTTAAGAATTATTGATCTTATGCGTCGACGAAATATGAAACCTTTGTAACCAAACTCCTGCTAGACCGTTTGATCAATCGATCTGAAATTTTACATACTAATAGTATTTTCGACGGTGAGTGCTAACATTTATTTTACAACGTTTTTATTAGGTCGCTTTCTTGTCTGTCTGTCCGCCTGTTCGGGTGGAATCTTGCAATTGGTTTTAAACTAACTTTCCGATGAGCTACAGGCTTGAAACTTTAAACATAGCCCAGAACTGGAAGACAATGCAATATTATATTAAAAAAAAAAATCCATTTTAAAAAAAAAAAAAGATAAAAGCAAAAGCCCGCTTAGGGGAGATATCCTATAAACGGACATTTTTAATCAACGGACAATATTTTTGGGGCCAAACAATTCCAATTTTGTTAAGTAACGGATCTCTCTTGATAGGACGCCGCCGTAATCCGACGCGGGCAGAATCTCGTTTCATTATTTTATTGAAATGCCCGTATGAACTGACATAAAACGAAGTTTGTGTATGAAAAAGTACCGTTCGGTTCCTTAGAAAAGTCCTTTAAAACCAAAGCATTTGGCGTTATTCGGAATATGCCACACAATTTCTTTGCGTTCTAAGCATATCAGGCGAAAAATGAGTGAAATTGAATCAAATCTTTAACTTTGAAGGAAAAGATTGAATTTGTAGTAATTGGGGAAAGGAATACACGAAAAAACATTCGGAGATGGGGCCAACTCCCATGAAAAACACGGTTATTTTAAAACTGAGGAACTTAATATAGTCAAAACAGGTTATGACCGATACTCAAATTTCAATTTTGCAATGGGGCATTCGCTTTAAACGGACAAAATTGAGGGAATCATGCTTGAGATGTTTTGCCATCTAAGGTCTCTCCATTAATATCCTCGATATCCTCCATCCTCCAAAGTGGCCACTAGCAAGAGTAGTTGATCTTCATACAGAACCTGATGGATTGACGAGCGTCGTTACGGTGAAAATAGCTGTATCTACATTTAAGGGGCCTATATTAAAATTGAATCCATTACCTGTAAAAGCAGACCCACTTTGAAGATGTTCGGTGTGAACGAACGGTGGCAGAATGGTCATATTCCTTCCAATCTTAGCGTGCTCAGCACCAGCAATGCTTGGCAAGGCAGATGCGTGGTTCATTTATCTTCAAGGAAAAAGGTATCGTAGAAGGCGCTTGAAGTAGGACTGCTATGATTTTTTTACAATTGCATTCTGCTTTCAGTTTGGTTTTGGAAATTACGACTTTGTTGTCTAATTTGACTTTCTTTGAATAAATTGGTGTAATTTACCATTGCTGTTTTTTTTGCTAATATTTAATTGATTAATTGGGGCTAGATAGGTGTTAGGTCATAACAAAAGGATTACGCTGCTAGCAATCCACTTAAGTATTGGTAAGTTCCTCAGTGCTTTGGCACAAATGACGAGCGCGCTAAAGACACTGTGGCACTGATTCGGTCAACAACAAATGGAGGCAAGATCTATTAAGGCTCTGACATGGGCCGTCTGCTTGAGTGATTCATTTAGGTAACCCAGGCTGGAACTAGAATCCTCATTCCGGGTTGGACCTTGAAGAGTTCAAAGAGTGTTTTGATTTTGAAGTGTCCAAAGTGTTTATGTGTTTGAGCCTTAAAGTATTGAGACTATTAAACGGTTTAAGTATGCATGGCTGGGTACTGCCAGTTTTTTCCATAATTTATGCCTAGGCCGCGTAGAGCAGAGACATATTCAAAAGATTCTTTGAGTTTGAATCCTGAACAGTCGGGGTCTTTAGCGTGCAACGCAGTTAATGAACTGTCACTGTTGTTAGATAAATGGTTTAACAACGTTGCTTTCTACAACCAGAATATATTAAAGTTCAAAAGTTTAGGTTCCTAACCCCATACAGATTGTGACAATTTCTACGATGGTCAAGAAGACAGCCACCCAACGTAAGCAACGCCTAGAGAAGAAGAAGCAAAAACGACAAGAGCAGCTTCAACAGGAATCAGAAGCATGTAAGTCTGCAAGATTAGCCAAACGGCGTAGTGAAGCTGAAGAAGTTCCCGCAAAACAGCGCTGTGTCGATCGTGCAAATGCCAAGGAACGAATGGCTCAAACAAGATCGATCGAAACGATGGACACATATTCTTAACGACATGCGGAGGCAAGAGCCATTGAAACAGGCGATGCGCATACCTCTCGCCTTGCTAGTGACGCACTTCTTCATGCTCAAGCAAAAGCAAGTAACACGGCCGATGAGCATATCTTTTGTGTTGCTACTGACGCACTTCGTCATGCTAAAGCAAGAGCGATTGAGACTAAGGAAGCGCATGTCTCTAGACTGGAATCAGATCGATTGAGAAAATCTGAGCTAAGAGCTAGAGAGACAAGTAAGAAACGTGAAGCAGGACTACAACGTCAACGTCAGGCCTACGCTCAAAGGGTAACTGAGGCAGATTTTTACTCAACCATAAATACTTTTTGCGATATGTGCTGTGATATCTGCCAGAAAAAATACTACCCTCATCAGGTAGTGAAATATCATTTAATTTCGCCAAAGCCATACTTGCCATCGGAACTTTCCTCTAAAAATGTTTTGCTTGTTTGCCATCGATGCAATACGCACTTAAAGAGCTCAAAATGTTATGCTCCATCCAAGGCGTATTGGAATAACTTGCTTCCAGGTGATGTTCCCGATGAAATTGCGGTACTATCCGAATCAGAACGACGTTTGCTTCAGCGCATCATTCCGTATGTCAAAGTGATCAAATTTCAAGGAAGATTTGGCCAATACGGTTTCAAAGGACATGCAACATTATTTGCTCTGGATATCTTTGAATTCAGCGAAATGCTACCCGAAATGCTTCCTCGATCGAGCACAGATGTAGGAGTTGTTGTAGTGACTGAAACTCTGGAGAACTTGAATGTATCCAGAGATTATAATATTTCACCGGAACGTGTCTACGAGGCACTTGATTGGCTTACTGCAAATAACCCACTCTACAAGGATGTAAGAGTTAATCGATTTGCGCGATTTAATACGCAGGATATCATCCGAGTTATACCAGCTCAGCAGCAACGACGAAGTGAACCTGATAACCGAGCTACCGATGGTTCAGCTCGTAGTGCCTACATGCGAATAAATGATTTATCGCGAATCGTGCGTGCTTCGTGGAACCAAGCAAATGAAAAAATTTTTTGATCCAGACATGCTGGACATCAATGTTTCACCATGATCGTGGCAAATTTAATTCGTGCTGTCATCCTACCACCGATCCAATGGGATACAAATGTTTTAAATGGAAACATGATTGAAGGCGATAGATTTCACGAATGCATTGATTGGGAAACTCAAAAACAACCAGGTGCCTTTCCAATTGATAATCGCGGCTATTTGGAGATCAGAAATCTTGATGTTGTAAGACATGACGTTCTGATGTTTGATAATGCCTTTGTCATTGAATATGACGATGTAAATGGCGCCTTCAATGGCAGTTTATGCGACAGGGAAAATGATGGAATTAGTTTCCTAAATAAACGTGCTTCGCTAAACTTACTGTTCGCCGAACACAATGTTGGAATTTTGATTGTTGCTGGCAGTGCATATGGTCTCATGTATTATAACAGCAAATTTTATTTCACTGATTCCCATTCATGTGGGCCAAAGGGAAAGAGTGGAGCACAAAATGGAAAAGCATGTGCCATCGAATGCGATACTACTGACGAGTTCCTTCGTATTATCCGCCGAACTGTGCATTCTAATGCCGGTACACAATTTTCAATAAATGTCATCAATGTTGTCGTCAAAGAAAGAGTTGTACCAATACAGCAATATTTAGAGGCGCATCAATCGGTTCAGGTAGATGAAGAAAATAAATTGCAACCAGAGCCTGTACAAACGTTTGTTCCTGTGCAAACATCTGTAATGGCGCCAATTCATCACGAGCAGCCAAATGTTAATGATGAATTCAAGGAAAGTAGAAACATCAATGAAATTGTTCGGAAAACTAAGGATAACATTGTGAATGTTGATCGAGAGCTGAAAGCCGAAGAATTCTCATGGTTCCATCTCATATGCCAAGAATGGCTTGAACGAAGAGCGCTCGGTAAAAATCACGCCATTAGATTATTTCCAGCAGCGAATTCTGGGCTTGGATACTCGTTTTCAAAGAAATGACTATTTATTTTATGCACTCTCCATGTTTGAATATCTTCGAGTGCAGTCGACAATCAATGCATGTGGGAGAGCTATACGAGGACAAGAAGGTGTTGTCGAGGACCTTCATTTACATTTAAGGAATCTGAGAGGATTGGCATCATATTGGCGAACAGCTCACAACGAATTGATTGCATTTATTCGTTGTCTTGGTCCTCCAACTTGGTTTATTACTTTGAGCTGTAATGACTTAAATTGGCTTGACATGCGCAAAGCTTTTTTGATTGCAGATGGAAAAGTGATCGATTTTTGGACACGAATTGAGTTTCAGAATCGGGGCAGTCCACATGTCCATCTTGTCGTATGGATTGAAAACGCTCCATCTTTTGAAATTCCAAAAGGACATGCGTATGCCGACCAACTGATTTCATGATTTGTTTTTCCTCGTGAGCCTTGTCAACGAACTCGTATTGTGCCGCCGAGTTCTGAAGAGTTCATTCGAAATGGAGGACGATTCTGCACTTTGAAACGGACAACGAATGAAAAATGGGTCAATAATTATAATGAGCAAATTCTTATGTTTTGGAATGCAAATATGGACAAACAGTCATGCGGATCAAATGAATCCATTGCCCACTACATCGCCAAGTACATTTCAAAGACGGAACCAGCAGATGTAAACAAAGATGTCGCTCAAGCTATTCGTCAAATTCGTCGCGAAGAAGCTAACATTGCAAGAAAGATCTTCAAATCATGTATGCGGATTTTGAAAGAGCGACAAGTTTCCGCACCAGAATGTGTTTATCGACTCTGCCACCTGCCACTTCATTCAAGTTCAAGAAAGTCAGTATTCTTAAATACAAGAAAGCCCGATCAACGATATCGAGTGCTGAAATTTGACGACAATAAAGCAGTTGGACTTTGCTTAAACATATTTGAACGATACGCAAATAGACCAAGGCCACAAGAGCAAGGTTATGTTTTCCTAAACATGTGCTTATTTGAATTTGCAATGAATTTTGAGCCATTTTATACAAAGAAAGCGGGAAATAGTGAAGAAAGCATTGATGCAGAAAAAGAAGAGCAACCAACAAGACGAAGACTCATCAAGCTGGCAAACAACACCAAAATGGTAATTAGAAATGTTCAAGCTGTTGTACGGGTGCCATTCTTTCAAATGCAGACTGATCCGGAAAATTATTTCTATAGCTTACTCGTACAATATATACCATTTTACTCGGAAGACGAATTGATTGATGAGCATAACAATGCACGGGAGGCTTTTCTTGCTCGAAAAGATCAATTGAGGTAAAAATGTTCATACCTCGAAATACATCGTGCAAGAGACAGACAACTTGAAACTGCATTCAATCAGGCACATGCTTTCAATCTTCTTGAAAACCCAGAAGAAATAGTTGCGGCAGAACATGAAAATGAATTTACCGAACAGGCGATGACAAACGAACAGTTCCAAAATGTATGTGGAGCAATGAATTTACGACAGCGACAACTATTGAACACCATTACTCGCAGTGTCCAGGAACAAATGAACGGAACTCCGAGACGCATCAGAATGTTTGTCACCGGAGGTGCTGGAGTTGGCAAAACATTCACTTTCAATGCACTAAAAGAACAGGTCAATCGCTGCTATGGTAACAAAGCAGTTAAAGTTGGCGTATTGACCGGTGTAGCTGCACGACTTGTTGGTGGAACAACGCTGCATAAATTGTTCAAATTACCAGTTGAGAAAGATGGGAAAATTGCAGGAAATTTGGTACCACTCACAGGTAACTATTTGAAAGTCATGCGAAATCAGTGGAAGGACGTCGAATTCCTGTTCATCGATGAGATTTCCATGGTTCCATACGAAATGATGTGCATGATTGATTCTAGATTGCGCCAATTGAAAAAGAAGGAAAATGAACCGTTCGGTGACATCAATATTATGGTTTTTGGAGATTTATTTCAGTTGCCACCTATCCGAGGATCCCAAGTATTCCACCAGCCTGCTAAATTCAATCCGGCAACTCATTTGTGGAGACTTCTGATTCTTGTGGAGTTAACGGAAAACATGCGACAACATGGCGACACAGCATTCGTCGATCTTTTGAATGCTCTACGCGTTGGTGAGTTAAAGGCCCCACATTTTTCTCTTTTGATGTCAAAAGTGTTGACAGAGGCATCTGGAGATTTTGATTTGGATAGAGCAATTCGCATATATCCAACTCGTGCACAAGTTGATGCACACAACACAGCCGTCCCTGAACACTATCGAGCCCAAGGAGTTAGAATTTTCAGAATTCGTTCTCAGGATGTGCTAGTGAATGCGACAAGTAACACCGACAACGTTAACATGGATAATATTGTGTCAGGGGATATAAACAAGACTGGAGGCTTACAAAAATTGTTGGAAATATTCAAAGGAGCGAGAGTGATGCTTCGCTCAAATATTAACGTAGAGCGAGGACTTGTCAATGGTGCAATGTGCACTATCACTGAAATTGTTTGGCCCTTATTCCGTCGCGATCAGATGTATGATACTGACATTCCATCGGTTCGTATCGACTTTGGCAGAGATGGAATTCATTTAGTCAAGCCGAAATCAGTACAGTTTCAAGCACTCAGAAACTATGGAACAATCGAGCAAACACAGCTCCCATTAATACTCTGCTGGGCCTGCACAGTCCATAAAATGCAAGGATGCACAGTGGACCATGCTGTTGTATACCTCGGATCTGCACTATTTGCCAAAGGACAGGCATATGTCGCATTGAGTCGTGTTAGATCATTGAAGGGATTAAGAATAGAGGAGCTCGATTGCTCAAAGCTTACTGACAAGGCACCATGCAATGAAGATGCAATGAAAGAGATGGAAAGAATGCGAACACTTGGAGTTATAGCACCATTATTTAATTATAATTAATTTGTTTTAATACGAAAAAAAAAATTTCAAACTGTAAAAAAAGAAACTAAAAAATTTTTAAATCATAAAAAAGAAAATTAAAAAACAGGCTGTTTGAAGTCAATTGGAAAATTTCACACTTACAAGACTAAAAAACAGAAAATAATTATTTAAATAAAAAAAATTTTTTAATATACAACGTTTTTAAAACGGACTAAAAAGTACAAAATAATTTATCCTATCCCAATAGAGATTTGCAACACCATACAGATCCCTTACTCCATACAGATTGTCCTGGAAATTTGTGATTGTGAATTTTTAATAACTATGAAAATACTTGTAAGATTTAAAACGAAAAACGTGGGGCGCATATAACTCATTGGCAGCTACTCCTTACACTTATTACCTTTATCTTTTGGATGCGCCCCACGTTTTTCGTTCTTAATCTTACAAGTATTTTCATAGTTATTAAAAATTCACAATCACAAATTTCCAGGACAATCTGTATGTAGAGATGTCTAATAGTAGAGATAAATTAATCGAATGAATTACTAAGAATTGTTTCATAACCTCAATATATATACTATTAACCATCATAAATAAACACATAGATTCACAAATATTATAAAAAACATAATACTAAAAATCTCATGATAACAAACAAGCCATGATTAATTATAGCAAATGTTAATTTAATAAATAGGAATCAAGTAATTTAAAAGTTTATTAAGTTTTAAAGGACTCAAGTAATTTAAAAGTTTACTTTTGATCAAATGCCAGGATGATATGAATAAAAATAGCATAAAAGAACACGCGTATTAATATTAACTATAGTATGCCAGTTGCAGTCGGAAATCCACTGCATACTCTGGAAATTAAAAGGCTCAAGTTTACAGGAAAATAAAAATTTTCATTGCTCGAAAGTATCAGTTGCAAGGTAACCGTAAGAATTTATTTTAAGACATCCGTCGACAACACATTTCAAAGGAAACAGATATGAAGCGAAATGCAGGAGTCTGAAACGATTCCAGTTAAAAATTATTACTGCATACTCTAGAAATTAAAGGACTCAAGTTTACTGGAAAATAGAAATTTCTTTTTTTTTATTTATTTCTTTTTTCACAACTATAATACGGAGAAGGAAAATACACATTTTCCACTATTTGGGAAGGTATACTCTTTCGAATGAGGTATCTAACATCATCATTGAAAAAAAAATTTTTTTGCCCTAAAAAAATCATGGACCATGGGCGAAATTTTTATGAAAAAATGTTTTGCTTCGTATCTTAATATTTTGTATCTCAAATACAAGTCTGAAGCTTAACAAATCTAAAACAGTTGATTTCAGGGTGATATACTAAATATTCCAGGAGATATCAATTAAATTATAAATATTTTCGAAAATCAATTTGAACTCGGAACTTTCTATAGCATTTTAATAAATCACAATGATTTCCAATTTATATAACAGCAATAAAGACTAATTAAGGTATTTATGTAGATATATTTGCAATATGATTCAAAATTATTAAAATATTCAAGTATAAAATGTAAGGACATAATTTATCCAAGACACAAATTAACCAAATTTCAATTACGAATTTTTCCACAACTGTGATACGTACAAGAAAGATACACGTAGAAATTATATGCGTGGGTTTGAGATACACGTAGAATTATATGCGTAATATAGATATACCTATGGCGTGCGTACTTTTTTGTCTCATGCTCTTATCAGAGCGTGAGCAGTGCATATGCGGGAGAGCGGGGTATTTTATTTGCAATAATTGCCACCAAATTTTACCCTACTCCAGTTACTATAAGGCAGAGTGTCTATATCTCGACCGCTCAGCTCAATTTTGTTTGCGACTTCGCGAACGCCACCTAGTTTATTTATTAAATGAATATATGGTATTTATTGAATTTGAAGTAGTTTCTTTATATTTTCTAGAGTTGTAATAACATTTTTGTTTGATTGAATAAGATTAATATTTATATCATTTGTGTTATTAATTTCTTCTTTAGTTATTTATTATAGAAAGGAGTATATATTAGCTGATTTAAATATTAACCGATTCATGATGTTAGTTTTAATATATGTTTTATCAATAATATCATTAAATTAGATATTTATTAGGAGGAGATGGGTTAGGGTTAGTCTCTTATTTATTAGTTACTTATTTTCAAAATGTCAAATCTTATAATGCTGGAATATTAGCTGTTTTATCAAATCGAATTGGGGATGTAGCTTTTTTATTATCAATTGCTTGAATATTAAATTATGTAAGTTGAAATTATATATTTTATTTAGAATTAATAAAAATAGAAAAGAGAATATCAATTATTGCTGGATTAATTATATTGGCTGCTATAACTAAAAGAGCTCAAATTCCGTTTTCTTCTTGATTACCTGCTGCAATAGCAGCTCCAACACCTGTGCCTGCTTGAGTGTCTGCTTGATTCATCAACTTTAGTAACTGCAGGAGTATATTTATTAATTCGATTCAATATTTTATTAATAGACCCATGAATTGGTCAGTTAATATTATTAATTTCAGGGTTAACAATATTTATAGCAGGAGTTGGGGCTTATTTTGAATTTGATTTAAAAAACATTATTGCTTCATCGACTTCAAGTCAGTTAGGATTGATGATAAGAATTCTTTCTATAGGATATGCTAACTTGGCTTTTTTTCATCTATTAACTCATGCATTATTTAAGGCTTTATTATTCATATGTGCAGGCTCCATCATTCATAATATAAATAATAGATAAGATATTCGGAATATAGGAGGGCTTACTTGTCATATACCATTAACATCTTGTTTTAATGTTGCAAATTTAGCATTATGTGGCATACCATTTTTAGCAGGATTTTATTCAAAGGATTTAATTTTAGAGGTTGGATCCATATCATATATTAATTTATTTAGATTTTTTTTATTTTTTTTTCAACGGGTTTAACAGGTTGTTATTCATGACGTTTAGTTTATTATTCAATAACTGGAGAATTTAATTCTAGATCAATTAATTAATTAATCAATTAATTTATTAAATGATGAAGGATGAGTAATATTAAAAGGAATGCTAGGATTATTAATTATGGCAATTATTGGGGGGATTATATTAAATTGATTAATTTTCCCTACACCTGATATAATTTGTTTACCTAGTTATTTATTAACATTATTTGTATGTATTGTTGGAGCACTAAAAGAATATATTATTTCTAATGTTTAGTTATATTTTATAAATAAATCATTAAGATATTATATAAGCAGAACATTCTTAGGTTCAACATGATTAATACCTTATATTTCAACTTATGGTATTATTTATTATCCTTTAAATTTATGAATTTTATCTATAAAAAATTTTGATCAAGAGTGATCAGAATTTTTTGGGGGTCAAAATTTATTTATAAATTTAAAAAATTGTTGTGGATTTAATCAAATTGTACAAAATAATAATGTAAAAATTTATCTTCATTCTAAAGCTCCTTGATTTCATTCATGGTATAATCCTAATAAAAGAATAGTAATAAAGAAGGTACTAGTAAATGATCAAATTATTATATTAGAAAAAATATAATATATATAGTAAAAAAAATTTTAAAGAAAAAGGAAGACGAGAAGAATTTTTTGGATCAAATCCACATTCAAATGGGGAAGATTTTGCTCGGTCAATAATAGATTTTTTTGATAAGATTGTTGCTAGTAATATAACTATTAAAGCAATAATTATAATAATTGAACTTATAATAAATAATGAAAAAATTATTTATACTAATATAATAATTAGTCCTTATGATTGGAAGTCATATATACTTTTATATTATATAAATATTAACCCCCTCATCAATAAATAGAGATATAAAGAATAATCAAACGACATCAACAAAATGTCAATATCAAGCGGCTGCTTCAAATCCAAAATGATGATTATTTGAGAAGTGATTATTTAAGTGACGAATTAAGCAAATTAATAAAAAAGATGTTCCAATAATAACCTGAATTCCGTGGAATCCTGTTGCTATAGAAAATGTTGAGCCATAAATAGCATCTGCAATTGTAAATGGAGCTTTAATATATTCATAACCTTGCAGGATTGCGGGATAAAATCCTAATAAAATAGTGAAAAATAATCCTTGAGTTGTTTGTGAATGGTTACCTTCTATTCAACTATGATGGGCTCATGTAACAGTAACACCAGATGATAATTAAATTGCTGTATTTAATAATGGAATGTGAAATGGGTTAAAAGAAATAATTTATATAGGAGGTCAATTAATACCTAATTCAATAGTTGGAGAGAGTCTACTATGAAAAATTGTTCAAAAGAATGAAATAAAAAAGAATACTTCAGAAATAATAAATAGAATTATACCTCATCGTAACCCTAAAGTTACAGGGCATGCGTGGAGTCCTTGGTAGGTTCCTTCACGAGAGATATCTCGTCATCATTGTGTTATGTTAAGATCAGGGATGGATTGAATTGGCGAGGCACGAGCCGTCTCAATCGCCGTCTTAAAAATGCTTTTTTGTTTAGGCGAGGCACGATGCCGATTTTTATTCGCCGTCTTAGAATGAAACTCAATGTTTCCTTATTGGAGTCTAATCCAGAACTGACTTTATTACAAAAATTGCTCTTATTTATACAAAACAAATCCTTAGACTAAGCATAATAAATTTTACAATTATGAAATAAATATTTTAAAGAACGTCGAACTCTGCAAGCATCAAAGCATCGAGTCATCAAAAAGGTAAATATTTGCAAAAATCATTTTTGGGTCAACCGATCAAAAGGTAGGTGTTCGAACTCAGGAAATATCGGAGTTGAGTAATTGGAACGTCGAACTCAGGGGAAAACATCAAACTCATCAAAAAGGTAAGTGCATTCGAATATCAAACTCATCGCATTTTCCGTTCGAGTATTGAACTTGGAGACATCGAAAGGTAAGTGTTGTGTTTTAATTTTAGTATACCTTTACAATTGGTATATAGTTAATAAAGTGATAATTGTTCCTAATGTAAATAGAGATATATTATATTGATGGAATCATTTTACTAAACCAGAAACTGTAGTTATAGCTCCAATAGCTCCAGTCATGAACTGTAATCTACTAAATGGAATGGGTGATTTGCATGAGTTGACATGAGTTTACTTCTCTAGAATATAAAGTTCTTAAGACAGCAAATACATAAGATTGAATGATAGCAACAGCTGTCATTAAATATAATAATGGCAATAAACTCATAAAAGAGTAAGATAATGAAGGTCCAGTATTACCTAATAAAGTTAATAATAAATGTCCTGCAATTATATTTGCAAATAATCGAACTGCTAGTGTTCCTGGTCGAATAATATTTCTAATCGTTTCAATGGAAACTATACAGGGTATTAAAATAGCCGGTGTTCCCTGAGGAACTATATGAGCAAATATATGTTGAGTGTGATTAATTAATCCGTAAATTATAAAACATAATCATAAAGGTAATGCTAAAGTTAAAGTTAATGTTAAATTTCTTGTATTTGTAAAGATATATGGAAAAATAAAATCATCATATTGAATAATAGCTGCTTAATCCTAGCTTAATGCGTTCTCACCCTACACTCATAAATATCCTCACACAACGATAAAAAACAACAATAACACGTGGGTGCTTGCACTAGCCCGATGACGTCATGGGAAAAACAAGTGCCACACAATAAATACGTGTAAATATGTTCCATCCACTGTGACCTCAACCGTTGTTATGGCGTTACCAGCTTCGTAGTTATTAGCGATTGAACAATGATGGTGTTTTGTAACACAAGAATGTTAGACTGGCTACCAATGTACATACTCAACGAGAAGAAAGACGTTTTCACGTCAAAAATAAACTTGTGATTTATCTATTCTGTGGCCCTTGCACGCCTCAACACAAGTCTCGGTGTAACAACTTGATTTGCTCTCTTCAACCTTACCCTTTTGAAAAGGAGTCTAAGAGGATTAGTTAGTGCTGAAAAACCCTAACCTATTACAACAAAGCACAGACAAAGGAGCCTGCGCTCAACATATGATGACCTCGAGGTGATTAAACGTCACGCGAATTTTAAATCGTTTATCGTCGCGGCAGTTCGTTAAAAACGTGAATGCTCATCATCCATTCATCAGGATAGCTGGCTTCTTCATCGCTGCTGCATCCCTAACTACATCATCCTCCGTTTCTGATGACAGTTTTCAGCAGCCAACAAGCACTCTAGACTTCTTTAGAAGAACTCACCAACCACCTATAAGATTCTTCCTTAATTGTTTGAAAAACACTTGGGATTGTTCCGCAGGGTTCCGCTCAGATCAAGCAGATCCCGTTGGAATGGAAGCAGAGGTAAAGTACTGGGAATGATGGAAATAATTATTCTGTTGAACTAATTTTATTTACGTCACTACGGTTACAGCTGTAACTATCTGAATTTTGCGGGGTTCTTATACCCATTTTGCAGTGCTACCGCAGCACTAAAAATGTCGTCACCTCAAACTTTCCCATCGGAATTCTTTCGATGAGGCAACACCTAACGAAGTCAGATCGATCTGCATTGGTTTGCAGATCGCATTGTAGGTGGGAGTGTCTCCAGACGATCGGTCGATGGACAGCGTGGGAAACTGGAGGCGGAGCCAAACAGTGGTCAGCGTGGGAACGGAACGGGAATGAAATGGAATGGGATGACCAGGGAAATAAAACCTTTTCTGTGCCTCAGGGGATTGAAACCTTTTCTTTTTCTTCGGTCCGAATGGGAAAGTTTAGTCTGTTTCGCTCATTGCTGCGCTGCATCATGTGGTACATTACACCCTCCCTCTTTTGGAAGAGAGGTTTTTCTTGTTTTGTTGAGAGCAAGGAGAATCTCTCTTCTGTACATGATTAACTTGGAATGTACCTTATATTTTTTTTTTTTGCTTTTAACATATTTTATTAACATTTTCATATATTCAACCTAATACTACTTGATCTGCACTGGTTATATTTGTCAAAAGTTATTACGAATTATTATATTTCCTTAATCTATTTTTATGTACGGTAATTAGTTTATTGTTTGAATCTCTAATAACACAATTTGGTTCGGATATATCGATTACTTCAAATGGTCCTTCAAATAGTGGATCCATTTTCCTTCTATTTTGTATTTTTATAAAAACTCGTTCCCCTCTCTTTAAGCGTAATGTGTTACGATCTTGATTTTCTGTATTTATTCTTCTGATCTTAGATTCTTGTAAATATTGTCTTGCTTTCATTACACTGGATTGTAGTCTATATTTTAGTTCTTTTGCATAGAGGTCATGATTATACATTGGTTCAGGACGTTTGTTTGGTATTTCCGTAAGTACCGAGGGAGTTTTACCGAGTATGAGTTCAAATGGTGTATACCCATGCACGGTGTTTGGAGTTGTATTGTAACAATACGCGTAATAAGGGGTCCAAGTGTCCCAATCGTCGTGATTTTCGTTCACAAAACATCTCAGATATTCGTTCAGGCATTTGTGATTCCGCTCTAAGGCTCTTATTGTTTCTGGATGTGCCGCAGTTGCAAACAGTTGGTTGATATGTAGGTACCCACATATCTATATATAAATAGGCGACACGTTTTTTTGTTATCCCTTTTACAGGAAACCAGGTGGACTTAACTGGATAAAAATTATACCATTCAAAAGATTAATTCTCCCTCTATGCATCACTTAATATTTTTACTTAAATTTAATTATAAATAAGTTTAATTTTAAATTGAAATTAAAAAATTCAATGGGATAGTATGTGTAAGTTGAGCACACCCATAGCGTAGATGATGCTCTTTGGAAGAATGTATGCGTGTGATTGTTTTGATTTTTGCCTGAAGATATGCAACCATTTGATGATTTTTGGTTTGTGTCCCTAATAAATGGCAAGTACTAAATTAGTTGAAAATCAAACCAAATGGATCAATCTTCTACTGGGGACACAAACCAAAAAAACAACATATAATTGCATTCCTCTACCACAGACAATAACTTACCAGATGTCGCGATCCCATACATGAGTGTGTACCCAATTTTTTCTGACGCAGTCATGAAATGACGGATGAAAATGACGCTGCAGGGTATGTGTTTTTGGTGACTGCAACGCTCATTCGGTCTCTAGAGACATTTTTAAATTTTTACGGAGTAAAAACCTGTTTTGAGCGAAATGGGAACCGGTTTTGAAGGAAATGGGTCATAAAGGTACCTACACACACAACCAAAGGGACTGTTGGCTATGTAGTGGTACATAAATTCGATTTTCGAGAATTCGAATCGAATTTTGTTTCCTTCCACTCCAGCAACAACAACAATCCCTTTGCTTTGGTAGAAACACTATTTAGGTTCATTGAACCCGTAGCAGGTGATTTTTAATTCAAAATTACATGTAAATTTATGAATTTTATGTTAAAAAACGTCATTATTTGCCGGACTCAAAAATTAAACAACTTTCTTCCGGTTTTTAGGGGGTTTTTCCGGTAAAAATTTGATTTTTTAACGGTTTTCCGCTCATAGCGGCTAAACTAAGCGTCCTAGAGGGTTCATATGTATGACCGACCCCCATTATTTTTCTATTTTCTACCTTTTATTCATACACTATTTTTCTCTAAACTGAATTTTTCAAGGTGTGCAGACAAAAGTTTAGAAATATGATAAAATTCAAATTTTGCATTTTTAGCAGATTTTGCCCCGTACCGACTAAACGAAGCTTCCTAGGAGGTTCATATGTACGACCGACCCCCATTATTTTTTTATTTTATAATTTTCTTTCATAAACTATTTTTCTCTAAAATGAGGTTTTGAAGGTGCGCGGAAAAAACCTGAGGAACATGATAAAGTTTAGATTTTGAATTTGTAACAGTTTTCGTAACGTAGCGTCTTAACTATGGATCCTCGCGGTCTTATATGTATGACTGTCTCCCACTATTTCGACATATCCTAACTTTCTTTCATACATCATATTCCTCTATCGTTAGTTTTTACAGGTGTCTGCATACAAAATTCAAATTTTGAATTTTTAACAGTTTTTCTCGTAGCGGCTAAACTAAGCTTCCTAGGGGGCTAATATGTATGCTTGAATCCCATTATTTTATCATTTCCTATCTTTTTGCTATGTATCATATTTCTCTAAATTGTGTTTTTAAAGGTATGCCCATAGAAAAGTTAGGGAATATGATAAAATTCTGATTTTTCCGCGTTTTCCGGAAGTATTCGTGGAAGTAAATCTCGCTTTTTCTGGAAATATCCATAAAATTTGCAATTTCCAACGGTTTTTGATATAAAATTTGCATATTTTCTTATCAAATTTACCAAAAACACTAATACACACAAAAATTTTCGTTTTCTGTACCAAAAACAGAAATTTTTGAGTGTATTTTTGTGTACGTGAGTAAATTTTACTCACCAATTGTACACATACACATGATTTTTGTTTGTATTTTTTTATTGAAAATTTCCGAAAATCCAAAAATCTATTTGCTTCGCGAAAATTTCTTTCAGCCCCCTTTCCCCTTATTGCGATGACCCTTTGCCATAATGACAATCAAACACCAGCTACAAGAAAAATTCGCTCTCAGAGCGCATTGTCTGTCCTTCAGACGTTGCAGTCGTTCCAAAGCACATACGTTCCATGCGTCATTTGTCTGCTCTTACGTGTCTGCTGTTGCAAAAAATTGGGTACGAAGCCATCTATGGGATCGCGACATCTGGATAGTTATTGTCTGTGCCTCTACGAAAAAATCAAAATATAGAACATAATTTTTTAATATTATCATTGGCATAGATCACACGTTCGACTTAGTAGCCTACCATTTATGACAAATACGTGTACTCCTTCCACTCAAACGTTTTATCTCTCCAAATAATAATGTGAGGGGTGAGGAGCAAATGCAGCCATATCACAGACAATAGGCGTATGTTCATTCTTTAGCTTTTTGCCTTGAAGAAGGCAATCTTTGGCTAATAAAATTGCATTCTTCCAGACAAAAGCCAAAACAATGAACATATGGCCACAGACAATAATATGGATGCATTACCACAGATAAATTAAAAGCCATCGTTTGCTTATACCATTATTTTTTGCTAATTTGATAAAAACATATGCAAATTTTATATAAAAAATTAGAGAAAGTCTTAATTTTAAAGTTATCTCTAGAAAACGCGAACGCAACTTTCACGAATATTTATGGAAAGCAAGCAAAATTCTGAATTTTATCATATTTCCTAATTTTTCTATTGACCCACATTTAAAAACATAATTTAGAGAAATATGATGTATGGCCAGAAGCTGAATGCTATATAAACTTCCTAGAATGCTTTGTTTAGCTGCTACGAGCAAAAAACTATTAAAAAAGTGTTGTTTATGAGGAAATTTAAGATCTTTTTGAGGCCTCATTCAATAAAGCTGTACGTTGACGTGCTGAAAGAGTTTAAATGATTGCTACTGCAGTAAATCACCTGTTTACTGACAACGCTACTGTATATGGAAAGCCATGCGCGAGCTATTAGAGTGAGCATAGCGAACGACGGGGGTGGCGAGCGTAGCGAGCAGGGTGCGCCCCCCTAGTTTCTTTAAATACCTGATTTTTATACTCCGTTCCCAAATCAGACTTAATGTAGCTCATTGGACCATATTTGAGAATGAACTCATTCACCACAGCTTTTGCTACGGTATTTGCTTCTTTGTCTCTTATGGGTATGACTACCACATACTAGCTTAGATCGCATTGTAATGTTATCGCGTATCTATTATTGCTATCAGTTTTGGTGAAAGATTCTACCGTGTCTATTGATACTACCTCAAATACCTTAACCGGCGTGGTTGTTAGCTGCATAGGTTCTTTAGTCTCGACCTGATGTTTGTTCCTTGAGCATTTTTCGCAATTATTTACGTGTTTCGCTATAGATTTTTTCATATTTCTCCAAAGATATATAGTTTTTAGTTTCTTATACATTCGGGCCTGTCCTAGATGTCCTCCTTTGCGTGTATTATGATATTGATTCAAACTGTCGACAATTTTTTCTTCATCTGATAAATGTATGAGCGACTTGTACAATTTTATTGAAACGTTTCTTTGACTGCAATTGCATATATCCTTGAATATAGCAACGCTTACATAATTAAAAATTTCACTTTCTGTAGAAAGTTTCAGGGTCTCGGTCTGAACTTCATAATAAATTTCTTCATCCAACCTTCGGATTTCACGCTCTAATGCGGATTCCATGGATTCATTTATATTTCTTCTAAATAACCGCTTTATTAGTACTGACTTGCTATCCTGTATTAGGATGTTTAGTTCATTCGTGGCGCAGCTGTTCGCCATGAACTTTAATTCTACTATATTTTTTAATGATTCGGACGGAGATACCTCTAGCACTCGCAGTGTCTGGTTGGTTCTTTCGATTTTGACGTCCTCGCCCTTGTTTTAACTTGTAGAACACTGACGTTCTTTAAATCCTCTATATCGATTCTAGATAATGCATCTGGTCCACTGTTTTGCTTCCCTTTCACAAATTCTACTGTGAAATCGTATTCCTCAATATCAAGTCTCATGCGTGTTAGCTTGGATGAAGGGTTCTTCATTGCAAATAGATAAGTGAGCGGCCGGTGGTCTGTTCGTACTACAAGTTTTCGACCATAGATGTAAGGTCTGAAATGATTTATCGCCCAATGTATGGCTGCTAATTCCTTTTCGATAACGGACTTATTTTTTTCCCCAGGTGTAAAAGTTCTGCTTGCGAAAGCTATAGGGAGGTCCTTATATTCGAATTTTTGAGATAATATAGCTCCACAGGCCTCATTTGATGCATCTGTCGAAATTATAAACTGTTTTCCGAAGTCGGGGTATTGGAGAATAGTAGGCGACATTAGTGTCGCTTTCAGTTTATTGAATGCCTCTTGTTGCAGCTCTGTCCATTCAAATGTCGCCTTTTTCCGCAACAATTTGTTAAGTGGTAGGGCAATGTTCGCAAAGTTGGGAACAAATCTTCTATAATAGTTGCAAAATGCAACGAATCGTCGAGTATTGTCAGCTGATTTGGGTGTGGGATAGTTCTTAATGGCTTCATATTTTGAAGCGTCGGGCTTAATTCCTTCAGCTGACACCTGATGTCCCAGAAAAGTGACCTCTGTCTGGAAAAATTTGCACTTTTCAGGATTTAGTTTAAGATTTTTGTCTTTCAGTCTCTCGAATACGCTTTTAAGGTTTTTAAGATGATGCCTGAGTGAACATCCAACGACGATTATATCTTCAATATAGAGAAATTCAATGTCCGGAGGCAAACCTGCTAGTGCTATGTTCATCATTGTCTGGAAACTATTTGGACTAATTTTTAAACCGAAGGGCAATCTACAATACTGGTAATGGCCTGAATTAGTTGAAAATGCTGTATACTTTCGTGAGTCTTTCTCTATTGGAATTTGATGAAAACCCGACATAAGATCAAGGGTTGAAAAGAATTTGGCTCGCCCCATTTGATCTAAAATTTCTTCACTCCTGGGTAAGGGAAATTTATCTCCAATTACCTTTTTGTTAAGGTTTCTAAAATCTACTACCAACCTCCATTTTTTTACATCTTTGGACTTCTTTGGCACTAGCAGAATTGGTGAATTGTATTGCGACACTGAATTTTCGATGATTCCCTCGTTTAACAATTTCTGTCCTTTTCTGGACTGTTCTGAACGTATGTTTGATCGCGGTGTCACCATGATATATCAAGTTAGTTTCTGTAGAACCCATAGAAAGCTGAGTAGTGTCCGCTATTCTTCGTAGTGTACATTTATTTTTGGGGTAATACATTTGGGTTGGTTTAATTAAGTGTCTTTTAGATAAGGATACATCCGCACCAGTGTCTACAAGAAGAGTACACTTCTTGTCACACATCTCGACGTCAGCAACTATGAAGTTTGCCAGATTTAAACTCATGTTGTATATTCTCCCATTTGTTCTTGTCCCCCCAACTGACTTGGGTCGGCCTCTTGCTGAGGGGCTTGGTCTTCCCCCGAATTATAGTAGTGTATCCGTTGATTATTCTGCCCTCTGTTGCCACTAAAATTCCGTCGGTTGCTATTGTTGTGTCCATTGCGTTGATTATTGAATCTATTATTTGCCTGCCATCCACCACCTGAGGGCACATAGTTATCTCTATTTCTATTTTGTGTGCCCGCATTTTGATTATTGAAATTGTTTTGTCTTTGCCGCCAGTTAATCGGCCTGCTCCAACTTCCGCCGTTATTCTGAAACTTTGGTTTATTTTGCCTTTCCTGTGCATTAAAATGTAATGCATTGGATTTTACCGGCTTGTCTATGGCAATTGCCTTAGCTGCAATTTCGGAAAGCTTCGTGTAGCTTGTCGCCTTTAGTATGATAGATGTTTCAGGATTCGAAATATTTTCTACCAGTGATTATTTTGCGAATTTTTCGGTAAGATTCTCGGCCGATTCACCACTCGCTACGTTCTCTGAAATGAAGGCTTTCGTGAGTTGATTTGCTAAATCTTCAATTTGACTAATATAATCAACAATCCTTTTATTTCCCTGTTGAGTTGCCTTCGGTTGTGCCAGTAATGCGTCCGATGAGTATTTCACCGAAAATTTTTGACGAATTGTTCGCTCAATCGGTTCCACTGTCGTTAGATCTTCAGTTATAGCCAGTTTTGCTCGACCTGTTATTCGAGTCTTTATAAATTTATCCATTATTTGTTTATGCGCCGTCTCTGTAAGTTCATCCATCCTCCTTGCCACTGTAATGTGGTATCAAAGCTGTTGCCGTCTTAATGTCGAACGACATGCTGCTGCTGGTATTTACCGTACGAAGGTCCCTTTGAATCTTTATGAATTCTTCAATTTCTTTTCCTAAATCTCTTATTGTTACATATATTTTCTCCAGGTCTTGTGCTATACCAAGAGGAGTTTCCGTAGGTTTCAATGCTTCTGCTTTTGTGAGTAATTCTTCTACTGTATTTTCCTTCTCTATTAAGGTTTTAATAGTGTACACTGCAGACCCTTTTTTCTTAAAATTTATTAATATAGCTTCTAGTTGTGCTTTTATTGCTTCTAAACCCTCCATTTGACTCATGACTTACTATCTACTATAGCTATTCTAGCTGGCGAACTTAAGTAACGCTTTCGAAGACCTCTTCGGTGATTCATGTATATCTTATAGACCATATTCAAAATAAGCACTATCAGCATTGCGCATAGCACAAAGAAAATTTGCGGGTTGTCGGCCCTTACTATATCTTGCACCGTCACATTGTTAACTATTTCTCCATTATTGGATGTCTTAGTGTTTTTGTTTCCCATTCTGTATCGGTTAACCAAGATCGTAATTGGGAAGTAAGTAGTATCCTAAATTCCAACAACATTAAAAATGCACTAAAAATGTCGTCACCTTTCTTCTTTTTATTTAGTCTATTCAAATCATTCTTGGCTTTGTTCAAAAGTAAGTTAAATCTATTTTTTTCCTCCTCTGATCTACAATTTTCTAAAATGTCTCTCAGTTGTTTAACATTCTTTTTGATTTGATGCCTTTTTCCACCTTTAGTTTTTTTTTTTTCTTGATTTTATTTCATTTTTATAAAATCTCTTTATGCCCAATGGTTAAGGCCCGCAACGCGCATCTTCGAAAGTAGGTCCTTGGTTCTCTGCCCCTTGCTTCACTATCCCTGCTGGAATCCGGTAATTTACCGGAAACAACACTAACTGCTCCTTGTTCGTCTGCTCTGGTTTCTTCTGCTTCATTTGTTGTTTAATTTCTCCAGTTCGCTATATTACTCGTATGAGTAATTTGTCACGGTCGCCATGTAATATTCTTCCTTAATTGTTTGAAAAACACTTGGGATTGTTCCGCAGGGTTCCGCTCAGATCAAGCAGATCCCGTTGGAATGGAAGGAGAGGTAAAGTACTGGGAATGATGGAAATAATTATTCTGTTGAACTAATTTTATTTACGTCACTACGGTTAAAGCTGTAAGTTACTCACTGACTAACTATGTAAATTTTGCGGGGTTCTTATAACTATTTTTCAGTGCTACCGCAGCACTAAAAATGTCGTCACCTCAAACTTTCCCATCGGAATTCTTTCGATGAGGCAACACCTAACGAGGTCAGATCGATCTGCATTGGTTTGCAGATCGCATTGTAGGTGGGAGTGTCTCCAGACGATCGGTCGATGGACAGCGTGGGAAACTGGAGGCGGAGCCAAACAGTGGTCAGCGTGGGAATGGAACGGGAATGAAATGGAATGGGATGACCAGGGAAATAAAACCTTTTCTGTGCCTCAGGGGATTGAAACCTTTTCTTTTTCTTCGGTCCGAATGGGAAAGTTTAGTCTGTTTCGCTCATTGCTGCGCTGCATCATGTGGTACATTACACAACAGAACCAGATAAGAGGAGAAATTGAGAGGCACATAAGGAATTACCAGAAAGATTCCGCAATCCCAAAGGACACTGACTACCTTAACGATAGGTCCAAAACTGTCACTGATCTTTGGGAAACATTCCAGACTGTGGATTATGACATTCGGTCCAGATATGGCGACGAAACCAGCCATACATATTTCAAGAAGCAATTTTTCGTAGACGTTGAACACTTGTACAAATGGTTTGTAGAAGATGTCAAGGAGCACCACCAACATCTTAACGAAAATTCAGTCAAGCAAGGAGCTTAAAGGCGCTAAAGCATCTACCGCCGAAAGTTTACCACTTCAGGTCACGCTACGGAGATTGAACGCTGCAATCGTCTCGTTAAGGCGCGCCTCCGACTCAGTCCAAAACCTTCCCCCTCAACAAAATGCTGTCGTGTACGAAGTAAAGTGCCGTTCCATTGAACGCCTTTGGGCAAACATTGAGGTCTTGCATGATACCATCTGGGGAATAACAGACGACCCCAGCCGGATTTGTTCAAGAAGCGTATCTTTTGCTGTCCGATGAAGAAGAGTCTGCAATAATAGACTTACAACAAAATTCTACACCTTCCACACATTCAGTCACAAGTGATGTTTCGCCCAAAGTTAAGCTGCCATCCATCACATTGCCAAAATTTGAGGGCAATCATCTTTGTGGGAAGCAGTTCCACGACCCGTTCTTACAAGTGTTTCATGAACAAAATCTGGGCAATTCGCAAAAGATGTAGCACCTCAAGACGAGTTTAACTTTTGAAGCAGAGCGATATATTTGCCACCTAACAATCTTTGAACGAAAAATCTGTTTGCTTGGAACCTGCTATGCTAGCAGGTAGGTAGGTATTGGTAGCAGCCCTTATAAACAAACTGTTTAATCAGCCTGTCATCCACACCGAATCAGTTATGGCCAACAACTCGCTTCATGGCACAACTCGGGAGTGCTTGCTAAGTCTGGCGAACCTCAAAATCGACATTAAAAACATTGAAAATGCTGTATACTTTCGTGAGTCTTTCTCTATTGGAATTTGATGAAAACCCGACATAAGATCAAGGGTTGAAAAGAATTTGGCTCGCCCCATTTGATCTAAAATTTCTTCACTCCTGGGTAAGGGAAATTTATCTCCAATTACCTTTTTGTTAAGGTTTCTAAAATCTACTACCAACCTCCATTTTTTTACATCTTTGGACTTCTTTGGCACTAGCAGAATTGGTGAATTGTATTGCGACACTGAATTTTCGATGATTCCCTCGTTTAACAATTTCTGTCCTTTTCTGGACTGTTCTGAACGTATGTTTGATCGCGGTGTCACCATGATATATCAAGTTAGTTTCTGTAGAACCCATAGAAAGCTGAGTAGTGTCCGCTATTCTTCGTAGTGTACATTTATTTTTGGGGTAATACATTTGGGTTGGTTTAATTAAGTGTCTTTTAGATAAGGATACATCCGCACCAGTGTCTACAAGAAGAGTACACTTCTTGTCACACATCTCGACGTCAGCAACTATGAAGTTTGCCAGATTTAAACTCATGTTGTATATTCTCCCATTTGTTCTTGTCCCCCCAACTGACTTGGGTCGGCCTCTTGCTGAGGGGCTTGGTCTTCCCCCGAATTATAGTAGTGTATCCGTTGATTATTCTGCCCTCTGTTGCCACTAAAATTCCGTCGGTTGCTATTGTTGTGTCCATTGCGTTGATTATTGAATCTATTATTTGCCTGCCATCCACCACCTGAGGGCACATAGTTATCTCTATTTCTATTTTGTGTGCCCGCATTTTGATTATTGAAATTGTTTTGTCTTTGCCGCCAGTTAATCGGCCTGCTCCAACTTCCGCCGTTATTCTGAAACTTTGGTTTATTTTGCCTTTCCTGTGCATTAAAATGTAATGCATTGGATTTTACCGGCTTGTCTATGGCAATTGCCTTAGCTGCAATTTCGGAAAGCTTCGTGTAGCTTGTCGCCTTTAGTATGATAGATGTTTCAGGATTCGAAATATTTTCTACCAGTGATTATTTTGCGAATTTTTCGGTAAGATTCTCGGCCGATTCACCACTCGCTACGTTCTCTGAAATGAAGGCTTTCGTGAGTTGATTTGCTAAATCTTCAATTTGACTAATATAATCAACAATCCTTTTATTTCCCTGTTGAGTTGCCTTCGGTTGTGCCAGTAATGCGTCCGATGAGTATTTCACCGAAAATTTTTGACGAATTGTTCGCTCAATCGGTTCCACTGTCGTTAGATCTTCAGTTATAGCCAGTTTTGCTCGACCTGTTATTCGAGTCTTTATAAATTTATCCATTATTTGTTTATGCGCCGTCTCTGTAAGTTCATCCAGTAAACTAACCTCATCGAGGAAGGATTCCGTTTCATCCTCCTTGCCACTGTAATGTGGTATCAAAGCTGTTGCCGTCTTAATGTCGAACGACATGCTGCTGCTGGTATTTACCGTACGAAGGTCCCTTTGAATCTTTATGAATTCTTCAATTTCTTTTCCTAAATCTCTTATTGTTACATATATTTTCTCCAGGTCTTGTGCTATACCAAGAGGAGTTTCCGTAGGTTTCAATGCTTCTGCTTTTGTGAGTCATTCTTCTACTGTATTTTCCTTCTCTATTAAGGTTTTAATAGTGTACACTGCAGACCCTTTTTTCTTAAAATTTATTAATATAGCTTCTAGTTGTGCTTTTATTGCTTCTAAACCCTCCATTTGACTCATGACTTACTATCTACTATAGCTATTCTAGCTGGCGAACTTAAGTAACGCTTTCGAAGACCTCTTCGGTGATTCATGTATATCTTATAGACCATATTCAAAATAAGCACTATCAGCATTGCGCATAGCACAAAGAAAATTTGCGGGTTGTCGGCCCTTACTATATCTTGCACCGTCACATTGTTAACTATTTCTCCATTATTGGATGTCTTAGTGTTTTTGTTTCCCATTCTGTATCGGTTAACCAAGATCGTAATTGGGAAGTAAGTAGTATCCTAAATTCCAACAACATTAAAAATGCACTAAAAATGTCGTCACCTTTCTTCTTTTTATTTAGTCTATTCAAATCATTCTTGGCTTTGTTCAAAAGTAAGTTAAATCTATTTTTTTCCTCCTCTGATCTACAATTTTCTAAAATGTCTCTCAGTTGTTTAACATTCTTTTTGATTTGATGCCTTTTTCCACCTTTAGTTTTTTTTTTTTCTTGATTTTATTTCATTTTTATAAAATCTCTTTATGCCCAATGGTTAAGGCCCGCAACGCGCATCTTCGAAAGTAGGTCCTTGGTTCTCTGCCCCTTGCTTCACTATCCCTGCTGGAATCCGGTAATTTACCGGAAACAACACTAACTGCTCCTTGTTCGTCTGCTCTGGTTTCTTCTGCTTCATTTGTTGTTTAATTTCTCCAGTTCGCTATATTACTCGTATGAGTAATTTGTCACGGTCGCCATGTAATATTCTTCCTTAATTGTTTGAAAAACACTTGGGATTGTTCCGCAGGGTTCCGCTCAGATCAAGCAGATCCCGTTGGAATGGAAGGAGAGGTAAAGTACTGGGAATGATGGAAATAATTATTCTGTTGAACTAATTTTATTTACGTCACTACGGTTAAAGCTGTAAGTTACTCACTGACTAACTATGTAAATTTTGCGGGGTTCTTATAACTATTTTTCAGTGCTACCGCAGCACTAAAAATGTCGTCACCTCAAACTTTCCCATCGGAATTCTTTCGATGAGGCAACACCTAACGAGGTCAGATCGATCTGCATTGGTTTGCAGATCGCATTGTAGGTGGGAGTGTCTCCAGACGATCGGTCGATGGACAGCGTGGGAAACTGGAGGCGGAGCCAAACAGTGGTCAGCGTGGGAATGGAACGGGAATGAAATGGAATGGGATGACCAGGGAAATAAAACCTTTTCTGTGCCTCAGGGGATTGAAACCTTTTCTTTTTCTTCGGTCCGAATGGGAAAGTTTAGTCTGTTTCGCTCATTGCTGCGCTGCATCATGTGGTACATTACACAACAGAACCAGATAAGAGGAGAAATTGAGAGGCACATAAGGAATTACCAGAAAGATTCCGCAATCCCAAAGGACACTGACTACCTTAACGATAGGTCCAAAACTGTCACTGATCTTTGGGAAACATTCCAGACTGTGGATTATGACATTCGGTCCAGATATGGTGACGAAACCAGCCATACATATTTCAAGAAGCAATTTTTCGTAGACGTTGAACACTTGTACAAATGGTTTGTAGAAGATGTCAAGGAGCACCACCAACATCTTAACGAAAATTCAGTCAAGCAAGGAGCTTAAAGGCGCTAAAGCATCTACCGCCGAAAGTTTACCACTTCAGGTCACGCTACGGAGATTGAACGCTGCAATCGTCTCGTTAAGGCGCGCCTCCGACTCAGTCCAAAACCTTCCCCCTCAACAAAATGCTGTCGTGTACGAAGTAAAGTGCCGTTCCATTGAACGCCTTTGGGCAAACATTGAGGTCTTGCATGATACCATCTGGGGAATAACAGACGACCCCAGCCGGATTTGTTCAAGAAGCGTATCTTTTGCTGTCCGATGAAGAAGAGTCTGCAATAATAGACTTACAACAAAATTCTACACCTTCCACACATTCAGTCACAAGTGATGTTTCGCCCAAAGTTAAGCTGCCATCCATCACATTGCCAAAATTTGAGGGCAATCATCTTTGTGGGAAGCAGTTCCACGACCCGTTCTTACAAGTGTTTCATGAACAAAATCTGGGCAATTCGCAAAAGATGTAGCACCTCAAGACGAGTTTAACTTTTGAAGCAGAGCGATATATTTGCCACCTAACAATCTTTGAACGAAAAATCTGTTTGCTTGGAACCTGCTATGCTAGCAGGTAGGTAGGTATTGGTAGCAGCCCTTATAAACAAACTGTTTAATCAGCCTGTCATCCACACCGAATCAGTTATGGCCAACAACTCGCTTCATGGCACAACTCGGGAGTGCTTGCTAAGTCTGGCGAACCTCAAAATCGACATTAAAAACATTGAAAATGCTGTATACTTTCGTGAGTCTTTCTCTATTGGAATTTGATGAAAACCCGACATAAGATCAAGGGTTGAAAAGAATTTGGCTCGCCCCATTTGATCTAAAATTTCTTCACTCCTGGGTAAGGGAAATTTATCTCCAATTACCTTTTTGTTAAGGTTTCTAAAATCTACTACCAACCTCCATTTTTTTACATCTTTGGACTTCTTTGGCACTAGCAGAATTGGTGAATTGTATTGCGACACTGAATTTTCGATGATTCCCTCGTTTAACAATTTCTGTCCTTTTCTGGACTGTTCTGAACGTATGTTTGATCGCGGTGTCACCATGATATATCAAGTTAGTTTCTGTAGAACCCATAGAAAGCTGAGTAGTGTCCGCTATTCTTCGTAGTGTACATTTATTTTTGGGGTAATACATTTGGGTTGGTTTAATTAAGTGTCTTTTAGATAAGGATACATCCGCACCAGTGTCTACAAGAAGAGTACACTTCTTGTCACACATCTCGACGTCAGCAACTATGAAGTTTGCCAGATTTAAACTCATGTTGTATATTCTCCCATTTGTTCTTGTCCCCCCAACTGACTTGGGTCGGCCTCTTGCTGAGGGGCTTGGTCTTCCCCCGAATTATAGTAGTGTATCCGTTGATTATTCTGCCCTCTGTTGCCACTAAAATTCCGTCGGTTGCTATTGTTGTGTCCATTGCGTTGATTATTGAATCTATTATTTGCCTGCCATCCACCACCTGAGGGCACATAGTTATCTCTATTTCTATTTTGTGTGCCCGCATTTTGATTATTGAAATTGTTTTGTCTTTGCCGCCAGTTAATCGGCCTGCTCCAACTTCCGCCGTTATTCTGAAACTTTGGTTTATTTTGCCTTTCCTGTGCATTAAAATGTAATGCATTGGATTTTACCGGCTTGTCTATGGCAATTGCCTTAGCTGCAATTTCGGAAAGCTTCGTGTAGCTTGTCGCCTTTAGTATGATAGATGTTTCAGGATTCGAAATATTTTCTACCAGTGATTATTTTGCGAATTTTTCGGTAAGATTCTCGGCCGATTCACCACTCGCTACGTTCTCTGAAATGAAGGCTTTCGTGAGTTGATTTGCTAAATCTTCAATTTGACTAATATAATCAACAATCCTTTTATTTCCCTGTTGAGTTGCCTTCGGTTGTGCCAGTAATGCGTCCGATGAGTATTTCACCGAAAATTTTTGACGAATTGTTCGCTCAATCGGTTCCACTGTCGTTAGATCTTCAGTTATAGCCAGTTTTGCTCGACCTGTTATTCGAGTCTTTATAAATTTATCCATTATTTGTTTATGCGCCGTCTCTGTAAGTTCATCCAGTAAACTAACCTCATCGAGGAAGGATTCCGTTTCATCCTCCTTGCCACTGTAATGTGGTATCAAAGCTGTTGCCGTCTTAATGTCGAACGACATGCTGCTGCTGGTATTTACCGTACGAAGGTCCCTTTGAATCTTTATGAATTCTTCAATTTCTTTTCCTAAATCTCTTATTGTTACATATATTTTCTCCAGGTCTTGTGCTATACCAAGAGGAGTTTCCGTAGGTTTCAATGCTTCTGCTTTTGTGAGTCATTCTTCTACTGTATTTTCCTTCTCTATTAAGGTTTTAATAGTGTACACTGCAGACCCTTTTTTCTTAAAATTTATTAATATAGCTTCTAGTTGTGCTTTTATTGCTTCTAAACCCTCCATTTGACTCATGACTTACTATCTACTATAGCTATTCTAGCTGGCGAACTTAAGTAACGCTTTCGAAGACCTCTTCGGTGATTCATGTATATCTTATAGACCATATTCAAAATAAGCACTATCAGCATTGCGCATAGCACAAAGAAAATTTGCGGGTTGTCGGCCCTTACTATATCTTGCACCGTCACATTGTTAACTATTTCTCCATTATTGGATGTCTTAGTGTTTTTGTTTCCCATTCTGTATCGGTTAACCAAGATCGTAATTGGGAAGTAAGTAGTATCCTAAATTCCAACAACATTAAAAATGCACTAAAAATTTCGTCACCTTTCTTCTTTTTATTTAGTCTATTCAAATCATTCTTGGCTTTGTTCAAAAGTAAGTTAAATCTATTTTTTTCCTCCTCTGATCTACAATTTTCTAAAATGTCTCTCAGTTGTTTAACATTCTTTTTGATTTGATGCCTTTTTCCACCTTTAGTTTTTTTTTTTCTTGATTTTATTTCATTTTTATAAAATCTCTTTATGCCCAATGGTTAAGGCCCGCAACGCGCATCTTCGAAAGTAGGTCCTTGGTTCTCTGCCCCTTGCTTCACTATCCCTGCTGGAATCCGGTAATTTACCGGAAACAACACTAACTGCTCCTTGTTCGTCTGCTCTGGTTTCTTCTGCTTCATTTGTTGTTTAATTTCTCCAGTTCGCTATATTACTCGTATGAGTAATTTGTCACGGTCGCCATGTAATATTCTTCCTTAATTGTTTGAAAAACACTTGGGATTGTTCCGCAGGGTTCCGCTCAGATCAAGCAGATCCCGTTGGAATGGAAGGAGAGGTAAAGTACTGGGAATGATGGAAATAATTATTCTGTTGAACTAATTTTATTTACGTCACTACGGTTAAAGCTGTAAGTTACTCACTGACTAACTATCTAAATTTTGCGGGGTTCTTATAACTATTTTTCAGTGCTACCGCAGCACTAAAAATGTCGTCACCTCAAACTTTCCCATCGGAATTCTTTCGATGAGGCAACACCTAACGAGGTCAGATCGATCTGCATTGGTTTGCAGATCGCATTGTAGGTGGGAGTGTCTCCAGACGATCGGTCGATGGACAGCGTGGGAAACTGGAGGCGGAGCCAAACAGTGGTCAGCGTGGGAATGGAACGGGAATGAAATGGAATGGGATGACCAGGGAAATAAAACCTTTTCTGTGCCTCAGGGGATTGAAACCTTTTCTTTTTCTTCGGTCCGAATGGGAAAGTTTAGTCTGTTTCGCTCATTGCTGCGCTGCATCATGTGGTACATTACACAACAGAACCAGATAAGAGGAGAAATTGAGAGGCACATAAGGAATTACCAGAAAGATTCCGCAATCCCAAAGGACACTGACTACCTTAACGATAGGTCCAAAACTGTCACTGATCTTTGGGAAACATTCCAGACTGTGGATTATGACATTCGGTCCAGATATGGCGACGAAACCAGCCATACATATTTCAAGAAGCAATTTTTCGTAGACGTTGAACACTTGTACAAATGGTTTGTAGAAGATGTCAAGGAGCACCACCAACATCTTAACGAAAATTCAGTCAAGCAAGGAGCTTAAAGGCGCTAAAGCATCTACCGCCGAAAGTTTACCACTTCAGGTCACGCTACGGAGATTGAACGCTGCAATCGTCTCGTTAAGGCGCGCCTCCGACTCAGTCCAAAACCTTCCCCCTCAACAAAATGCTGTCGTGTACGAAGTAAAGTGCCGTTCCATTGAACGCCTTTGGGCAAACATTGAGGTCTTGCATGATACCATCTGGGGAATAACAGACGACCCCAGCCGGATTTGTTCAAGAAGCGTATCTTTTGCTGTCCGATGAAGAAGAGTCTGCAATAATAGACTTACAACAAAATTCTACACCTTCCACACATTCAGTCACAAGTGATGTTTCGCCCAAAGTTAAGCTGCCATCCATCACATTGCCAAAATTTGAGGGCAATCATCTTTGTTGGAAGCAGTTCCACGACCCGTTCTTACAAGTGTTTCATGAACAAAATCTGGGCAATTCGCAAAAGATGTGGCACCTCAAGACGAGTTTAACTTTTGAAGCAGAGCGATATATTTGCCACCTAACAATCTTTGAACGAAAAATCTGTTTGCTTGGAACCTGCTATGCTAGCAGGTAGGTAGGTATTGGTAGCAGCCCTTATAAACAAACTGTTTAATCAGCCTGTCATCCACACCGAATCAGTTATGGCCAACAACTCGCTTCATGGCACAACTCGGGAGTGCTTGCTAAGTCTGGCGAACCTCAAAATCGACATTAAAAACAGGGTTCCTTTGTAGCTCCACATCCTCATCAAAAAATTAGATGGTGCCTCACACACGCTTTACGAGCAGGGCCTATAACATCCTCGAAACCTACTATTTATGGAGCACTTTCTCACGTTCCTGGAAAGCCGCTTTCAATCCTTAGAATCCATGCCTTTAAGGAACGCCAGAAGCACCGCCATTGACAACAGCTTTGGAAAAGGAGGATCTCAAAGGGTGTTGGGTCCTCTTCTTTATCTTGGGATTTTAATATTTTCCTTCTCAAAAGTCCAGATTTTTTATTTAATTATTCTATTTGGCATACAAACTTCCCTTGAACCCAACTCTTATTATTAATACAAATTTACTTAATCCAAACTATACCCTAGGGAACCTTACTTCGGTACTGCTGGCTTGCCCGTCTTCTTCTGGTGGCAGTAATTTCTACGGCTCATCTTCAGTCTGTTAATTCTGTCGCCGGCTTCGCGTTTCTGCTCCTTTGTAGTCGCCAGAACCAGCTCCCTTTGAGCCTCTTGGAACTTTCGCTGGTGGTATGCCTCGACTCCGGAGCGGGGTTTCTTCGAGGGACGTTTATCGGCTACCGCGTCGGTTTAAGGTACCTTAGCGGCTTGTCGTTGACGATATTCCTCCAAGGATATCGGTCTCGGTCCTGCTGTAGGGTCCTTTAGGGCTTCTCGAAGCTGGTTTTCTTCTGCTATCTTGATATGCCGTTGGGTTAATGCCTGCTGCCTTCGAGGGCTGTTCAGGTCTTTGGGTAGCCGATAACTTGATCGGATTACCCTTCTTGTTTTGTAATTAACTGGGCTGGTTGTCGGCTCCCTGATGTCTCTCGTTGGAGGTGGCTGGACGTCTCTAGTCTTCGGATTAACGGGGCTGGTTGACTCCTTGTTAACTCTTAGTGGCTGTGGCTGGATGTGTCTAGTCTTCGGCTTAACGGGGCTGGTTGACTCTTTGTTAACTCTTAGTGGCTGTGGCTGGATGTGTCTAGTCTTCGGCTTAACGGGGCTGGTTGACTCTTTGCTGACTCTTGGTTGCTGTGGCTTGATGTGTCTAGTCTTCGTGGTACGTCTTCTGGAACGGGTTGGCTGCCAAGACTCAGGAACAGGTTGAGTGCATCACTGCCCTTTCGTTGCTGGTGGCTCATTATTTATAGTCTGATTTCCCCACCTGTTAGTTTGATTTCGTCAATTAATCAATACTATATTGATTGATCCATATTGGCACATTGTTCACGTTGTTGCAGAAGTAGCAAAACTCCCTTTTGTCATTTCATCAGGTGATCGACCCGAAACGGACCTGGGTCAGCTGTTTCCGAGATAAGTGACCGAGAGTGTTTGGCAATTTTCAGCGAAAATACTTAATTTCCTCCATACGGGTTAGTGACCGAAAGTACTTTCGTACTTATGGAATTAGGTCACTGGGTGACTTGCTTCGTTTTCATTTTCATTTTCATTTTCAGGTGAAGGTGGGATCATAAGGTAAGTTGTATGTCTGAGGTTAGTGTGGTGTGGAAGTATGGTGGGATGGGTCTCGGGTTAAGGTGGTGTGGAGGTATGGTTGGATGTGTCTCGGGTTAATGTGGTGTGTTTGATCTAAGGTTAGGAACTTGGGTGGGGTGTGGATATTTTCCCATGTAGGCCACAGACAGCATTCCAGATGTTTATCGGCCGTAGTATTTTTGAGTCACACGGGGCATTCACTACAGTATCATCCAAGCACTCTTATCTTGCGTGCCAAGGGGATCATCTGCTGTCTTCTTGCCCTACTTTCCTCAACGTCAGCCCTGAAAAGCGCCTTCAATTGATGAAACGTGCAGGTCGCTGCGTCAATTATCTTAAGAAGGGACATCGCTCCTATAAATGTCCCTCTGGTAACTGCAGGAAGTGCTCCAAGAAGCACAAACTCTGCTTCATCTGGAAGGCAATGATTCAAAGGGTCAAATCTCATCCAAGCAGCCGCAACAAGCAAGGAATAAGGAAACAAGGGCACACGCAGTTCCAGCACTCCCTCAACTCTCGGTGCATATATGTGCTAAGCACGGTCCTCATTATGGTCACGAATAAGTGAGCAAACCAAATTCAGGTAATAGCCTTGTTAGACTCCGGTTCCCAGCTAAATTTTATCTCGAAAGGCTTTTAATAAGGTTGGGTCTCCAAGAAACCAGACATGTTGTTACGATTGGAGGGATCGGGTCTGTCGCACAGAACACCCGTTCAAGAGCCAGCATCCAAAGACACTCCAACATAAACGAGTTATGAAATGAAACTAAATGTTCACGTCTCACCAAAGATAATAGTACCGCAAGCCTCTCAACAGATCGAGGAGACATCCTGGCCTATTTCCGGTAACATAAAGTTGGCCGATCCACAATTGCATCGCCCCGGTTCCATCGACATTCTGATTGGAGTGCAAATTTGCACATTGTGGAATAGATGCGATCCAAACGAAATTGCCGAGTGTAAGATTCCGCCTTGATTGTTTGGGAAAACTCGAGGGATTGTTCCGCAGGGTTCCGCTCTGATCAAGCAGATCCCGTTGGAATGGAAAGAGAGGTAAATTACTGGGAATTAAGGAAATAATTATTAGGTTAAAATACGTTTATTTAATTTACTAAGCTCACAGCTGTAAGTTTCTTACTGACTAACTATCAGAATTTTGCTGGGTTCTTATACCTATTTTGCAGTGCTACCGCAGCACTAAAGTGTCGTCACCTCAAACTTTCCCATCGGAATTCTTTCGATGAGGCAACACCTAACGAGGTCAGATCGATCTGCATTGGTTTGCAGATCGCATTGTAGGTGGGAGTGTCTCCAGACGTTCGGTCAATGGACAACGTGGGAAACTGGAGGCGGAGCCAAACAGCGGTCAGCGTGGGAATGGAACGGGAATGAAATGGAATGGGATGACCAGGGAAAGAAAACCTTTTCTGTGCCTCAGGGACCAGGGAAAGAAAACCTTTTTCTTCGGTCCGAATGGGAAAGTTTAGTTTGCTTCGCTCATTGGTGCGCTGCATCATGTGGTACATTACACGAGTCCAGTAACACAACACTTCGACGCTTCCACTCCTTGGAAAGAAAATTATCTAGGGACCAGACGTTAAGGCAGCAATGCAATGGGTTCATGCAGGAGTATATTGATTTAGGCCATATGAAGGAAATCTGTTTCACCATGGTAGAAGAGCCCTACTATTTCCTTCCACATCATTGAGTCCTCAGACCCAAAAGCAGGACGACCAAATTACGAAAGGTATTCGATGGACCAGCGAAAAAAACCAGTAATTTGTCACTGAATAATGCCATCCAAGCCGTTGTCTTCACAATCCCCCAGCTACCAGCTAACCAAAAATACCAATTGATATGGTGGAGGGATGATACTGAGCCATCGTTGAAGTGCTATCAGCTTTGCACTGTGACTTACGGTACTGCTCCAGCTTCATATCTCGCCACGCGCATCCTGCACATGCTGGCCGACAATGTAGGGAATCAATATCCACTAGCTTCTCAGTCCCTTAAGAATGACTCCTACGTGGATCCACTATCCGAGTTAGATCATTTGCCCACTTGCTTATTAAAGCAAACTTAACTGGTGTCATCCTTAAAAACTGCAGGCAATAAACTTCGCAAATAGTCCGCGAATCACCCTCGCCTACTCAAGGAAATACCAGCAGAAGATCAGGCAATTGAGCTAGACTTCAGTAACCAGTCCAATGACAGCATCAAAAGGATAGGGTTAACCTGGCAACCCAAATCCGATTCATTCGGAGCACCTTAGTTCCTGGGCAAAGGGTCACGAGGCGAACTGCATCATCGGAAATTGCACACATCTTCAACCCACTAACAGCTAAACTGTTTTTGCAGAAATTGCGGGAGATAAAACTCGGTTGGGATGTTGCACTTCCTCAAGAATAAGACGCCAAGTGGAACAACTTTAGAGATGGCTTAATTGCGCTTATTCATATAACGTTCCCCAGACATGTTTTGACGTGAATACGTCTTTAAATTTGCTACCATACGGGGGCAATCCAAAAAAACTATTGATAAAATCGGGGGATACAGTTTGACCTTGTAGCTTCGAACCTCTGCACTACTTCCGAAATTCAATTATACCACTGGATAGATAAAGGATCAAAAAAATCACTAGGGTAAGCGAGATTAGCGGCGTATCGCGCCTGGCGGAGAGGGAAGCGCCGAAAAATGGGGTTATTTTGTACTAAATTTTGCCGATTTTGAATTTCAAAATCGAATTCAAACAGCCAGGCTGGCAGAATCGCCGGTACATGTGATTGTGCAACCGAACGTCAACGATCGGTGTCACCCCACCGAGAGAGTGCGTCACACACGCTCCCTTTGTAGGGTGTCACCGTATGGTCAATGTCCAACAGCGTTAGGTAATACCTGTATGGATTTAACGTTTACCAGAAATCTGGATGTATCTTGTATGCCATTTGTGTCGCACTTTTCGTATCACACACCTATAATTAATAAAGTTATATTGTAACAAAATAATGATTTGTTTCCTTGCTTTTGTCCTAAATACATAAATAAAAATATTTTATTCAAGAAATATTACCCGTTACATAAACGTATTCACGTACAACATACGGCCGTGTCCATGACACAGCCAAACCCCACCTTTTTTAATTTCAGATCGTAGGACATTATAGTTTCCGGGAATTCCAAGTTGACCAATTTTCTTCCGGTTTTAAGGGTCCTTTTCCGGTAAAAATTTGAATTTATAACGGTTTTTTGCCAGTAGTGGCTAAACGAAGCATCCTATGGGATTCAAATGTATCACCAACCCCCACTATTTTGACATTGCCTACCTTCCTTTCATACATCGTTTTTCTCTAAATTGAGGTTTTAAAGGTGTGCATTCAAAACATCGGAAAATTGATAAAATTCAGCTTTTGAATTTTTAACGATTTTTTGCTCCTGGCGGCTGAACGAAGCTTCCTACGGGGTTCATATGTATAACCTACCCCTATTATTTTAAATACATCTGTTTTTCAGAATTGAGTTTTTAAAGGTGTGCCCAAACAAAAGTTATATATATAATATATAAAAATTCAGATGAAAATTCGTAAATGCAAAATCTCGCGTGTTTCGGAAAAATTTTGTAATTTTTTATATATTCGAAATTCAATTTGTATATTTTTACTCACAAAATCACATCACAGATACAGTTGCATATCTTCGCTGACGCAGAGAGGGCATATGGTGATGCTGCTTATATCCGTTCCATAGGTCAAGACCACGTTGTCATCGTGCGAGCGCTATGTGCCAAGTCTAAGGTTGCACCAATTAAGCAAATCACATTACCTCGGCTCCAGTTATGCGCTGCTAAACTGGCAACCCAACTCAAACAACGCATCAAAAACGATCTAGAGTTGAATAATAGTCAAATCTTACTTTGGAGTGATTCAACAATAGTCCATACTCGGTCCCTCACCCGGGTCAGCCAACTCTATGCTATTTTATGCAATTTGAGTCAAATTTCAAAATATTTATTTCACAATATTCGCGAATAAAGAATTTTCCCGTCAACAGAATATTGCTAAATTGCAATTAGCAATATTCTGTTGAGAACTTTATAATGGGTCAATTACCTGACAGCACAGCGGAAAATTGCTAGGTCGCAATTGGCAATATTCCGTTGGGTAAGGTTGGAAATGACAAGAATTGAGTAGTCATTTACTCATACTTTGCATGCCTCTCCACTAGATTTTAAGCTAGAATAAGGTTTAAATTTTGTATAAAAATCGAGCAATTTGAATAAAGAATTCAGATGATAGTCGAATACAGAACTCAACTCATTTCCAAAAACTCGCAGTCTCCCAAAACATTTACCTATCTTCAGACCCTCTGAAGAGTTTCGCTATTGCTCGCAGAACTCGACAAAGGAATCCTCCACCTTTTAGGATTGGAAACACCACCACCACAGGGATAACACCACAACACTCTGTGGCCCTACGGTACAATGTTCCTTCATGGTAGACAAGACGCATGGCCCAATCTTAACCCAAACACAGGCGAATGCACTCTAGAGCAACGGACTAAGATCCAATCTTAATGTCGCGGAGCCAAAAAGGGAAACGACTTCCTACTCGAAATGAATCATCAGAACTCCCTCAGCGCATCATTGCATATATTCTTCGCTTCACCAAATCCACGAAACACTGTTCCAGTAAAAGCAATTCACTCGTTCCATCAGTAATAGAGCTAGGTAACGCATAAACCCTAATAATCAAACTTTTAAAGCAACAAGGGTTCAGTTGCGATCTCCATAATGAAATATGGTGAAAAGTCCAAGGGCAGCTCCTTTTTTGGATCAAGATGGAGTCCTAAGGGTAGGCGGTCACCTTCAATCATCTCGACAATCGAGCCAAGCACCCTGCTCTGCTCCCGAATTCTCATACCATCACCAAGATGAAACTCAACACGCGACACACCGAAAACATGTATCCGGTTCCTCAGGCTCTACTCGCCATCGCACGAGAACGGTTCTGGCCACTCGGTGACAAGAACTTAGCTCGCGCCGTCGTGCAACACTGGGTTCGTGGTACCATGGCCAAGTCCAAACTATTGTCACAACTTATGTTCAACCTGCAATCATCATCAATTCCGGAGTTGACTTTTGCAGTCCGGTATACGTCCATTACAAGATCCGGGGTAAACAGCCACAAAGGCATATATCGCTGTTTTTTGCTGCTTCGCCACAAGAGAATTAGTGCAACTGGAATAAGTTAGCGATCTGTCAGCTGACCACTTTCTTGGTGCTTTACGTCGTTTTATAGCACGACGAAGACATTGCCGGAAAATCTATTGCGACAACGCCACATATTTCGTCGGTGCTCGAAACCAATTGCAGGAGCTCAACAATGTCTTCAACGAGAGTGCTTCAAAGGAGAGACTACTCAAGGAGTGCAGCTGCCGCGGAATTGACTTCCATTTCATTCCTCCTCGAGCTCCTCATTTCGGCGGGCTCTGGGAAGCTGCCTTCAAATCTGCCAAGAAACTTATGCAGCATAGTCTTGCTTCAGCTTCGTTAACGTATGAAGAAATGGAGACAGTTGTCTTGGGAGTAGAAGCTATATTGAACATCCGTCCCATCACGCCGATGTCTGATAACACCAATGATCTCACCGCTCTTCCACCAGCTCATTTCTTGATTAGGGAGCCACTCACAGCGCTCGTCGATCGTCAGGCTCAATTAAACAAGGCTAATTTACTAACCCGGTGGAAGGTCGTCACGTACGTCAAGAACGAGTTCTGGAAACGGTGGACGACTGAATACCTAAATCAACTTCAGCATCGACTCAAGTGGAAGCATACAGCCCAAAACGTCACACATGGAAATATGGTTATGATGAAGGAGGACAATCTTCCTCCATTGAAAAGACCTTTGAGACTTGTAACCAACGTCATAAAGGGAGAAGACGGACTCGTCAGAGTTCTAGACGTTCAAGCTGCAAACAAAATTTTGCGTCGGCCATACACCGATTAGCACCACTTGCTATCGAGACTGAAGACCTTAGCGAAATGGAACCAACCTTGGAGCAACTGAAAAAGAGAACAATGCATCAACCATCAGTCAGTGGAGCAAGGCCCTACGCCGGTTAAACACGCTCGCTCCGCTCTTGTTACCGTGTTACTGGAATGACTCTTCCTGTCCCCAGCCACGGCATCTCCAGCAACAATGACTCCCTTCATGACAAACCCAGACGTCTATTTCGAAAACATGGGCAGAGCAAACATTATTACCAGTGATTGGAATATGATAACGTATTATAACATGCAGTCATTTTGGAGTTTTTGCACCTCTTTGTAACTCATCGTCCACCACGCCCAATCCGGAATCTCATCACATGCCAGACCAATCAGCTTTAAAGAAGTCCTCCATCAGGTCGAGCAAAACGAAGACTGCTCAACATCGTTGGTAACGCAGCAAACTTCAAGTTTTTGGTCCCCGATTCTAAATACGCCGAAGAAATGTCCATAGCTATTGACTCTACAAAGAACAACGAAGGACATTTAGCAAATCTGTTGCGTAACCAAACCTTCATCTAGATGCTACGGTCAATGTTATGAAAAAGATCACCAGGCTATCGGCATGGAGTTTCAGAAAGTTGAGTCTTATTTAAATGATTTATCCACACAGACAAACGCGATATATAACAACCCACAACAAGAAGCTTTCATCCTATTGTCCCTACAAGCTACACTGCTCGCCAGTAAATTCCAAAAGACTCAATGCCTGCTTTTGGACGCCTTTTTCAATAAACCATCGAGGAAGAGTCAGCAGACGTTTTTTATCTCCAGAGCAGCTAAGAACCGTTCTACACACAAAACTAAAAAATCCAATTCCAAAAGCTTAGTGCATATGGTGATCGAGTTGCACAGAATACACAGAATGTTTTAAAATAAAAATTAAAAATGTGAAGATAAGAATTGTAGTGATGTCGGCCGCAGAACATGCATGCGGAATACCTCGGTGCATCGGAACCGATACTCTTCAATTAATACTTGTCTAACTGAAAAAAAGAACCAAACTGGCTGAGAAGATTTTTAGTTTAGTTACAAACTGAGACAAACTGAGACAAACACGTGAATATGAAATATTTTGAGAGTTGTAAAGACAGTGAATTGGAATACAATTTTTATACGAAAATTTTGAAAAACTGAAAAAACGGAAATTTTGTGTAATTTTGAAATATTGGGACTTGTGTTTGGAGTGGAGTGGAGCGAAGGCTGAAAGAAGTATTAACTGTATTTAACGGCTAGCGAGCGGACACATGTGAGAAATGTAGATTGGTTCGATTCGAGAAAATTATTATTGTTCAAAGCCTTGTGTTTGGAAGTAACTGAAAATAATCTCGCTAGATTTAGTGGAGTGGAGCTAAAAACTGATTGCGACGCGAACAATAGCAGGGTCCGCTAAATAAACAGTTGAACAACAAGACTGATTGAGAAGTTTCTTACTTTAGTCTCAAACTGAGATAAACACGTGAATATTAAATATTTGTTGATAAACAGTAATCTCTTCAATTTTAGGGGAGTGGATCGGAAAATAGGAAATCACATTTGAGCGCTAACAAAAGAATAAAATGGAAGCACAATTCCAAGTAATGCTAACAAACCTCAAAGCGCAGATGCAAGATCAAACAAATGAAATATTGGCCAGCATCGACAAAAAGCTTGAGCCTCTAATAGAAGAAACTCAAAAGCTTCAACTGGAGAACGAACAACTAAAAGAAAAAGTCGCAAAAATGGAACAAACCGACAGGAAAAACAATGTCATTACATTTGGTCTTGACGAAGATGAAAGGATTCAATCAGAACAACTCGAAAAAGTGACTGGAATTTTCCAACATAGTCCAGAGGAATTAACCATCCACAAGAGCGATATTGACGCAGTCTATCGTTTAGGAAAGAAAGGTAACGGCAACAAACCAAGCCCAATAAAAATGTCACTACTCAACTATTGGAATAAGGAACAAATAACCAGAAACAAGAAGAAGTATGATAAAATATACCTAACAGAAGATCTCCCCAAAGAAGTCGCAGATAAAAGGAGAGTGCTTCAACCCCAAATGTCAGAGGAAAGAAAAATTGGTAATTTTGCAATTATTAAGTACGATAAATAAATAGTTAAAAAGAACAATCAGAATGAAGAAAGAAAAAGAGACTTACTAACTACACCAGAGAATAACTCCCAACCGCGAAAACAACATGCTCCAAATCAAACTAAGAATCGTATGAGGAATGCCTTTGACCTGTTGAGAGATAGATTCAACTCACTAGAGATTCCCACAACTTCTAAGAGCCAATAGGAACCAGGCGCCAGCCGAAACAAGAATAGAGTTACACATATTAAGAATCAAATAACTAAAGTCCCCAATCAGGCTGGTCACCGCGGGGAGCTAGACCACAACCCTCCAAAAAAGAATGGAGCACAAAGAAAACCCTGCTCACAATCCATTACCATGCAATATACACATCGCCAAAATGAATTCCCTACATCTAGAACTGGAACCAGAACACATAAATGAAATGAGAACAAATGCGAATAATACAGGAAAGTCTGAAACAATTGTGAAAAATTTCTTCTGTAGTAATACTCATAAAAGAGATAACAATCAAAAACTACATGTCTGTACTCTAAACACAAGAACACTGCGCACTGTGGAGCGTCTAACAGAGTTAGAAGAAGCTGTTAAATTAATAAAATGGGACATAATTGGGCTCAGCGAAGTAAGACGCAATCACGGTCGCGAAGGATGCGTCAAATCCCGCGGATTATTTTCTTTGCTAAATCAATCGCCAAGCGATAGGCAACTGGCCGGTCGGATTTACGTAAATCCGTGAAATTAGGTACAAGTAGGACGATTGCCTACCTAAGGGCGTTTACGAACCGTGGAAGGAACATCCATCCTCATTCGGAACGCACAAGCGACTGTCCATCTCGCCGGCAATCGATCAATTAGGACCGTCAATGGTGAGGCGACTCCGCCCGCCTGTGAGTGCAGTGGAGAGTCGGACGGCTGAAATAGCACACGCTCAGGGTCAATGATCAATTTGGAGGAATCGTTCAGTGTCCTCGTCCGAGCGTGGGAATTCAGCCATTCATGAAGGTGAATGACCGTGAAGTAAGACCGAGAGTCGTGGGCACATGGAGTACGTGGCTCAAGGCACGTACGATCGAGGACCCGCGCGTTGCGAGACATTGGGGCCGTGTGCATCCGGCACACCGTTAGTGCATGAGTGATATAAAGGGTCGACAACGTAAGACGAGGTTTTTTAGGTTTTTCCCTTTTTGGAGGCTGTGGGTGGTGGAGTTGTTTTTCTGGGAGGTAGACTGGTTCTTCTCTGTTGTTTGGGGAATACGAGTTGGAATAAGAAATAAATAAAAAAGGAAAACGGACTAAAATAGCGACGAAGGATATCGGTCGCGTGACGTGTTAAAAATAAAAAAGTTTGAATTACGGGTGGTGAAAAAGCAAGAATTGATGGTGCCAAGACATAGGGCTAGATTGATCGTGTAGGAATAAGTGGTTTATTGAGAATAAGAGATTGGGATAAGACTCGCAGACATTATTAATATTGGTTATGTGAGAACGGTTATATTGAGCTATATGAACGATTGCGAATAAGTGGTTAAAGAATAAGTGGTTTATTGAAGATAAAAGAGTGAGATCGGACTCGAAGACACTGTCGAGATTGACTATGTGAGAATATTGAGCAATATGAACGATCGAGAACAAGTGGTTGATTGAGAATAAGAGTTTGAGATCAGACTCGCAGACATTATTAAGATTGATAATGTGAGAACGGTTATATGGAACTATATGAACGATTGAGAATATGTAGTTAAAGAATAAGTGGTTTATTGAGAATAAGAGATTGAGATCAGACTCGCAGACAAAAAAAAAAGTAAGAATCGCGAAGAGTGACGGTATTATTCGATGATAATCAGCGAAAGGTGCGGACGAGTGTCCTATTGAACCCCAATCGAACCAGGATACCGAGATCCGCCCCTTGCCGAGATACGTTAAGTTTTGAGCCGTGGGAGATTAGCCAGCAGGGGCAACGTGAACAGCAGCAGCGGCAGGAGCGTCGACAGCAAGTTAGAGATAAGTAACAGGTTTAAGGATTACATGTACCGATAGAGTATAGTGTAATTGGTAGGGTAGAAGAAGGGAAACTTAGGTTAAGCGACAATTTTGTAAATTCCTAGAAGACCTCTTAGAAGATTTGTTGATTGGCACGATCGACTTGGAGGAGTAAAGCATTCGAGGAAAAGGTGTTTCATTGAATGATTAGGAAGTCCCTCTTTGCTCCTTGTTGTCCTTTTTTCTCGCTTTGACCGCGAATCTTGTAGGTGACTCGTTCAAAACGAGTGGCGACCAACCACGACCATTCTTCGCGGGCAATAGGCCAGGTGGATCACCAACTGACGAATGAGTTGAAGGATCGTCGGGACAAACACATAACGTGATAACTCATCGGCGAAGAAGTAGCAGAATATCAGGAATATATATTCTATTATAAAGGGGAAAAACAAGGAATGTATGGTGTAGGATTTGTGGCGAAAAATTATCTTAAACCATACATCGAGGAATTTATAGGAACATCCGACAGGGTAGCAACATTAAACATCGAACTACCAGAATTCCCCAAATCACAAACTTAAGTACTGCTCCTACTTTTTATCTGTCTCACTGTTTTTTTTTTTTTTTTTTTGATTACATACATTACATTACCTGAGGTTACATATTATCTGAATACATATATCTATTTTAAAATTTTTAATGATTGATTGCTTTAAACCTATCCTATATTTGTTATACAAGTATATTGTGGTTTTATTTCAACGACATCTCGCGCCGCTGTCTCGTCACTGTTGGCCATGTTTTGCGGGTATCGAAATTTGAAAAACTTTGGGTTCAGAAGGGGTCGGATACTAGTCCTTGCGCATTCGATATAGGGTTCCGTTATCTCGGGGTCGGTGCTCTCCGCGGGTCCTACTTTGTACTACTTTCTCTTAACATTTGTCTTAGGTGTGCCGGTTTCGCTGTTGTTATATATATATCGAAATCAGAGTTCTTATATATATAATTATATTTTCTTTTTGTTATATAATTTTATTTTTATGCTTGTTACCAGTGGGTAGTTTTACTTTTAGCTTCATTGTTAGCTTTATGTTGAAGGTAGGCTTTAAATACGTTTTTTGGTTGAATGAATCATCTGTTTATTGCTCAACAATTTAGTTAGTTCAAATTCCTTAGCTATGTTGTGACTGAGCCTAGGCTCAGCCACACATGTTCCCCCCCCCTTACCCCCTGCCATAAACAGCCACCATGGGAACCCGTCCATTCCCAACCCAAAATGCTGACGTTGCATTTTGGGTTCCCATGCGCGAAATTCTGTCGCGATCAAGTCTTATCACTAAGATGTAACCTGATCGCGACAGAATAAACCACATGCGCGATAAAATTTTCCGTTGCGGTCAAGTTTTATCACTCTGATAAAACTTGATCGCAACCCAATCATGGGATCGCAACGAACTGTCGCGATCGGATTTCATCACCTTCGTGATGAAATCCGATCGCGTAAGTTCTTTAAATCTAAATGAAGTGCTAATTGAGCACATTCTCGGTCGCCATGCGCGACTTATTGAAAATGCGCATCAGCATTTTGGGTCCAGATTTAAGGGCTCCAAACTGACGCGCATTTTCAGTCGCGCTTGGGCCGGTGACTGAGGAGTCGCTGGGATTTCACGGAGTTATTCGAAGGCGGGAAAATAGAGGCGATCTCAACAAACTTAAATTAATTACGTGCAAGTGTCAAGGAAATCGAACAGAAGGAAATTATTTTAACATTAAGATTGAAAAACAAGAAAAAGAAAAATAAAAATATAAAACAAAGTGATGTGTGTGAAAAGTAGATAATTTTAATATAAAAAATTATAAGTTGGAAATTATATTAACATTAAGTTCGATTGAAACAAAAATTTAAATTGAAGAGAGAGCACTTAAAGAAAAAAAAAATATATATAATAATAAAGTTGACGTTTTGGAAATTTTTAAGGATTGAGAAACAAGAAAAAGAAAAATAAAAAAAAAATAAAACAAAGTGATGTGTGTGAAAAGTAGATAATTTTAATATAAATAATTATAAGTTGGAAATTATATTAACATTAAGTTCGATTGAAACAAAAATTTAAATTGAAGAGAGAGCACTTAAAGAGAAAAAAAATATATAATAATAAAGTTGACGTTTTGGAAAATTTTAAGGATTGAGAAACAAGCAAAAGAAAAATAAAAAAATAAAACAAAGTGATGTGTGTGAAAAGGAGATAATCTTATATATATAAAACAAGATCTTTTTACAAAAGTTTGTCGCGGCAAAACTCCGGATCTACCGGGACAAGTTTTATGAAATTTAGTAGGATTTACTCTTATTAGAAGGAGAATGTTTTCGTGAAGTTTCAAAGAAATTCGCCAAAAACTTTACGAGATATGGTAGTTTTAAAGTTTTGGTCGTTTTGATTTTAAGAGAGCATCTTCCTTCCGTGCGAAAGCTTGAAATAAAGAAATTAAGAGCGATCGTTTCTCTCGAGTACAAATTTTTACCGATTTCTCTCACTCTCTTGAGCATGAACTGCATTCGCGAGAACAATTCGGTAGTTTGATTTCATAATATCTCTTAATTTTAAGTAGAGTTCTCTTGATATGATGGATCCATGGATTCATACTAGAGATGGATGCGACTTCATGTCATGTGGTTTTCGATTAGGAAATGGGGATTGATTTATTTTGGATCTTCTTATGCCCATCTCGAATACGAAAACGTCAACCTTTACTTGCGTATTAGAGAACCGTTACTTTTCGCTTTTGCAAATCGGAACAAAAGCTCTCTCTCAAGAATTCTCTATGATTTGACACTCTGTATTTCCGTAGAGCCGGTTTTAATTGTTTTCTACAAATTTTTCTCGGGTTATTCAATACAATTTTGATTCATTAAACCCGTAGCAGATAGATTTGTTGAAATTGGTGGAAAATGGTTAATATTTTTTTGAGCTTCAGATTGTAGGACATCATAGTTTCCGGGAATCCCAAGTTGACCAATTTTCTTCCGGTTTGAAGGGTTCTTTTCCCGTAAAAATTTGAATTTTTAACGGTTTTTTGCCCGTAGCGGCTAAACGAAGCGTCCTACGGGATGCATATGTATGACCGACCCCCACTATTTTGACATTTTCTACCTTCCTTTCATACATCATTTTTCTCTACATTAACGGTTTAAAGGTACGCATTCAAAAGATCGGAAAATTGATAAAATTCAGATTATGAATTTTTAACGATTTTTTGTTCCTAGTGGCTAAACGAAGCGTCCTACGGGATTCATACGTATGACTGACCCCCATTTTTTTTAAATTTCCTAAATTTTTCGATACATCTTTTTTCTCTGAATTGAGTTTTTAAAAGTGTGTCCAAACAAAAGTTATGATATATGATAAAATTCAGATTAAAATTCGTAAACGCAAAATCTCGCGTTTTTTGGAAAAATTTTGTAATTTTTTATATATTGGAAACTCAGTTTGTATATTTTTTCTTTAAATCAATAGAAAATACTATTACACAGAAAACAGAACTTTTTGAGTAAATTTTACTCTCCAATGGTACACATTTTTGTTTGTGTTTGTTTTGTGCAAATTTCGGAACATCAAATTTGTGTGCATTGTGTGTACATGTACATTGTGTTCCATCCGCGAAATTTTGTTTCAGCCCCCTTTCCCTTTATTGTGATCACTCATTCCCTATTTGACAATCAAACATCAATATCAATTCGCGCACTGTCTGTTCTTTAAACGTTAAAGACGGTCACAGGCGCATACGGCCCATGGATCTTTTGTCTGCTGTTATGTGTGTGATGTTGGAAAAAAATGGGTAGAGAGTCACATGGGATCGCGACATCTGGTAAATTATTTTGTCTGTGATTAAACCGTAACTTTTTTTGTAAGTAGAAGAAAGCAATATTTTTCAACAAATTCGCCGAAAATAAATTTACGCGGCTAACGTGGGCGTATTGTTGATGTGGCCGATCGGATCGGATTAACCTGTCAAATATTACTGTGCCATAAGAAATTTACATTCGGTACTAATCGAAGTGTATGTAAAAAGTTAACCAGTTATGTTTGAGTTTCAACCGGCAATCTATAAATCCTTATTTGTTTCATTGTTGTCACCGAACATGGGATAAATTTCGATTTCTTATAACTACTATATTTCAATGTTTTTGTAACTTTAAAATTAATAGGTGCTGTAAGGTTAAGTAATAATTCCAAAATTGGCTCTTTTTGAAAGAGTGCTTGAATAGTTGTTTTAAGTTTATTTCTCATTTTCTTATAAAGCACTATTCATACTTTCAATTTATTATCCATTTTGCGGCGAAAATTTGTAGCCAAACGTTAATAAAAACATTGTTGAAAAAGTCAAAGATTTTTTGGAAGTTTTTGAACTTATGTTACAATCAAAAGATAACTGCTAAGAATCAAAAATCTATAACTAAAGAAAAACAACACATATATAGTATCAACATATACAGTATACAAAAAATAAGCAGTTTTACGTAATGCCCAGCAAAGCGGGCGGGTACAGCTAGTTTTAATATAAAAAATTATAAGTTGGAAATTATATTAACATTAAGTTCGATTGAAACAAAAGTTTAAATTGAAGAGAGAGCACTTAAAGAAAAAAAAAATATATAATAATAAAGTTGACTTTTGGAAAATTTTAAGGATTGAGAAACAAGAAAAAGAAAAATAACAAAACAAAACAAAGTGATGTGTGTGAAAAGGAGATAATTTTAATATAAAAAATTATAAGTTGGAAATTATATTAACATTAAGTTCGATTGAAACTAAAGTTTAAATTGAAGAGAGAGCACTTAAAGAAAAAAAAAATATATAATAATAAAGTTGACGTTTTGGAAAAGTTTAAGGATTCAAAAACAAGAAAAGGAAAAATAAAAACATAAAGTGATGTGTTTGAATAGGGAAATAATCAAAAAAAAAAAAAAAAAAATATCAAATAAGATCATAAAAAAATGTATTGAAATTCACTTTGTTTTATTTGAAATATATTGTGAAGAAAAAAAAAGGGGTCCTTTCTTTTTACACCGCGAGGTGCAGGTGAACTTCTCCCTTCGGGCAAGCACTCCCTGCTCCCTTCCCAATCGATTAAGTTGGGATAAAACATTTGGTGGCAGCGGTGGGATGCCGATTGGCTCCCAAACAAAAAAAAAGGGGGATAATAATTAGAAAAAAAAAAAATAATAAAAAAATAAAATAATAAAAGTTAATAAATTAAAACATATAAAACGTAAATTTAACTAAAAGTGAAGTGATAAGGGTTTTTGGGCTCCAGGCGAGCACAAAATTAAACCCCAACGAATTTCTTTTAGGGGCTCCAACCCTGCCCGCATCTTTAGTGACCGGCGAGTCCTCAACAGATAGGAGAAATAAACAACCAAACCAACTGCCAGGCAGAAAACACCACCCCCGACCAACGAAGGAAGAATTAAACATGAAGCCGTGAGTTTTAGTTTAAGAAAAAAAAAAAAAATAACGATATTTTAATATAACACATATATATTCATATTTTTATAAAATTTTTGTAAACCTTTTGAGAGCCCGTTCTACTTATTTATAAAATTAAATAAACAAAACTAACCCGCGCGCCTAGAAGAAATCCAAGATTTCCCCTACCCAAGGTAGGAGTCTTGGACAGTCTGCTAGGCAAGGGAATTGTCACGCTGACATTCCGGCTTCTACGTACCCGATAATAGAAAAATATAATAAGAAGAAAATTTTACTGTCCCCACGTCCTCCTTCACCGGCTCTTGTTTCCATTTTTTTTTGTGTCAGGAGAGTCCTAACCCGCATTCCGAATCGCATCTTTGTATCTCTCTTGCTGTCGGGAAATACGTGAGCTTGGAGCGTCATATTGAGAGGACTTTCCAAACATCCTTCCTCCAGATCGAATCTTAAACTTCAATTTTGGTTCAACCAACGTGGGAATGTATCCCAAATTCTTCCGTTTTCATTGGTTGATGCTCGTTTCCTCATTGGTTATGCTTTATTTGGGTTGACCTATCTCCATGAACCGCTTCATGAAAGCAAGCTCGTACTAGCTCCGATCAACCTACCAGTATCTCATCGTCGTGCCTCTTCCCTGTTACAAAAAAAAAAAAAACAAAAAAAAAACCTATATAGATACAATAACTTGCATAGTCGACGACTCGTATAAAACCCTCTCTCACAAATTTGAACCCTTTTTTTTTTGGGAGACTCCGAATTTTTAAATCTTATTAATCGCAAAGATTCTGCGGACCGATATTAAGAACTAGCTATAACCAATTTTAAACAAGGAGATAGTTGGTTAACAATGAATGTAACAGCCTAAGCCCAAAACTTATCTAGTTCGACCAATTACTGATTCGTGAGTGATTTTTTTTGACACTCGTCAACAGTACTGTTCAACACCCCTTCCTTGCTTCCTTTTTTTTTGGGTAATTGCTTTAATTCTTTATTAAATCCATCTAACGCACGAATTAATTTCTTGATCTCGACGCAAACTCCACCTTCCTTTGATCAGCTTTGATCTTCGATTAACTCTTGCTCAACAGTACCCTTCAAACATCCTAATAATGTCTCCTCCCACGTTTCACGATCTTTGCCTCGCGCAAATGCAAATCAATTCAGAGATCGTCAAGTTATATAACAACTTCAGTAAGGCGCCCAAATCTTCAAGGACCGCCGATTATACAAAAAAGAAACTCAGCCTCCTAGAGGAAGCTTGGGGAAATTTCCAAGAGGGCCATGTTTCTCTCAAAGATCACCCCGAACGGGATGATAAGCATGAATATTTCTCTCTCGACTGCCATAGGAAGGCCCACGATTGGTACAAGACCACGAAAGCGGCCCTTAGTGATTGGCTCGTTAGCCCCTCACTAGCTAAGGCCACCAGTCAATTTTTCATACCTCCAGCCCCCGAAACTCAAAAAAAGGCTAACGCCCCCGAAGCCGAATCCGAAGTCAACGAATCACCTAATCCTGGAAGGCTCAGGCTCCAAAAGGAAAGGAGCCAGGTAATCCGGCGGATTGTTTCTCAAATTACCCCTGACTTCCTCCGAGACGCTAGCAAGGTTGCCTTACAGAATAAAATCACCACCCTGAAAAAATACTGGGAACCTTTTGAGCAAACCCATTTCCAAATTCTAGCGGATTTGTACGACGACGAGGAAGAAGATTCATATTTTACCAGTAACACATTCGAGGAGATCCAAGGACAATATGATAACACCTTTGACCTCCTGCAAGACGGGTTGCAGGACAGATACCCTTTCCAAGAACCTAATATTCAGGACCAATTAAATGCTACATTGGGCTCAATTCTACACCATGCTTCTCCAATGTCCGGTTTCTCCCTTGCAAATTCACAACGACTGTTGCCAGAATTTTCCGGAAATACCAGGGATCTACACCGATTCCTTACCTGTGCGGATGACATTTTTTCCACTGTGTCAACGGGGACAGACCATCAAAGTTTCATGGGTCTTGTCAAAAGTAAATTGAGTGGTCCAGCGTACGACGTGTACAAATATAACCCCACTGACGACTGGACTGTTCTACGTTCCGCTCTATCATCCAAGTTCGAAACCCGACTATCCAGATTTACCCTACAAACCCAATTAGGACAGTTAAAGCAGAAAACTGGCGAGGGTGTTAAAGAATTCTTAAATGGTCTGACCACCACCTTTACTCTGTTAAATCAAGCCACGCGAAAATATACAAGCGACAACGTCCTGTGGAGATCCCTTCTTAAAGACAACGAGGCGCAGGCCGTCAGAACCCTCGAAGACGGGCTGCTAAATGGCCAGCTGCAAATGCTTGCCAAGGTATTTTCTGAAAAGAAACTCGCCTCAATGTCCGACTATATATTAGAGCACGCGACGCGACTTAATCAAATCAATACCCCGAGACAGGATCCAACGAAGCCCCGGGTAGATCCACCACAGCAGAACCCTTTAAGGAATACTACCTGCTTCAGATGTGGCCAGCCAGGTCACATCGCCCCACAGTGCCATTTACCGCCCACTCCGTACAACGCCAGGAAAGGTCTAACCCATCTACAATACGCCACCTCTCGTCCGGGAACGGAACCCCTGAAAACTCCATTCCAAAACAGATTCCGAAAATATGTAATTATTGCCATAACAAAGGCCACACAATTGACGAATGTCGGAAGAGGGAGACCAACAACCGAAGAAGAAGGCCACCATATAACCCACAATCGCGTTACTCACAACCCCTGTCTCCTCTGTCACCACCGAATCCTCCTTACCCGTCAACTACGCATTCCAACAACCCGGAAAACTCCCAGGTGCGGGAGAAATTCGTCGGCAACCACCCGCAGATCGTCATTCAGGCCGATGTACATGGGAATCGGACCCAACCTTCCAACACTCAAGGATAAAACTCCCCATAACCGTACGACCTTCACCCATAACCCTCACCCTAGCCTCTAAAGTGTCCGTTAGTCCATACACCGAATTCTTAATAGATACCGGAGCGGAGATCAGCTTAGTTCGAAGTCAGTCACTGAAACCTGGTAGCAGGTATTACAGCGATATTATTTGTCACATCAATACAGTTTTTTCCCAATCTACTTCCACAGAGGGTCTCATAATAAGCGAACTACACCACGAAGGTACAGATTTCCAAATCGAACATCCTTTCCAAATCCTGAGGGATGCTTCGGCAATGGCATATGAAGGTTTATTAGGTCACGACTTCTTGACCAGATATAAGGCACAAATTGATTATGGGGCTCAGACACTAACACTCGAGGTCGGTCACAACTCGATTCCTTACACCTTGGAGCAATATCTCAATGATTTCCCTCAGTTTTATCGTAGGACTATAAACTCCTCGAATACCCGTCCTGGGCAAGACGTTAAACTGCACCCAACGTCCAATCCTTCTTCAGTATTCTCGTCTAATACGCGTCCTAGGCACGACGTTAAACTGCATCCAATAATATCTTCTTCGTCGCCTTCGATCATATCTCCTTCCTCGATAGTTAAGTCAGAAGTATCTCCTTCCTCGTTAGTTAAGTCAGAAATATCTCCTTCCTCGTTAATAAAGACAACAGTAATATCTCCTTCCTCGTTAATAAAAGCGGAAGTATCTCCTTCCTCGTTAGTTAAGTCAGAAATATCTCCTTCCTCGTTAATAAAGACAACAGTAGTATCTCCTTCCTCGTTAATAAAGGCGGAAGTATCTCCTTCCTCGTTAGTGAAGTCAGAAGTATCTCCTTCCTCGTTAGTTAAGTCAGAAGTATCTCCTTCCTCGCTAGTTAAGTCAGAAGTATCTCCTTCCTCGTTAGTTAAGTATATATCTCCTTCCTTGTTAATTAACCGTCCTGGGCAAGACATCAAACTGCAACCAGCAACATCTTCTCAAAAGGGCATTCGTCCTAGGCACGACGGTAAACTGCAAACACATTTCAACCCAAGTACCTTAAGCCGTGCGATCATTCCAGCTCGAGCAGAAACAATCCACTTAATACCCACTACGGCTTCTTCAGAAACGGTACTATCGAATAAAGAAATAATTCCCGGAGTGTATATAGGCAATTCCATTGGTACTCCTGAAAATGGAATGGTAAAAGTCTTAATCCTCAATACTACAGAGGAAGACGTTAGTTTACCCCTCCATGATCTGGACCTAGAGTATCTAGATGCAAAGAATTTCGACATGATAACTCCAAACTTCGACCAAGATCCGATTGAGGGCAGAATAAAAAAACTGCAGAACCTTGTAAAATTGGATCATTGTAATGAAGAAGAAGAGACATCAATTCGAGATATCTGTAGAACCTTCAATGATATATTTTATCTAGAAGGAGATATATTGTCCTACACGGACGCGACTACCCATAAAATTGAGGTAGAAGCCAATCATCCCCCTATATACACAAAACCGTACAGATTACCGGAGGCAAATCGTAAGGAAGTGGATAACCAAGTCCAAGAGATGCTAAAATCAGGCATTGTCAGACCATCCTATAGTCCCTGGAACTCTCCCCTACTCCTCGTTCCGAAGAAACCCGATGAACAAGGGAATAAGAGATGGCGAGTAGTGGTAGATTTCCGGCGTCTTAATGAGATTACGGTAGGAGACGCGTTCCCTCTACCAAATATAACAGACATATTGGACCAACTTGGAAAATCTAAGTATTTTACGACGCTCGACTTGGCCAGCGGATTCCACCAGATAAGAATGGACGACAGGGATCGGGAAAAAACAGCCTTCAGTACGCCTTATGGCCATTACGAATACAATCGAATGCCATTCGGTCTGAAAGGAGCCCCCGCTACATTCCAAAGAACTATGAATAATATCTTGTCTGGATTACAAGGAATTCACTGCTTCATTTATATGGACGACATAGTCATCTATGGCTACAATCTATCTCAACACAACAATAGGCTCATTGCTGTATTCCAACGTTTACGCGATTTCAAACTAAAGTTGCAGGCAGAAAAATGCCATTTTCTTCGGAAAGAAATCATGTATCTGGGACACTTAATTACGGAAAACGGTGTCAAACCAGATCCAGGGAAGATAACAGCAGTCAAAACATATCCAAGACCTAAAAAGGTAAAAGATATCAGAGCTTTTCTCGGATTTATCGGGTATTACCGCCGATTTATCCCAAATTTCTCTAAGATCGCCAAACCCTTGACCAACCTTTTAAAAAAGGACGTACCCTTTAAATTTGATGCCCTTTGTGACGAAGCTTTTACGAACTTAAAGCAACGGTTAATAACCTCTCCCATCTTGGCATACCCCGATTTTTCGCGGCAATTCTACGTCACGGCCGATGCCAGAGACATAGCTCTAGGAGCTGTTCTCTCGCAGCAAGACGAAGATGGAGATCACCCCATTGCATACGCGAGCCGAGCTCTAAACGGTGCCGAAACAAGATACTCGACGATAGAGAAAGAATTACCTGCTATCGTGTACGCCGTGGAACAATTTCGTCCATATGTATATGGAAGGAAGTTCTCCAGTATCACTGACCACAAGCCTCTAGTTTGGCTCATGAATCTAAAGGACCACTCGTCAAGATTGATGAGATGGAGAATCCGTTTGGAAGAATACGACTACACGATAACTCACAAGGCCGGGAAACTTAATGCAAACGCCGATGCCTTAAGTAGAGTAACCGCGGAAGCACAAGAGAACTCTCCTGAGACTGATCAATCGGAAAATCGAAACGACCCTAAAAACACCACCTCTCTATACGCGATAACAAGAAGCCAAGCAAAGGTCACTGATAACCCGGACCAGGATGCACAAAAGAAGGCCAGAACCAATAATGACAACTACTTATCATCATCCCTCATTGAAACTGACGACTCTTTATTACTGTCTAAATCTGCCCGCGCCAAATTCTTTATTTTGCCCACAAGCGACACAAATCTTGAACGGCGTTTAGCCGCCATACTAAGTGTCGATTTGAGTGAAATCAATTTCTCCCTCGAACCTAAAATACTCCCGTTCAAAGAATCCGATTTCATTGTCAAAAGATTAATACTTCCCCTTCGTACCCCTCAGGATGAGGACAACCTCAACACTACCCTCTCCAACCTCGTATCCCTGGCCGTAGAAAGAAACCTGAAGACCATACACATAAGTATTCCGAAACTGGACTTACAGACCCTAATGACACTTAAGGACAAAATCCGTAAGGCGTTTAAAATCGACGCAATACTCCATGTCGAAACAATTAGGTACTTAGATGACCCCAAGGAAAGGGAGCAAATAATAAAAGATTTCCATTTGCTACCCACGGGAGGTCACCAAGGTGTATCTCGGACCTTGAAGAGGATCAAGAAACAGTTTTATTGGGAAGCAATGACCCAAGCTGTTGTAACATTTATTAGAAACTGCACACAGTGCCAAATAAACAAAGTATCGCGAAATCCTAAAATCCCTTCTGTCATCACTGTCATCAAATCGCTAGACAGATCGCGTTAGAAAACAAACAGCGATCCAAACAATACTACGATAGGGAACACAACAAAAATCCTTTGAAATCGGAGATCTGGTCCTTCTAAGAGCGAGAACAAGAGACAACAAATTCTCACCCTTATGGCATGGCCCTTACACTTTAACTCAGGTGAATACCCCTGAAAATTCAACAATAAAAATAAAAAACAAGGAAAAACGCGTACATAATAACGACTTAAAAAAATTCATACATCCATAATTTCTTAACTAAGTTCTCTCTCAAACTAAAACCTCTTCCTTTCGTTCCCAGGGCAAGGGTTTATCTGTTCGCGGTCCTGTACCTTACCGTCTCAGCTTTCTCTCGCGAGGAGCTGGGAATCCAAATTACTCCTCTCACTTCCACGGTCGGCTTATACTTCGAAGAAATAGGAAGGACGAGGCTGTTCACAAGCGAATGGAAGATAATAACTTACTACGACCTAGCGGCCCTCCAGGAAGAATACCTCTCAATATTAAGAATCACGGGTAAGCTTCAGCAAATGTGTAGCCAGTTGGCCTCTGAGACGCCTTTAAAATCGATCTGTCTCTCTTCTATCACGCAATTAGGTAACTTGGAGGAAGCGATAGAAAACAAAAATAGGATTATATTTCCCCCGCTTAGAAAAACTAGGTCCCTTTTTAATTTTGTCGGGAAGATTACCAAACCCCTTTTTGGAATCCTTAATGAGGACGATGCTCAAAGATACGACGAGCAAATACGAACCCTTCAACGAAATAACCATCACTTACATTCCCTATTGAAAAATCAGACCTCTATTTTGGACGCGACCATTAATCTAACCAATAAAACTCGGGAAAGCATTAGGAAAGAGCGTGCCGTAATTTTCACCAAAATAACCACCCTCGAATCCAAGGTCTCCAAAGTTGAAAATCAAATACATGTAAATGAATGGGCAACTGAAATAAACTCTCTTTTCTCGTTAGTCCTTATTATTATAAATCAATACCAATCTACTCAATCCGACCTGATAGATCTCCTAGCAGATGTAAAACACGGTCAATTTCACCCTACGCTCATAACTCCTTCTCAGATAGAAAACCTTCTCTCCACCATTCGGCAGGAAATGGACCCTCAAAAAACTCTTCTATTCGACCCTCTTCCCAATATGATATGGCAAATTTACAAGCTCTCCACTATGTCCGCCACAATAATTAATTCTAAATTAATCATCGAATTAAAATTACCCCTACCTTTCAGAGATGTATATCAAACCTTCAGGATTCTTCCGCTACCTACAGTCTACAACAACTCCCTTTGTTATATTCAACCCTCTTCCGAAATCCTCTTGGTCGATCTTAACCGAGAGCATTTTTATGAAATGAGCATTAGCGATTTTCACGACTGTCTATCCTCAGACGCCTCTAAATTCTTCTGTCGAGCGAAATTCCCTATTTTTAATGCTCAGTCAAGCCCGTTCAAATGTGAAATTGCCCTCATAAGGAGTGGCGTGGATACATCCCAGTGCCAACTTACTTGTACCGAGCGTACTTCTTACTGGATTTCCCTTTCTCGCCCTAACACTTGGATCTACGCCACCAAGACACTCCGCAATGCCGACGTCGTGTGTAACAACACTGTTCAGTCCTTCGAACTAAACCAGACAGCGTTACTCCACATTGAACCCACTTGCTACCTCAGAACCAGTAACTTCATCATACATGGCCAAAACGAGAGGCAAAGCTCTAGTTTTCCCCATACCATACGCCACATAAATGTCACAGCTCTTTTGGCAACCAAGCCTGATCCTAAATACACGACTCTACCCCCTCCCGAGGGCCCTTACATCAAAGAATCCCCAAGAAAACCAGAGGACGACTTGGACGAATTGGCAGCAAAAATTTCACAGCAGAAGAGAGACGAACAGGTACCCCTCCTGAACCTGAACAACCACCACATTCACCACTACACTATGTTATACGTAGTCCTCTCCCTTATTCTCGTAATTGGAATTATGCAATTATTTAAAAGAGGACGCCAGCGAAACCTTCCCCTTCAAGTCGTGGCAGAACATAGAAGCCACATTCCTCCCACCCCAAACCCAAGACTCTCGTTGTTTCACATACCATCTCCGCCCCAAGAAGAGGATTCACCAAACGGTTTAACGTCCTAAGCACGACGTTAAACTGCCCCTTCAAGTCCTTCCACCTCTCAGTAAGGACCTTTTTCGTTCATCCCAGCCGTGATGTTGAAATATTCTCTCTCTCACAAAATAAAAGCCCTTTTCTCTCCGTATAATTACCTTTTGTTCTCTCTCCCTTTCTCTCCGGTTTATTTTCGAATACGTTAAATACGTTTTTGTCTTACTCAACACACCCCATTCGTCCTCAGCATGACATTAAACTGAATCCCCTTTCCTTAACCCTCTTTTTTTTTTAACTCTGTTCTCCAGCCCCATTTGCTCGTCACAAGCACGACGTTAAATTGCCCTGCCCCTTTTCTCAAACGTAACGTGAGCAGACCAACGATTTCAGTCCAACGATCTTCATCGTCCCAGGCATGACGTTAAACTGCTCTCTCTTTCTTTTTCTCTTCTCTCCCCCTTTACTCTTTGTTACTTGGAATACACCATGGATTTCAACAGAATATATATATTTTTTTTTTTTTTTAAAAGCCCTCTCCTTTTCCTTCATATTTTTTTGTGGTGTTTATGTCGGGATTTAGAATATTTTCGTTTCAACCTAGATCCATTCTTGCCCTGTTGAACATTTTTACCTTGGATAAAATTTTAGAATTCAAGTTCCCTGGTTTCGAATGTTTATGGTACTTGGTACTTCAGAATCATCGAGGGCAATCTTCTTAATACCTTGCTTAAATGCCTGCCCTGTCGCTTAAGCACTCCCATAATGCATGGTAGAACCGCAGAAATCGCGTCTAGATGAGGAATTACTTGATTGTACTTGGTTGCCTCCTAATAAAATACTTTTGTTACAAATCCACGTTTCAATCGTCCCAGGCACGACGATAAACTGCTCTCCCCAAATCGTTGTACTGTGTTCCCCCTGTGAGCTAGAAGTCTAATTTAATTGTTTTATCTCCCTCCTTTTTTTTTCTCCTTTATAAGAACTGCACAGTCGGCATACTAAATATATTCTAACCGTCGTTATTGTTTGAAGTCAAGTAAGTCGTCTAAAACGTGGCTGTCTTCCAATATCGATGACCTAGAGATCCTCGGGCACGATTTCACTGTTTTCCGCAAAGACCGTTGCCCCGGCGACCCTTATCGTCGGGGCGGCGGTGTACTTATTGCGGTACGCTCCGCCTTCAATTCCTTCCTAGTTCCTAATCCCCCAGTTGACCCTCTCGAACTCCTGTCCGTAAAGATCCATCTCCCCTCTTTTAACATTATCGTCATGTCTTGTTACTGCCCCCCTTCTCCTGGTGTTGATATGTTCCTAGGTCTTTCAGCCGCCCTTGAATCCACGGTTAAATCCTTATCTGTTAAAGACCATCTAATCCTCCTAGGTGACTTCAACCTCCCTCATCTACGTTGGACTCCTGACCTTGATTCCAACTGCCTCTTTCCGTCTACCCCTTCCTCTCCAGCCGAAGTCTTGTTCATTGATTCCACCACCGTTTATTCCCTTTCCCAACATAACCATATTACAAACCAGAACTCGCGGTTGCTTGATCTTGTTTTCTCAAACGACCCACGTCACGTGCAGGTTTTGCATAGTCCTAGTGCCCTCTGCAACGTTGATCCTCATCACCCGCCTCTCTCTATCTGTCTATCTGTTCCTACTGACCTTTGCTCTCCCCATCTTTCTTTATCCACCAGGTTTCATTTTCGCAAGACAAACTTCAATCTGTTGCTTGCTAGCCTCATTAATTCTCTCCGTGAAACTAATATCCTTGCTCATCCATCACAGATAGCCTTTTCAAAACTCTATGACGTTTTGCGTCACGCTATCGTTTCCTCGACCCCATTTTCCTCCCCCACCCCTCTTGACTCGTCCCCTTGTTGGTTCTCTAGAGAACTCAAACATTTGCGGAATAGGCGAAACTCCTTCTGGAACCGATATCTCCGCTCAGGTTCGCGTTTCGATCACGACTTATTCACTGCCTCGTACAACGAGTTTGCCTCCCTTGCCAACTTCTGCTATAACAAGCATCTCTCTATGGTCAAAAATTGTGTCATTTCCAACCCCCGCTACTTTTTCTCGTTTGTCAACTCAAAGCGGAAACGTAAAGGGGATTGCTACCCTCCATCCCTTTCCTTCCAAGGTTCATCGAGCGATGACTCCCTAACTATTGCAAATTTCTTCGCCAACTATTTCTCGTCTACCTTTTCTGACGATCCTTTTGTTCCTGATACCAATTACTTCTCCTCACTTAACCATGTTTCGTCTTCCTTTCTCCCACCCTTCCCTGATCTTCATATATCGGAGGATGATGTCTTCGCGGAGCTCCTGTCCCTTAAAGACGACTTCTCGCCTGGCCCTGACGGAATACCTCCTGTTATACTTAAATCGTGCGCAGCTCTTCTAGCCGGACCGTTGTCGGGTCTTTTTAATTCATCCATTCAGTCGGGTATATTCCCTGAATGTTGGAAGACGGGATTCCTGATCCCAGTCCACAAGAAGGGTTCCAAGCAGGAGGTCCCGAACTACAGGCCCATTGCAAAGCTTTCGTCTATTCCAAAAATCTTCGAGAAGATCATTGTCAAAAAACTATATCCTTTCCTTTCATCAGTTATATCTCCTCATCAGCACGGTTTCCTGAAAGGTAGGTCCACAACGACTAACCTTGTCCAGTTTGTCTCTTTCGCCCAAAATGCTCTTGAACGTGGGGAGGTTGTCGAAGCCATTTTCACTGACATGAGTAAGGCATTCGACAGCATACCCCACAGTCTTATCGTCCTGAAGCTCAAAATGATTGGTTGCCCTGTCTTCATCCTCAGATGGATCGGTTCCTATCTCTGTAATCGTTCCTACCGTGTTTGTTTTAGATCCTCCCTTTCCCATAGCTTTTATGCAGCATCAGGTGTTCCGCAGGGCAGTCATATCGGCCCTTTGCTGTTCATTACTGCTACTCATGATCTTTCTAGTGTCGTTCTGCATTCTAAGATACTCTCATATGCAGACGATACTAAGATATTTAAAAACGTAACCCTTCCTTCTGACATTCTTGAGCTTCAGTGGGATCTTGATCGCCTCTCTCTATGGTGCTCCAAGAGCAACCTCGTGTTAAATGTTTCCAAATGTGAACACGTTTGCTTCTCTCGTAAACGAAATCGTATTCCTCCTACTTTCTTCCTCAATGGTTCCGCGGTCAGGTCTGTGAACTGTGTTCTGGACCTGGGGGTCCATCTCGATTTTAAAATCTCATTCGACGAGCACCTGAACCATGTGGTTCGGAAAGCTGGCGTCATGTTAGGTTTCATTACCAGATGGTCTAGGGAATTCTTGGATCCTTATGTCTACAAGCAGCTTTTTATCTCCCTTGTTCGCCCGATACTTGAATATGCCTCCCAAGTCTGGTCTCCTTACCTCAAAATCCATATCGCGAGAATTGAAGCTATCCAGAAGCGTTTTCTTCGCTACGCTCTCCGTCACCTTCCTTGGTCCAATCCCATCCACTTTCCCCCGTATACGGATCGCCTTAAGGTCCTTGCTCTCCAGTCCCTCTCGCAACGCCGAGTCCTGGCTGACTTATCCTTTATACATGGTGTCGTCCAGGGGCACATTGTCGCCCCGGACATCCTTAACCAACTAGCTCCAAGAACCTGTGGTAGAAGCCTAAGATCATTTGAACCATATTCCCTTAGCTTTCACCGCACGGAACTTGGCAGGATGGAACCAGTTACACGTATGCTCAGGGAATATAACCAGGTCGCTCCGCTCTTCTTAGCTGAGGGTGGCACCACTAACGCTCGAACCATCTTTCGTACCTACGCCTTTGAAAGGTCTGCGTGACGGAGGTGTACTTGCCTGTGTCGGTTTTCCCTGTCTCGGTAGAACACCTTCTTTCTATTCTAGCTCTAACTGGTATTTTTCATTGTTTCTTTTTATGATTATGTATATTGTCTTCTTGTGTGAACTTGTATTAAGTTTGACAAATAAATAAATAAATAAATAAAGTCACTTCGTTCCCTTAGTGCGACACGAACCTCTAAAACCCTCCTTGTTTTCCGTCAACCCTTGCGCAGCCTAATAACGTTCATGTCCTAGGCCGCATCATCAAAACCCCCTTTCGTGCTATCCTTTTTATTTTTTTTTTATTATTATTTTTTTTCCCCTCTTTGAACTTTCGCCCCATTTATTAGTCCCAAGCATGACGTTAAACTGCTCTCCTAATATCTCTTGTTTTTCCTCCCCCTTTGTGACTTTGCGTTTTTTGTTTCCGATCGAACTGAACATAGTTCAACACACCCATTGTCCCAAGCATGACGTTAAACTGCTCTCCTAGCATCTCTTGCTTTTCCTTCCCCTTTGTGGCTTTGCGTTTTTGCTTTCGATCAAACTGAACATAGTTCAACACACCCCATTCGTCCTAAGCATGACATTAAACTGCATTATCGAAATCCTTTTTTTTTTTTTTTTGCCTTTTTTATCTCTCTTTTTCTCTCCTCCCCTTCTTCTTCTTTCTCTTCTTTTCTCTCTGTATTCTTTGAAATCTCGCGCCCCATTCATTCGTCCCAGGCATGCCGCCAAACTGCTCGCTCGACAACCAAAACCCCTTTTGTCTTTTCCTCCCCCTTTGTGACTTTACTCCTTTTGCTTTGGATCAAACTGCACATAGTTTGGTTTACCCCTTCGAACTTGGTACCACAGTACCGTCAATCTCCAACGCACTTCTATTATTCTGTTGTCATTTTAATAATTCCACTAACGCGTTATTCTAATTCCATTTTTTTTTAACAAAATTTTTATTACCCACCGTTTGTTTGAGATAATAACCATTTGCTAAGTAAATAAGTCGTCTCGTTCTCTTCATGTGTTATTTTATAATGGTTCCCTAGCTGAGCTGCTAGCTAGCCTTCTCACAACCACAGGCCCCTGCTAAACCTACGAATTGGGTCCTACAGTTGTTTTTCCATTTCGTCTCAGTTGTTTTGCTTTCGACTGGATAGGTACCCTTCCTCCAGTCCAAGCCAACTACACTCCCACACTAGGATTACAATCCCTCTCCCCCTCTTGTATCTACCTTCCTCCGCTGACCAGGCCTGCGAATTTCCTGACCGAATATAAGAATTGATACGACTATAAATATTATGGCTCATGCAAGGGCCGATGAAGGAAAAGGATGAAAAATATCCCCAAGATCCAATAAAAATCAAATAAGGCTCTCAAGAGGTATAACATTAAGAAAAAATGTATATGAGTATATAAGCGAAAAGGAATTGTAAGCCCTAATGGCGAAGAAAAAACAAAAAATGTAATACTGATGTAAGGCAGATATAGACATATGTATATGGAAAATATGTATATGCCTAAATCTACCATAAATTATAGAAAAAGACACATGTATTCACCTAACATTAAGAATAAATAACTAAACATGATAAGTTACATGTAGTAAACAATTTCACACAAAAATATTTAACAAGAAAAATAGTAATAATACCATAGAACGGTTCCGGTTTCACACAAGTTCAGAACTTTCATTTCTCTCTCAAAATCGGCAACATTTAGCCACCTCAACAACAAAAATTTCCCCGAAATTTTTGTTTTTCCAAGGGGGGTGGAATGTTGTGACTGAGCCTAGGCTCAGCCACACATGTCCCCCCCCCCTTACCCCCTGCCATAAACAGCCACCATGGGAACTCGTCCATTCCCAACCCAAAATGCTGACGTTGCATTTTGGGTTCCCATGCGCGAAATTCTGTCGCGATCAAGTCTTATCACTAAGATGTAACCTGATCGCGACAGAATAAACCACATGCGCGATAAAATTTTCCGTTGCGGTCAAGTTTTATCGCTCTGATAAAACTTGATCGCAACCCAATCATGGGATCGCAACGAACTGTCGCGTAAGTTCTTTAAATCTAAATGAAGTGCTAATTGAGCACATTCTCGGTCGCCATGCGCGACTTATTGAAAATGCGCATCAGCATTTTGGGTCCAGATTTAAGGGCTCCAAACTGACGCGCATTTTCAGTCGCGCTTGGGCCGGTGACTGAGGAGTCGCTGGGATTTCACGGAGTTATTCGAAGGCGGGAAAATAGAGGCGATCTCAACAAACTTAAATTAATTACGTGCAAGTGTCAAGGAAATCGAACAGAAGGAAATTATTTTAACATTAAGATTGAAAAACAAGAAAAAGAAAAATAAAAATATAAAACAAAGTGATGTGTGTGAAAAGTAGATAATTTTAATATAAAAAATTATAAGTTGGAAATTATATTAACATTAAGTTCGATTGAAACAAAAATTTAAATTGAAGAGAGAGCACTTAAAGAAAAAAAAATATATATATAATAATAAAGATGACGTTTTGGAAATTTTTAAGGATTGAGAAACAAGAAAAAGAAAAATAAAAAAAAAATAAAACAAAGTGATGTGTGTGAAAAGGAGATAATTTTAATATAAAAAATTATAAGTTGGAAATTATATTAACATTAAGTTCGATTGAAACAAAAGTTTAAATTGAAGAGAGAGCACTTAAAGAAAAAAAAAATATATAATAATAAAGTTGACGTTTTGGAAAATTTTAAGGATTGAGAAACAAGAAAAAGAAAAATAACAAAATAAAACAAAGTGATGTGTGTGAAAAGGAGATAATTTTAATATAAAAAATTATAAGTTGGAAATTATATTAACATTAAGTTCGATTGAAACTAAAGTTTAAATTGAAGAGAGAGCACTTAAAGAAAAAAAAAATATATAATAATAAAGTTGACGTTTTGGAAAATTTTAAGGATTGAAAAACAAGAAAAGGAAAAATAAAAACATAAAGTGATGTGTTTGAATAGGGAAATAATTTAAGAAAAAAAAAAAAAAATCAAATAAGATCATAAAAAATGTATTGAAATTCACTTTGTTTTATTTGAAATATATTGTGAAGAAAAAAAAAGGGGTCCGTTCTTTTTACACCGCGAGGTGCAGGTGAACTTCTCCCTTCGGGCAAGCACTCCCTGCTCCCTTCCCAATCGATTAAGTTGGGATAAAACAGCTATTACAGTTCAAAATGTTATAATTGTTTTCTAATATAATTTCCTCATTGATACCTTTACTCTATATAAGCCAAAATGTTATATTCATTTTCCAGTATAACTTCCTTATTGATGCCTTAACTCTATATAAGCCAAAGTGTTATATTCATTTTCCAGTATAATTTCCTTATTGCTACCTTAACTCTATATAAGCCAAAGTGTTATGTTTATTTTCCAATATAATTTGCATATTGATATCTTTACTCTATATAATCCTAAATGTTATATATATTCTCCAATATACATAGTGTAGCCGAAATGTTATAATTGTTTTCTAAAATAATTTCAGCATTGATCCCTTTACTCTATGCAAACCCAAATGTTATCACTATTTTCTAATGTAAATTCTTTCTAGGTGAGGCTACCAAATTTTGCCTAATCTCGGGCTACTCGTAAATTCAAACATTTGCCTTTAAATCCTTACAACCGAAATGTACGTTCATTTAAACTAGGTTCTATTGTTTTGTGTTTTTTACTTATGACTATACATTTGTAATTTATTTCTGTCTCTTCCCCCTTGTATTGGTTTTCTGCTGCTTTCGTGCCTGTCTCTTCTCTTGGCGGTATCGCAGCCGTCCGCTATGGAGCCTCTGGAGCTCACGGCTGATCCGCACACGCTCTTCTTGCCCCACCGCAATCAGCAGGCGACGGCGAACCTCCTCAATTGCTCGCCGGAACTTAGCTTCCGCGCCAGTGCGATACTTCGGGGGATGAGGGGGCCCCGGTGCTGGTGTGTCGTCTTCCTTCCTACCTCGTCTCCTGGCCCGGTACTCTTCCAAGGAGATTGGTCTTGGGCCGGCCGCTGAGTCCCGTAGTGCCTCCGCTAGCGTAGCTCGTGCTGTCCCCGACACTACGAAATAGCCCTGATCAATGCCTGGTTAGGAACTCAGTTGTAGAGCTCTGATAGCCGCTTTCAACTGGGAATTCCCCTCCAATACCGATAGGTTACGAGAACCGTGTCCGGTAGTGTGGCTGGAACCCGAGTTGGTGGGTTACAAGAACCACTTTCAACCCTTTGGGTTTCCTAAGAACCGATAGGTTGCTAGAACCGTTTTCGGTAGGGATCTACTTACTATTTCCTTTTAAGTGCCCACTTTTCCAAGCTAGCTCCAAGGAGAGATCCAATCAGCGACTGATGATTTCCTAAAATTTTCCTCGCATTATATTTCCTGAAACCGGGACTTTGCTTCGTTTTTGCGTGGTTGCCACATTTCAGGAAATCCACCTTGTGTGCCGTGGCGCCATCTTTCAGCGACCAGCCTAGTTTTTTAGAACTGATCGCGCGAGTTGTTTACATTTTCGTTTTGACATTTCAGAGTAGGTTATGACAGAGAGGTGTTGTGAAATCGTGTATTTTATGGTTCTACGGAATATCATAAGTTTTCAGTGTCCCATGTTCAAGCAAGTATTGGTTTTGTAATCATTGAGGTAGTGGCTACATTTATCTTCTGGTTTTTAGATTTGTTTATGATAGTTATCATAACCTTCCCGTGTTATGGTTATGCTTGATGACGAGCATAGTGATCTTCTTTCGATTGCTTATGTCTGTTAATGTTGTAATGGGTATGGTGAGCAATGTGAATTAGTTATTTCTAATTATATTTATTTTTAGCTCGACATCATTCACAACACTGTCATTATCTTCTTCTTTGTCCAAAATCCCGAGTTTCTCGATCCATTCGGCTGTTTCTGCTAGGAAGTTATCTAATTCCTTTTGATCGTCGAGTCCGAGGGTGTCTCTCCTTCTTATTCCCTCTGGCGTTGGTTCGCTGCCAATGTGAGTTTGAGATGTTGGTAATTGCTGCCTTGTTTTCATTTTAGTCCCTCTTTTTCTCGATGTTGGTTAGTTTGCTGGGGCACTGTTTGTCGGGGTTTATTTATTGTTTATCTTCTCTGTTTGTATGATTTGGTCCCGCCTAGGTTTCGTAATAGGTACCGGTATGATGTTCACACTTGATTTTCTGCGGTTTCTATGGATGGTTCTTTGTTGGGCCACGTGCCTCTTCCCATAAACCTTTAGGCTAATCCACATTATCGCCAAAACGAGGAGGCAGCTTGATATGGTTGTACCGATATTACTTTGTGTGGATATTCGTTTTTCACGTGATTTTTCCACTATCTCCTGCTATAGTTTGTCCACGGCTTTGCTTTCAGCTCTAAGGTTATCATTGAATGTTATTGAGTGGAGCATTTTTATCCCAGTTTTTCCGGTACTTCCCCGTTTTGGGGGTTGGTAGCGAGAAAAATCGATTGATGGTACTGGATCTTCTTCTGGCTGGTATATTTTCATAATGTGTATACTATCGGTCGTGTAGGGTAGTGTAAACCCAGCTAGATGGTACAGGTATTTTGCTTTCAACATGACTATTCCGAGTCCCTGAAGTAATTCCGTGTATTCCATAGTATCACATTGAGCAACTAGGGATGTGGTTCCTTGTAGCCAGTACAGCCAAGCATTCTCCTGATGCATGGGTACGATCATGTTTTTAGCTTCTTCCATTATGCGAAAAGTGCAAACATCAGTTTGTCCATTTGTCTCTCTTAATAGTTCCGTAAGGCAATTTGTTCTAGTGGGATGAGTTCGGGTTGGTCGATTCCGATGACAGATTACGTATGTTTCGTTTATATTGATGCATTGGAATCGGCAGTCCAATTCATTCATACCGAAACTTAGTTGAGAGATGCTCGCGTTCATATAATATTCCACGTCCACGTCATACAGGAAGAATGTACTATGATTGGTAGGTACGGGCGTGGTGTATACTCGGTTTGTAGTGTACCGTACTGCGTTTACTATGGTTACGGTTATGATGAATAAGTCAGTCACATCGAGGTATATTTGCTGGAGTTCTCCTAATACTAGCATCATGATTTCATTTATATCTGTTCTCCTCTGCTTGCTTTTAATTTCTTCGGTGTATTTTTGTTCCGCACCAAATGGTTGTATCGCGGAGTCATCTCCAGGTTTGTTTCATTCATCGTTTTGATGCTTGAGCGCACGACTGAGACCTGTTGTCTGGCCAGGTCCAGATTTTTCCGGCTCTCATTTTCTAGTTCCTCCAATTTTTTGTGTATTTGCTCGGAATCATTATCATCCATAGTGCCGAACACTGTCTTCATTGCTCACCCCCGAAATTAATGAGACCTCGTTTAGTTCGATGTTTGAGGTTCATTGTTAGCTCTATCTCTTCTATTGGCTCGGTGATTTGGTAAGTTCGTTCTTGGAGAATGTAGGTTCAGTGATGGCACATGTCGCCTCCGAAGATGAAGGTGAACTCTTTTTGGGTGTCGTATAGTCGGGCAAGTGCCTTTTGGCTTTCTTCTAAGTATTTCAGCGAAGGTTCCCAAGTTGGTTTCGTGATACGCGTCAGCACAGTCCAGTGATCCTGATAAATTTGGGCTGCTCCAATTGGTTCGAATACCACCCCTCGTAACTTGAGGGGGTGTATCTCAACTGGCGTTTGGGCTGTACTTATTGTGGCCAGCAAACAAATGTGGAGCAGCATGTTTAGCCTGAAACTATGTATATAGGGAAATTATTGTGGTGTCAGTTGAACATTTTTAATCGGTTGTTATGGACCCTTCGTTTTTTGTTGCCCATTTGTATTGTCGTGTTTACTGGGCTATTTATCGCTAAAACTTGAAATGGTCCTAGCCAAAATTGCGTAAGTTTATTGTTTCGCGCCGCATTCTTGAGGAGCACCTCATCTCCCACGTGCACTTTGAGTGGGTGTGTCTTTTGATCGTAGTATTCCTTTGAGATGGCTTTGTTTTTCTCTATGTTCTCCTTTGCGATTTGGTAGGTCTTCTGGAGTTTATTTCGCAATTTCAAATAGTAATTCTCGTGATCATATATAGGCTGTGGCTCTTTTTTTAGATTATTGGGTAGGGGGGCCGAGAATTCATATAGCCAGTCCATGGGGGTTAACTTTGTTGCAGTATGGATATTATTATTTCGCACAAACATTGCTGCACGCAAATGTTCATCCCAGTTCGCCTGGTTCTCGTCAACGACACTCCTTAGATAATCCATTAAGGGTCTATGAGATCGTTCCAGGGCACCGTTCGTTTGAGGGTGATAAGCTGTTGTCTCCAGTTTATGAATTTTGAACAATTTGCACACATGATGGAACATCTCCGAAGTGAAATTGGCTCCTCGGTCAGTGATAAATTTTCTCGGAATTCGGTACCGACTAATTATCTCGTCCACAAATGCTTGTGCGACTGTTGTTGCTTCTACATTCGGTAGTGGTACCACGTCCATAAACCTTGTTAAATCATCTTCAAAGCTTAAGATATATTTATTTCCGTTCACTGTTTCGGGCAATGGCCCTACGATGTCTAGGTATACCTTATCCAAAGATAATTCTGCGGTGTAGGTAATAACCAGATGTTCCTTGTGCTCTCTGCTTTGTTTGTTGGTTTGGCAATTTTTGCAGCGTTTTACGTAATTCACTACATCCTTCTTCATTCCTTTCCAATAGAACTCACGCTTTAAACGTTGATACGTCTTTAGGATCCCCTGGTGTCCCCCAAATGGTGCGTCATGACAGTCGGCTAGTATAGTCTTGATGTCATTCGGGTCCTTTAATACCCTTTTTTGTTCTTCCCCTGATTGTTGTCGCGATTCATTTCTGGTACTGGAAGGCGGCGGCGTTTTCTTCTCTGCTGGGTTCGTTTGTACCACGTTGTTCGCTGGATCCGTTGGAATAGTGTTTGTTTCCATTTCCTTGGCTTGTCTCCGCGTTATCGCTAAGACTTCATACGGGATTCGGCTTAAGGCATCGGCGTTGCCGTTTTTCCTCCCTTCTTTATATTGAATATCAAAAGCGTAATCTGACAGCTTGTGCCATAACCTCAATATTCTACTAGTGGGGTCTTTTATACGTATGGCCCTGCGCAATGGTTTATGGCCAGTGAAGACAGACCTTCCGTACAGGTAACTCCGGTAGTTTTTCACAGCCCATACAATCGCGAGCAGTTCGCGCTCAATCGTGGAATAATTTCGTTCCGCATTATTGAGTGATCGACTGGCGTAGGCAATCGGTTTTTCTTTATTTTCGGGTCCTTGCGCCAGGACTGCTCCCAGCGCTTCCCCGCTGGTATCGGTGTCCAATTTGAACGGCTCATCGAAATTTGGATACCGCAGTACTGGTGGTGTGATTAATTTTTCTTTCAGAGTGTTGAACGCTTGCGTACATTGTTTATCCCAATGGAACTTTACGTCTTTTCTTAACAGCCTGTTGATCGGAGCTGCGATTTTTGAGAAACCCTTAATGAACTTCCGGTAGTAGTTTGCCAAACTCAAAAACGATTGCTCCTGTGTCACCGTTGTTGGGGTCGGAAATTCTTTTACGCTTCTGACTAAACTAGGATCGGGCGCGACCCCTTCAGTCCCGCATTTATTTGCATTTCTCTGAGTTTAATTTTAAACGATGTTCCCTTAACCTCTGTAGTACTTCGCGTATTTTCCGCTGATGATCGTTGAGGTTTCTACCATAGGTGACTATATCATCTAGGTACACGAAGCAACGTAGTCCCTGTAGTCCCGTCAACACATGACTCATCAGACGCTGGAACGTTGCCGGGGCTCCCTTTAAACCAAACGGCATTCTTTTAAGCCCGTAATGCCCGTACGGGGTAGTTAAAGCTGTTTTGTCCCGGTCCTCCGCCTTCATACATATTTGGTGGTAACCACTGGCGAGATCCAATACCGAAAAATGACGGGCATTCCCTAATTGGTCCGGAATATCCTCTATTCTCGGCAGTGGGTATGCGTCCCCCTCCGTTACCTCATTAAGTTTTCGGTAGTCTACTACTATTCTCCATTTTTTCTCACCAGAGGGCCCCGGTTTCTTGGTAACCACTAGTAAGGGGTCGTTCCACTGACTTCAGCTAGGCTCAACAATGTCATCCTTCAGGAGTCGCTCTATCTCGTCGTTTATTATTTGCTTTTGAGTTTCGGGGAGTCTGTACATTCTCCATTCTCGTACAGTCGCTGTATGACCTAACTTTTCCCCAGGCAAGTGGAACACATCTTGGAACTCCTTTATGGTTCGTGTTATTGCTTCGTTTTCTTCTTCATTCAAATCTTTTTCTATACCTACTATTTCCATTAGTTTGGTTACCCTTTCCTGGGTTTCCTTGTTTTCCTCTGGCTCTCCCTTTTGTATATTGCGGATTTCTTATTCCTTATTAATATATTCTCTTTCTACTTCCCTTACTTGGGTACTGTGTTTTTCCAATAAGAGTTTAAACGTATGGATTATTTCCTCATGACTATTTACGTTCATTATACTGCATTGTATTTTTCTATTTTTTGACCAACGCATTACTAATGTTCACTCCTTGTTTGACTTCTTCCCCGATAATTATATATTCGTCTTGTAGATTTGTTGGTATTTCAATGAATTTCACTGTTCTGGATGGTACCTCAATGGCCTCTTGGGTCGTTACTGCAATGTAGTTTTCGTTATCTTGGACTGGGGACGTTTTATCGTCATTACTGTGCCCATTTTCCGAAGCCTTATCTTTCACCACGTGTGGGCTCGGACTGCTAGGACGTCATATTTGCGAGTATGATGGCTATATTTCTCGATAAGAATGTGCGAATTCCCATAATGTTGACCACCCTCATCTTGTTGAACAGTCTCGAGAGCTCTTGCCAGGTCCTGCTTTCCGTTGTCTTTTTCCCATTGTAACAGAGCTGGTTTTTCCACGTCATCCCTTCCATCATGTGAAGTAAGTTCACACGCCGTAGGTTGCGAGCTGCAACTTTTTGTGTGCGCTTCGAAGGAATTTTCTTGGTTGACGTCTGACCTGCCTGTCGCTATTTCGTCTACGAAACGGTTATTGTCTGCCCTGCTACGTGGATTTTCCTCAAAAGGTATTGTTATGGCTTCTTGTCCTCCTATTGTCGGAAAAACTAATCTTCTAGCTGGTCCCTTTACATTACAATTATCTGGGTTTGCTGGGTTATTAGACTTTACCACGTGGAATTCACAGGGGTATGGACGCGCTGTGTCTAGGTAAGCCATTATAGTACCTTCCGATTCTATATCCCCGGATATGGTATTTAATGTTACCTTATCTAAGGCGTTTACTTCTTTTAAATATTGTTCTTTTACTTCATCTGATTTCTGACCATGTGTCGATTATAAATTTTGGGGCATTCTGGGTTTTTATGTTTGTGGGTATGGTAATTATAGGCAAATTAGGCATGATCGCGCACCTGTTTCTCTCTACTGACGATTCGCGGTGCGCTCGATCGTCTCCGTTGAGTTTCCCGTGTCCTTTATCCTATCTCCTAGTTGCATTCTCCCCCATCTTGCTTTAAGAAAACACCTAGTTTCCAGGTGGTCGGTGGCTAGACAAAAATTGCAGGGATTACTACCCCCACTGGTGGTCGTTTGGTTTACTTGTCTCTGATGTTCGCCTCTATTTCCCTGTTGATATTGGTTTTGCTGCTTTTGGGAGCGGCAGTTTTTGTGAGTGTGCCCGTACATTCTACATACAAACCAAAACGGTGTCATTTGCCGTGTACGACATTCTGCCATGATGTGGCCCATTTTATTACAAAATTCACATCTCACTTGCTGCCTCTCTGTCCTCCTCGAGCGAAGTTATTATTATATCTTCCTGTGTTGCCATTTCTTGGTGGGTCCCGGTACTGTTCCGGTTGGAATCCGATGGATTCCTGATTATCCATGCTATGGTTTATGTCATGGCCTATTTTATCCGACCTTTTTATCCTATTTTATCCTATTTTATGCCGACTATGTGGTCCCGCGTTCATACATTGTTCTGTTTGTTCTAGCTTCGTTATTTTCCGCCCCAATGCTTCAGCTGTATTTTCGGATTCTTGTAATAAATAAAACTTGTAATTGGCATTAAGAATTCCAATTTTAAAGCAATGAATGCCCATTTCCTCGATTTCGGTTTTTAGTCCTTCACGTCCGTTGGTGTATTGGGCTTCCATGGCTCTTTTGCAAGCATTAATCAACGCTTTTACCCGATTAAAATAACCGCATAGTGTTTCGGTTGGCAATTGTTGCACCTTTTTTAACTGGTTATTTAGCGTGATGTATGAGGTCCCTTGTATTAAATTTGACCTCAGTGTAGCTATTATGTTTTCGAATGAGTCTCTCAGTCCTGATTGGACGGCATCCAATGCTCGTCCTCTCAGTCTCGTGGGCAGTAGTCTCACAAATAGTACCTGGTCCTGTGCGTCGACCAGTGTGTCATACGCTATGCGTGCACAATTTGCGAATTCATTTACCTCACTTTCTTTACGTGGGCTATCTTCTCCCGTTAAAATGGGCACGTTGTTGCAAAGGACGTTGTTAACTAATGTCACATTTGCCATTTTATGTATACTGATTGTTTCTGTTTGTTACTTATTAATTAATTCTTGGTCCTTGCTCCCAATTGGATCCGAGTGACCCCTATAATATTTTCTCCCGTTTCTTAGTTGCACCACTCCTGGTCTTTTCGGATTCGTGTTGGCTACTTCTGTCGGATCTTTTTGATCTTCTGTTTGCATTGGTGGGTTCCCTTTTTCACCAATCTGATCCCCTTCGTTTGCGAACAATTCCTCCTCTGTATTTGTACTCTTAGTGGAGTAGGTGGGTTCGTGTTCTGGGCTCATTTCATCCACCGTGTACGAATCTATTCTTTTCATGAATTTTTTCAAACTTATCTTTAAGGGTATCTTAGGTGTTGAGTGGGCCATACATTTTCAATAGTGCTTCTAATTATTTTTTTTTCCCCATAGTCTCTTTTTAATCAATGGTAAAAATCGTAACTCTCTCTCAATGCCTTGTTGAGTCGTGGTTTATGGTGCGTACGTTCGTAAGTGCGGCTGCGCCAATTAATGTTGGGTCCTTTTCTTTAGCTTGGGATTTTAATATTTTCCTTCTCAAAAGTCCAGATATTTGTTCAGTTCTCTATATTTTATTTACCGTACAAACTTTCCTTGAACCCAACTCTTATTACTATCTGTTTACTAACTTCCATACAAATTTACTTATTCCAAATTATACTCTAAGATCCTTACTTCGGTAGTGCTGCCATGCCCGTCTTCTTCTGGTGGCGATAATTCCTACGGTTCATTTTCAGTCGGTTAATTCTGTCGCTGGCTTTGCGTTTCTGCTCGTTCGTAGTTGCCAGTATCAGTCCCCTTTGAGGCTCTTGGAGCTGCCTCTGGTAGTACGCCTCCAATCCGGAACGGGGTTTCTTCGGGGGACGTTTATCGGCTATCGCGTCGATTTTAGTTGACTAAGCGGCTTGTCGTCGAAGATATTTCTCCAAGGATATCGGTCTCGGTCCCGCTGTAGGGTCCTTTAGAGCTTCTCGAAGCTGGTTTTCCTCTGCTACCGTCATTTGTCGTCGTAGCCGATAACTTGATCGGGTTACCCTTCTCGTATTGTTATTAACGGCGCGGGTTGTTGACTCCTTGTTGACTGTCGTTGGAAACGGCTAGATGTCTCTAATCTTCGGGAACGGCTTCAGGAACAGGTTGGCTGCCAAGACTCAGGAACTGGTGTTCAGATCGAGTTGGACGACTTCAATCTTCCTTCAGAAACGGGTTGAGTGTATCACTGACTTCCCGTTGAATGCGTCTCATTATTTATAGTATGCTTGCCCCACCTGTTAGTTTGATTTTGTCAATCAATCAATACCATATTGATTAATTTGGCATATTAGTATCTTTATTGGCATATTGTTCTCTATAGGTGCAGAAGGAGCAAAACTCCCTTTTGCCATTTCACCAGGTGATCGACCCGAAACAGAACACGGTCAGCTATTTCCGAGGTAAGTGACCGAGAGTGTCTGGCCATTTTCAGCGAAAATGCTTAATTTTCTCCACACGAGGTAAGTGACCGAAAGTACTTTCGTTCTTATGGTATTAGGTCACTGGGTGACTCGCTTACATTCTCATTTGCATTTGTTTTCATGTGAAGGTGGGATCATAAGGTAAGGTGAGTGTCTGAGGTAAGGGTGGTTAGTTGAGTGTGGTGTGGAAGTATGGTGGGATGGGTCTCGGGTTAATATGGTGTGTTTGATCTAAGGTTAGGAGCTTGGGTTGGGTCGTCAATTTGGATATGGCTTTGGCTTAAATTGGTGAGATTTGGTTAGTGTGGGTATTTTCTTATGTAGGCCATAGATAGCATTCTAGATGTTTATCGGCCGTATTATTTTTGAGTCACAACAAAAAAAAAACAAAATATCGGCTTAAAAAATTACGACAACGCGTCAGTTATGAGAGGTGCATGTAATGACCTAAAGCATTAATGTTTTTTTTCACTTCATCAACAGATCGATTCAGTTGTCTTACTGAGAGATTAAAAAGGGTACCCCAAAATGTAAAAGAAAGGGTCATTGTACCTAAAAAAATTAGTACTATAAGATGGTCATCACGCGCAGGCATCATAAAAGCTATAGTTAGAAATTATGACGTAATCAAAAATATTTGAAATGAAATGAAATGTCAGAGTATAATGATGAAGCAAAAGGTTTACATAAAATATCTAAATTGGAAGTAGGAATATACCTTGAAGTTTGTGAGATAATATTCTGCAAAGGATAAGTAAATGGACCCTTTAATTACATAGTTCTAAAACTTATCTGAATTGCTCGATTGCTTTATGAGATCCTTGATGCAGTGTATTAGTGGATGGCGTAACAGTTTTGCTCATAATGAATCGCAAGGTAAATTACTGTCTTTCTGCGAACACTATTTTGAAGAAAGCAAGAGAAAAAGAAAACGAAACGTGAGATTAAATTTTCCAAATGATCAAGGTGATAGCGAAGGTAATGTGAATTTAAGACTCACCCAATCAGAAAAAATTCGAATTAACAACTACATTCTTACCATTGATCGATAAGCTTATCTCAACGTTCACCCAGAGAATCGAAGCCTTTGAAGTTATGAAGGGTTACTTCGGTTTTTTATATAGTTTAGATACCCTTCAAAATTACGAAATTATCCTACATGCTCAAAAATTGCAAAAATTTTACATAAATGATTTAGAAAACGACTTAGAAGGAGAGTAAATACAGTTTAAAGAATTTGCAAAGCCATTTATCCAAAATAAGGAACATGAAGAAAAAGAATCCATACGTTAAGAAGCTAGGCTGGATAAATTAATTATAGAAAAGTATATCGAAGATATTTTTCCAAATGTTTTAGTAGTGTTGAAAAATTATCTCACTCTATTCACAACAAATTGCAGTAGTGAAATATCCTTTTCTAAATTTAAATTATTGAAAAATAGATTGAGAACATCTTTGAACCAAGATCGGTTGTCTAATGTGACTTTTTTGAGCATTGACCATGAACTTGTTGAAAATTTTCCTAATGAAAAAGCTCGAAAAATAAATTTTGATTGACTATTTTTTTAAAAGGGCTAAGACTGTAAAAGTTTTTTTATTTATGTATGAAATCTGTTAATAGTGTCAAAAATAAATATTTATTTTATATAAAATTTATTATTTTTAATTGTGTATCAAGTAATTTATATGACAATTTTGCAATGGAATAACAACAATGAAGTAACAATGGAATTATGCGCATTTTTTCTGCCATTAACAAGGCCTCCACTATATCTCAGCCCACGTCCCTCGGGTAACTTATTGCGGTCCTTCCTGAAGCGAAAAACCAACAAATAAACACTGCAAACACTCTCGTTCAACAAAAATGTTTCACATCAACCTTCGCGAGTACCCCGCACTCACTAGTTTTTTACTTATGTTTCCGTAGTTCTTTTTAAGCTCTTTCCAATTACACCCTGCTCAACGTCCTAGCTAAACACGTTCTTACGCAATGCTCATAAATATCCTTAGACAATGCTAATTTACAGCACTCACGCTCACGATGAAATCACGGGCAAAAAAATCGCTACGCAATATATACGTAAAAAAAACCGAAACACCCAGTCAAGGTCCGCGCCGTAGATTATCCGTGAAAACTTGGGGATAAAATTATAATAAGTATTTCTTATTAGTATGTACTTAAATCAGTGTCTCTTATGGAATGGTTAAATAGAGTAACACGGCGACAGAAAAGATAAATCACAAGTTTTTTTTCGCGTCTGTTTCTATTTCTCCTTGAATGCTGCCGTAGCTTTGATATTTACTCGGCACTGGACACTTTAGATTTCTTTGATTTCGATTTGATGCAAGGTCTCTTTGATTTGCGTTTTATTCAATTCGGCTCATATTTACGACTCATATGAGCCGATATTTTTTTTTTTTATTTCAATTAAATAATGATTTTTACTTATACTTCAGCGAATATTTTTATTGTTTCAATCCGGGTCGTGGTAGCTCTTCTCAAACTCCTTACACTGACACCCGAACGAACGTCCTACATAAACGCGTTCTCACGCTACACTGATTTATAATTTTATGGAACGCTTATTAACAACAATAATGCGCAAGTGATCTAGCCCGATGGCGTCACGCGCAAAACTCATGCCGCACGATAAACTTGTACAGAAATTCTCTATGAATTGTGACCTTAACAGTTGTTATCGCATCATTAGCCTCCTAGCTATTGGCGATTAAAGTCTGACGGTTTATTGTACCGCAAGATAGTTTGACTGGCTATTAGTGTACATAACGAGCGTAAGGACGTTTTAACGTCAAAAAAATTACAACAAAATTTTCGTACTAATGTCCACTTTTACTATCAAACTATTAATTACAATGGTTGTGGTGTAGAGTAGTAAGGTTACAGAATAGATAAGGCACAAATTTATTTTTTTCCGCCGTTTTTTATTTCTTCTTCGATACCGCCGTAACTCTCACATTTGCATGGCACTGAAAATTTTTCGTTTTTAATATTCGGTTTGATGCGGGTTTTCTCCGATTTAAGTTTTTTTACAATTACGCCTCATATGAGACTACACTTTCCATATTTTTTCGATTTTCAAATTCAAACCGATTTTTGCTTATATTTCGGAGAATATTTTTATTGCTTCGCTCTACGCCCTGGTAGCTCTTGTCATGCTTTCAACAAAAATACCCCAGTCAACGTCTTAGCTTAACGCGTTCTTACGCTACACTCATACATATCCTTACACAACGCTAAAATACAACAGTTACGCGTGGGCGCCTGCACTAGCCGGATGACGCTACGGGAAAAACGGAAAAGGGCAGCTCTAATTTCTGAAAATTTAAGAAAATAAATACATATTTCAGAAAATGCAGGTATGTACATGCTCAAATTTTCGCGGCAAGGCATGGTAACAGCAGAGTCAGCCAAATGACTGCTGCCTAGTAGAAAGTTGATTTATTTTGTTTTAGGTAAGTTTGGAAACAGTCATCGTCTCGTGGTCACCCAGAATCGTGGAGTGAAGATTGCATAAATTTAAAACTTGTATTAGATTAATAAGTAGTTTAATTTGTGTTATACGCAAAACTTGTATTTATATAATAATAATTTTAAATCGTCAATTAACCAAATAAATTGTGATTGTGAATTTTTACTAGGTGGCGTTCGCTAAGTCGCACACAAAATTGAGCTGAGCGGTCGATATATAGACACTCTGCTTCATAGTCATCTGTGGTAATGTAATAATTGGTAGCTATTGGTTCAAGTCGATACCATTTGTGTTGAATTGGTTTTAATTTAAAAATTATGTGTATTACCATTCTAGCCCTAAACACTGATTTATTGACCATTTCTTGTTCATTACCTTCAGTGAGAGAAACTCAAGAGATAAAGGGTGGGCCATATACGATTTGGAATTTGAATCGGATATAAAAAAACTAATGAATACTTGTCCAAGACTATGACTTTGTTAGAAAGATTGAACATTTCCATTTACGAGTGAAACACAACATCATTCAAATGACTGCCAAGGCTGGCCTTACAGTACCCCATCGGATTAATCCAATTTTTCAGTACATTTCGATTGTTTGGGCTTCAATCTCATGAATGGCATCCTCAATTTCGTGTTTCAAGGACTCAATCGTCTCTGGATGATAAGCGTAACATATATCCTTAATAGAATGAGAATTCAGAATTTCGCTTTATTATTCGATGTTCAAAAGTGGTGCGCAAAAGATCGATTGTATCGTCGGCTGTGTCGCAGCCCCGTCCTGTTGGAACCAAATTCCGTCCATGTATCACTCTTCAATTTTGTGGAAACTAAAATCCATTTAACATGGCTCTGTAACGCTCGCCATTGACCCTGAGGGCGGCTCTGAGGGCGGCAATTTCGCTTATTGAAATAGCCTCCACGGTGGAAATGAGCTTCATCGGAAAAGATAATTTTTCGGTAAAAATGTTCATCTTCGACCAAACGATCTTCAGCCCATCCGATGCGATAGGCGAACATAAAACGCATCAGATGGTTATGAGACTTCATTTCTTGCACTCTTGTTTGTAGCCAAAATTCTCATCAGACAAGTGCGAGAAATGTTCAGTTCCTGAGAACGATGACGAATTGGTGTTGATGGATGCTTATGCACACTGTGCGAAACCGCAGCAATGTTTTCGGGTGTGCGCACTGGACGAAAACGGGAACGGCTTGTTTTGTCCAATAACGAACCGGTTTCACAAACTCACTTCACTGATTGATCAACTGATTGGAAGGCAAATTTTTCCCGTAAATTTCTTATGGTTTCCGTAGAAAACTCACCAGTGTTGAAGTAAGTTTTCAATAGTTCCCAACTTTTTTCAAGCCTAAAGCGTCCCATTTTGTAAACGTCAAACATAAGACTAATTTTCTGTTAGCTTATGAAAGTCATTATGCCTATCATACTCCAAATATACGGTATTTCGTATTCCAAATGTTAGATGTCTCTCTCTGTATTTTCTATATTAGTTCTAATCCTAGTGTGAGCCCTATTTAATTATAGTTTATAAATTATTATTTCCTCTACACTATTGAATTACTCATCTTCTCTAATTTATGTTAAATAATTTAGAAAAGATGTAATTTATGCTATTTATTGTTCTGAAAAATGCTAAACTTGAAATATCTTGATTATCGTTACTCTAATTATCATTTTTAGGGTTCCGTATAAAAACCGGAATCCTTATAGTTTCGTCATGTCCGTTTATCCGTATGTCACAGCCATGTTATTCGGAAGCTATTGAAACTATATAAATGAAATTTAGAAGTAAGGTGTCTCGTGTGAACCACTAGAAAATGCAGTAGTGAAAGTAATGAAAAAAAAGCTGGGGTGTGGCTGTGTCATGGACACGGCCGTGTGTTGTACGTGAATACGTTTAAGTAACGGGTAATATTTCTTGAATAAAATATTTTTATTTATGTATTTAGGACAAAAGCAAGGAAACAAATCATTATTTTGTTACAATATATCTTTATTAATTATAGGTGTGTGATACGAAAAGCACGACACAAATGGCATATAAGATACATCCAGATTTCTGGTAAACGTTAAATCAATACAGGTATTACCTAACGCTGTTGGAGAAGTTTCAATATAAAACAAATTGAACTCGCTGAGCATGAAGTCAGGCAATGAACAGTTTTGTGAGACATCAACATTAAAGTCTCCAACTATCAGAACTAGTGTAGTAAGATCAGGCTCGTTATAGGGCATAATTTTAGCGATGTTTTTGGAATATTTTAACAACGATCGTATCATTTAGAGTTTAATATCTGCTAACGCTGTGCCCGGGTGGATATACACACACCCGAGTATGAATTTGAAGATGCCATTGGCCTTTATGTTTACTAGACAGACATCACCTGCTTTTGGGTCTTTAATTTCCAAATAAATTTCCGAAATGTCAAGGTCAACTCTATTACAATCAGTGACGCTATTGATGCTGCGATATTTGGCGACTTCACCGGCTTTGGCTTGATGATGATGATACCTCTACCGATAAAGTAGTAGCAATTTGTCTGTTCTTAGCGGTTTTACAATATAAAGTCAAATCAAAGCCAGGCACCGAAAAATGGGGAGTTTTCACCAAATTTTGCCGATTTTGAATGTCAAAATCGAATTCTATCAACCAGGCTGGCAGAATGACCAGCAACAAAAAAGGTGACACCCTACAAAGGGAGCGTGTGTGACGCTCGCATGTTTTTGTTTCGATGTGAAACAAACGCATGCGGGCGCCACACACAATCTCTCGGTGGGGTGACACCGATCGTTGACGTTCGGTTGCACAATCACATGTACTGGCGAAATTTTTGTGTTGCTGGCGATTCTGCCAGCCTGGATGTTTGAATTCGATTTTGAAATTCAAAATCGGCAAAATTGAGTATAAAATATTTGAGTGATTTCTTTGATCCTTTATCTATCCAGTGGTATAATTTAATTTCGGATGTAGTGCAGAGATTCGAAGCTACAACGCCAAACTGTATCCCCCGATTTTATCATTAGTTTTTTTGGATTGCCCCGATGGTAGCAAATTTAAAGACGTATTCACGACAAAAGTTATTAAGGGTGGCACTCCATACATGTGTCTGAGGGACACGACTTTTTTTTCATTGCGCATACCCGTGTGAGGTATTTTTGGATAGGTCTTTAAAAATGACAATGATGTTGTGAAGAGCATTTTTCCTTTAAGCTAATCGTTCGCGAAATATACGCTTCTAAAAACGTCACAAGTGTGTCCACCTCTCTCTAACTTTTGAACGCCGGGCCAGAAAAAACTGAAAATATTAAAGGCAGTAGAACTATATAAAAACAGTAAACGATTTTTGGTTTGAACAATAAGAGTCTTACCGTTAATTATGTAGATATTCGATGTTTTAAGCTACCAACAAAGACTTCCTTAACTCAATACTTTATGCGGCATTCTACGGAACCCTTAGATTGTGTGTGTCCGACACGCACTTGGTTTCTTTTTATCTTATTAATCATGACTTTTTGTTATAATGGGATTTCTAGTATTTTGTGTTTTATATTATTTATGAATCTATTTATATATTTACTAGCTGTACCCGCCCGCTTTGCTGGGCATTACGTAATACTGCATATTTTTTGTATACTGTATATGTTGATACTATATATGTTTTGTTTTTCTTTAGTTATAGATTTTTGATTCTTAGCAGTTATCTTTTGATTGTAACATAAGTTCAAAAACTTCCAAAAAATCTTTGACTTTTTCAACAATGTTTTTATTAACGTTTGGCTACAAATTTTTGCCGTAAAATAGATAATAAATTGAAAGTTTGAATAGTGCTTAATAAGAAAATGAGAAATAAACTTAAAACAACTATTCAAGCACTCTTTCAAAAAGAGCCAATTTTGGAATTATTACTTAACCTTACAGCACCTATTAATTTTAAAGTTACAAAAACATTGAAACATAGTAGTTATAAGAAATCGAAATTTACTCTATATTCGGTGACAACAATGAAACAAATAAGGATTTATAGATTGCCGGTTGCAACTCAAACAAAACTGGTTAACTTTTTACATACACTTCGATTAGTACCGAATGTAAATTTTTTATGGCACAGTAATATTTGAGAGGTTTATCCGATCCGATCGGCCACATCAAATATACGCCCACGTTAGCCGTGTAAATTTATTTTCGGCGAATTTGTTGAAAAATATTGCTTTCTTCTACTTACAAAAAAAGTTAAGGTTTAATCACAGACAAAATAATTTACCAGATGTCGCGATCCGATGTGACTCTCTACCCATTTTTTTCCAACATCACACACATAACAGCAGACAAAAGATCCATGGGCCGTATGCGCCTGTGACCGTCTTTAACGTTTAAAGAACAGACAGTGCGCGAATTGATATTGATGTTTGATTGTCAAATAGGGAATGAGTGATCACAATAAAGGGAAAGGGGGCTGAAACAAAATTTCGCGGATGGAACACAATGTACATGTACACACAATGCACACAATTTTGATGTTCTGAAATTTGCACAAAACAAACACAAACAAAAATGTGTACCATTGGAGAGTAAAATTTACTCAAACAGTTCTGTTTTCTGTGTGATAGTATTTTCTATTGATTTAAAGAAAAAATATACAAATTGAGTTTCCAATATATAAAAAATTACAAAATTTTTCCGAAAAACGCGAGATTTTGCATTTACGAATATTAATCTGAATTTAATCATATATCATAACTTTTGTTTGGACACACTTTTAGAAACTCAATTCAGAGAAAAAAGATGTATTGAAAAATTTAGGAAATTTAAAAAAAATGGGGGTCGGTCATACGTATGAACTCCGTAGGACGCTTCGTTTAACCGCTAGGAACAAAAACTGGTTAAAAATTCAATACTGGTTAAATGTAACAATGGAAGGTAGGAAATTTAAAAAAATGGGGGTCTGTCATACGTATGAACTCCGTAGGACGCTTCGTTTAGCCGCTACGGGAAAAAAACCGTTAAAAATTCAAATTTTTACCGGAAAAGAACCCTTCAAACCGCAAGAAAATCGGTCATCTTGGGATTCCCGGAAACTATGATGTCCTACAATCTGAAATTCAAAAAAATATTTACCATTTTCCACCAATTTGAACAAATCTACCTGCTACGGGTTTAATGAACCAAAATTGTATTGAATAACCCGAGTAAGATTTGTAGAAAACAATTAAAACCGGCTCTACGAAAATACAGAGTGTCAAATCATAGAGAATTCTTGAGAGAGAGCTTTTGTTCCGATTTGCAAAAGCGAAAAGTAACGGTTCCCTAATACGCAAGTAAAGGTTGAAGTTTTCGTATTCGAAATGGGCATAAGAAGATCCAAAAATAAATCAATCCCCATTTCCTAATCAAAAACCACATGACATGAAGTCGCATCCATCTCTAGTATGAATCCATGGATGGATTTCATATCAAGAGAAAGTGTACTTTGCTTCCTAAGCAAAATAAACGAAGAGAGATCGTGCAATCAACAAAATGTCGAAATGTTCTCTCGATTACGTCTCATATTTAAGAGGGAGTGACCGCTAACGATGCGATAATTGCACGATCTCTCTTCATTTATTAAGCTTGAGCGCTAAAGTCAACTTCCTCTTGGATGGGTAACGCTATGTATTCGAGAGTAACGATTTGATTCCTATTTTCATGATCTTCTTCGTTTCTCTCTTAGAAATATTTCGCGTTACGGAGCGACAATAATTGCACGATCTCTCTTATAATCTAAAGTAGATTTTCTCTTGAGAGTCATTCATGGATACAGATCATTGTTTTCATATCAAGAGAACTCTATTTAAAATTAAGAGATATTATGGAATCAAACTACCGAATTGTTCTCGCGAATACAGTTCATGCTCAAGAGAGTGAGAGAAATCGGTAAAAATTTGTACTCGAGAGAAACGATCGCTCTTAATTTATTTATTTCAAGCTTTCGCACGGAAAGAAGATGCTCTCTTAAAATTAAAACGACCAAAACTTTAAAACTACCATATCTCGAAAAGTTTTAAGCGAATTTCTTTGAAACTTCACAAAAACATTCTCCTTCTAATAAGACTAAATCCTGTCAAATTTCATAAAAGTTGTTCCGGTAGATCCGGAGTTTTGCCGCGACAAACTTTTGTAAAAAGATCTTGTTTTATATATATAAGATTATGATTACTAGTGTATATATTGAAAATATGAAACAATTTTCAGTAATCCATTCAATCATCTTTACTATCAAATTTCTTCAATAATTCATTCATCTTTACTATCAGATTTCAATGATTTACAAAATTATTAGCTAGAATCGTAATTTTGGATATGGACACATTTATAAAAACTCACAGTAGAGGAAATTATTGTTTGACAAACATGCAAAATAATGGGGGTCGACGATACATATAAACACCGTGGGATACTTCGTTTGGCCGCTACGGGCAAAAAACTGTTGAAAATTCAAAATTTGAATTTTATCACTTTCACCATCTTTTGTATGCACATCTTTAAACTCAATTTAGAGAAAAATGATGTATAAAAAGAGGTAGAAAATGTCAAAATAAGGGGGGTCGGTCATACATATGAGCTCCCTAGGATGCCCCGTTTGACCACTACGAGCAAAAAACCATTAAATGTCCAAAATCTGAATTTTATAAATTTTTCCATCTTTTGTATGTACACGTTTAAAAACACCATTTAGAGAAAATTCATGTATGACGAAAAGGTAGAAAATGTCAAAATAATGGGGGTCGTTTATATATATGAAACCCTTTAAGTGCATAATTTAGCCGCTACGGGCAAAAAAACCGTTGAAAATTCAAAATTTTACCGGAAAAGTACCCTCAAAACCTGAAGAATATTGTCCATTTTCTGATTCCCGGAATCTTTCTTGTCCCATGATTCAAAATTCATAAATTAAAATACTATTTTTCAAGAACCTGTAAAAATCCACTTCCTTCGGTTTAAGTAAACCAAAATAAATTTTCTCTTCAAAGTTTCCGATTCCCCACAGCGAACTGGCGAAAGCCTCGGAAACATTCAGGTTCCTGTGCTCAGATCTGTATGTTAAAGCTAATTCTGGTTCGAGCACGCGAAAACTAATTACCTAAGATCAATACCATAGCTTCATTTATACAAGAAAACTAACGTTTATTGTTACAAAGACAGCGATTTTTTGTCAAGATTGTATTTTTTTTGCCGTATATTTTGGAATTCTTGCAAAATAACGCAGTGATCGTTCTTAATACATAAAAACTAAATTTAGATTTCCATGACACAAACCTTTGTACTAATTGTGGTTCGTTCATCAAAAAAAGAAGCCTACCCCTAATGATTTTTTTTCGCGAATTTAGTAACAAAAAATAGATGTTGGCACTCACCGTCGAAAATACTATTAGTATGTAAAATTTCAGATCGATTGATCAAACAGTCTAGGAGGAGTTTGGTTACAAAGGTTTCATATTTCGTCGACGCATAAGAGCTTCGCTCGCTTCGCAAGGTCAGCTTAATAAAAACGAGTGGCAAATGCAATAGATAATGGTAATGAGTGCAGGGAGTAGCTGTCAATGTGTTTCACGTTCTTATGTGCTTACTGGAAAAGTGTGCTTTCATGCGCCCATAATCGCAATTTTCCTTTGTTTGTATCTTCAACCTTATATTGTGATAGTCTATAATTTGCTATGCATACTTGACTTTTATCTATAACCGGAATTTTAGGTTCATAAAAATTATTATAACTTGAAGTGTCCTCTTGAAGATAAAATACATCCAAAAATTTCTTACAAATGTCTATTATAAGTTTCTTGCAGAAGAATCTAGACCATTAATATTCAACTCCTTCATCAGCCGTTCACTTCTACTTGATATTAAAATTTAGAATGCGATAATTTTCTAAAGGTTGTATCTTTGTTATAAAATTATTTTTATACAACATAATGATCCAAAGTATTAAGTATTTTAACATGTGCCACACCTCTGTCAGTTATAATGCTATTTGCAATGAAAATGCCTTCTTGAACTTGTTCGCTAAGAACTGTTGCATCGCTTTCAAAATTAACATTTACTACTTGTATTACAAGCTTTCTTGATGGAACAATTATTTGCTCAAATATTTATTTATTTATTTGTTTATTTATTTATTTATTTATTTATTTATTTATTTATATATAACTTAATACAAGTTAATTCAAGTTAATGCTAGTTAAGTCAAACAGAAGCACACAATACAAGAACAGAAAGGAAAATAAAGAAAGAAAAGAAGAAAAATAAAAAAATAAAAATATATATAAAATAAAATAAAACAAAGTGTGGTATACGCAGTGAAGAACACAGAAAACTTACTCAACTTAACTAAATTAAAACAACTTATTAGTGTGAGAAAGTGAAATGACACAAAAGTGCATTAAATGTATTAAATTTAATTATTGGGAGGAGATTTCATCAGCGCACATCCGGAAAACCGTACGGACGTTGCTATTGCCATGCATGAACCGCAGGAGAGGGTTATCCTTATCATGCGGGTAACGGGCTCCATCCTACCAAAGTCCGTGTGATGGAAGCTGAGGAAGAACGAGCCGTCGGACCTGAGGTTTCTGCCGCTAAAGCGCAGGACAACCTGATCGTGTATATATGGAGCGAATATATGTCCCTGGACGATACCGTGCATGAAAGGTAAATCAGCCATCACACGGCGTCCGGAGAGGTATTGCAGGTTAATAAGTTTAAGCCGGTCGGAATATGGGGGAACGTTAGTGGGATCGGGCCAAGGGAGTAGATTAAAAGCAAATCGGAGGAAGCGTTTCTGAACAGCCTCAACTCTCCTGAATATGGACCTGGTGATATGGCGACCAGACTTGGTAAGCATATTCCAGTATCGAGCGAACGAGGGCGGTAAAGAGAGTCTTACGTGTGTAAGGATCAGCGAATTCCTTAGACCACCTTGATACGAAGCCCAACATAACACCAGCTTTTCTTATTACGAAATTTATGTGCTCATGAAATGAGAGTCTCGAATCAAGGTAAACTCCCAGATCTAGGACGCAGTTCACTAACTCAACTGTGGAGCCATTTATAAAGAAAGTGTGAGGAACATAATTCCGCTTCCGATGGAAGCAGACGTGTTCACACTTTGCTATATTGAGTCTAAGATTGCTTTTAGAGCACCATAGTGACACACGATTAGTGTCCTCTTGAAGCTCAAGATTATCGGCTGGACGGACAATATTCTTGAATATCTTGGTGTCATCTGCAAATGTGAGAATTTCGGAGTACCAGACGACCCTATGGATGTCATTTGTAGCAGCTATAAAAAGTAGTGGGCCAATGTGGCTACCTTGAGGAACACCGGATGACGCAGTGATACCATTCAAAAAGGGAAGACCTAAAAATGACATGGAAGGCCCTCTTACGAAGGTCGGAACTGATCCATCTGAGGAAGGAGTCTGGGCAACCAGCCAACCTGATCTTTAATACAATCAAGTTATGAGGAATGCTGTAGAAAGCTTTGCTCATGTCAGTAAAGATTGCTTCGTCAACTTCACCGCGTTCAAGAGCATTATTGGTGTAAGAGGTAAAATACACAAGGTTGATAACGGTGGACCTTCTTTTAAGGAAACCATACAGGTGTGGAGAGATAAAGGACGAGAGGAAGGGATAAAGTTTTCCGGCAAGGATTTTTTCAAAGGTTTTAGGAATGGCGGATAATTTGGCAATCGGTCTTTAATTCGATGCCTCCGTCTTGGATCCTTTCTTATGAATCGGAATCAAGAATCCGTCCTTCCAGCACTCTGGAAATATTCCTGATTGGATGGAGCAGTTAAAAAGTTTGGTTAAAGGAGGAGCAAGCAAAGATGCATATCTTTTAAGCATAATAGGTGGAATACCGTCGGGGCCGGGAGAGCAGTCATCCTTGAGGCGTGATAGCTCTACTCGGACTTCCTCCTCAGTGATAAGGAGATCAGGGAAGTTGGAAGGTAAGGGAGACGGGGCAGGATTGAGAGCCGTGAAATGTTGTATGTCTGGCTCAAACTGACCGTCAGAGAAGGTAGCTGAGAACAGATTTGCGAATGTGTTTGATATAGATTGAGGATCATCATACTCCATACCAAGTAATTTCCAGTAAGCGTTACGTGTATTCCTCAGAGATTCAACTTCACTGGAGTACCATGGGGGCGAGGAGTCAGGACGGGAAGGAGGAGAGAATGGAGTTGATGTAGAGATGGGTTCGAGTAAGGCTGCGAAGAAAGAGTTGACGCAGTTTAGGGAGCAGTGGTCCTGGTATACTATATCATGGCAGAAGATATTACGACTAGCCGAAAGAAGGTGGAAGTAAGTTCGGCGAAAGTTAAAGCGCGGCGGCAAAGGAAGGGAATTAGAATGGGTGGGCGTAGTAAGAGTGACACTTATGGTGAGAGGTGGGTGGTGCTGATCAATGTTGCAGAGAAATTTAGTGCTGGGGAGGACATTCACGCTACTCGGGTCATTGGAAAAAAGCAGGTCTAGCAAACACTTGTTCGAATTTTTGACCGGGTTGATATGGAATAAGTAGTTAGAGGAGTTAGAGTCGATAAATGTAGAATCAGACGAACCGGAGAGGCATGTAGCCGTACAATAATTGGTTTCCGAATCAGCGGACCAAACTCTATTCGGAAAGTTAAAGTCACCGATGAGCAGTATATGATCTTTATCAGTAGAGGAGTCAATCAGTGAATCTAAAATAGCAGACAGTTGCAAGTATACATTTTCATCGGATTGGGGGGGATTTAGGTGGTAATGAGGATAAGGTTGTACATTGGGTAGCGGATTTTAATCGAGAGGAGTTCAAGGGGTTCACAAGAGGTGGTAGGTATGATGGAAGCATTGAGAGAAGAACGCACCGCGATTGGGGTCACCAAGGCAGCGGTGTTTGCGAAACAAGGTGAAATCACGCCCAAAGATCTCTTGGTCATGGATATTGGAGCAGTGCCAGGTTTCGGTAAGGGAAATAATGTCATGTGGTAAGGTGTGGGAAGAGAGGAAGATTGACTGCGTCTTAGTTCGAAGACCTCTTACGTTTTGATAGTAGATAGGAAGGGAGGGGAGTTTTTTCTTGGTGAAGAGGAGACTGGAGAAGTAGCACGAGCAGCAGTAGTTTTGCTAGAACTACCGGAGGTATGTCCTCTCATTGTTAACACGTCTTTTGGCCAGTAAAGACGTAGAACCCGAACCCGAGTTTAACCCGGGTTTAAAAGTTCATGGCCACCATTATTCGTGAACGAACGTGGGTTGATAGGAGTAATCTTAGAGTGGGTGGGTGGACGGGAAGGGATCCAAGCTGGGGCTGCAGTTAAACAGTTATCGATTAAAGAAGTTTGAGAAGACTCATCTGCAGTGTTAGTATTGTTTAGAGGAAGTGCGAGGTGTACTGAAGGAGGAAATATGGTTTCGTTTCCAGTGGGATCGGTAGAGGTGGACGCACCAACATTTTCATCCTTTGCATTAATTCTATCAGCTATTCCGCCTGTTCAGACAACGCATTTAGGGTGGAAGAAGCCACCACAAAAACCGTGGCAGGATAAGAGCCTATCGGAATTTTTGTCCTTGCAGGTCACGGCGGCACAAACCAACGTCATAGTATCGATGTGAGAGCCGTAATCCAGCGTAACACTGAGTAAAATACAATACTAATTTACTTTAGGATTGTAAGATTGAGCTAAAACTTAGAAAGTTAAGTTGAGTAAGTTTGAATTAATACAATATTAAACTACTTAAGAATTGTACTTAACTACAAGAATTTTACTTTGTACTTAACTATTTTAGAATTGTAAGTGTAGGTTAAAACTATAGTAAATATAAACTTAATAACTAGGATGAATAAAGTTCAAGCCTGGCAAGTGTTAGCCGTCGATTTTCAGGGGTGTCTAATAGCCGTGTTTTTAAAACAAATTTTATGTGTTTCGATTTTTTAGTATCATCTTTAAGAGCGTCATATAAGAAATCTCTAATATGAAGGAAATAACTGAGATCTTTAATTTCGCCTTTGTACTCAGTTATTATTTTGTTAGCAGCAGCTATATGAAAATTTTCCATGTTTTCGTTGTTTAATATCTCTGAGTCAGATTCGCCAGATTTCTCAGGTTTAATTTCAGATTTGTTTTCCATAATATCACTAACTTTTTCAAAATCTTCTTTTGAATTAATAGCTTAATTACTGTTCTTTGATAAGTGTTCTAAGTCTACACTTATAAATTTAGCTCCTACCTTTTTGATATAAATTTGTTTTTGTGATAAGAGTTGTGAGCTGTATGATCTATTAGGTGTTTTCTAGTATTTTCTTGAGCTCTTGGCACAAATCTTGTATCTCTAAAGCCATTATTATGCAGTCCGAATTATCTGTTTGGAAACAGTCTTATATAGAATTTTTTTCAAGTAATATGAAACCGCATGCAAGCCTAATATTCGAAGAAGAAAAATAAATTAGCTGAAAATCAATAAGGTTCCTTTCTTGAAAAATATTACCATAAGAGGAAATAGCATTATTATTGATAACGAGTTCTTCCTTGCGTTTACTACAAAAAATCCATTCTAACAAGATGACCAATATTATTCACAAATCCGTGATTACAAAAAAATAAATCGAGATGTTTATTAGAAATAACAAACGAAAACGGGGAGATACACTGATACATTATCTTATACTTACTGAATATTATTATGTTATTTCCGTTCTTAGGATACATTTTCTTTTCCTCATATTTTTTTTTTAATATCCGTTTTCGGTAATTTTTTCGACTTTTTTTCATACCTTCAATTGACTAATTTCAATTAACAATTTGGACTCTAACGTGAACGTGGTCCTTTTAAAGGATTTTCCGATTCCTAGAGCAATGTTGGCTTCGTCTTCAAATTCTTCTCATTTGGCTACAATTGTTTTTTGTCGGTCGAAGATTCCTAAGTAGAATTTAGAATGTTTGCTTCTTTTATGATTTAAAGGTTTAGATATCCCACCACAATCCCTGAAGTGCTAGTTGAAGCACCGTCTAATATTATGTGAGATTGAAAATAATGAAGAGCACCAATAAGAGCCCTGTGATTATCTATAGAATTAAAACGCCGTTTGACGATTAAAATCAGACTGAATTTATTCCAAAATAACATCGATTACTTGTACTAACTAATATTAAGTTTAACGACATTATGGGAACTTTTTCCATGAGGACTGGCATTGATTGCGCACAGTTTAGTCAGAACTAGGGATGGTGATCTGAGATCGATTAATCGAAGAATCGATTGTTCAAACCCAAAAACCCAATTTTTTAAATAGATATGCTGCACTGAATCGATGTTTCACCCCTGAAAATCGCCATTCGATTTATTTTTGTTTTGGTAAAGATAAGATAAGACACAGAAAGTCTAGACGAGATAATAGCCAGTCTAGATGCCCTCCCGACGACACGCAAAAATGAGGAGGTAGTTGCTTTGCTCATTTGCTGTCCGGGTCCGACCACTGATGCGAGAGGAGGTTTTCAATTTGAGCCCAACAATTGTTCCAGTCAAAGAAGAAATGTTCTATTCATGTTGAAATAAATTCAAATTAGAATGATGTGTATTTTCAAATAAGAAAATTATTAATGATAAGTGTAAATAAAGGACCAAAAATCAATTAAGCAAATTAATTATAATGTATGAATTATTTAATTAAGATAGTGTTTAAAAACATAAACCAGTGACATTAAAAATAGCTAAAAGAATTTTAATAGAAAAGAGAGTATGTGGAATTCTTATTTAATGAAGTGTTCATACTTTACGATTACTTTATGTCCATTCATCTACATAAGCTTAAATTATTTATTTTGTTTACATACAAAATAGTAAAGCTCCCGTTATCTTTTTAAAAATCAACTGCCGATTTTACTCCAGTTTTATTTCAATCAATTAAAATCAGTTTACGTGTTTGTAATATAGTTTTTGTCTAAAACTAATAACTAATTACTAAAAAATTTTATTGTTTATCAAGTTTAATGAGGAACAAATGTATTTTGTCAGCATGCCGGGTAAAAGTGATCTATGGAATCATTTCATAAAAAAGACTTAGGAGGCACATGCAAATATTGTCACCAGGAAGTAAAAACAAATCATAAAAGATCTGATAAATATATTGATACCATTAGAAGTAATAACTAAAGAAATATCGGGAGAAGACTATGTTACAGCTAATTAAGGGAAACACAACAAACTTACGTAATCATTTATTAAGACGTCATCCAACAATTAAGACATTTAAGACCGTAAGTCTCAGAAAGAAAAGTGATAATTCGGATACGGAAAGCGTGGCTTCTCCTACTGCCTCTGCATCAGTCTTAAAACAACAAACATTGACTTCTTGCTAAACAAATATAAAATCATTTGGAGGTAAGACATGAAACTGAAATCTTTTTTGAATTCATGAAAGTGAGATGCATGCAGGATCGATGATTATGATTTTTTAAATAAATTTTCAGATAATGGTGTTAAGTCTGGTCAAATAACCAACGCAATAGTCTTCATGATAGCTTGCCTCTCAAAACTGTGGAAAAAACAGGATTTAATTATTTAATGAAAGTAGTGGCGCCACTATATGAAGTTCCAGCCAGAAAGACAATTACCCACATGCTTGACGATAAATATGACATTCTTTCGACACAACTTAAATTAAAAGTACAAGAAGTTAAAACAATATATTTAACTGTCAAAGCTACTCAGGCTTAACTGGTCAAAGCTACTCAGGCTTAACTGGTCATTGTATATATGAAAATAAATTGACGAGCATAATTTTTAGTGTAACTGCTCTAACAGAACCACAAAATGCTGACTACTTAGCACAAGTTATTGTTAATATGACAGAAAAATGGAACATTGCAAGTAACAAAGTGGTAGCATTTATCACGGACAATGGCGCAAATATTGTTAAAGCTGTCACAAATGCTTATGGCAAAAATAAACACATGCCATGTTTTGCCCACACATTAAACTTAAGCCAAGAATTTAGTAGCAGCTGTCAAAGATATTACTACATATTTTAAGCATAATACAAATGCTGCTGACTCTTTAAAGAAAGCTCAGGATCACCAAACAAAACCTTTGGGTCTAATTCAGTCTGTATGTACCAGATGGAATTCTGTTTTTTATCAATTAGAACGATTTTTTGAGTTATCCGAAATAATTGCGCCAATATTACTCAAATATCCTAAAGCGTTGACAATGCTAACTGCGCAGCAGTTAGAAATCATAAAAGATCTGATAAATATATTGAGACCATTAGAAGTAATAACTAAAGAAATATCGGGAGAAGACTATGTTACAGCCAGTAAAATTATACCAATCGTATCTTGTCTGACTGAAACACATAATATTATAAAACTAGATATAATAAAAACTTCAACTGATGTTGGTGCTAAAACAAGAACTTTAATTGTGGAAGGACTGAAGAAAAGATTTGGAAGTGTCGAACAAGTTGATTTGCTAGCTGTTGCAACAATTTTAGATCCTAGATTCAAAAAATTTTGCTGACCATCTAGCCTGTTCTCGAGCAATAAATAGAGTAAATATTCTAATTTTAGATATTAAATCACAGCAACAAATTCCACAAAGTAATAGTGAAGAAGTTGACGCAATAGAAGGAACTGATATGGAAAATGGAATTTGGGATTTCCGTAAGTTACTTGTGAACAAGCAACTCTCTACATGTAATGCACTTGCACTGGAAAGTCAGGGCTTAAACGAAGAATTTAAACGCTATTTATCGCAGGCAGTTGTGCACCTGAAGTATGATCCTAAACTGTGCTCGCAAGAACAAAAAAACTCTATTTACCACGACCTTCACTCAATTGCCATGATGTATATGAGTATCGTGGGATCATCTGTTACTTGTGAGCGTCTTTTTTCAATTGCCGGCAACATCGCAAATGATGAGCGGAATCGCTTGGATCCCAGTAGACTTGACAGACTATTGTTTTTAAAAAGTTTAGATATGAAGCATTGGGAGCTTTAATAAATACATTTTTTATGTAATAAATACATTTTGAAAATAAATGTCTTCCTTCATACCTGATTTGACTTTGATATGGTAATAAAAATGATTGTTATTATCGAATTCCCTGAATTAAAAAAACTGATTTTACTGATAAGAGATCATTTATTATGTTATCTTTCCTGTTTTTCATAAAATGGATTTATATTTACATTATAAATGCAAACTTGAAAAAAAATCGATTTATTATAAATCGATCTTTTAGTCCTCGATTTTTTTGTGAATCAATACATCAGGTTACGATTCGGATTGATTTGAAAATCGGAAATAATCGCCATCTCGAGTCAGAACCTTCTCGATTCGGGTCTCAGGAATGAAATAAGCATCATTAGTTTCAACATCGAAAAACTATGGTAAGTACTTTCTTAATTATGATAACTGATTTTCTTTACTCCTTGTCTTAGCTTAATCTTCCTTACTTATTAAGTATCTTTACTAATCTAATATAATCTAATCTAATCTTTACTTATCTTTACTAATTAAGTGTCTTGACTAACTCTTTTCCACTGATACTAATTTTCTTTGCTGATCTCTAATTATGTAATTAATTGTTTTTACTCATCTTTCAATAAATTGTTTATGCTAATATTTTCAGTTAATTATGTGTACTAATCTTTCAATAAATTGTCTATGCTTATTAAACGGTGACCCTACAACGTGCGAGTTTTTGATAATTAGGTGACCGTCATATTTGCGACAATGACTTGAAGTGCAATTCGAGGTACTCTTACCGGCACGCACTATAACCGAACCTTGGATTTCTTGCTCTGTACCTAGTTCGAAGGTTTTGCCGAGGAGTTTGACGTTACTGAGGGTTTTTCTTTTCCCTTGTGGGTTTTCACGTACGAAGCTGTAGAACACTCCGTACTCTGCGAACCGCGGTAAAATAAGGGTCTTCCTTAGACGGTTTCACGTTGGGCAGTTATTTCGTCCAATTACAATAACATCTTCACATCATTATGTTGGTAACCGGGCCTTCTACATAAGTTGTATATTAAAAGTATATTCCTAGTTTTACATCTACCTTTAACATCTCCATTCATTTTTTAAAATGCTACGTCTTACACGATCATAAAACTTTTCTTTCTGTTTTATCTTTGAATTTTTTTTTGCGCGAGTTAAGTTTCGTTCACCACAATCAGGTACACGAAGTTATTAGGAGTAATTAAATCTTGTTCCTCACAATAAAATACACAAATTTATTTTACGTTTCACAATTTTAATTTATACTAATTCACAATTTGTTGTGTTTAAAACTTTGCAATTTCGTAAAGAATTAGATAAAGATTGTTCACAATTATTTGAAGTAATTCGCAGATAGTTTAAAATTTTAAGACATCAAAGTATTGTTCACAATTTTAATTTACAAATTAGATAAAGATAGTTCACAATTATTTAAGGTAATTCGCAGATAGTTTAAAATTTTAAGACATGAAAGTATTGTTCACAATTTTAATTTACAAATTCAAAAACTAATTTAAGTAATGTTGTAAGTTTGGATAGTTTTGATTGCAATAACTAATTTAAGCTTTCAATAATTAGTAACGTTAGGTTTTAAGTTCTCCGGAAACTTGGTCACAACTGGTCGGCTTCGCTGGGGTATTACCTTTTTATTCTCTAATTTTTTGCGGAGACGACGGATTTTGGTTTTCCGATCGATGCGAGGAAAATAGCAAGGTCTGCATTCTGTATTTTGGAGTTGATCGGCATTCTGGTTCATCGATCATTAAATTTTGCGGAGACAACGGAAATTTGTAGAAAAATGTAATTTGCGGAAAATTGTAAATTCTGCGTTCTGTGAATGGAGTTGATTGGCATTCGGGTTCATCGATCAGTCACCGTCTATGACCCTACTGGTTGATGAACTTGGCTTGGTGAAACCATAGTTGATGAGGGTGTTGATGAAACCGTAACTCCTCCCCCCTTAGTTTGAAGTGGTGGCCACAAGAATTTTGGTTTAGGTTCTTCTGGTTGTTGTTGTTGCCGCTCTGTACCTGGATTCGGATGTCTGGAAATAGTTGGTGGACTAATTATTTTTTCTGTCAATTTTTTATAAATAAGGTGAATCATGATTGAGAGGCTGGTGGCTCCACTGATTAGGGCGACTATGAGTATAAAGCTGTTCTTCTGGTAGGTTTTGGTACGTAGGATTTCTATGGCTTCTTTATTGTTGATGTGGTAGGATTGTAGTTTCTGCAACCTTAGGTCCTTCATGGTGCTGGAATATTTGACTGGTGTGGGGATGACTGGAAATATATAGATGTCGTCCCAGTGGCTGTGGAGGTGATCTTCGTACGTGATACTATTAATTCTCAAGCTGCAATTTTCAAAATGAATTAGTTTTGTGCCTTTTAGTTTTAAAATTTTGGAATCGCAAGTGGAACTTATTTCCGTCAAGAGTATGTAGTTTGGTTCTGGTTGTATAATTTCGGAAGCATGGGGTTGGTCTTCTAGTATACATTCTGCTGGTTTGTTTTGCATAAGGTTTCCGATGCAAGTGGAACTATTGGTTAGTTCTTCATGTGGTGATTCTTTGCAGTAAAATAGGTTTCTGATCTTTGGGCACATAGTATCGAAATATTGGATTCTTTGTGGATTGTATATAAGGAAGGGTTTTCTTTGGAGGATCTTGGTGTTATTAGTGGGAAGAGGGATAACGTGTATCATAGAGTATGATTCTTTAGACAGGACAGGAATTCTGATGTTAAAAATTATGTCTTCATGTGTATAATAAGCTTGTAACTCTAGTATTTCGTATACTTCTTCATCAGATCTTATATCGATCATTTGACTTTTAAGATTTTCATATATTTTCGTTATTTCATCTTCATTTAATAGTTGTTTAGAAATTACGTTTAATCTAGCAAGTATGATAGCTTCTGATATGTCGGTCAAATGGTTAGTCAATAAGTCGATGTTGTAGTTAATTTGATTCAAATATTGTAAGTGTCTAGTTATATCTTTATTTGCGTTAATCATGTTCCCGAAATTGTTTTGAAAATTTCTTAAGTAGTTTGTTATGGAATCTTGTTGGTTGTTTATGTTTTCTGTGATATTTTTGAATCTTTCTATCATTTGGTGGTTTATTAAAATTTGTCTGTCACTGTCTAATTTTGCGTTTCTTTGATTTTGTTTTAAGGTTTCAATTTCTTCATTTAAACGGTGTGCGTCTTTTGCGTCAATGTTCCCGGTTATTACTTTTATAAAAGATCCTAAGCCATTTACTAAGCCTCTTTTGTGTCTTACGTTAGGTTGTAGAGTTTTTAGTTTTCGTTTTAAGTTCCAAAGTTTAGCGTTTGTTATATTAATGGAACTTTTTATTTCGTTAAAGTTTGTCAAGGTGTTAAGGGTGTTAAGTCTGTTATTTTGTTGATTGTCTGTTCGTAATGGTCTAGTTTGACGACGTGTAGTAGGTTGGTATGGGTCTGTACTAATTTTGCGGTTGCTAGTTTCATGGTCAAAATCTTATGTTGGGTCAGGTCTTGTAATTCTAGTTTCTGTCCATGTATTAGTGTTAACCTGAAATTTAAGCCTTCTTTTTAATTTACTTTTATGTAGTTTTTTGTTTTTGTGTGTTATAATTGAAACTTTCTTAACTTCTTTAATTTTGTGTTTTGAAAATCTTGGGGTTAACTTATTTCTACCACATTCTTTTCTGTAGACTATGTTGTCTTTATAGAGTTGTTCTCTGTTTTTGTTTAATTTGTCAATTTTTTTTGTTGTGTTTTCTTCTAAGTGAGTTTTAATTGAAGGATATAGGGTTTCTTGGAATTCATTTAATTTTCGTAGATAATCATGATTATTGTCGTATTTTAGATTTTTATTGAACGTATTTGTTCTACCGTAAAATAGCTCGAAGGGTGTTAATTTTGTAACTGAGTGTATTGAATTATTGTAAGTTATAATGACTTCATTAAGAATATCTTCATGATCAGTTTCCTTTTGTTTTTCCCTTACTATACGATATATTTCGGTTAGAGTGGAGTGCATTCGTTCTACAGGGGCGTTACTGTTACTTTGTTGGAAAGATGTAATATGGTGAAGGATATTATATTGTTTACAAAAGTCATTAAATATTGATGATGTAAATTCAGTCCCTTGACCTGAAATTAATTTTTTGGGTATTCCGTGAAGACTTATGAAATTTTTGAGGGATTTAATTATTGTTAGGCTACTTCTAGTGGGTATGGTATAAGCAGCAGCAAATTTTGAGAATTTATCTATTATTGTGAGAATTTGTCTATTATTGATACTATATATATCTATGTGTATTATATCCAATGGTTTACAAGGTGTCTCTGGAATTTCGAATACGGGTTTTGGTGGGTTTCTATCGTATTTTAATAGTTGGCAAGTTTCGCAGTTACTTATTATTTTAGTAATTTTTTGTTTCATGTAAGGGAAATAGTTTTCTCGTTTGAGGTGCAACAATGTCTCATTGATACCATGGTGATAATTATTCTTATGATAGTCATTTATTAATTTGTTTTGATCGTCTTCACTGGTTATGTCATTTAACGAGTTTGAATATTTCGTCGTCAGAGAGGATTGCCATTTGTTTATTGGGTGGAAGGTATTTTTTGAAAATTTCGATAATTTTTTTTTGATGGGGATGGTATGCGAATTATGCGTCTTTGTTTGTTTTTGAAAGGTACTAGAAGCGTCGTTTGGGGACCTATGTTTGAGTTTTCCAAGATTAGTTGTAGATTAAACTCGTTGATTGGTCTTTTTGATGTTGGAATCTCGCTTTCTTGACTACCTGCTCCTTCTGTTGATAAATTTGGTCTACAGTCATTGATGTTTAGTTCGACATTGTTGTTAATTTGGATTCGAGATACTGCATCAGCGTTTGAATTTTGTGTTCCCTTTTTATAGACTATCTTGTAGTCATATTCCTCGAGCTTTAGGCGCCATCTGATGAGCCTGGAGTTAGGGTCTTTTAGATTCATAAGCCAGATTAGGGGTTTATGATCGGTTACGATGGTGTAGCTGTGGCCAAAAAGGTAAGGTCGAAAATATTTGGTGGCCCATACGATAGCAAGTAATTCCTTTTCGATTGTAGAATAATTTATCTCAGAAGTCGTTAGCGTTCTACTAGCATAACATATGGGCTTATCGCTACCTATGTTGCCTTGGGAAAGGATGGCACCTATTGCGTAGTTACTGGCATCTGTTGTCAATACGAATGGTTTAGGGGTATTGAAGGATTGGGTCGTTAGTCAAAATATCCTTGCAAATCTCGAAGGTTTTCACGTATCTTTCGTTGAGACCAATTTTACGTCCCTTTTTGAGGCACTCGGTTAATGGTTTTGTTAAATGGGCGAAATCATTAATAAATTTCCTGTAGTAACCTAGGAGTCCTAGGAAGGATTTTATTTGTTTCGTTGTGCGGGGAATAGGAAAAGTTTTTATTGCTTTGATTTTGTCGGGATTTGGCTTTACGCCGTCCGTTGATACTATGTGTCCGAGAAACGCGATTTCTTTTCTTAAGCATTCGGATTTATCCAATTGAACCTTTGGATTTGCTTGTTGGAGTCTTTTGAACACTCTGCAAAGATTTCCGCAGTGCTCTTGTAGAGATATAGAGAAAATGATTATGTCGTCTAGATGGACGAGGCAAATTTTCCCGATAAGTTCCTTTAGAACATTATCCATGACACGTTGAAAGGTTGCTGGGGCATTTTTCAGCCCTAAAGGCATTCGGACATACTCGTAATGCCCTCCTTCAACTGTGAATGCAGTTTTTGGAATGTCTGATGGATTCATTTCAATTTGATGGAATCCGCTTGCGAGATCTAACGTTGAGAAGTACATACATTTACCTAGTTTGTCGAGGATTTCGCTTATATTTGGCAAGGGATACTTGTCACTAATGGTTTTCTCGTTTAATTTACGATAATCGATCACTAAACGCCATTTTTGTTTACCACTAACTTTTTAGGGACGATCCATACTGGAGAACTCCAGGGTGAGTAGCTTTGTTGGATGATGCCTTGGCATAGCATATCGTTAATTTGACGTTGTACTTCCTCTTTATGGATATAGGGATATCGGTATGACTTTACATAAATAGGTGCATCGTCTGTTGTAAGTATACTGTGTTTGACTTGATTTGTGAACGTAAGATCTTGTCCTTCCCTATAAAAAACATCTTTGAAGTTTCTACAGACTTTGAAAAGTGCCTTCTTTTCCTCATTGTTTAAGAGAGATGTTCGGATTAGATTGGAGATATCTTCTGGTGATGTTGTAGGGTTGGTTGCATATTCAATCTTGAATGTATTTACTTCTGTGTATTCGATTGCTGGGAATGAGTTGACTTTTAAGGGTTGTTCAAGGACAAGGGTTTGATCAGATTCGGCTTTGTTGACGACTTCCATAAGGCTGTACCATTCGTTTGCCTTGTAGATGCCTTCTGATACGTATAAATTTGGAGAGATTTCTAAATTTTTGGAATATATGTCACCGTTTCGTATGTCGACGGGCAGTTTTACTACAGATTTTGTTTTAGCAGATATAACGTATTTTTGAGACATTAAATTTGGTTTGAAGACAAGTGTTATTGTTGTATTATTAATAATGAGTTGTTTGTTGACTAAGTCTATCTTTGCACCAAGCTTAGCAAGAATGTCTAATCCAATCAAGCCATCGAAATATTCATGAAATTTGAAAACTAAGAATCTCATTTCACCTTCTTGTTTGAATTCCTTAAAATTTGGAATTATAACTTCTTTATTGAGTTTATGTTTGCTCAGAACCGTAATGATTTCGATGGGAGATATTTCTTTTATGTCTTGGGGATTTACTATTTCGGGGTTGAAAAACGACGATGAGGCTCCTGTATCAATTAGGAATTTAAGTGGTTAACCGTATGGTTGGGATATACTAATGTAAGGGAGAATTAATCCATGTTTGTTTATATCTAAGTATCCGATCGGTTGGTGAGGCCAGCCATACGAAAATTTGAATCTTCTATTTCGGAAATTTCGTTAGAGTTTGTTGCTTGTGGTCTACTCTTTTCGTGATTGTAGTAACTATTATTTGAGTGGATAGGAACATTGGGACTGGTTTCGTTTATGTTAAAAAGTTCCTTATTAGAATATTTGGGCTGTTGGTACTGATGTTGATTCAGTCCTCGTGATGGAGGTCTTCGCAATTGGATATTGCCTGAGTTGGTGTCCATGGGTTCGGATTTAAAGAAATCAGGTCTGTTGATTGGGTTTTGATTTTGTGTTCTAAATTGTTGATTGTAGGGTGTGAATTGTCGTGGGACGAAGTTGGACGTGTTAAAAGAATTTATCCTTGGTAATTGATTATAAGGAGTAAATCGGTTCTGTTGTATGTTGGGAGTCATGGTATCTTGATAGGAATTATTATAATGTTGTGGATGAAAAGGGTTACGGAATGGAGGTCTCTGATTAGTGTTTGGACGGTAGTGAGTAGTGTTAGCTTGTGGAAAATTGGGTCTTGATGCGTTTTTTGCGTAGCTGATATTTTGTTCTTTTATGCAGTAAGAGAAAGCGACTGTTAAGGACTCTGGTCTCATGGAACGAATAGTGGAGCCTAAAGGCTCTTTTAAACCGGTTAAAAAAGTATCTAGACACATTTCTATGAATAGTTCTGTTTTTGCTTTAATTACGTTGCTATCATTTTCATGTATTTGGATGTGGTTCAACATAGTAGCTTGTATTTCTATAATTTCGCTGTAAAACTTTTCGACCGTATTGTTATGCTGCCTTAGGTTATGAAGATCTCTAATGAGGGATGTTTCGTTTCGTTTATCGGCGTAATGAAGAACAAGATTGGTTTTAATTTGTTCCCATTCCAATGGAGTACCCTACATGTTTAGAACTTCATTGGCTGGTCCTTCTATCTTATGCGTCGACGAAATATGAAACCTTTGTAACCAAACTCCTCCTAGACCGTTTGATCAATCGATCTGAAATTTTACATACTAATAGTGTTTTCGACGGTGAGTGCTAACATCTATTTTTTGTTACTAAATTCGCGAAAAAAAATCACTAGTGGTAGGCTTCTTAGTTAACAATTTTTCTGATGAACGAACCAAAATTAGTACAAAGGTTTATGTCATGGAAATCTAAATTTAGTTTTTATGTATTTAGAACGATCACTGCGTTTTTTTTCCAAGAATTTCAAAATATACGACAAACAAAATACAATTTTTACAAAAAATCCCTGTCTTTGTAGCAATAAACGTTAGTTTTCTTGTATAAATGAAACTATGGTATTGATATTAGGTAATTAGTTTTCGCGTGCTCGAACCAGATTTAGCTTTTACATAAAGATCTTAGCACAGGCACCTGATTGTTTCCGGGGCTTTCGCCGATTCGCTGTGGGGAATCGGGAACTTTGAAGAGAAAATTTATTTTGGTTTACTCAAACCGTGGCAAGTGGATTTTTACAGGTTCTTGAAAAATAGTATTTTAATTTATGAATTTTGAATCATGGGACAAGAAAGATTCCGGGAATCAGAAAATGGACAATATTCTTCAGGTTTTGAGGGTACTTTTCCGGTAAAATTTTGAATTTTCAACGGTTTTTTGCCCGTAGCGGCTAAACGCAGCACCCTAGGGTGTTCATATCTATGACCGACCCCCATTATTTTGTCATTTTCTACCTTTTTGTCATATATGATTTTTCTCTAAATTCAGTTTTTAAAGATATACATACAAAAGATCGGAAAACTGATTAAACTCAGATTTTGAATGTTTAACAGTTTTTTGCCCGTACCGGCTAAATTATGCACTTAAGGGTTTCCATATGTATGAACGACTGCCATTACTTTGACATTTTCTACCTTTTTGTTATACATAATTTTTCTCTAAATTGAGTTTTTAAGCGAATACATACAAAAGATGGGAAAATTTATAAAATTCAGATTTTGGTCATTTAATGGTTTTTTGCTCGTAGCGGCTAAACGAAGCATCTTAGGGAGCTCATATGTCGAACCAATCCCCCTTATTATGACATTTTCTACCTCTTTTTCCTATATCATTTTTCTCTAAATTGAGTTTAAAGATGTGCATACAAAAGATGGTGAAAGTGATAAAATTCAAATTTTGAATTTTCAACAGTTTTTTGCCCGTAGCGGCCAAACGAAGAGTCCCACGGTGTTTATATGTATGACCAACCCCATTATTTTGATATTTCCTGCATTTTTGTCAAACAATAATTTCCTCTAATGTGAGTTTTTATACATGTGTCCATATCCAAAATTGGGATTCTAGCTAATAATTTTGTAAATCATTGAAATCTGATAGTAAAGATGAATGAATTATTGAAGAAATCTGATAGTAAAGATGATTGAATGGATTACTGAAAATTGTTTCATATCTTCAATATATACACTCGTAATCATAATAAATATACAAATAGATTCATAAATAATATAAAACACAAAATACTAGAAATCCCATAATAACAAAAAGTCATGATTAATAAGATCAAAAGAAACCAAGTGCGTGTCGGACACACATAAGCTAAGGGTTCCGTAGAATGCCCCATAAAGTATTGAGTTAAAGAAATCTTTGTTGGTAGCATAAAACATCGAATATCTACATAATTAATGGTAAGAATCTTATTGTTCAAACCAAAAATCGTTTACTGTTTTTATATAGTTCTACTACCTTTAATTTTTCAGGTTTTTCTGACCCGTCCTTTTAAGAGCAGGGGGGGACACACTTTTGACGTTTTTAGAAGCGTATATTTCGCGAACGATTAGCTTAAAGGAAAACAGTTCCTAGCAACATCATTGTCATTTCTAAAGACCTATCCAAAAATACCTCACACGGGTATGTGCAATGAAAAAAAACTCTTGTCCCTCAGACACATGTATGGAGTGCCACCCTTAATGAAACTTTTTTCTTTTTTCTTTATAAATTTCATTTATATAGTTTCAATAGTTTCTGAATAAAATGGCTGTGACATACGGACAGACGGACATGATGGAACTATAAGGATTCCGTGTTTTCTACGGAACCCTAAAAATGATAATTACAATAATAGGAAGCAAGTAATTTCAAGTTTAGCATTTTCCAGAACAATAAATAGCATAAATTACATCTTTTCTAAATTATTTAACATTAATTAATTGAACCTGTTGCTACCAATTATTAGATTACCACAGATGACTATGAAGCAGAGTGTCTATATCTCGACCGCTCAGCTCAATTTTGTGTACGACTTCGCGAACGCCACCTAGTTTCTAATTGCTCTTAAAAGGATTCTACTGTAGGCTGTGCCATTGACAATGGTTGTTAATGAGAGGATTTCTTCTACATTGTTTATGAATTCATAAAGTGATTTCGGATTGCCTTCAAATTTAGGTAGAACTTTAACTGCATCTGGGATTTTTAAGCAATTAACAACTTGTGATGCTGCAGCTGATGCAGCCACGGCTGCTGCTGCAGCTTCAACAGTTTCGTTATTTAAGTTTTCGTCAGTCATTGTCAAATGTGTATCTTTCGGAGAGAAGAATTCTAGGTTTAGGCTTTCGTTAGAAGTAGGTGATAAGAGATTTTCTTCTTCTATCAATGTTTTTTCACTTGGGGAGTTATTGTTTATATCAGTAGAGAGGTTACCGATTGGAACAACGACACTGATCGATGGAATTAGAATGTTTGAAAGGACTTGACTAGTAGATGGCTCGGTATTGTTTGAATAGTTAGAATTGGGTATATCTTCGGTTTGAACAACAAGATTCGTTAAACTATTTATTATTTTCTTATGATTTTTGTCTATTTTGCTTCTTAAGTTATAATTGTTTACTTCTTTAATTTCAGACATATGTTTAATCAAAATTTTATTTTAAGGAAATTTAAGGAAAGGAAATCCAATATTCGACTTACGTGAGTACCAATATGATGATCATGGTTGTTGATCCAGTATTAAGAGTTAACACTCAACGATCTTTCTTCGATATGCCCTCGAAGTTACACTTTTAGTGGATATCGCACTTCAATATTCCCTTGAACGGAAATTCACTATTAAATCGAACAATATTTACCAATGTTCCCTTGATAACTACCGTAAATCGCCGTAGTTTGTTCGACTTTGGTAAAAGATCGTTACCGGATCCTACCGACTGCGCCAGTAAAGTTTCGTTCACCACAATCAGGTACACGAAGTTATTAGGAGTAACTCAATCTTGTTCCTCACAATAAAATACATAAATTTATTTTACGTTTCACAATTTTAATTTATACTAATTCACAATTTGTTGTGTTTAAAACTTTGCAATTTCGTAAAGAATTAGATAAAGATAGTTCACAATTATTTGAAGTAATTCGCAGATAGTTTAAAATTTTAAGATATCAAAGTATTGTTCACAATTTTAATTTACAAATTAGATAAAGATAGTTCACAATTATTTAAGGTATTAAGAGTTAACACTCAACGATCTTTCTTCGATATGCCCTCGAAGTTACACTTTTAGTGGATATCGCACTTCAATATTCCCTTGAACGGATATTCACTATTAAATCGAACAATATTTACCAATGTTCCCTTGATAACTACCGTAAATCGCCGTAGTTTGTTCGACTTTGGTAAAAGATCGTTACCGGATCCTACCGACTGCGCCAGTTAAGTTTCGTTCACCACAATCAGGTACACGAAGTTATTAGGAGTAACTAAATCTTGTTCCTCACAATAAAATACATAAATTTATTTTACGTTTCACAATTTTAATTTATACTAATTCACAATTTGTTGTGTTTAAAACTTTGCAATTTCGTAAAGAATTAGATAAAGATAGTTCACAATTATTTGAAGTAATTCGCAGATAGTTTAAAATTTTAAGACATGAAAGTATTGTTCACAATTTTAATTTACAAATTCAAAAACTAATTTAAGTAATGTTGTAAGTTTGGATAGTTTTGATTTCAATAACTAATTTAAGCTTTCAATAATTAGTAACGTTAGGTTTTAAGTTCTCCGGAAACTTGGTCACAACTGGTCGGCTTCGCTGCGGTATTACCTTTTTATTCTCTAATTTTTTGCGGAGACGACGGATTTTGGTTTTCCGATCGATGCGAGGAAAATAGCAAGGTCTGCATTCTGTATTTTGGAGTTGATCGGCATTCGGGTTCATCGATCAGTAAATTTTGCGGAGACAACGAAAATTTGTAGAAAAATGTAATTTGTGGAAAATCGGAAAATTGTAAAGTCTGCGTTCTGTGAATGGAGTTGATTGGCATTCGGGTTCATCGATCAGTCACCGTCTATGACCCTACTGATTGATGAACTTGGCTTGGTGAAACCATAGTTGATGAGGGTGTTGGTGAAACCGTAACTCGCGCATATTTTCAAGCATAACAATTCGAAATAATTAGTGATCAAACTCTCATGATTGGAGATATAATTGCCATGTTTTATTCTACCATATTTTAGTTAACATTTCTTTGTTTGAATTACATATTATTAGTTAAAACCTTATTCTTTGTTATTCTTTATTATTTTACAATTTGTCTACTATATGTTCTTTGATTTATATATGTTCTTTGATTTAGCTTACTCACTAATTTTCCCTACCTACTACATTAATTTAAACATTATTTTCCTTACTCAATATTCCATTGCTCGCGTCATTGAGCGGCACGATACTCCGATCAATGTTGCAATAAATGCTGATACAATTTAAAATTTGCGTAAGGGCATACACATACCTAAACATTTCCATGATTAAGCTATTTAGCCAAGTCTGGCGAAAATTCTTCAATTTTAACGTTTTTCCTGAGTCTGCGCATATGCTGACCCAAGAAAAATATTTTTTGAAATTAAATTTTCTTCTCACCTTGCAGAGAAACTGACTCAGTTGTAACTATTTTTAAACTTCTTGATGACCTTCAGCAAATGGTTATGATCTTAAGGGTGGTCATGGTTCCCTTAAGAGGAATCTAAATTTTGGGTTCCTAACAAGGATCCATATCGAACTCCAATTACCTTCCCGTTTTGATTGATCAACCAATTCCAACTTTAATAACTTTTGATGATCGAAAGACTTCAGTGAATATTGAAACCAAAAAGCGGAGGCTATGGTTAGTCTGAAGACCATCGCGAAACGAGGAAAGGCAGCTCTGAAGACTTGCAATTGCATTTGTTAAATCGAGTAAAAGTTATTGTGAAATGTTAAATTGTTTCTGCAGAAATAGTAAAAAGTATTATTTTAAAAATAATAAATTTGTGTTCTTGTCTTATCCGAAGAAAAGAAGAATTAAATAAGTGGCGCACTCACTACTGACTGGTAGGACCTCTGTCTAAAAAACAAGGGTCCAGTGATCAAACTTAACGAGAGAATGTGCGTATTACGTATGAAAACAAAATTTTTCAATGTACACGCCGAAATAAAGTATAAGGATTGAACAATCAAAGATACCTACTACCAAAAACTGGAACACGTTTTAGACATATTACCATCTAACGATATTAAGGTCGTAATTGGGGACCTTAATGCTAAAATTGGTTGAGACGCACTATTGCAACATATCACCGGCATGAATAGTCTGCATAAGGATGCCAACGAATTCCTTGACAAAGGCAGGATTGCGTAGACAGATGCAGTGTATAAGGCTTCAGAGACTAGTGTTGGAAACAGGCCAAACTAGTTACACATGGTTTGATGAGGAGTGTGAAACATGCGCGGCTGGAAAAAATGCCCTTAGAAAACAGTACGCCGAAAGACCCACCAGAATAAAAAAGCAGGCATATGAAGGAGTGAGACGAGAAGCAAACAGATTTATAAAAAAAAAGAAAAGGACTTTTCTCAATGAGGTACTTACAATGTACTTATGAAAGTGGAACTGTTTTATCCGGACAGGGAGTGCCTGTTGGGTCCTCTTCTTTATCTTGGGGTTTCAATGTTCTTCTTCTCAAAAGTCCAGATTTATTATTCAATTACTTTATTCGGTATACAAACTTCCATTGAAGTTTCCAACTCTTATTATTGTCTATTTACTAAATCCTATACAAATTTACTTAAACCCAACTATACACTAGAGAACCTTACTTCGGTAGTGCTGGCTTGCCCGTCTTTTTCTGGTGGCGGTAATTCCTGCGGCTCATCTTCAGTCTATTGATTCTGTCGCTGGCGTCGCGTTTCTGCTCCTTTGTAGTCGCCAGAACCAGTTCCCTTTGAGCCTCTTGGAGCTTTCGCTGGTAGTAGGCCTCGACTCCGGAACGGGGTTTCTTCGAGGGGCGTTTATCGTCTACTGCTTCGGGCTTAGGTACTTTAGCGGCTTGTCGTCGCCGATATTCCTCCAGGGATATAGGTCTCGGTCCTGCTGTAGGGTCCTTTAGGGCTTCTCGAAGCTGGTCCTCTTCTGCTATCTTCATTGGGCGTTGGGTTAATGCCTGCTGCCTTCGAGGGCTGTTCAGGTCTTTGGGTAGCCGATAACTTGATCGGATTACCCTTTTTGTTTTGATATTAGCTGGGCTGGTGGTTGCCTCCTTGAAGTCTCTCGCTGGAGGTGGCTGGACGTCTCTAGGATTCGGTTTTACGGGGCTGGTGGACTCCTTGTTAATTCTTAGCGGCTGTGGCTGGAATCGTCTAGTCTTCTGATTTAACTGGGCTGGTTGACTCTTTGCTGTGGCTGGATGTGTCTAGTACGTCTTCCGGAACGGGTTGAGTGCATCACTGCTCTTTCGTTGCTAGTGGCTCATTATTTATAGCATGATTGCCTGCCCCACCTGTTTTTTATTTCGTCAATTAATCAATACTATATTGATTGATCCATATGGGCACATTGTTCACGTTGTTGCAGAAGTAGCAAAACTCCCTTTTGCCGTTTCATCAGGTGATCGACCCGAAACGGACCTGGGTCAGCTATTTCCAAGTTAAGTGACCGCGAGTGTTTGGCAATTTCCGTCGACAATACTTAGTTTCCTCCATACGGGTTAGTGACCGAAAGTACTTTCGTACTTATGAAATTAGGTCACTGGGTGACTCGTTTCGTTTTCATTTTCATTTTCATTTTCAGGTGACGGTGGGATCATAAGGTATGGTGTATGTCTGAGGTTAGTGTGGTGAGGAAGTATGGTGGGATGGATCTCGGGTTAGGTGTGTTTGATCTACGGTTACGAATTTGGGTGAGGTGTGGATATTTTCCCATGTAGGCCACAGACAGCATTCCAGATGTTTATCAGCCGTAGTATTTTTGAGTCACAACATGCCTTCTTTTAAGGAAAAGTTAAGCTGTACCCGAACACGAAACGCGCTCTCAAGAAGAAAAGAAAAGAAGAATCAGTTCTTATTTTATCTGTGGTACACATTTCTTATTTTTATTAAAACTGTGCAAAATAGAATTATTTCGTTTTTCTTCACGTTTCAATAAAAATTTTTCAAAACATCGGTTATTATTTTATGTGTGATACACATTTTTTTTTTTTTATTATTATTAAAACTGTTCGAAATTCAATTATTTCCTCTTTCTTCTTGGTTCGTTAAAAGTTTTCCAAAAGCCATCAGTTACTACTTTCTCTATGATAAACATTTCTTCTTTTCATTAAAACTGTTCAACATTCAATTGACGGTGGTGATAAAATCTATTCGCGTCATATGTCGCGGTGTTAAATTCATTTGCGATCAAATTTTATCCGAGCGATAAAAATTTATCGCGACAGGAAATTTGTCGCGCATTTGATTTGTTAAGTTTCTATTTTTTTCGCGATGAGTTGTCGTCATGGTGATAAAACATGATCACGAAAAAAACTCGCGCTTGGTACCCAAAATTCTGGCGTTGCTAGAAACCAAAATTTGGGTTCCTTTGAGAGAACCATGACCTTCCATTAGGGTATTAACCATTGGGAAAGTCATCAAATATTTTTCTGCTGACTCAGGTGAAAATGTAATTTCAAACAATATTTTTCCGAGTCGGCATTTCCACTGACTCGGTAAAAGATTAAATGTGTAGAATTTTCGCCGACTCAAGAAAATTTATGAAAATAAATATGAAATTAGGTCAACACCGATTGGAACATTGATCGGTTTCAATAATTCCCGATCAATGACCCAATCGACGGAAGCTGCATTTCACAATTTTCTAGAATAAGTTCTAGGAAAATAAGTGAGTAAGCTAGATTAAAGTACAAATTAAGGTCCAAAATTGAAAAAGAATTTAGTCAGAAATACACTACATTTCCTCGAACGAGTGTGTTTCATTGATTCAAGGGTAACTTGGCCGTAAGGCCATAAACTCTCAGCGTCCTGACCTGGCCTCGAGGCCAGACAGGCAAAAATAATCAAGAGGTAAAGCGGGCAAAATGTCCTATACCTCCAGCGACCTGAACATGGTTTGAAAGAACCTTTCAGGCAAAAAAGGCAATAAACATTCAATAGAAGTTTTACATTTTACAATAGGTGAAATGTAGAATTTCTTTACATATTCATTTAACTTCACAACTCGTGAAAGAATCGATTATAATCTTGCTTTTAAGATAAGCATGAGGTCCAAATTTAGAAAGAAAATTGGTTCCAATGATGGGCCTGTTCACTGATGCCACGATAAACAAGAAGGGATACTCGCTTCGGAGATTTTGGGAAACTTCAAGTCATTTCCCGCCAAACGTCCGAATAGGAGTACCGTTTGACAAAGTTAAATTGAAATTAATGTTTTTTTAGTGAAAGAGAACAATTTTTTGGGTGGCCCTTAAAAACCGGCTTCGGTATCAATTAAAAAATTGAGTTCTGTAATGTTGTCTTTGATAACCAAGTGATGTGAAGGACCAACATAAATGGCTGTCTGTGCAACATTAATGGTTACTCTTCTTTTTTAATTTGTCCAGCCTTCTTGTACTCTAAGTAACAGCAAGGCTGAAAACATTTGCTGGCCTGGTTACCGAATTCCAAAATGTAACAACTGTAAATCTTATTGACTCGGTTGCCTTAAAGTTCCCCATCTGGAAGTTCCCCATCTGCCTTGATCGTATTTGAACCTGTTCTTTCTTCGCGAAAAATTGTATTTAAAAGCTGCTACTTCAATGGAAATGGGCTTAATGGCTTCGATCAATCTTTCTGTTTCTTCCTGTTTAGTTGAACTTGTGGAACGTCTCGAAACAATAGAACAACGAGATAAAGTATCGGTTACCTACTAAATCCCGATTCGCGAAAGAAGAAAAGCCCAATTTATTTTCCATATACCGGATGAAGACAGATGGAGAACGATCTCCAAGTTCCGCAGAACTCGAAATTTCATCTTTTCGTTAGTTTTCTCCCAGCGCACGAATTAAATTTTGAATTAAGAACACTTTAATTTTTTTAAAAAGAACCTTATCTCTTTAAACACGTTTACTTTTGATGCAATTTAACAGCACGATGGCCAAATAAGATCGTGACTAATCCTAATTCTTAAATCTTAATTATAAATGATGGGAAAATGTTGTGGCATCATTCTTAAAATCGGCCGCAATATGATATCATTTTGAAGTTGCGATTCCAGTTCATTTCTGGTGGAATAGTGAAACTGAAATCGGATGCAAAGAATGCATTTCCGTTTAATTCATTTTCGTCTAATATAACTCACGCCGAGATATCAAAGCATATCAAACTTTGGACTTACGAAACGCGTAAAGAAGCAGCATCACAAAATAAGTGACTTGTTGGGACTCAAAAACGTCCCAAAATAGAATGACAATAACATTAATAATCAATCGCAAAAATAATCACCAATATCAAAGACCAAAAGGTCAGTAAGCAATAACCAAGATGCCACAAAAACAAATCACTGTCGATCCTTAGAAAATACTCACCGATAATTATCGATTCCGGTAACTGGCGAATAAGTCAATCAAACAGTACACAACAAAAACATCCACACCGCACGACAACCAAGTGCAAACTAACGAATGCACCAGGTATGCCAGCCTCCCCCCCATCCCCCTTTGTCACCGCCACCACGATGACACGCTTCACAGAAACTATTCCCACGATCGGCGGCACAAAACTGCTGACCCAGCATAATACCTGAATGTCTCCAGCAAAAAACTGATAAGACAACGCGAAGAAATGCGACACCGCGACAGAGGAATGGGAATGAAAATGCTGGAAAATTTTAATTTCAGGGTATCATGAATTATGAGAATATCACGAATTCTAGGTTCAGGGTCATCATGAATTCATGAATGAATATGCGAGCATTGGACTCGAATAAATGGAACGTACATGCGGGAAAATTTTGATTTCAGGGGCAAGTGCAGGTGCACACAACGTAAATAAATGAACGGTATATTCAAGATAAAGTATAAATGCACATTGAACTCAAGGTAACGCGCTGTGGAAAAAAGCTGAGACGCGGAGTCTTTGAGAGTCATTGTGAAAAAGGCTACGACATGTTGGTTTCAGGGTCACCGAGTATTGAACCCTGTGAGGAGAGATTGCCAGGACAGCAAAACTACAGAATAAAAAGACGGCAAAGGGCCCCATCAAGACATTGGAGATCGAGACCCGGCCCGTGGAAGACGTCCAGCAAAGATGAACCAGCCAGCCGTTGGACCACGCCCGATCACCATCGGAGACTATCGCCAATGACATACCGGCCCAAGGAGAAGAGACGAAACTCGCACACCAACCCCTCTGAAGAAGCAGCGTTCGGGCACTGAAGCCTACTTCCAGAGGAAACTGCAAGAAGCTCAGCGACAATTCCTATTGGCTGGCTCTAAAAGCGAAAAGAGGGCAGCCGGTCAGTTAATAAATAAGTTAAAAATGGAGAGGAAGAATTATCGTCAACAAAAGAAGGCGAATGAACCAACGAGAAAGTAAGGGCGCAGTTGTTGTAGTAGTAATAAAACTTTGTGAGAGAATTTGGTCATGATTTTAAAAGCTTGTAAAGGGAACCTTGTATTAGTAATAACACTTTGTAAGAGAATTTGGTCAGGATTTAAAAAGCTTGTAAAAAAAACCTTGTATTAGTAATAAAACTTTGTGAGAGAATTCGGAGAGCCTTGGATTAGTAGTAAAACTTTGTGAGAGAATTTGGTTAGGATTTAAAAGATTGTAAAGAGAATCTTGTATTAGTAATAAAAGTTTGTGAGAGAATTTGGTCAGGAATTAGAGGCTTGTAAAGAAAGCTTCGTATTACTAACAAAAGTTTGGGAGAGGACCTAGTTAAGAGTAAATTACTATAGAAAATGGTTTGTACAAAGGATAGGATCTTAGAAGAGTAATTGTTAAAGGATCGAATTATGGTAAATTAAATTTGTTAAGAGAGCGAACGATTGTAAACTAAAGAAAAATTGGTATTATTGACGGAACATGGAATTGACCTTGTAAGAGTAGCAAGATCGAGCTACGAGAGGATCCCCAACGATCTTAGATTTGAACCCTGAACGTCATGAGCGGAAAACCTCTGAAAACCCCAACAGGTTGATGACCTGGGAGGCCATATATTATCCCATATACCCCATATATTTCGTTGGACCTTGGGCGGACGGAAGACGGATCCGACTACGAATTATATGGGAAGAAAATAAATTAAAATCGCCCAGTGTAACAATGCTTTTTATTTTCTGGAGCGGTCCTCTATAAGTAGATTATTTACTCATAGCTCATTGAGGTAGCACAGCAACAACAAGCCTGTATTTGGCTAAATCTGTACAAATTCAGTTGAAAAGGAAAAATTAGCTCCTCTTGAACGGACCAAATTCCAGGCATTGCTGAAATTGGTAGTTTGTGCAACTGATTTTTAACAGAATCAACAGTTGCTTTTGATTACGGTTGCTGTTATATAGTACATGTTTCCCTGAGAAATTTCAGGCCAAGCATGAATGTTAATAGATTCCCTTTCCATTATAATAAAAAGAAATTTTCCAAGATATGTTGAAAATTGCCATCTTGATTTGTGGGGGGAAAACACTAAGTTGTTAAAATAAAATTTCCGCAATAAATTATGAAACGTTAGAAAATATTTTAATATTGAAGATTTTACAATTTGAAATGAACTAATTTAAGTTAATTGTTAAATTAAAGTAATTATTATATTAAACTAAGTTTTATATGAATTATATTTATAATTTTAATCTGCTTTAATTATTAAATTCAATTAAGTTTTATATAATACAAAATTGAAAAGTTGAAGGAAAAGAAAAATTATAAAGCATAGTTGAAAACGGCGTCAGATTTTCAAAAATCTTGATTGATTTTTCTCGTAGATAATATTTGATGTTGATTGTTATCGTTCTTTACATGAGTCCCTGCGTCGACAATTTTGAAACATTTGAAACCAAACTCCTCATTCACCGTTCGACCAATTGAACTCAAATTTTACAAACTAATAGTGACGTTGATGTTGAGTGGTAGTATCTATTTTTCTACGAATTTCGAATAAATTTTTGCGAACATATATCACTAGGGGTAGGGTTCTTAGGTAACAAAATTTCTGATGAACGAATCAAAAAGAGTTGTGCCATAAAAATCTTAATTTAGATCTTGTCCATGAAGAATGATCACTGAGTCTTTTTCGACGAATTTCAAAATACATGACAAAAAAAACGTTTTTGATTAATACATAACGGACTCATTCCCGCATAACGAGTTGACACCTGATTTTGACAACTCTTTTGAAGAACTTTCGAAAATTTTCTTTTCCATCAACGTCAATCAGTCTGCTCTGGTTAAAGGACTATTATGGTTTGTTCTAACCTTAGCAGGTGAATTTTTACAGGTTCATGAAAAACAGGAAGTAGATATATTTATATTCTAAGTATCATAGGATGTTAAATACACAATTAAATTTTTATTTATTTTAATATATTTGTTAATTAACATTTATAATTATTTAATTATTATTTTACAATATAATTTTTTTAAATTTGATTGTCGACTAGCTTCAACTATCCTGTCTCACAACTGCCACTTAACTCCTAACCTTCATTTTAATGACCTACTACCATTACAAAAAACCTAAATACTAGTCTACTTAAAAATACTTAGAATAACTTAAAATACTTGTTATATTACCTCCTACAATTACTTGTAACGTTACATAGGACATCAATGTTTCCGAGAATTAGAAATTGAACAATTTTCTTCCTGTTTTTAGGGTACTTTTCTGGCAAAAATTTTAATTTCCAACGGTTTTTTGCTCGTAGCTCATACCATACGTATGTCATACACCAACCCCCATTATTTTGACGTTTACTCCTTTCTTCAACACATTATTTCTCTTTTAATTTAAATGTTAAAGGTGCGCATACAAAAATATGAAATGAGATAAAATTCAGATTTTGAGTTGTTAACAGTATTTTTGACGTCAAAACGTCTTTCTTCCCGTTGAGTATGTACATTGCGAGCCAGTCTAACATTCTTGTGTTACAAAATACCGCCATTATTCAACCGCTAATAACTAAGAGACTTATAACGCGATAACATCGGTTGAGTTCACAGTGCAACCCGTAGCAGGCGGATTTGCACAAATTAGTCAAAAATAGTTAGTATTTCAATGAATTACAAATAATAAGGCATCTTAGTTTTCGGGTATTCGAAGTTAACCAATTTCCAGTTCCAGTTTTAAATCCATAAAAATTCCCATAAAAATTTGAATTTTCAATAGTTTTTTGCCCGTAGCGGCTAAACGAAGTGTCCTATGGGGTTCATATTTATGCCCCACCCCAATTATTTTGACATTTCCTACGACTTTCTGTTCATTATTTTACTCTTAAATGAGTTTTTAAACGTGTGCGTGCATACAAATGTTGACAAATGTGATAATATTCAGATTTTGAATTTTCAATGGTTTTTTGCCCGTAGCAGATAAACAAAGCATCCTACAAAGTTCATTTGTAAAACCATTCGTTTTTATACATATACATAGTTCGAGAAAGGTCCCCTGTTTTTTTTTTTTTTTTTAAATACTAGTTTATTTCGAACAAATGCCTTAAGTCCATCATCAAAATTCACAACTTAAAAATTTTCTCCCTTTTTATTCAATATTTGCTTATTTCGAACAAATGCCTTAAGTTCAACATCAAAATTCACATCTTAAAAACTTTTTCTTTTTTTTTAAATATTAGTTTATTTCGAACAAATGCCTTAACATCAAATTTAAACACATCTTTCAATTTTCAATGTTTTTTTTATATATTAGTTTTTTTCGAACAAAAGTTCAACATCAAAATTCATATCTTAAAATTTTCTCTCTCCCTTTTTTGTTTTAAATATTAGTTTGTGTCGAACAAATGCGTTAAATTCATCATCAAAATTCACTTCTTAAGAACTTCCTTTTTTTTCTTAAAAAATATTAAATTATTTCGAACAAATGCCCTTAAGTTCAACATCAAAATTCACATCTTAAAAACTTGTTTTTTTTTTTAATTCACGAGCCCGGGTCTGTCCGGTGACTGTTGGCTAAGAGGAAAACGACCAAACAAAAAAAAAGAGTTAAGAGACGTGGCAACCCGTCAGTCACCGGTAAAAATCGCGACTGAAAATGCGCGTCACTACGGTGATGAAATCCGATCGCGACGATTTGGTTGCGATCAAATTTTATCAGAGTGATAAAACTTGATCGCAACGGGAAATTTGTCGCGCATGGGAACAGTTGATTATTTATTCTGTCGCGATCAAGTTTCATCGTGGTGAGAAGGTTTGATCGCGACAGAATTATCGCGCATGGGACCCAAAATGCGGTGTCAGCATTTTTGGCTGGGAACGAAGGAGTTCCCATGTAAAGTTTTTTTACGACCGTGGGGGGCGGTAGAGGAAAGGGGAGCAAATAGAACATGAACAGCCTAGGCTCAGTCACAACACCATTATTCAGATATTTACTACCTTCTCTAGTACATAATTTTTCTCTAAATTTATGTTTTGAAGGTGTGCTTACAAAAGATTGGAAAATTGATATAATTCAGATTTGGAATTTTTAACGTTTTTTTGGTCCTAGTAGCTAAACGAAGCGTTCCTCGTGCTCCATGTATAAGACCGACTCCCATTATTTTAATATTTGTTATCCTCCTTTCAAACATCATTTTTCTGTAAATTAAATTGTACAACGTGTGGGTACAAAAGATTGATTTTTAATTTTTAACGGTTTTTTGCACCTAGTGGCTAAACTAGGCATTCTAGATGGGTCATATAGATAACCATTTCTAATTTTTTTGTTATTTTCTAACATTTTGCGGTATGTCACAATTCTCTAACTCTTTTTTTAAAGGTATGTACATACACAAGCTATGAAGTATGACAAAATCCAGATTTTCCCGCAATTAGCGGAAATATTTTTGAATGAAAATTCTTACGTCTTCCGGAAGTGTTCGTAAAATTTGTAATATTTTTATTTTTGAAATTAAATTTGTATAGTTTTCATCAAAGTAACGAGACTTCAATTGAGGCTTTAGAAAGAACAATGCGCCATTTGCGAGGTAAAGGCTCTCCTGAGTGGATGCACGATTCTGTTCTCTGGTGACTGTCTTCAAATCTTACTACTTGTAACAAGAGAGGCACGTGCCGATGCAAACATAATCAACACAAATTGTGCAACGATGCACGTCTCCAGGATAAACGTCTAAAAATTTTTACTATGGAGTGCATAATTCTAATTGGATATGGCACTGTAGAATCGTGTTAATTCCCGGTTTGATACCAACGCCAACGCCGGGGCGGGTCATTAGTATATAATATAAAAATCATAATGCGAAAAATCACATTATAACAGGAAGTCATGATTAATTAGAGAATGTTAATTATGGTTGTAGGAATCATGTAATTTAAAATTTTAGCTCTTTCAAAACAATCCATAAATAACACATTTGTTTCCAATATCCAAATTTCCTAAATTTTTCTTTTGCAATGAATTACTTTTGTTCAAATGTCTAGGTAATATGAATCGTAATTGTGTAAAAGAATAAACTTATTAATAAAAATCCTTATGACAATAAATCTATTATGGAATGATGGGAGTCCCATAGGTTTCAGTTTCAGTTCTGCGAAAATGACGTGTAAATGAATGCGTCGCTCATATCAAATGCCTTAACAGTTGCAGCTGGAATTTCTATAAAGAAGAGCTACGTAGGCACGTTTGAAATATTTTGCTTTGTCGCAACCGAAATGAAAACTGAAGTGAAGGGAGTTCGTTCGTGTAAACGACAACGACTTCAAACAGAACTGGCGTCTGAACTGAACCAAAGACTAAAACTGAAGCAGATATGATCGTCTAAATTGGGCTTAGAAATTTATTTTAAGACATCCGCCGACAACCAATTTCAAAGGAAACGGACATGAAGCGACATACAGGATTCTGAAACGATTCCTTTTAAAATTATTAAAATAATTTGAATCTAATATAGAAGAGCAATTAAATGAAAAAAACATTATAAGACTAATATTACATGGTACCTTAAATCGTGCAATGAAAAACCGTTGACAAAAAAGCCAATTAGATTCTTCATATTCGCCTTCGATTAAGTGTTAGCAATGGCTACGGATATTTTTTGCCATTCTTAGAAAAAAAACCATACAGACAAAGTCAACATAAGTTCTGATAAGCGCTGATAAGAGTATGAGCAAAAGAATTACGCACCACAAAGGCATATCTACATAAGACTCTGGGCTGAGTAAATACACAATTTCTTTTCCTATCAGAGCATGAGCAATGCATATGCGAGAGCGTGAGCCATGTGTAGATATGGCTATGGCGTGTGTAAGTGGACAATTTCTCTTCCTCAAGCGCAGGCACTATTCGCCTTGTGATAAGAGCATGAGGAAAAGAATTACGCACATAACAGCCATATCTTCATATGGCTCCACCTTTCGCATACGCAAACTTCAGCAGAAAATTTGTGGGATTCGGCCTTTACTAATTTTCTGGATTTTATTTCGAAAATCGCGATTACCTTTTAATAAAATATTTGAGCAAATGCAATTTCTTGATCCGAAAAATGCTATATAGCAAAATTTCGGACTTTTGTTTAATATAGTTTCAAAATTTCCCAATTTTAGCCTGACATAGAAAAAATTTACACAGAATACAGGGAGCTAAAATTTGACAGAGCAGTGAACAGTCTGCTTGAATCGGGAGGAAGTTCTGGTAGCACGGCAATGGACACTGAAACCTTACGGAGCCACATGTCCAATACTGAATATGAGCGAATGTTCTCATCATATTTTTAAATTGGATATGGACACATTTTAAAAACCCACGGTAGAGGAAAATAATGTATGAAAGAAACGTAGGAAATGACAAAATAATGGGAATCGGTCATACATATGAACACTCTAGGATGCTTCGTTTAGCCGCTACGGGCAAAAAGCAGTTGAAAATTCAAATTTTTACCGGGAAAGTACCCTGAAGAGCGGAAGAAAATTGTTTAATTTCTGATTCCCGGAATCTTTGCTGTCCGATGATTGAAAATTCATAAATAAACGTACTACTTTTCATGAACCTGCAAAAATTCACTTTCTACGGAATAAATAAACCGAAGTAGAGTTTCCCTTCCATGTTTCAAATTCCCAACGGTGAATTGGCGAACGCTGCTCTAATGGACCTTCAAAATTGGGTGTCTTTGCTAAGATTCTGACGGAAATATTACTTCTGGTTCGAGCACGCGAAAACTCATTACCTACGATCAATACCATAGCTTCATTTATACAAGTAAACTAACGTTTATTTTGAATAAAAAAATTTTTCACAAAAAAAGAACCGGCTCCAATTATTATTCTACAATCGCAAAAACAACTAAAAAGTCAAAAATAATGTTTTTTTCTATTCTATATATTACATTACAAAAACATATTAACGAAAACATTAAAAATTGTTCAAAATTAAATATTTACTACTTCAATACTAACAGTTATTTTTGGAGTCGGTTCCAGCAAATTTTTATTTTAAAAATACAAACCTACACTATCTACTACAACGCTTCCAATGCCAGCTTGGATTGGCTGAAAAGTTCCGCTGCAATCCAAGCTGTCATTGGAAACGCACCTTAATGGTTGTGTCCTGTAACCAAATTTTTGTTTAGGTTTATTTTAAGTATCACCTTTCGTTCAAGTTGTTTAAGTTACTGAAGTATAAGAGAAGTATATATTTTGTGTGCTTGTAATATTTTTTTGTATTAGTTGTAAGTTTATTAAAATTAAATCCTTCGAATACTGTATTTTTAAAATGAAAATTTACTGGAACCGACTCCAAAAATAACTATTAGTATTGAAGTAGTAAATATTTAATTTTGAAAAATTTTTATTGTTTTCTTTAATATGTTTTTGTAATGTAATATATAGTATAGAAAAAAACATTATTTTTAACTTTTTAGTTGTTTTTGCGATTGTAGAATAATAATTGGAGTCGGTTCTTTTTTTATGAAAAATTTTTTTATTTTTTACTTTTTAGTTGTGTTTGCGATTGTGGAATAATTTTTTTCTTTTTTCCTTCTGTTTATTAGTTAGCCATTTGGTAACTGGTTTCATTGAATAAGCTACTATGTGTAGACCAACTAAATGCGCTGCTCATATGAGACAGCGACGTTTAAATGAGACTAGCGAGGGAAAAGAGAAACGGTTATATCAACGTAGAAATTATGCATCCGTAGCTAGATCAAAAGAGAGTAGTAAACGGCGCGAAAACAGACTTTTAAAAATGCGGGTTTACAATAATAAAATTTTAAACAATGAATACATTGAAAGGCGTGCCCACCGTTTCGGCTTAATCCACGATCGCCTCGCCAAAGAAACAGAGGTGCAACGTGCCCACCGTCTCTGTTTGATCCACCATCGTCTATCGAATGAGACGGAGGAGCAACGAGTCCATCGCCTCGGTTTGATAAACGACCGGTTATTGCACGAAACACCTGAAGCTCGTTTACGCAGACTTAACGAAATGCGACAAGTCAGACATATTCATAGAGACATCACAAATGAACAATCTTTTCAAAAGGATATTAATGTTTTCGCCGATGTTTCATGCGCTGTTTGTAAAAATCTATTTATCCATGTTGTGAATAAAATTCACATGTCGACAAACATCTAGATTAAAATCTATGGTCTAGCAAAGGTACGGACCAACACCAAATGCCAAGCAGCACCATCTATTGACCCAACCCACAACAAACCTTTCTATCCCTCACCCATGGTTATGTCCATGCTAAACGTCCCCAAATCTAAACCCACGATCGTAGTTCCAGACACACTCTAACCCCAGACCCAACTCACCGTCTAGCCTAGACGCACTCACCTTTGACATTGTACCTGGGAACTAAACCAAGAATTAGAACTAGACCTTAGACACTTACCCATCACCGATCAGTAGCTGCAATAGAAAATTCAAGAAATGACTTACCCAGTGACCTAGATTCATAAAGTGCAATAGCACTTTCGGTCAATTACTTTCCCTGGAAACATCTCGGTCATTTACCTGGGATATTCTTACCTCTTGTGGGAACATTAATGGCCACAGATTATGCTACTCGAGCAGGAACACGTTCATTAACCTCTGTGACAGCAAATACAGGGAATTATTGGTCAATTATGGAACCAATGATGGGAACTCACGAATTGGCCAATCCAGAGTAACAGGTGGGATAAACTAGAAGATCAGCAAGAAAATTACGGATAAATAGAGAAGAAATGGATCAGGCAGTCAGTCGAAGTCAAGCCCGAGAGGAAGCCAGGTCTCAGCCGCTGCCGAGTCGAAGCCCAATCCCAAGACGTTCCAAAGTTCCCATAGAAGACAACTCCAAGACGAAACCAAGACGTTCCAAAGTTCCCGTAGAAGACAACTCCAAGACGAAGCCAAGACGTTCCAAAGTTCCCGTACAAGACAACTGCAAGACGAAGCCAAGACGTTACAAAGTTCCTGAAGAAGACAACTCCAAGACGAAGCCAAGAGGGTTTCCTGAAGAAACTAATGACGTAACACGGTAACCCGATCAAGTAATCGGCTACCACTCAAGTCCTGAACCGTCCAAGTAGACGACAGGCAGTAATACTCATAAATGAGCCCCGCGACCAAAACCTCGTTGGCAGAAGCTTTGAAAGATCCCACTGCGGGACCCCGACCATTCTCGTTGGAGGAATATCGCCGGCGTCAGGCTATCAAACAATCCGAGCTAAACCACTCTTCACGACAGCACAAGGAGAAGAAACCGAGATCGGGAGTGGAAGAATATTTCAAACGCCGACTACAGGAAGCTCAGAGGGAACTGGTCCTGGCATCAACCAAAGAAGAAAGACGCCTTGCCAGTCAAAAAATCAACGGTTTGAAGATGGAGCGCAGGAACTACAGGCAGACAAAGAAGTACAACAAAGCAGCACCGAAAAAGTAAGAGTTAGGTCAATAGGACTATTAATATGTACAAATGTATCGAGGTGTATGAATAAAGTAAGATAGAGTAAATAAAAAGGTCCACACATAACCGTCTAAAAGCGTTCTCACTCGTACTTCTACCAAAAATCCCAACATCCACAACAGCGTTGCAATTTACGATCCAATATGTATAATGCACTGTTGCCTGCAGAATTAGTTGCTTTAGGTACAATAATTACGTGCTCGCGTTGTAATAGCAATATTAAGAAAAGAAAAATTCCACCAACTGCCTATTGGAATAAAATGATTCCCGCAGAAATACCGTTTGAATTATCAAATTTTTCGATCGTTGAAGAACGGTTTCTATGTAGAATTGTACCATTCCTTAAAATAGTTAAACTCAACAGTCGCTTAGGTCAAAATTGGTGCAAGGGACAGGTAATTTTATTTGCAAAAGATGTCGTGGAAATAGCTGAGAAGTTACCTCTGACTCCGCACCAGGCTGGTTTAGTTCTGGTTGTAGAAAGTTTGGAGAATCTTGCACGCAGTAAGGAATTCGTCGTGGATATGCTAAGATTAAATCGAGCTTTAGCATGGTTAATTTGCAACAACCATCTTTACAAAGATATTCAAGCACATTTTGAAACTACGTCAAACATTACTCCGTTAGTTCAAATAGCTGAAAATTGTAATCTAGAAGAGAGTCGTGTTACTTCAGGTACTTCGTCGAACAATTACGTCACTTTAGATGATAACAAGGCAATATTACGTGGGTCGTTTCACCAAGCTGACTTACGATTCAATTCATGTCGGGGCGAACAATGCACTGGGATAGCGGCTGTTGCTTGTGTAGCATTTAGTGTATTAGATCCAAATGTGTGGGGCAAAAGTGATATTGATCACATTGTCATAATTGGCGATAAATACTACAATGAGTGCATCGCTGTCAGAGATAATCCTGCACCCGGTGAAATAAACTCCGATTATCTTGCTGTAGCAGATCTTATGCCAAGTCTTATATATAGAAGACAAAATGTAGCGATCACAATACTAGATGAAACCAATTATAATGGTCACATTGACAATGACAACAGTTCCGGTGGCTTCCCTGATAAAAAGAATGCTTTAAGAATTTTTTTCAGGGAACATTCATATGGGATTCTTACAGCAAACGCCATCTCCGTAGCAGTACATTGTAGAACATTAGCTGGAAGTCATATATACTTGTTGTTTGATTCCCATGCGCGTGGTCCCAAGGGTGCTACAGCTTCTAGAAATGGTGTCGCTTGTTGCATGCGCTTTAGCAACTTGGATAATTTACATATTGTCTTACGACGCAATTTATTGGTATCGCCAAATAAAGTGCCAGAAAGAAACCATCGAGACAATCTTAATTTGTTCTCATTAACATCATTAATTATAGCTCTAGACAACCAAACACAACCTTTTAGACCCACATTAGAACAATCCGCAACGGTAAGGATAGACACTCCAACTTATACAACAAAGAGCAATTCATTCAAACCAATAATACAAATCAGTGATCCCCTCCAACCAGCAACACAAGCCGTCGAATCTCTCCAAAGAACGAATCAAGCAGCTTCAACGCAGGAACCAGAAATAGAGTTACCATTACCAGTGCGTAATTCCTCTGACATCATTTATATCGCATCAACAAGCATGCTCCGAAACATAGACGATAATGTACCTAATTGAGAAAGTGTAGTAAGAGTGAATAGTTCTTCAGCAGATGATACAATGAGATTAGCTGCAATATCTAGGAAAACTGCACCGCCCATGAATTTGGAGCATGAACGCCGTATGGAGGAATTGAGTTGGTATTTTCTTTATCCAGACGGCAAGAATGGCTTTGGTGAGGAAAGAGAAAATCCAGTTACTCCCCTAGATTACTTCCAAAATCGGGTAATGAGTGGTGACAAAAGATTTAACAGAAATGAGTATTTATTTTATGCTCTATCCATTGTTGAATATTTTCGTGCAAAATCAAGTGTTTCTGTATCGTGTAGGATGCGACAAGGTTATGGAAAGCAAACACTACAGGGGCTTGTTAATAACATGCATCTCACTATGAGAAATATTAGGGGATCTTCGTCATATTGGCAAAAATGTTGCTCTGAATTGATTGCAATGGTTAGAACTTTAGGGCCTCCAACATGGTTCTTAACATTTCCTTGCAATGATTTAAATTGGTCCGACATGATATAAGCGTTGCTCATCGCCGATGGACGTGACATTGTTAACGCCGATCGCCTGACATTCCCGGAGCGCTTAGAACTAGTGCAAAGACATCCGGTAGTGGTTGCACAACAATTCACACTGCGCGTTAATACTCTCATGCGATTCTTTAAGCGCAATCAAGAGTGCTTGGGTGGTCTTGTTGAAGATTATTGGTACCGAGTGGAGTTCTAGAACCGCGGTAGCCCATATCTGCACATGCTAGTTTGGTGTAGTAATGTTGCTGAATTCTCTACTCCTCAAGGAATAGCCGTAATTGAAAGAGTGGTTTCGTGTTCTCTAAATCCTAACGATCCTGTGTTGCGCAAATTACTCGAGGATTTGCAAATCCAAAAACACACTGCAACATGCAAAACAAATCGCCAAGACAATGGTTGTCGCTTTGGTTTTCCAAAACCAGCAAGTGATAACACCGTTTGTCTAGGCCCAGATGAAGCACTTGCTAACAATGGAAGGTTCTGTTTATTGAAAAGAACCTCAGAAGAAAGCATGGTGAATAATTACAATGCAGTTCTTTTAGGTCTGTGGAAGGGAAATATTGACGTGCAACCTTGTGGTAGTGCCACCGCTGTAGCCTAATACGTTGCTAAATATGCAAGTAAATGCGAACCACATGATGCAGGTAATGTGATACGAGAGGCTATTTCGATCGCTAAGAGACGAGGCGGTGATGTTTGGCAACAGTTATTTTCGGTTTCAATGGCTATTTTAAATCAACGCTTGGTGAGCGCGCCAGAATGCGCATACAGATTATGCCATTTTCCATTGACAATATCGTCGCGAAAGACCGTTTTTGTAAATAGTTGAAGGCCGGAGGAACGCTTATTTATAATAACATTTTCGATCGTTATGTGTTACGCCCAAGCGAACTAAATGACTTAAGCCTTGCCGAATTTGCCGTCCGTTTTGAAACTATCTCTAACACGACATGGTCGGAAGACTATGGTGATGGGGAACTGAGAGAAGAAGATATTACGCCAGTGAGGTACATCAGATTGCAGAACAATACTAGAATGCGCATTAAAAATAGGCCGGCAGTATTACGTACCCAGTATTATACAATTAATAGTGACAAAGAAGCGTACTATTACAGTTTAATAGTATGCCACATACCATTCTGCGACGAAGGCGACTTACTGCTGGAAAACGAAACTGCCGAAGAGTGCTTTATAAGATGCCAAAGAGATTTTCGCCCGTTGCAACGTAACGTCAGCGCAGAACAATTTGCTCATGCCGAACAAATTATTCAACAAGCTCTTGCCCATGCTAACGCGCTTAATGCTGCGCGTGAAACTCATGTTATGTTCCCAATGCTTCAATATTATGTTATGGTGAACAGATTGTAAATGATGATGATAGGTTTTGTGAAGACGTAGGAGAACGAGCCATTCTGTCAAATGAACTATTTCTGGAAAGCATTCGAGGATTAAATATCCAGCAAAGGGATTTATTTTAAAAGTTTCGACGGCAATCGAACAGGATTTGCATGGAGACGAAATTCAGCTGTTACTTTTTATCACAGGTGGTGCGGGTAGTGGTAAATCGTTTCTCTTGAAATTAGTTGTAGAACATATTAAACGTTGTTACAGACCTACAGTAGATATACTGCAGAAACCTAATTTCGTGGAAGTTGGGTCATTAACAGGGGTTGCCGCTCGTCAGGTATATGGAAAGACACTACACAGTATTTTCTTGCTTCCGATTGAAAAAGGAATTACTATGACATACAAAAAAAATTACCGGACAACGGCTCGAGAATGAACGGCGTAAATGGCGTTACATAAATTGGCTGATCATAGATGAAATTTCTATGGTGTCCTATGAAAACCTAAGGATAATTCATCTAAGACTTCAGGAATACAAGAACAACAACAAAATATTCGGCGGAGTCAATACTTTGCTCTTTGGTGACATATTTCAGCTTCCTCCGGTGAAAAGGCATTGGTGTTTTGTGCAGCCATCGTGGTTCTCTGCGGAGATCAATTTGTGGCATCAGTGTTCTTTTTGTGAACTGACCGTAAATGTGCGACAGCGCAATGATACCGAATTCATCGATTTATTGAACAGCCTACGGGTAGGTGAAATGACGACCGCTCAGCTGGAGTTACTGTGTGAGCGGCCCACGTACCTTTAAACGGTGAGTTTGCGGATAGAGTCGCCGTTCGTATCTTTTCTACGGTTAAGCAGGTCGACACCTATAATGATAGAATGAGCAAAGAAAATGCAAAGTTGCACCGGATTTATAAAATCAATGCAGTGGATGAGTCTCACGAAGTTGCGACATAGGGTAAAACCACCAGACAACGTAATTCCCAAAGACGTTAATAACTGCGGCGGTTTTCTGTCATCGATAAATATTGGTGTCGAATCCCGAGTTATGTTGAGACGTAACATTGCCGTGGCTGAAGGGCTAGTGAATGGAGCTACGGGAATAATAAAAAAAATCAAATGGCCGGTTCTAAGGAGAGATCAATTGGAAGATGGAGAGCTACCGGAAGCTGTGTGGGTAAAATTTGATGACGAAAATATTGGTCTTAGGCAACAACATAGTGACGGTTGCATACCCATACCTCCCTCAAGCACTACGTTTCAGGCGGCAAGGGGTTATGGAGATGTGGAACGTCGTATGCTGCCTCTTATATTAAGGTGGGCGGTCACAGTCCATAAATTACGGGGTACCACACTCGAAAGAGCTGTAATCGACCTTGGCAAAAGAAACTTCGCTAAAGGACAAATATATGGCGCGCTAAGTCGTGTGAGAAGTTTGGAAGAGATAGTTTTGTCAGATTTAGACGGCAACAAATTATTGAATCGGCCACACGACGATGGATCATTGGCGGAAATGATAAGGCTACGCAATTTGTCTTCGGCTCAACATTGAGAAGCTCCCATCTTTATCAGTTTTACTTAATTAAATGCGAATTCTAGATATATTTTTTTGTTTGTTTGCTATAAATACCCAAAATGATTATATGTGTGCCTGTGATATTTGAGGAGTTTTATTTTTTTTTGTTTTGATGAGATTTTTTTTTTTTTAATGGGACCAATCAGGGAATATACTCTTTTCAATAAAAAAAGAATATGATTTTAATTTAATTTGAATTTTTTTTTAATTAAAATTTTTTCTTAAATTTTTTTTTTTAATGGGACCAATCAGGGAATATACTCTTTCCAGTAAAAAAAGAATTTGATTTTAATTTAATTTGAATTTTTTTTTTATGGGATTTTTTTTTAATGGGACCAATCTGGGAATATACTCTTTCCAATAAAAAGAGTTTTTTTCAAATCGGTTCATAAATGACGGAGTTATGAGCTAACAAACATAAAAAAAAATACAGACGAATTGATAACCTCCTTCTTTTGAGTCGGTTAAAAAGACAGCAATTTTCCGTCAGAATTGTATTTTGTTTGCCGTATATTTTGGAATTCTTGGGAAAAAACGCAGTGATCGTTCTTGATACATAAAATCTAAATCAAGATTTCCATGACAAAAACTTTCGCAATAATTTTGGTTCGTTCACAAGAAAAATTGTTAACTAAGAAGCCTACCCCTAGTGATTTTTTTTCGCGAATCTAGTAACAAAAATAGATGTTAGCACTAACCGTCGAATATACTGTACTATTAGTATGTAAAATTTGAGATCGATTGTTCAAACGGTCTAGGAGGAGTTTGGTTACAAATGTTTCATATTTCGTCGACGCATAAGAATATTGTAAATATTGTACTATTGGTTATAATATTAATAATTTTATAATTTTATTGAATAAGGTTACTTTTCCAAAAAATATATATAAGAAACCATACTTAATAATTTCTAACTAACTAAACAATAACTTAATCCAAGATATTAGAGAAAATATGAATAGCTTCATCATGTTATTTGTCCATATAAATTCTTTCTTTTAATAGAACTATGAAGTAACTAGCATTATTCATATTATACTTTTATCCAATTAAATTAGACACTGAACAATGTAGTGTATGAAAAGCTTTCGAACGATAAACTTTTTTTCAACTAGATACGGTAGATGAATTAACAAAACGTAGGCCTGCATGGAACGACGCAGTCCACTCTGTTCAGAGCGCACAATTTTTTGTGAAAACATATCAACAACATAACTGCGCAATCAAGAACAAAGCAGACGAAGTCAGTAATGATTCGAAATTAAACTGTTTTTTTTTTCATTTTGAAGATGGTATGCAGATTTGCATATAACATATGACATATGTCAATGTGCGAAAAGCTGCGAAGTGCACAAAACTCAAACTTGTGTCGAGCAAAAAGGAGGACGATGCAACTTAAAATTTTTCGGCAAAATCAAGTGAATCGGCACTCAGAAAGTGCCGTCAGTAACCATAATTATTCAGTGTAGGCCAACAAAACTGATAGTTTACCCCCGGGCTTGGCCTACGCGATCGCCGCAAACTGCCAAGGAAAAAATTTGCGGCAAATTAACAACTATTCAGTTTGACAATATAAACATTCCTACTATTTGCGTTTAAAGACATTTCTGTAATTACATTCACGTAGGATGTTGTGTGATACTGCTGTGGCCTCCAATCTTATCCCATTTTGTACGTTAAGACCACTAGGCAACAATTGCTACCAAATTTTACACGACGACAGTGGCAACGGCGGAGATTGTTTAAATCTATATACAAAGTCTCCCGACCACTCAGCTCAATTTTGTGTGCGTCTCTTCTTATTTATTCATTAAAAAAATTCTTCTTATTTATTCATTAAAATACGATGGTGAGTTGTTGTTCATTTCACAATTTAAATTTCTTTCTTTTGTTGCTTTTTTTATTAATGAAAATTAAAAATTTCAGTTTCTTGCAGACACTGTGGCTATTGATTATACATTTCAACTCACTTTGTAATAATTTGTGGTGGTGGTTGTTACTTTCCAATAAAGCTCCTCTCGTTTATTTCCGATCGCTTGCTTATTTATGCGTCGCATAATCCGCCCTTTTGCTGAGTTAGTAGTGTTAGTAGGCTTGGCGTGAATGGTTTATTAATTTTTTCAGCCGGTGTACTTCACTCGCGCTGTTTGCAGAGCTCGTTATCTCTAGCGTAGTTTGCGCTGAGTCAACAATTTTTGTCTTCGTAATGGTATTTTTTCAAAGGCGTTGGGGCTTGTAGACCTCGTGACGCCATTCCTTTGTATAAAACCATGTTCGAATGGATATTTGAGGGTTGTTGAAAACTTTGGGGCTATTTTTGCGTGTCACACCAACAGAACACATTAAAAATTTGTTCATGTTAGGTGTAAGTTTTACTGTAAAGTCGTAATGATGCATAAACTATTATAAATTAAAAAAAAAATCCAATCTCTTATGATAAAACTTTTCTGGCTAATTCTGTTCCAGGTAGGGTAAAAGTTACTCATGATGGTTTAATTGATCTCTTTGATAAAGGTTTTAAATTGAAATTATTCTATTACCAAATCAAAACTCCTTCCTCTAGGGACCACATGACCTTGGCGGTGGTGTGGAGGCCAACCCATGGGAACTCTGGGTAAACGTGAGCTGTCCGGGCTCAGTGGGTACTTCTGTTATGTGAGTGCAGAGCTCTCCCATCCATGACACGTGAGAACGGCCTTAAGTTTGCCCAACACCATGGAACTAAGAAGTGGTCCGCCCAATCTAAAGTGTGAGATACCGCGCTGAGAGATGCATGGCACAGGGGGTGCTGTGTCTTTACCGGTTCCCTTTCCTTCGTAGTCTAGCCTTACTCGCTAGTTGCGGCCAACGGCGATTGGACATTTATGTCCGCAATTCTAGTTCTAGGGAACAACCATGGAATCGATAAAAAATAAAAACAACAACACTCAAAAATAGGAGACACAAGGAAGCTCGGGCTCGAAACCGACCTCCGGGTTCTCCGATGTTAGCAAGCAGTGGCTAGTACCCATGTTAAACGACCAGAAAGCGCTGGGATTGTACCGATAGGGCTTAAGTGGCGCACAGTGGAGCAAACACCTAAAAAAAAGCTTGCGGAACGTAGACCACTTCCCACGTTTGGCGAGGCTAGAAAACAGAGGCGGAGGGAGGAGGGATGGGCTCATACCTACATCACTCCCTCAACTTCTGTCCAAAGCTGTCAGGCTGGGAAGAGAATTGCCTCCGCATGCCCGGAGCAGGCGGTTGACATGTAGAACACTAAACTGCTTAAGCGATCTAAAGTTGACGCAAATTACGCGGCGGTGGCTTCCAATTCACCACATGTGAAGCATACTTGGGAGGTGAAATGCCGAGGGATATGTAAAGCGATCAAAAAGGCCGTCGGGGATGAGCTAATTGCGACAGAGAGTGGGCTTTTGTACCCCGCTTCCTAGAATTCTTCCCCAGAAAAGGCACCGCTGTATTTATCTGTGAAGATGAAGCTGCCGGGAGTGGCTGGGAGGCCGGACGAAGAACCTGAAACTTGGGCAATGGGACCAAGAAGTTCAGGTGGTTCACCGGAGGAGATGGGGACCAGAAAAGATCTGGTCCGCTTTCCAACGGGAGTAGAGAACGCAACGGACTTCTTGAAGTCGGTCCGCATGCAGAACAAGGGGGTGTCTAAAGGGCGGTGCTGAATGAGACACCTGAAGGGTGTTCAGTTCTTGGCCTAGATGAACCATCGGTCGCTGTCTCCAAGATCCTGAATATCAAGCTGAAGGCAAGTGTAGTCAAACGACTTTCAAGCTGCTTGATCGTGATACCGCCAATGATGAGGCGAAGGTTATAGAGAACACACAGAACGCGCTTGAGCTTTAAAATGGCTCTCTCGCAGATACGATGTCCCCAGATTAATTAGCATCATTGCAAAGGCGCTTCTGCAGTCTTAGCAAGGCGACTGGCAAGAATACAGACACACGCGGCACTTATCCAAGAACCTAGGTAACGCAGGGGGCGCATTAAGGGCCTAGGTGTGAGTGGGCAAAACTTCGTAGTATCGAATGATGGCGACGCACGTCAAGGGAACTAGCGGATTGTTGCTATAGGACTTAAGCTTTAGAGACTGTACAACCTTCAGGATAGAAGTTGGGGATAAAGATGAGCGTATGAGATCTGTGATTATCTGATCAACCTATCTACCCCACAACGAGGAGTTACCAACAATGGGTTTAAGCAAGGTGATGGAATACAGCAAACGCACCAACACAGACCTGATACTGGGATGGGGTAGGATGGGGAGGACGGGGGCAGTACCAATATAAATGAAAGGGGTGCTGCGTTGCTGGAATACATCACGAGTACACAAATGGACATAGCAAATAGGGGAAATGAACCAACCTTCATCACGGCGTGTCGACGGGAGGTTCTAGAACTTATCCTAGTTTCTAAGTGCATTAGAAACAGTACACAGGGACGGAGAGTAGACAACGAACCAAGACACTAACTGGGAACCTTACAGGAGTGATCTTGCGGAATACGTGACTCAATTCAAGCGAAAGAACTTGAACAGCTACATGGAGCCATGATCAAAGCCTACGAAAACAATTTTCCTTTGAAACGCAAGGCCAAAACCAACAATACACCCTGGTGGAACAACACATTGTAGGGGCTAAGGGTGAAAGTTCGGAGCGCGTTCCATCGGGCCAAGAAGAGAAAAAGCCCAGAAGGGTGGAAAGGGTACAAGGATGCCTTGCAGAACTTCAAAGGGGCTATTGCGAAAGCAAAGCTGATAAATGGCTGTAGTTCTGCTCAAGCGCTGTGAGCTAGATCAGCCTGGATCCTGACCAGAGAAAACGGCTTTAGACCTCAATATCTAAGGGACAGGACTAGAGCTTACACGGAGACAGAGGGAGAAACCTTAGAGCTTCTTCTTAAGGCTAGCATCCCGGACTTTTCCAAGGAAAGGAAGAACCTGGAGCTTAAGCGGGGCAGTAGCGGCTAAAGTCGTCACCCCGGAAGAAGTAAAATGGGCGATCGACTTATTCGAACCGTTTAAAGCACCACCTCCTGACGGCATCATTCCCAACATGCCACAGGAAGGAAGGGCATACTTATTTGGGACGATAACGGGCCTCTCTCGAGGATGTATCGCCAAAGGTTATATTCCAAGCTGTTGGAAAACCTGGGAGAAGAAGCTACACCACGGTGAAGGACTTCAGACCCATAAGTCTGACATCCTTCCTTTTTAAAATCTTGGAGGAAATAGTGGATCATTATATCAGGCATAATATGCTGACCTTGAATCACCTTTCGGGTCAGAGAGAACCGATAACCATCAGAAGATGGATCATGGGTGTGCTAAGTGACAGGGACATCTATAGCGAGTCGAACGGTAAAATAGTAAGGGAACAGCCAGTGAAGGTTGTCCCCGGCAGGAGGGCGAGGGGGGTTATCTCACCTCTAGTGTGGAAACTTGCTCCAATCGAACTACCAGTCACTTCGAACAAGGAGAAAATCCTCACAAGACACGCCACAAGACAGAATGAACCTTTGTGTTCGGGCAGCGATACAAGACACTCATACCGAACCAGGAGGACTGAATAAGTAATCAAGGCTTTAGGCATGGAGATATCTGATTCACAGATGGTTCCAAGAATGACCTAGGCACTGGTTTTGGGATTTCTATACCCAAGCACGAAGATGTTCGGTCGCTTGGGCTGGGGAAGTACAACACAGTTTCTCAAGCAGAAAATGCTACGGTGATAAAATGTGCCGTTGAATTGGTTCTAGGTAATGTCCGAGGAAGATGTTTACGCATCAGCACTAACAGCCAGGCTTCCATGAAGGCATTGGAAAACCCTAACACCAAGTCCAAGCTAGTTAAGGAGGTTAAGGAAACTCTTAATACACTAGCCAGAAAGAACAAAGTTATCATCAACTGGATACCGAGTCACTTATCAACCTTAATATAAGATCTTCACATCTTATCTGACTGTGGTCAAACGGACACATGCAAGAAATATTCGTGAATTTGCTTTGAATGGATCAAAAACTGTTTTAAGAAAACAGCACTGTGTACTTGTGCAATGTGTTATGCTTTTAAGAATTTTGTTGTAAAAATGTGATAAATTTTTCAAAACTATTAAAAGAATACAAATTTTAGTCGAATGAAATGATGAAATTAATTATTAAATGAAAATATTATTAAACATAAAAAAAAAAAAAAAAAAGTCGTGGCGTAGTAGTGACGCACGCGATATTCCGCCTGCGCTTAAATACAAATGTCATCCTAAAACAGTGAAAAACAGCTATTTTCTTGTTATGTGATAGTGTCTGGTGCAAGTCGGATTTTGTAAGACGAGTTGAAAATGGATGTGGTTTTTATTACTAACAATACCATTTTTTGTCCAGCACACGCTAACATGACCTACGAGCATATGAAAAGTATTGACATAAGTGACACTGATGAAATAAACATGTTAAAAATAAAAATGAATTTAATAAAATTATACTGTGAAAACATTGAAAAAGGTCTTGAAGATGCTCAAATAAATGAATTTGCTGTAATGGATACTGGCGTTCAATCAGATGTGGATACTGGCTCAGTTTGCTCAAAGAAAAGAAGATTTGATGATATTTTGCATCGAGTGTGAATCTTATTTCATTGAGTTAAAACATCTTAGTGAAAGAACCAGTGAATTGACCAGGCATAAGATGAATTAAAAGAAAATAATAATTTCCTAAGATCTGTGGTACAAAATAAGGAAATTACATTAACTGATTATGACCCTTCTGCAACCATTGTCTCAGAAAAATCAAAAAATTTTGAAAATACTCAAGTGATAATTGAGCCAAAACCTGATTTTAAAGAAGATATTATAAATCTTGTTCAAACAAATGTGGCCAATCAACCCTGTGCAAAAATAATCAATATTAAGCAGGTTAGGAATAAAAAAGTAATTTTAGAATGTAAAAATAAACAAGACTCTGAAACAATTATAAATAGTTTGAAATCCACTAATGGAGATAAATTCTGTTAATTTAACAATTTTTAACAATATATGAGAAAATCCTCAAATCCTGAAATCAGAGTTGTTGGTATAAATGGTAATTATAATAAAATGGAGCTTGAAAAATATATTATAACAAGGAATGATTTTCCTGAAAACAGCTTTAAAATAGTGCATCTGTATAAAAAAGATAATAATCAAGCATTAATTGCACAAGTGACATCGAAAGTGTATAGTAATATTATGAGAACCTTCAAAACAGTGTTTATTGGATATCAAAATTGTAGAGCTTACATGTCATGTCAAACTGAAGTGAAACCGTGTATAAACTGTATTTCTGCTAATAAATATCTGGAAAAAAAGAGGGATGTCAATCACTCAGCTGATGATACCCAACGCTGTTAGTCATACAAACACAGATGGGAAATATATTATAAATTTTTTTGTGGACAATACAGTGGAAGAACAAACTTTCGAACATAGCTCAGCTGAAGAGAATTATAACAATCTACAAGAAACCACCATTGAAGATTTAGATAAGTTGAATTCAGTTGTTAGTAATAATCATACACTCATATTATTTGTAAACATAAGGAGTATATGTAAAAACATTGTGAGGGCCAGAAAACATTGAATAAAAAACACGTCCGTTCCAATGAAAATCTATTGAACAACTAACTAACAAAGCGGTTTCTTATCAGTAGAACAGAAGTGACGCTACGCACACACGCACGAAACTCCCGATGGTAAGACTTTCCACAGCCAATGACGATCACGGAGACATAAGGTGTCATTGGCAGTGGAGAGTCTTGCCTTTACTCAGAGTGAAGTTGATTGCACTTCGATAAATGTGAAGTTGCTTACAGCTCGGCCAGACTGACCACAAATCGCCCGGATTTCTTCACTGTAGGCTGATCGGAAGTTACCATCATGGAACATAGAGTGGCATCAGTGGTGATCCCTAATTACATATTTGATTCAGTTCTTTAGCCTAGGAATGTTGCATCAGGAACATCAGACACCCGATCGAAAGTTTGGTCCACCCATAATTTTAACTTGGCCGCATCTAGAACACCGTCGAAAGGTAGTTGAGTCACTCTACATCCGTCGATATTGCGCACCACATAGCGATCATTTGGTAATTGTTTATAAATGACATGAGGTCCTCTAAATCTAGGAATGAGTTTCTTATTTTTCCCCAGTGTCGTGTCCACATTCTTGATAACCACATAATCACCTTCGGAGAATTTGATTGCCGGACGGTGATGGTGACTGAAATATTTCACATTGTCCTCTTGAGCTTAACATAAGTTGGCATGAGCCTGTTGTCGCAGGTAGGTTAAATCGGAAGTGTCTACGGAGGTTTTTTCTTCAATATATTCTGTTAACTCATCAACAACCTTTCCCGTTTGTTCAATTCCAAATAAGAGGAGAGAAGGGGAATATCCTGCTGATCTATGAGTAGAATTATTCAGAGCGTACTCGACTTCCGGAAGTTTTGTTACCCAGTCAGCATGACGTAAGGGTTCGGAAAGTTTGCTCAACATAGGGCTAATGACACGGTTGACACGTTCTACTTGTCCATTCGCTCTGGGGGTGCCAGAAGCGATCTTGATATGTTGGATATTGTGCTTGTCTAGAAAAGCGGAGAATTCACTTGAGGTGAAACAAGTGCCCCGGTCGCTGATTCAACGCCGAGGTCGACTGAAGTGGTGGAAGTAATCCATAAGGGCCAATTGTACTTCTCGGGTACAAGTGGTAGGAGCAGGGTACAGCCGGACATATTTTGTAAAGGCATCAGTCACTAGGAGCAAGTGTTTTCTGGCAGAGTTGAGGGACGGAAGAGGACCCAAATGATCAATATGAATAGTATCAAAAGGTATCGGCATCTTTGGTATAGGGTGAAGAGTGACTGCATTGTTATTCGGGGAGGCAGAGTAATATATACAACATTTGACACAATTTCTAACGAAATTCTTGACGTGTGACTTAAGATATGGAAACCAATAGTTTTTTTTTATTTGAGAGCAACATTTCTCCACCGCGAGATGTCCCACTTTCTCGTGGATCAAGCGAATGACATTGTTGATCATCTCAGCTGGGACATAAAGTTGCAGATGCCCAGCAGGGGACTGATGGAACACTAACCCATCCCTCAATTCGAAGTTCTCAACGTCAGTGTTCTCTAACTTTTCCCGTAAGGCCATAATGTTTGGGTCACGATTTTGCGCGATTTGTAAATAGAAATCAAGATCCGCCTCATTCACGTAAGCGACTAATTCAGACCGACTAAGGGCGTCCACATGTCCCATTGATGTACCTGCCCTATGTATTATGGTATAATTATAATTTTCTAACAATAATGCCCATCTGGCAATCTTGGCTGAATTAGTACGGTTCCGGAGGGTTAGTGCCAAAGAGTTGCAATTGGTGACAATCTTAAACGGAAGACATTGAACGTACACATGGAAACGGCGGAGGGCATAGATGATCGCCAAAGTTTCTAACTCATAACTATGTAATCGTGATTCGGCAGGGGAAGCAGTCTTTGCGAAATAAGAAATTGGGTGAAACTTGTCGTCAGTTTGTTTTTGCATTAAGACGGCACCAAAACCAGTCGAACTGTCGTCAAAGTGCAATTCCGTTTCTTTGTCAGGGTCATAGTTACATAAGATAGGTGACTCCATCAGTTTTTGGCGTAAGGTGATGAAGGCCTGTCGACACTCCTCTGAGAAGACATAAGGGGTATCTTTCTTGAGTATTTGGGTCACAGGTCGAGCAATTCTTGAAAAATTTGGCACGAACCGACGAAAGTAAGAAAATAACCCGTGACAACGTTCCATTGCTTTTTTACATCTTGGCTCAGGGTAATCTCTGATGGCTGCTAGATGTGTGGTGCTCAGTGTAATACCCCAGGAATTTGCTAAATAACCTAGATATTCCAATTCACTATATGCGAACTTGCACTTTTTCAACTGAAGTTGTAGACCGTATTGACGTAAAGTGGTGAGCAGCTCACCCCGAATTTGTAAATGGGTTGGAAAGTCAGCAGTAGCAATCCATAAAAATGACAATCAACCTCTTTTCCATTAATGGTCTAAGGATCATATGTATGTACCTTTGAAATTCGGCAGGCCCGTTACACAAGCCGAAAGGGAGATAGAGATATTCATATTGTTCATCAGGGGTGACAAAAGAGTTGTATTGGACTGAGTCAGGGTGCATTGGCACATGATGATACCCGTTCTTAAGGTCAATTACCGAGAAATAATTCTTTCCCCCCAGATGAGAAATACAATCGTCAATGTGTACCATTGGGTAATTATCCCGTACAGTGATTTGATTTAAGGGACGATAATCAATGCACTTCCGGATTTCCCCATTTTTTTCGCACAGGAACGATGGCAGAAGCGTAAGGAGAGTGACTGGGTCGAATAACACCCTCTGCCAGCAGTTTGTCCACTATCTTTCTAATTTCCATACGCTCATGAAATGAGAGCCGTCTCGGTTTACAGAAGATAGGGGTCTGGTGCCTAAGATTGATTTTCACTTGGTAGTCTAAGGGTCTGACAGCAGTCTCGACAGAGTTCGAATATGTGGTTTCAATCAGGTTGATAATCTCTACTTTTCGTTGTGACGGAAGAGAGGGGTTAACATCAGGTATTGTTTCGTCATTTGGATCAATAAGTCCAATTTGAAATAATTCAACATCGTCTATCACCGAAGGAAGGTGTTCTAGATCGTATTGGGTTTGGACATTAGCTGGCAATTCCCTTTTGTAACTCACCATTTGTAATGACTCCAGTTGTTCAGCAGTGGAGGAAATATCGTCATCGGTGACAGCAGCAACAACACTTGCAGAGGCCTTCAGTGGGCAGTTCCGGTATACATGAGTCAGCGAGCCGCATTTAAAACAGAAGCCATCAGTTCGCAGCGGTTTTGGACACTGTCCCTTATAATGTCCGAATTTGGAGCAGTTGTAACAACGGATGGCGGAAGTGGCGGAAGTGGACGGTGGCTGAAGGGTGGGATTAGCTGAAGAGACTGGAACAGAAGTAGCCGATCTCGAGGTAGATGCACGGAATGCACCCGGTGTTGTCCTCGGTGTTGCCGATGTTACCCTGAGACGCCTACGTTCGTAACGCTCGATCGACTGTTTCAATTCCCTAAGTGTTGTGGCCGATGCCAAAAAAACTGATGTTATTTGTCTTTTTCCCGATTCCGTCGACGATAAAATCAACTACTTCCATTTCGGGTATGTCGGCGTGTGTTGCAATCTACTGCATTTCTAAAATATATCTGTGTAGAGTTTCCCCCTGTCGTAGAGTGCGGGAGCATAAGGCGGAGTAAACGGCAGCTGTGGTCCGTTGCTTCGAAAATTCCCTTAGGAGCTCATCTTTAAGACCAGCATACGTGTGAACCGAAGTTGACCGCAGGAAAAGTTTCGCTGTTCCACCAAGCAGCCGACGGCAGGCGATAAACCGCAACTTAACACCAAACTGAAGGATTTCGAATGCATCCTCCAGATCCCTCAACCATTTGGTTATATCATATGCGTCGTCCGCAGTATATGTGGGCACCATCGATTCTATGATGTTGATGTCCACTAATCGATGCTCAGCACCTCCTGCGACATCAACAGAAGAAGACGTGCTCATCCGTGTGTTGGGAGCTCTTTGACACGGTTGTTGAGGTACTAGTCGAACACTAGAGGAGTGTGCACCTCTGTCCTCCCCTGCCCCGGTACTTCTTGCTGTCAGTGCCGCAATTTCCAACTGTAAACTGAGTACTTTTCGGAGGATGACGATTTCTCGGTCGAGTGGATCATCAGGCTCACCAGATTCTCCTCTTAGATCACCTACAGCAGGTGGTACATCAGTGGACAGATTGTCCGTCACCATGATCCTTTGCAAATTATTAGAAGAAGAATTCTCCCCATCAGCGATCGGTGGTCCTTGGACCGAAGAAGTTCCAACAGCGGTGTCGGCAGATAGTTGTAAAACGGAAGGAACTCCAAGATCGTCAAGGTGTTGTTGGGCAGCCATTGCTTCACTTGGACTTCTCAGTTCATAATACAGCCGTTTCACGTGGCATAACGTTGAATCCTCCGGCACTTGCACTCCAGCATCTTCCAAGATGGTAATCATTTCTTCTCTGTTTGGTTGCACCATGATCATTTATTTTGTTTCCACTTTCTTTATCCCACTTCTAAGGTGTAAGGGCCAGAAAACTGAATGAAAACACATCCGTTCCAATGAAAATCTATTGAACAACTAACTAACAAAGCGGTTTCTTATCAGTAGAACAGAAGTGACGCTACGCACACACGCACGAAACTCAAGATGGTAAGACTTTCCACAGCCAATGACGATCACGGAGACATAAGGTGTCATTGGCAGTGGAGAGTCATGCCTTTATTCAGAGTGAAGTTGATTGCACTTCGATAAATGTGAAGTTGGTTACAACATAAATAAATTTGAAGCCTTATTAAAAGTTTTAAATTGCAAGCCTTAATAATTGTGTTTACGGAAGCATGGTTGAAGAATGAAAATTTTTTTGTAAATTTGAATGAATATACACTTTACTGTAAACATTAAACACATTACATTAAAACATGAAACTAGATCTGAAGAAGGTCAAAAGAAGTCATGTATTGATAATGCGTACACAAAAAGTCAATTGAATATTGAGTCATACAGGTTAAATTTTAGAATTTCTGATCATTACCGTTTTTTCCAAAAATTTTAGATTCAGTAGTATGCTCTGAAAGCCCATATGTAAATAATAAAATTAATTATAAGAAATTATTAGACTTAAGCTACAAAATTAAATGGGAAAATGTAGAGATCTGTAACAACGTTGAACTTGCAACTGAGTTTATTGTGTCAAATATAACAGATTTATTAAATAAATCAAGGGATGTTTAGAGCTATAAAAATAAAAGTAAAGCAAAGAAACCTTGGATTACCACTCTGTTAGAATATACCAATCAAAATGGATATTAGTATATGGATATTAGTATAATCATTATACTTTTAATTTGGCAACGCTATTTGGTTCAGTTGCTCAATATTGTTATTGTCAAAACCATTTCCATAAATAAATTTTAGTCTTATCTGAACTCAGATTCCAACAGGTTATGGGCCCAGTTCGCTGACAGAAGAATTGAAAAAGTATCCCGTTAAATATTGGAAAAACAGCGTGTGGAGTGTACTATTTGAAGAAATAAAGTAATTTATATTCTTGGAGAAAGAATTAACATTCGTATATATTCTTGGAGAAAGAATCACAGAATCAGAATCGCGACATCATTAAAAATTTCAATTACAACGCAATTTGAGAAGTTAAATAGAAATAATTACGACACGTGGTCACTTCAGATGAAAGCCTCGCTTATAAAATGTGAATTATGGGGTTATGTTAACGGGACAATAGTGAAACCCCAGCCAACTGAAAATACATATTTAACGTGGTGTAGTAAGGATGAAAAGGCTCTAGCTGAAATTTTGCTCTCAATTTCAAACTCGGAAATCAAAAATGTGAAGAAATGCGAAACTGCAGCTCAAGCATGGGCAAGATTGAAGGATGACCATCAATCGAAAGGACCAGCGAGGAAAATGCTCCTACTCCGAAAATTGGTTATGCATCATATGAAGGAAAGTGATGACGTTCGGTCACATTTAGACGAATTTATTGATACAGCCGATAAATTAGAAGAACTGGGAATTGAAATCAATGAAGAATTGTTATCAATACTAATGCTATGCAGTCTGCCACCAACGTACGAGCCTTTCAGAAGAGCAATGACTAGCAGAGACGACATACTAAAGCCAGAAACGATGAGGGTCAAAATATTGGAAGATTTCAATACTAGACAAGGCAAAGAGAAGGAGGAAGAATTCGGCGATACCAGTGTCCTGTATGCAGCAAACAAGCAAGGGAAATGGTCACAACGGATTAAGCATCATGCAAAAGGTTTTCCAAGCCAGAGCCAGAAGATGGGAGGAGCTCAATCAGGTGTGTCACTTCCACAAATTCGATGTTTTAAATGCGACAAAATCGGTCACTTAGCTCGAAATTGTTTTTCAGGGTCAGTGCGGTCGAACACTGGTCCCAGGTCATCAGCAACGAGACGTAACAATGCACGAAACAGGCATGAAATTGTCAGCCACGCAGAAACAGAGGAAGAAATCGCATTCAAGGTAGAATGTAGGCGGTCATCATCATCACCAAGTAGTATATGGTGCTTAGATAGCGGAGCTTCATCACATTTGATCAACTCACGAAATACATTCAACACTTACAGTGAAATAGAGAAGCCGTTAAATTTAGCAAACAATGATACCACAAAAATAATCGGTGTAGGAGATGTTAAACTAATAACCAAGAATGATCAACTATTACAAAAAATAACTTTGAACAATGTCTATCATGTGAAAGACCTCCGTATGAATTTATTGTCCGTTTCGAAAATAACTGATCACAACTTTACGGTGACCTTCAACAAGAATGAAGCAATTGTTAGAAACGAAAGTGGAAAAATCATGTTAAAAGCAAAGCGCAAAGGTAAGCTTTACTACGTTGAAGAATTCAGTGAAGAAGGGATGATAGCATCGAGTGCGAGAGAAAAAGGAAAAACTCATGAATCAATATTTAAGTGGCATCAGAAACTTGGCCACCTAAATGAAGCGGACCTTAAGAAAATGTTAAATAAAGATGCAGTACATGGACTCAACTTTGATCCAGATGACAAGCTTCAAAACTGCGATGTCTGTGCCAGTGAGAAAATCACACGTACATCTATGCCAAGGAGTCAAGAGTCAAGAAGTGACGAACTACTGGAAATAGTACACACTGATATTTGCGGACCCATGCGAACCCCAACTCATGCTGATGCCAGATATTTCATAGTATTCGTCGACGACAAATCAAGGTGGTGTTCTGTAGCGTTCATCAGAGAAAAGTCGGAATTCTCAGAATGTTTCAAGAGATTCAAAAACAGGGCAGAGAGAGAAACGGGAAAGAAGTTGAAATTCCTGCAGTCAGACAATGCAAAGGAAATTTTATGTAAGGAATTAAGCAACTATTTAGACTCTGAAGGAATTCAACGTAGATTATCAGTACCGTATACACCAGAACAAAATGGGATAGCTGAACGGGCAAACAGAACCTTAGTAGAGATGGCGAGGTGTCTCTTAAAAAACGCAAATATGCCTAAAAGATTTTGGGCTGAAGCCATCAATACGGCGTGCTACATTCGAAACCGATGTATAAGCAAATCCATAAATGGACGGACACCCCACGAGATGTATAAAGGGAAAAAACCCACGGTCGATTATTTCAAAACTTTTGGAGAGCAACTATTTGCGTTAGATAAAACTCATAAGGGAAAACTGGAATCAAAAGGCACCAAATGCGTTCTAGTAGGACATTCAGATAACTCAAAAGCATACCGTTTGTGGGATCCAGAGAAACGAAAAATAATAGTGAGTAGAGATGTAATCTTTCTAAATTCTCCATATTTTAGTGGCAATGATCATCCTGTCGATGAAGAAGAACTTGTTGTGGAGATAACAGCACAACCGACTGCAGAAGGAGGAAATAATCATAATGAAGAATACGAAGACAACCAGAATAGTTTACAGCGTGCTCCAGGACGACCAAGGTTAATTCGAAACGGATCAGCGGGTAGACCCAGAAAAATATATAACCTGCGATCCAGACAAACTGGAGCTAGTGACGATAGCATTCCAGATATGACGGACCTCATCGAAAACGGCAGGGATGAAGAAGTCTTTGCGAATTTTTTAATGGAACCTCAAACCTGGGAAGATGCAATAGCAACTGGGGAACAAGGAGCATGGAGAATGGCATTAGAGGACGAATTTATATCTTTAATACAGAATGAAACTTGGGATCTTGTACCTCGACCTCCTGATAGGAAAATTATTGAGAATCGATTAGTTTTCGAAACGAAACAAGAAACAAACACTCAAAGGAAGAAAATCAGATAAGTAGCTAAGGGTTTTTCGCAAGTTCCAGGTATCGATTATCATGAAACATACTCTCCCGTTGCAAAAACTACATCCATAAGAATATTGGCAGCTCTAGCCGTAGAAGAGGATTTAGTTATACATCAGTTGGACGTAGTTACAGCATATTTAAATGGTTACCTGGACGAGGAGATTTATATGGAAACACCCAAACAACTTAAGGAAGTCCTTCAGAAGACAGTTACGAAACAGCCCGTTGGAAGTAACTCAAAGATTGTTGATGAAGAAAAACACCTCAAGATTGCAAGAAAATGGTTGAATGAAATACAAAATAACAAGGATGTAGTATGTGCTCTCAAACGAGCCCTATATGGACTAAAACAATCAGGGGTACAGTGGTATAAACGACTTAATGATGAATTGATTAGATTTGGACTAAAATCATCACCGTATGATCCATGTTTTTTCTATAAGAAGGATGAAATGAATGTGTTATATATCACTATATACGTTGACGACATATTAGTTGCATCAAACAACCCAAAACTGATCAGAAAATTCAAAGAAACATTGTCAACCACATTTAAAATGAAGGATTTGGGGCCAGTTAAGAAATGTTTAGGAATAACATTTACTCAAAAAGTTGAAAAAAATACTGTCACGCTATCACAAGCAGAATACATCGATAAATTATTAGAAACATTCAATATGGTTCAGTGCAAACCAGCGACCACACCAATGGAAACGACACCTGACTTGGTGAAACCAGAAAATAAGGATGAAGAACTCATGAAGCAGATACCATATCAAAGCATTATTGGAGGTCTACTCTATTTAGCCATTAGTACACGTCCCGACATATCCTTCGCAGTGAGTTTTTTGAGTCAATTTAATTCAAACTACGGTTACGCTCACTGGAAAGCAGCCAAAAGAGTTCTGAGATACTTGAAGGGGACTACCAAATAATGTACAAGAAAAGCGGCGCAGACTTGTACGGAGTCGTTGATGCAGATTGGGCGAGTAATATTATAGATCGCCGGTCTTTCTCTGGGTATGCATTTATTTTAGCATCAAGTCCAATCAGTTGGGAAGCCCGAAAACAACGAACTGTAGCTCTATCAACCACTGAGGCCGAGTACATGGCTATCTCCGAAGCAGTAAAAGAAGTCCTGTTCTTACGGAATTTTATGAAATCAATCGAAATACCTTCCAATAAAATAATACTATGGAACGACAGTCAAAGTGCTCAGAGAATGATACAATCGAAGCCAATACGAGCTCGATCAAAACATGTCGACATACGACATCATTTCATCAAAGACAACGTTGAGAATGGGACACTTGAGATAAGGTATTTACCAAGTGATAAGATGCCTGCAGACGTTTTAACTAAAGGATTGACATATGCAAAGCACATCAGCTGTTTGGCAATGCTTGGAATGTCCCTACAATAATAATAAAATCTTTAAAGCATGTCATTTAATTTGTAAATCCATTTTGATGGGGAGGTGTTAGAATATACCAATCAAAATGGATATTAGTATAATCATTATACTTTTAATTTGGCAACGCTATTTGGTTCAGTTGCTCAATATTGTTATTGTCAAAACCATTTCCATAAATAAATTTTAGTCTTATCTGAACTCAGATTCCAACACACTCATATGATAAAAATGATTAATATGATAGAAAAAATTTATAAAAGATATAAGAATAATAAAAATAATTTAAATCTGAAAAAAAAAATATCTAGAAATAAATAAAGAAGTTGAATTAAAAATAGATGGTAGGAAAGAAAATTATGGAAAACTTTACTGGAAAAATTCAAATCTAATCAAAAAAGAATTTGGAATTTTGTTAACAAAAAAATAAAGCCAAAGAAAAGGAAAGAATGTTACATTGAAAAAATTACAGATCATGATACCAATACTATAATTAATGAAAATAGTTGAATATTAAATTAAATGAACAAATATTTTTGTGAAGTTGGAACAAAGTTAGCACGAAAATGCAAACGGAGTGTTATAGGTAATGGTCTGTTTAACATGAGAAATACTGTCTCAAATACAATTTTTCTTGACTCAGTAACTAATCATGAATTAAAACATACTATACTAGCTCTTAAAAACAAAAATGGAGGAATAGATATTTGCCACTCGAATGTACTTAAAACATTTGTAAAAAATGAAGCTTTTGTCAATGCAATTGTCTTTTTAATAAACTCCTGTTTTTCGAATGGAAGATGTCCTGATCACTTTAAATTGGCGGAAGTATTTCTGGTCCACAAAGCTGGTAAATTTTATTTTGCAGGAAACTACAGACCAATTTCTCTAATTTCCAACCTTGCAAAAGTTTTTGAAAAACTGTAGGATAGTAGAATCACTTGTTTCCTTGATAAATTTAATACAATTTAATTAATAGTTACCAATATGGATTTAGAAAACACATGGGATGATATAGCAACTTTTACAGAAATTGTATATTAGAAATTAGAAAAAAGTCAATCAATTGCAGCAGTATTGTTGGACTTAGCGACAGAATTTCATACTGTAGACCATGAATTGCTCATTAGTAAATTATTCTCACGGGGAATTAGAGGTTCTATGTCGAATATCATAAAGGACTATCTTAAAAACCGAAAAGAATGTGTTAAAATTAATAACAATAGACGTGAATTCAAATCAGTTAATATTGGTGTTTCTCAAGCCACAGTTTAAGGATCTTTATTGTTCACGATCTACATAAATGATATTTGAGAACTAATTGACAGTGATAACATAGCTATATTAAATGCTGATGATACAGTTCTTATAAGTGTGGGCAATACATGGTCTATTGTGTTGAATTAATTACAAGAGCTAATGATTAAAGTTAAAATATGGTTAGAAGCGAATATCTTTTCATTAAATATAGCTAAAACGAAATGTTTAACGTTTGCAAATTATATTGATAGTTTACCAGTAGCAATTCCACTAAAGCTTGAATCTGAACTAATCGAAAGAACAGTAAGTATTCAATTTGGTAGCGTGGTCAAAGAAATTAGCTTTAACTAAAATTATTGGGAATGTGAATTAAAAAGAAGGAATATGAACATACTTTAGTATGAGCATTTTGTTAAATTATTAATGGGTATATCTGAAACATAGTAAGCTAAGAAAATTGAAAGCAGTTATGCTTATTTAGTAAATACAAAATGTTAAAAACAAAATGATAAATTTAATTGCATAGGGACAATATTTCCAAGAGATATATTTACAACTCAAACAAAGAATATATCTCAAATATGTAAAAAAAAAAAAATTCAATTACATATAATTATGACAACAGAGAAAGTAAACTAAAAACAAGTTTCTTATTAGTATGTACTTAAATCAATATCTCGTATACAATGGCTATATCAAGTAATACGGTGACAGAAAAGATATATCATAAGTTTATTTTTTCGTGCCTTTTCCCATTTCTCCTTTAATGCTGCTGTATCTCTGACATTTACTCGGCACTGGACACTTTAGGTTTTTTTTTTTGATGCAAGCTCTCTTTAATTTGCATTTTATTCAACTTGGCCCATATTTACGACTCATATGACCCGATATTTTTAATTTTTTTTTTCAATTTTAAATTTTATACCGATTTTTACTTACACTTCAGCGAATATTTATTAAGTAATATTTAATAAGTTCTGGTAGTTCTCCTCAAACTCCTTGCAATGACACCCGAACGAACGTCCTAGATGATCGCGTTTTCATGCTACACTGATTTATATTTTCACGCAACGCTTATTAACAACAATCATGCGTTAGTGAACTAGCCCGATGACGTCACGCGCAAAACGAATCCTGCAGGATAAACCCGTACAGGAATTTTCTATCGATTGTGATCTCAACAGTTGTTATAGCATTACTAGCCTCGTAGCTATTTGACGAAATCTGACGCTATATTGTACCGCGAGAAAGTTTGACTGGCCATAAGTATTTTTAACGAGCGAAAACGCGTTTTAACGTCAAAAGGATAACAACAAAATTTTCGTACTGATATGTACTTTAATTATATATTAATTATACTATTAATTACAATGGTTATGGAAAGTAGTATGGTTACGGAATAAATCACAAGTATATTTTTTACCGCCGTGTTCTTATTTCTTCTTCGATGCCACCGTAGCTCTCACACTTGCTCGGCACTTAACATTTTTGGTTTTTAATATTCGGTTTGATGCAGGTTTTCTCCGAGTTGAGTTTTTTGCAATTCGGTGCATATTTACCCCTCATATGAGACGATATCTTCCACATTTTTTCGATTCGGAAAAGATATTTCGGAAAATCACTTTATTCTTTCTCCATAGGTCCTGGTAGGTTTTATTATGCCTTTTACAGTGATACCTGAATCAACGTCCTAGCTTAATACGTTCTCTTGCTACACTCATAAATATCCTCACACAACGCTAAAAAACAACAATCACACGTGGTCGCTTGCACAAGCCCAATGACGTCACAAGAAAAACAGGCGCCACGCAATAAATACGTACAAATATTTTCTATCTACTGTGGCCTCAACCGTGATTATCGCGTTATTAGTCTCGGAGTTATAAGCGATTGAAAAATGACGGTGTTTTGTAACACAAGAATGTTAGACTGCCTACCAATGTACATACTCAACGAGAAAAAAGACGTTTTCACGTCAGCACAAAATGTCAATTATCTCCTATTATGAAAATTTGATTTTGATTATGAAATTATTTATCCTTTGAAATCAATATGCAGAATACAAAAATGAAAGAAAACAATATGTATAAAACTTAAATCCTGTAAGACGTGTACTTATTAAAAATTAATATTGATGTAAAGGGCAAATATAAAACTAGGAGTATACAACATATGTAGAAGGTCCAACTAACAAACAAATGAAGTGAAGATGTTATTGTTATTGCACCAAATAATTGCCCAACGTGGGACCATCGAAGAAAGACTGTTATATTACCGCGGCTCGCAAACTGCGGAGTATCCTACAGCTTCGTACGTGGAAAAAACGCGAAGGACAGGAAAAACCCGCAATAACTTCAAACTACTCAAAACTATCGCAGAACTCCACAAAGTCTTCGAAAAAGGTACAGAGCACGAAATCAAAGGTTCGGTTACAGTGCGTGCCGGGAAGAGTCACCTAAATTTCCAAGACTCGCACGTTTTGGTAGGTGAAAATGCTTCAAGAAACACATTGTACCGGAGAAACGGGCCCAATGCAAAACAAGGAAGTATATCCCAAAGAAGTAAAACAAGAGATGTGACATCGATATAATAGAATGTATTGAAAATGGAAAAAGAGAAAGATAACGGAGAATGTATGAAACCACTAAAGCCATATAACAATGAAGGTAAGGAGTTAAATACATAGAAAAAGAAACAAATTAATTATATAAAGGATACAACTAAATGAACAAAAATTAAAGAGAAATAATGGATAGAAAAAAATATATATATGTAAAGAAAATCCTTGTCTTTGATTTGAATCTGGCGCGCTTTCAAGAGCGTCGGTATAGTAGGGAGAAATCTGCACGGACGGGTGTCGATATAGTAGGGAAAAATCTACACATCTAGAGAGACCGAGATGTTAGGTTAGGTTAGGTAAGGTTAGGTGACATATTATTTGCGATATCACAATCTCGTGCTGATAAATAAAATAGGAAAATTGTCGAGAGGTTAAAATTATAAATTGAGCTTATTTGTGCTCAAACTGACATTGTGATCAATAGCATTAAATGTCGTTTCTTTGTAGTTGCAGGTAAGCTTTCAAGTATACATAGTGTTAAACAATAAAATAATGGAAAGGCTTTGTATTTGCAGAGAAACTCAGCTGTGTTTTAATTAACAGTGTCCACAACCAAGTACAATCTATATATATAAAAATCAATCCATATTTGTGTTTGGCTAAACGCGTTAACTGATTCCAATGAAATTTTTTTTCCATGAAAGGTAACGTCTGTACGAAGGTTGTTATGAATGTGCGATGTCTGTATCTGTATCGGTGTGTGAATTATAGGCATTTGAGTGAGTACACATGTATATGTGGGTATGCGTGTGAATACCGATGCAGATACAGACACCGCCATATAAAAAACCATGGTACAGACGTCACCTATTGTGTTATCCGAATGCGCGTATGGAAGAGGGAGACCACATGAACGTTTCAAGCCTATTGTGGTGTTTGTGTCCACTTTCATTCTTGAGATGTTTATTCAAATAACTCTTATTGAATTTTTTGTATAAAATTTAATACTGAAAAATTAAATGTTTTTTTCCTAATACCTATTTACTACTACGAAAATTTAAATGTGTTTTTTCTTAAAAAAAAAAAAGTAAATTTGACAGTGCATTTATACATTGTTGAAATTTCAGTTGTTTCGTTCAAGAGAAACGAATGACAGATCGATTGACAGTTCTGCCAAATTGCCATTGCACATTTCATTCATGTGCTTTGAAAAAAAACCAATTTAAGTGAAATAATAAGAAGGTTTTTTGTGTCTTAACGAACTTTTTTGTAGTATAATGAAATATTTTAATTTGAAATTTTTCCAGATTGTTTTGCAGTTTGGATTACTGGATTTGTATACGAATTTTGTGTTTATCGCTACACACATGTACATGCAAACATATTTCGTTGACTCGATTGGATTGAGCGCCGTGTAAGCGTGGCTTTTTTCGGATAATGTTTCCACTATGTTCCTTAACTAATTTTCATATTCACTCATTTAAAAAAAACCATTTTTGTGTCTTAACAATATTTTTTTTGTTCGATTAAAGGATTTTCATTTGAAATTTTTTCGGATTGTTTTGCAGTTTGGATTTTTGGATTTGTGCACGAATTTTGTGACTATCACATTTCGTTAAATCGATTGGATTTAGCGCCGTTTGAATCGTAAATTCAGAGTTATATGACACGTCCACATTCTAGTTTGGGGCGTCGTTCACGAAAAGCTGGAACATATGCGGCATTAAGGGCTTCTCGAAGTGATGAGCAACGTGTGAATATAAATTCTGTTGTTGCTGCAAATATGAATCGTCGTCGTGCACGTATTCGAGCTACGCAAAATTCACTTCGTTGTGTTGTACTTGAGCGTGCTGCGCTTGCTTATGATTCTACCATTGATTATTCTGTTCACAACAGGATTGTGATTGGTTGTATGAATAAAGTTTGTAATTATTGTAAGGCATTCAAATTTAAAGGAGAAGCCCCTGGATTGTGTTGTGCAAATATTCAAGTCAAGTTAGCTGATTTGATGCCAGCGCCAGAACCATTACGTTCTTTAATATTGGATGGTGCACCGAGGTCGAATCATTTTTTGACGAATATACAGGCGTACAACTCCTGCTTTCAAATGGCTTCGTTCGGTGCTACAAATATTATTCAGGATAATTTTGAAACCTGATACAAACAACGATTATTCTGATGATAACGCAACGTTCGAATTTGAAAATTTTGCTTTTCAACAGATTCAAGGACAAGTATACTATCGACTTGATTCTTTGTTACCCTTTCCTGACCAAAGTTATAAATTTTTGCAAATATTCTTTGTGGGTAACCCAAATGTTGAAACAGATCGACGTTGCAATATATCATCAAATTTGCAGAGAGATATCGTTGAGCGTTTGCAGAATATGTTGCACGATGTAAACGAATTAGTTCGTTTATTTGAAACTGCTCTTGATCGAATGCCGATCGATATTCAATTGTCATTCATGCTGATAAAACGCCACCAGGACAGCATGCCAGAAGATTCAATGCGCCTACTATGGAAGAAGTTGCAATTGTAATTGTTGGAGATGAATTCAATTCACGTGATATTGTGTTGCGTCGACGTGATTTGGGACTTCAGCGTGTATCTGAAACTCCCCGTTGTTATGATGGATTACAATATCCATTATTGTTTGCACGTGGTGAAGATGGATATCATTTCAACATTAAAAGGATCAATGCTTCCACCGGTTAGTGTTTTGATTCTCATTTTGTTGTGATAACTCTATTTGAAATTTTTGTTCAATATATTTTAGGAGTGGAAACGCATAAAAAAGCTAGCGCAATGAATTTTTATTCATACCGGCTCATGATTCGTCAAGTTAACCACAATTTGTATTGTCGTCCACTTTTCAATCAGTACGTTGTTGATATGTACGCCAAAATTGAAACTGAGCGTTTGAATTTCATTCGTTTTAACCAGAAAAAATTGCGATCGGAAGAATATGTTCACTTACGTGATGCAATCAACAGTGAAGGCAATGTTCATGATTTTGGCAAAATGATTATATTGCCTACGACGTATACCGGAGGTCCACGTCATATGCATTAGTACGCACAGGATGCACTGACGTATGTGCGCAACTATGGACGGCCAGATTTATTTATCACAGTCACTTGCAATCCGCAATGGAGCCATATTAAAGACAATCCGCAATGGAGCCATATTCCACTGATATCCGACATATCCCTGCCCGTGTTTTTAAACAAAAGCTGAAAGCGCTTATGGATTTCATCGTCAAATCAAAGGTTTTTGGTAGAGTCAAGTGTTGGATGTATTCTGTTGAGTGGTAGAAGCGTGGTTTGCCACACGCCCACATATTGATTTGGTTGGTTGTTAAAATAACACCAGATCAATTGGATGATGTGATTTCTGCTGAGATTCCGGATAGCACTGTTGATCCTGGATTGTCCGTGTGGTGAATTTCATATTAATTCACCTTGCATGGTTGATGGTAAATGTTGTAAACGATACCCGCGAGCATTAGTTTCTGATACAGTTACTGGGAATGATAGATACCCGTTGTAAAGACGCCGTTCTACTGAAGACAACGGAAGGCTGGTTACTATAATAGTAAGAAATACCGATATTGAAGTCGATAGTCGTTGGATTGTCACATATTCACCATTACTCTCCAAGGCATTTAAGGCGCACATCAATGTCGAATACTGCAATAGCGTGAAATCGATAAAGTACGTAAATAAAGGAAGCGATATGGCTGTATTCGGCGCATCTGATCCAAATCGAAACGATGAAATACACCAATACCAAATGGGGCGCTACATTAGCTCGCAATTTGGCGCATTTTTTCATTTCGTATTCATGAGAGATATCCAACAGTGGTTCACTTAGCCGTTCATCTCGAGAATGTGCAACCTGTTTACTTCACTGTTGAAAATGCAGCACAAATGACCACATCTTACAACTTTGACGGCATTTTTCAAGTTGTGTGCATTGAATGCATTTGCTTGAACGTTATTGTATGCAGAATTGCCACAATATTTTACATGGAATGCATCGAAAAAAGAATTTCAGCGACGTAAGCAAGGAAATCGTGTAGACGGTCATCCAAACTTATTTTCATCTGAAGCTTTGGGACGCATCTATACAGTACATCCAAATAATGCTGAGTGTTATTATTTGCAATTTGGGTTTAGTAAATGTTCGCGGTCCAACATCATTTCAATCATTGATAACAGTTGATGGTTTATTGTGTGCAACGTATCGTGAAGCATGTCAACGATTGAGTTTATTGGAAAATGATTTGCATTGGGATCAAACTCTTGCTTAGGGCTGAGACTAATATATTAGTATTCACTAAGATATTAGTAATATTTGACATATTCACATATTAGTAATACGGCTAACTCTGATATCCTAATATTTCATATTCACTAATATCGTAGTATGCATTATTCACGAGAGGTGCGAGAATCCAAACTAATACGCGTATTAGTTTGTACTCACGAAACTCTCGTGAATATTGCTAATACGCGTATTAGTTTGTATTGTACTCACGAATCTAATTTCGAATGATAGGGTATGCTAGCATGAATATGAATATGGTTAGAGTGAACTTCTCTCTGTGTTAGAGTGATGATATTTGTCTTATTAATAAAATGAATTATATAATAAATTAAGTAGTATCTACAAATAAAGTAAAAGTGGTTGAGTCTATAACTGAAACTGAATGGAGTAGATATTTATTGTATTCGTTTAAATAATGTTAAAAAAAAAAAAAGGTCCCCTTTTTGTTACAACAATTCCTTGTAAAGAAATATGTGATATCACTGATATTCATATATTAGTTAAGATATCCTAATATCCGCTGACTAATATATTAATATTACCTAATATCAAAAAATATCGGTATTAACCCAGTCCTACTCTTGCTGATCTTGCTGTTTGTACTCATCCGTATCAAATACGTTTTTTGTTTGCAATCATTTTGCCTACATTTTTTCCATCGAATTCACCTGAATTGTGGATAAAATATCAAGATTATTTATCTGAAGATATTTTGTTTGGAGAACGTCAAGCAAGAGGTAATCCAGTCTTGGAATTTACATCGGAAGTTTATAACGAAGCTTTGATTCAAATTGAAGTTTTATGTTTGGCGATATTTAACAAAACATTGGCACAATTAGGAATGCCATCTCCAAATCGATCACTGTATGATGTATTTCAACTACAACTGCAACGTGAACAACAGTACGACCGAAACGCATTGAATCTCTTTGTTCAAGCAAATCTGGGGAAATTGAATGCCGAACAGAAAATTGCTTACGATAAAATCATGCAAGCTGTTAAAAGTGGTGTCGGTGGATTTTATTTTATGGATGCTCCAGGTGGAACTGGAAAAACGTTCTTGATTTCGTTGTTATTAGCAACGATGCGTTCCCAGAGTAAAATCGCATTGGCATTGGCTTCTTCTGGTATAGCAGCTACTTTGTTGGATGGTGGTCGAACTGCACATTCTGCATTGAAATTGCCATTGAATTTTCAAGTGAATGAAACTACAACATGCAACATATCGAAAAAATCTGGCACAGCAAAATTATTACAGCAATGCGGCATAGTTATTTGGGATGAGTGCACTATGACACATAAGAAATCAGTTGAAGCTTTGGACAGAACTTTGAGAAATCTTCGAGGAATTTCACAGTTATTTGGAGGTGCATTGCTTCTATTGGCAGGTGATTTTCGGCAAGCATTGCCAGTCATACCTAGATCAACCCCTGCTGATGAAATCAATGCTTGCTTGAAATCATCATATATATGGAGACACGTGAAAACAATGAAGTTAACCACCAATGTTCGTGTTCAGTTGCAAAATGATCCATCTGCTATACATTTTCCAAACAATTGTTAAAAATTGGAAAAGGTGTTATGCTAGTCGATGAAAGTAGATTGATATCGTTGCCAAATGATTTCGGCCGTTTTGCTCAATCCAAAGAAGAATTGATTGAATGTATTTTTCCAAACATAGCACAACAGTACAAATGCTATGCTTCGTTGAGTGAAAGAGCAATTTTAGCGGCGAAAAACAAAGATGTCAGTTAAACGTAGCAATACAATCAAAGATTCCTGGCGAATTGAATTGGTTTCGTACAAGTTATTGGATACGGTTATCAACGAAGAAGATGTGGTTCACCATCCAACCGAATTTTTGAATTCTTTGGAAATTCCTGGATTACCACAACATAGCCTACAATTGAAAATTGATGTCACCATCATAATGTTGCGTAACATCAATCAGCCGCGTTTATGTAATGGAATGAGACTCGCAGTCAAAAAGTTAATGGCAAACGTGATTGAAGCAACTGTTCTAACTGGAAAGTTCAAAGATGAAGACGTATTCATACCACGAATACCTATGATGCCGTCTGATTTGCCCTTTGAATTCAAACGATTGCAATTTCCAGTGCGCCTCGCGTTTGTAGTTACCATTAATAAGGCGCAAGGCCAGTCATTGGGAATTTGTGGAGTGAATTTGGAGTACCCTGTGTTTTCACATGGACAACTATATGTTGCATGTTCGCATGTTGGAAGGCCATCAGCTCTGTATGTTTACACTGCCAACGCAAAAACAAGACATGTTGTTTACCTTAGACCATTACAATAAAACTCTATTATTTTTGTAATTGATAAAAGATTATGTTATTTCATTTTTGATTTTACTCTAAAGTTTTTTGTTTAATGCACTACGAAGTGTGTTTTTTATATTTCACATTAAATACATGTTTTTTCTAGTGCGTAACAACGCGCGCCGGGTACCGCTAGTTATCTTATAAAACGACATTTCTTGTATACACAAAATGGAGAAGTTACGATTTGAAATCGTCGCCAAAGCAAAAATAGACGATGCGAAAGCAACAATATTATGTTTAACTTCAATTACGACAACTGAAGATGACACTTTTGAAATGCCAGAAGATTATCAAGATGTAAGTTTACATGTTGAATTACTAAAAACGGACGAATGCAAAAAGTGTAAAAATACGATCACAAGAAGACACCAAAAAAGAAAGGTCTGGATAAAACTGAATAAAGATTTACGAGCAACCTATGCTGATGACTCCAGAAATATTCAATTTGGGGAGCGAATCTTAGAAGAAATGTTTGTTGAAACAAAAACAACAGAAACTGCCTACAATATTTCAAAACAAGAATTGAAAGACATTGTATCACATTACAAAAAAAGAAGATCCAAATGAAAATTTAAGAAAATTAGCAGAAAAATTTGTACTAGAAAAATTCAATAGTTTCGAAAATGAGTGTGCGCGTTTGGGTTTACGTAAAAATGAAGAAAAAATAGAAGTTCTCCGGCTATTTTTGAGTGGCTCTTGCATAGATTGGTATAGCTCAATGTTAATTAAATTTACAATAAAATCAGAATGGAAAAACTGGAACGAGCAATTCTGCGAGACTAATGCAGACAAAGGCTGGACACCAATAAAATATGCAATCAATTTCAAGTACATAAATGGGTCCTTATTAGCTTATGCCTTGAAAAAAGAAAAACCTTTGTTAGAAGTGGACAAATCTATGGACACGAATATGTTGATCAATTTGATTTCAGTAGGGTTACCAGACCTTATAACGAATAAAATCGATAAAATAAGTGTAGAAGCATCAAAAGATCTATTCAATGAACTTAAAAGTTTGGAAGACTTGGTTGGAACCAAACACTTTGGAAAAAGCAAAGTTGATACCACAACCCCAAAAGAAAAATTAGAGAAAAACAAAATTTGTAAAATATGTGAAGGATTGAACAAGAAAAATAAACGCCATTCTGAAGACTCGTCCTGGCATAACCAAAAAAATAAGAAAACTGATACAGAAAACATGATCAAAGTTATAAACAACTCTGAATTAGAATTAGAACTACAGAGCGAAGACCAAAAAACTTGTAGTGCCACCATTGATCAAGATAAGATTGGTATTGAATGGAAAACTTAATATACTATGAGTCTATGATTCAGGCTCAAATGTATCACTGATAAACTGCAGATTATTAAAAACAAGTTACCACAATAATACTAAGTCAAGCAGCCCAACCTTAAAAACGATCAATGGTGCAAAACAATCGAAAGGCATAGTAACTCTGAATGCATAGTAACTCTTCGTAATTGATAAAGAAAACTATGACTATGATTTCCTAATTGGACTAGATTCCATCAAAACTTTTTCTCTCACCCAAGATCAAAATTTAAATATAAGTCAAAGAATTTCAACACAAAAAAATATCCCGTCAGAGGTAATCTCAAAAAACTATGATCAAAAATTCACTTTTGAAGAAAACAAAAAGCTAAAAGATGAAAAATTCAATTCAGGAATAATTAAAAACCCAGAAAATTATAAAATCATCCAAGATGCTGCTTTGAATAAATATGTAATAAATTTCAATGAAAATATTGAGATAACAAATTTTAACATTCAAATAAATCACTTAGATTATCACCAGAAATCACAAATAGATGATTTAATAACAAAAAATAAGTCCATTTTTGCTATGACAAATATGACATGGGTACAATTTCAAATTATGAAGCGCATATTGATTTATTAGAGGAAAGATACTGCAGTAAAAGGCCATACCGTTGCACAATCGAAGATCGGAGAGAAAATCAATAAGCTATTAGAGATAAAACTCAGAGATGAATCTTACTGTCCTTTTGCAGCACCGGTTACATTGGCATTTAAGCGAGATGAAAATAGAAAATCGAGACTGTGTATTGATTTCAGAGATCTAAATAAATTAGTAATACCTCAATCACAGCCATTTCCACTCATCGAAGATTTGGTCGAAAAAACAAGGGACTGCAAATTTTTCACAACTCTGGACATGAACTCAGACTTTGCTGTAAGTTATATTGATGACATCCTAATATTTTCAAAGACATTTTCAGAGCTTATACAGCATCTAGATCTATTATTTTAAGCAATTAGAACAGAAGGCTTTAGACTAAAATTCGTAAAGTGCAAGTTCGCAACTGATTCAGTCAAATATTTAGGACACATAATTCAAAACAATTCTGTGAGACCACTGAATGATAATTTGATCTCAATAAAGAACTTCCCCGTGCCAAAAACACAAAAAAACGTCAGACAATTTCTGGGCAAAATAAACTTTTACCATAAATATGTACCTCGCATAGCAATAATATTGGATCCTTTTCACAAACTCCTAAGGAAGAATCAAGCATTCAATTGGACTGAAGAATGTCAGAGATCATTTGAGTAGTTAAAAAATGTATTGTGTACCCAACCAGCTTTGGCCATATTTGATCCAAATCTACCAATTAGTATATACACCGATGCAAGTTTGTTAGGGGTGGCTGGAAAACTAAGACAACCACAACTGGACGGTATCGAAAAACCAGTAGCATATTTTTCGAAAAAATTGAATGAAGTGCAAAAGAGAAAAAAAGCAATTTACTTAGAATGCTTAGCAATAAAAGAATGCGTAAAATACTGGCAATATAGATTGATAGGCAGAGAATTCACAGTATTTTCGGATCACAAGCCTCTGGAGAAAATGAACATAAAAACAAGAACCAATGAAGAACTTGGAGACCTGACATACTATCTATCACAATACGATTTCGAGGTTAAGTATTGTCCAGGTAAATACAACTTGGAGGCTGACTGCCTAAGCAGAAGCCCAGTGTTGACATCAGAGGAAAGCCTGGAAGAAAAACTGAAAATTGTTAATTTAATAAAACTAGAAGAGATCTTAGAAGACCAAAGAAAAAATGAACATGTGCAGAAAAGTCAAGGAAAATTCTCTGTTAAAGACGGCATTTATTACAGACAAATCCGCAAAAAGAAGAGATAATTCTGACGGATGATTTCAGTGTAAAATTTGTGAGAGATTTGCATGAAAATTTATGCCACATAGGAATAGACCAAATACAAAGAATGTTCTCACCATTCTACACAGCCAAAAATTTGACTAAAAATATAAGAAAGGTGTGCAAAAACTGCACAGTGTGCATTAAAAATAAAACAAGAAGTCGAAAAAAAATTGGATTGATGTCTTATTTAGGACCAGCAACGAAACCATTCGAGATCATGTCAATAGATACAATTGGCGGCTTTGAAGGTTCCAGATCGACTAAAAAGTACATGCACCAGCTAGTAGATCACTTCACAAGGTATGCGTTCATCCTTAATTCAAAAACTCAAAGTGCAACTGATTTCATAAAGCTAATTGGAAATGTCACGAAAATGGGAGAAATCCAAATTGACACGATTCTTTCAGACCAATATCCTGGCATTAATTCGAGAGAATTCAAAAGATTTCTGGATGAGAAAAATGTGAAATTAATCTTTACAGCTGTAGACTCTTCATTTTCAAATGGGCTAAACGAGAGATTGAATCAAACGTTAGTCAATAAACTCAGTTGTAAGGTCAACGAGAAAAAAAAAACCGACAGCCTGGACTACTATAGCTCAAGAATGTGTACGAAAATGCAACGACACAGTGCATTCGGTCACAAAATATGCACCGTCATACTTAATGTATGGGATAAACTCTACAATTTTGCCGACCGAACTAACGGAAAAAATATGTGAACAAGACTGGATTCAGGATAGAAAAATTGCCTTAAAAAACTCTATTACCAATCACAACTGCAATAAACAGTTATACGACCAAAGCCGTGAACACCTCAATTTCTATGTGGGAGACGAAGTTTTTGTAGGGAACGGGAACATACTGAACAGGAAGAAACTCGACGAACTAAGAATTGGGCCTTATAAAATCATAGAGAAATTTTCAGACTCAATTTATCGAGTCAACACCGGCCACAAAAAATCGGAGTCAAACCTTTTTCACTGCTCTAAACTAACTCCGGTACCAACATTTGAAGAAAAAGAAAATGCGACAAATTTCTGTGAGTATTTTCCCCTCCAGGAAGGGGGATGTAAAGAAAATCCTTTTCTCTGATTTGGATCTGGCGCGCTCTCAAGAGCGTCGGTATAGTAGGGAGAAATCTGCACGGACGGGTGTCGATATACTAGGGAGAAATCTACACATCTAGAGAGAGAGATGTTAGGTTAGCTTTGGTTAGGTTAGGTGACATAATATTTGCGGTATCACAATCACGTGCTGATGAATAAAATAGAAAAATTGTCGAGAGGTTAAAATTATAAATTGAGCTTATTTGTGCTCAAACTGACATTGTGATTAATAGCGTTAAATGTTGTTTCTTTGTATTTGCAGGTAGGCTTTCAAGTGTACATAGTGTTAAACAATAAAATAATGGAAAGACTTTGTATTTGCAGAGAAACTCAGTTGTGTTTTAATTTACAGTGTCCACAACCAACTACAATTATTTTATATATATATATGTATCTACGTAAAAATTAAAGAGAAAGAAATAAAAAGAGAGTGTAAAACGGAAAAAGAAAATTTGAGTATTTTTACGAAGAATAAATTGGTGGAACTAAAAAAAAAGGACTTAATAAGGAATTTAAACAAGGGTTAAATAAAAAGGAAAGTCAAGACTTTGGAGATATTAAAAACAAACACCATAAATACAAACTCAAGTATTCAAATAGAACCTGTTGCAATCAGCAAGCCAACAGTATTGTTAGAAGTCCCAAAACAAGGACCTGATGGCTAGAAGCTATGGTGAAATCGGCAATGTTCATAAGCGACGGAAGGAATTGTAAACGCACTGCCTAGGATAGATAATATACCACACCAGTCGGGCAATCATTGTCACAGTGCTGTGCTCAATCCCATAAGCAGCTACCATCGGATAACAACAGAGGCGAGAAATCTAGCGTGCTCACCAGAAATCATACCAGCACCAGTTACATGAACAAACAACACAGCTAATATGAAGACAGCACACCCTGCCTCCAACGTAATCGCACCAAAAACACAATAAACTTCGGTCTAAAGGTCATCTGAGGAACAATATCTTCAAGAAAAAATATTCGATGAAGAAACAACATTTAAATAAAATTTAAATACAAGAAGGATGAAAACAAAGGTGCTAGTTTCAGATTGTATGTAAAGAAAAATTTTAACCGGCATTTGTAAATTTAAATTTATTTTATGTAACCATACTCTTAGAATTGGATATCCATAACACGAAAATCAAAATCTGTAATGTAAAACATATAGTCATAAGATGGCATCAATGTGATTAAAATAAGAAATATCTAGGTAAATCTAAAATTGAAAATATGTTTGTAAAATTTAAGAAATGGTAAATAAGTTGCAACCTGTAAAATTAGAAATATGTATACGACGTTAAGTAACAAACGACGTTAAAGTATAGTTTAAATTTGTGAAAGAAAAACAAAAGTTTTCACCTGAAATATTGTCACCTAAGTCAGCATATGTGACTCAGAAAAAAACGTCATTGTAAAAAATATTTTCCTCGAGTTAGCATATCTGCTGACTCAGGCAAAATTTAATTTAATAAAATATTTGGCCGAGTTGGCAATTCTGCTGACTCGGGAGAAAGTTTAGAATGAATGGAAAATGCATCGATTGGGTCAACGACTTGATCGATTTCAATAATTCTAACGATCAATGACAATAACATGCGATCAATGACCCAATCGATGGAATTTGCATTTGACCATTTTTGAAATTAAAGTAAGAGTAGGGAAAATTAATCAATAAGCTAGATATAAGTATATATTAAGGTTCACAAATGTACAGAAGTCAGTCCAGAAATATACGGCTCATAGAAAGTGTGTTTTTGACTCAAGGATAACTTGGCCTTCAGGCCATATACCCTCAAAGTCCTGACTTGGCCTCGTAGCCAGGCAGGCAAAATGACCACCAGGAGATAATGTCTCCAACAGAACGAAGTAAAGTCGGCCAACTGGCCTATACTTCAAAAAGAAGAGATCAAATTCTACATGTCAAGAGTTGAAATTTAAAAAATTTCATAACACTAAATATCTTGGAGTAATCATTGAACAACATCTTAGATGGGATGTTAAATTACAAAATAGAGCCAAAACATTCAAATATACTGTATTTGTATTAGCCAAATTAAAAAAAATATTCTCAATGAGAAACTTATTGACTGTAATGTATAGCATATACTACAGTACAGCGTGTTATGGTATAATTGTTTGGGGTTCTGCTACTAAATCGTATATGAATAACTTGAAAGCAATACATAAAGAAATTTTGAAACTACTAACAGGTGCTAACAAGTTCTCTTCAGATACAAACAAGAAATTTACCTATACGACTGCAGTCGAGAGTAGCACTTTGCGAAGTACATGTTCCGCCCCGGTATATCCGCGAGTTTACCCATATCCCACCTGCCTTAGAGACAAAGGGAGGAACCAAAATCAATAACTGTGTTAAGAAGGAATAATCAGACTTACCAATCCCCTTACAATTCTCCAGGGTGGATTGTTGCAAAATAGGACGAAAACTATTATAGATTGATTTTGGACTTTGGTAAGTTCAATTCTATCACTATTGCTTACAAATAACCTTTCCCTGATATCCAGATGTTAATATTTTTTTCCCTGGCATTGGCTTAAGAGGTGGTTTTCATCAGATGACCTTAAAGGAGTCCGACATAGAAAAAACGCCTTTTTCGGAGAACAATGGTAGGTACGAATATACTCGCTTACCATTTGGTTTAAGAAATGCTCCTTCAATTTTTCAGTCTGCTCTTAACGACATTTTAACGGAACACATGGGCGCGAGATCTTATACTTATAGAGACATACTTACAGAGATATGATCATCTGTGGCAAAAGCGAATCGGAACGCCTATGTAACTGAAAAGCAGTCTTCAAGACCCGAAAACTACGCGGATAACGAAAATGACATGCTCTGGGCTATAGGTACTTTGAGAAAATTCCTTTATGGATCAAGGAAAGTATAAACTTTTACTGACCGCCAACCTCCTTCTGCTAAAAAATCAGTGCTTGAATGAAGCGCCGGAAAGCAATTCTAGAAGAGGATAACCATTAACTCAGGCAAAAATCCCGAAAATCCAACATTGTCGCTAACTCCACAAACAACTATTCAGATATTTCAATGCCATACAAAATGGTGGCACAATATTTTCCCCACCTTCGAACATAAGGCTTTTGGTGAATGTAAGTTTAGCTTTAGATAGAAAAAAATATATATATACTAGCAGACCCGGCCACGCGTTGCTGTGGCTAAGGTTTTTGTTATATTACATTGTTGTAAACTATTTAAGCGGTAACGGTAGGAGGAACGTTACTACTGTTACTATTTCGTTATTTCGGCTACTGTTACCCCATAACAAAATGAAATTATTATTCACGAACGAAGACGGAAACGTTAAAGCCGGTATAAAAATCCACTGGATTGGGATTTGAAGGGGAAGGTTATTGAACACGATTGATCAAAATTTTCTTAGAGTTGTTATTAAGCACAAATCAATACAAAGTTATTAATTTTAAATTTTTCTTATTTCTTCTTATTCAAGTTTGAACGAAATGATTTTATTACAAAGTTGTTAGTTGATAACATTTAACACATAAACTTATAAATGGTAGGTAGGTCAGGTAGCTTCAAATTTTTAACAATAATATTGATTATTTTTAATTATAAATATATATATTTTTAATTTCAATTTAATTCAGCACTAATTGTTGCACAATATATTTGGTTAACCTGTCTTTAGCTAACACAAATAGATTCGAAGGTTTTCCACACGTGAACATGCAACATAAAGTTGGCCATAAGAAAAACATGGATTTTCCTAATCTAAACCACAAATGGACATTGTTTGGCCTTGAGACTCATTTATAGACGTGGCGAAAGCTAAACGAACGGGAAACTGTAGCCTTCTGAAGGGTATCGTAGATTCTGACGGTATCATTGGAATACGTGGCAACAGGACCATTTCTCCTTTAAACTTTCCAGTTAAAATTGTTGATTTTAAGAATATTTCCGGTGATCTCTTTGATGACCAAACGTGTACCGTTGCATAATCGAGATGGATTCAAATTACGCAGGAGAATAATAGTTGAACCAATCTTCAATCGAAGATTATGTGGTGGCATTCCTGGTATATCTTGTGAATTTAAAAATTCAATTGGAAAATTCACACTTTCATTTTCATCAACAACAGTATCGATTGATTTAAAAGACATCAAATCGCCTGGAAGGAGCTGTTGTATCTGGAAGTTAATTTCGTCAACATCAATATTTTTGGCTGCCAAAATAGCCCGATCACTGAACCAGCTATGATTCAAATAGTTACTCTGTATGTCCGAAGAAATACTTTCAATCAATTCATTTTTTCCGTGAAGAACAGTGCAGAAATTGTCTGGCAGTTTAATGCTTTGCGTATTTGGTTGCAGTTCTTTTCTACCGTTCCTCATATCTAGTAATAGTTCGAAAAATATTTGTGCTGATTGATCAGTTTGCAGTTGCACGCGCATGTTATTGTAAATGTAAATTTAACACTTCGCCATAAGGATGACTGTTTTAAACATGTATTAATCTCATCCGCGAAAGCAGAACGAGGTACGACTGGTAAGGTCTGTGTTGAGGGCAGACTCCTTTGTCTGTGCTGGTTTCAATTAATTGAGGTGTACCACCACAACTTAATCTCTCAGGACTGCCTTTCAGAGGGGAGGGTTTAAGTCAGCATATGTGACTCAGAAAAAAACGTCATTGCAAAAATATTTTCCTCGAGTTAGCATATCTGCTGACTCAGGCAAAATTTAATTTAATAAAATATTTGGCCGAGTTGGCAATTCTGCTGACTCGGGAGAAAGTTTAGAATGAATGGAAAATGCATCGATTGGGTCAACGACTTGATCGATTTCAATAATTCTAACGATCAATGACAATAACATGCGATCAATGACCCAATCGATGGAATTTGCATTTGACCATTTTTGAAATTAAAGTAAGAGTAGGGAAAATTAATCAATAAGCTAGATATAAGTATATATTAAGGTTCACAAATGTACAGAAGTCAGTCCAGAAATATACGGCTCATAGAAAGTGTGTTTTTGACTCAAGGATAACTTGGCCTTCAGGCCATATACCCTCAAAGTCCTGACTTGGCCTCGTAGCCAGGCAGGCAAAATGACCACCAGGAGATAATGTCTCCAACAGAACGAAGTAAAGTCGGCCAACTGGCCTATACTTCAAAAAGAAGAGATCAAATTCTACATGTCAAGAGTTGAAATTTAAAAAATTTCATAACACTAAATATCTTGGAGTAATCATTGAACAACATCTTAGATGGGATGTTAAATTACAAAATAGAGCCAAAACATTCAAATATACTGTATTTGTATTAGCCAAATTAAAAAAAATATTCTCAATGAGAAACTTATTGACTGTAATGTATAGCATATACTACAGTACAGCGTGTTATAGTATAATTGTTTGGGGTTCTGCTACTAAATCGTATATGAATAACTTGAAAGCAATACATAAAGAAATTTTGAAACTACTAACAGGTGCTAACAAGTTCTCTTCAGATACAAACAAGAAATTTACCTATACGACTGCAGTCGAGAGTAGCACTTTGCGAAGTACATGTTCCGCCCCGGTATATCCGCGAGTTTACCTATATCCCACCTGCCTTAGAGACAAAGGGAGGAACCAAAATCAATAACTGTGTTAAGAAGGAATAATCAGACTTACCAATCCCCTTACAATTCTCCAGGGTGGATTGTTGCAAAATAGGACGAAAACTATTATAGATTGATTTTGGACTTTGGTAAGTTCAATTCTATCACTATTGCTTACAAATAACCTTTCCCTGATATCCAGATGTTAATATTTTTTTCCCTGGCATTGGCTTAAGAGGTGGTTTTCATCAGATGACCTTAAAGGAGTCCGACATAGAAAAAACGCCTTTTTCGGAGAACAATGGTAGGTACGAATATACTCGCTTACCATTTGGTTTAAGAAATGCTCCTTCAATTTTTCAGTCTGCTCTTAACGACATTTTAACGGAACACATGGGCGCGAGATCTTATACTTATAGAGACATACTTACAGAGATATGATCATCTGTGGCAAAAGCGAATCGGAACGCCTATGTAACTGAAAAGCAGTCTTCAAGACCCGAAAACTACGCGGATAACGAAAATGACATGCTCTGGGCTATAGGTACTTTGAGAAAATTCATTTATGGATCAAGGAAAGTATAAACTTTTACTGACCGCCAACCTCCTTCTGCTAAAAAATCAGTGCTTGAATGAAGCGCCGGAAAGCAATTCTAGAAGAGGATAACCATTAACTCAGGCAAAAATCCCGAAAATCCAACATTGTCGCTAACTCCACAAACAACTATTCAGATATTTCAATGCCATACAAAATGGTGGCACAATATTTTCCCCACCTTCGAACATAAGGCTTTTGGTGAATGTAAGTTTAGCTTTAGATAGAAAAAAATATATATATACTAGCAGACCCGGCCACGCGTTGCTGTGGCTAAGGTTTTTGTTATATTACATTGTTGTAAACTATTTAAGCGGTAACGGTAGGAGTAACGTTACTACTGTTACTATTTCGTTATTTCGGCTACTGTTACCCCATAACAAAATGAAATTATTATTCACGAACGAAGACGGAAACGTTAAAGCCGGTATAAAAATCCACTGGATTGGGATTTGAAGGGGAAGGTTATTGAACACGATTGATCAAAATTTTCTTAGAGTTGTTATTAAGCACAAATCAATACAAAGTTATTAATTTTAAATTTTTCTTATTTCTTCTTATTCAAGTTTGAACGAAATGATTTTATTACAAAGTTGTTAGTTGATAACATTTAACACATAAACTTATAAATGGTAGGTAGGTCAGGTAGCTTCAAATTTTTAACAATAATATTGATTATTTTTAATTATAAATATATATATTTTTAATTTCAATTTAATTCAGCACTAATTGTTGCACAATATATTTGGTTAACCTGTCTTTAGCTAACACAAATAGATTCGAAGGTTTTCCACACGTGAACATGCAACATAAAGTTGGCCATAAGAAAAACATGGATTTTCCTAATCTAAACCACAAATGGACATTGTTTGGCCTTGAGACTCATTTATAGACGTGGCGAAAGCTAAACGAACGGGAAACTGTAGCCTTCTGAAGGGTATCGTAGATTCTGACGGTATCATTGGAATACGTGGCAACAGGACCATTTCTCCTTTAAACTTTCCAGTTAAAATTGTTGATTTTAAGAATATTTCCGGTGATCTCTTTGATGACCAAACGTGTACCGTTGCATAATCGAGATGGATTCAAATTACGCAGGAGAATAATAGTTGAACCAATCTTCAATCGAAGATTATGTGGTGGCATTCCTGGTATATCTTGTGAATTTAAAAATTCAATTGGAAAATTCACACTTTCATTTTCATCAACAACAGTATCGATTGATTTAAAAGACATCAAATCGCCTGGAAGGAGCTGTTGTATCTGGAAGTTAATTTCGTCAACATCAATATTTTTGGCTGCCAAAATAGCCCGATCACTGAACCAGCTATGATTCAAATAGTTACTCTGTATGTCCGAAGAAATACTTTCAATCAATTCATTTTTTCCGTGAAGAACAGTGCAGAAATTGTCTGGCAGTTTAATGCTTTGCGTATTTGGTTGCAGTTCTTTTCTACCGTTCCTCATATCTAGTAATAGTTCGAAAAATATTTGTGCTGATTGATCAGTTTGCAGTTGCACGCGCATGTTATTGTAAATGTAAATTTAACACTTCGCCATAAGGATGACTGTTTTAAACATGTATTAATCTCATCCGCGAAAGCAGAACGAGGTACGACTGGTAAGGTCTGTGTTGAGTGCAGACTCCTTTGTCTGTGCTGGTTTCAATTAATTGAGGTGTACCACCACAACTTAATCTCTCAGGACTGCCTTTCAGAGGGGAGGGTTTAAAGGTCGACCTAAGTATTACACCAAGACTGCTTTTAAACCCTCCCCTCTGAAAGGCAGTCCTGAGAGATTAAGTTGTGGTGATACACCTCAACTAATTGAAACAAGTGAACTCCAACCCATTTATGTTGACGCGAATTTCAAATAGTTTATCGTCGCGGCAATTCGTTAAAACGCGAACATTCATCAGCCATCTATCAGGCTTCTCATAGATCCTGCATCCCTTGCCACGCCACTGCGAAGATCTTCATCCATACGACGGTTTGCTGTAGCCAACCGGAACTTCTTCTGCCAGAGCTTCCCCACTCCGAACTGTTCACTGATTTCACATATTTCCAGAAACAATACTTTGCAAACATAGAGGAGCTATACAAGTGGTTTATCAAGGACGTGAAAAACTGGGATCCGTTGTTGCTCCACATTCTCATCAAAAATTAGATGGTGACTCACACACCCTTTACGAGCAGGGCCTAGAACATCCGAGAAGCCTACAATCTATGGAGCACTTTCTCACGTTCCTGGACGTCTCACGTTCAATCCTTAGAATCTATGCCTAATAAGAACGCCAGAAGCACCGCCATTGACAATAGCTTCGGAAAAGGAAGATCTCAAAGGGCATTGACCGCAGTATCATCCAAGCTGTCTTGTCTCGCCTGCCAGGGAGATCATCTGCTGTCTTCATGTCCTACTTTCCTAAACTTCAGCCCTGATAAGCGCCTTCAACTAATACAACGTGCAGGTCGCTGCGTAAATTGTCTTAAGAAGGACATCCTCCAATAAACGGCAAGAAGTGCTCCAAGAAACACAATACTTTGCTTCATCTGGAAGGCAATGATTCAAAGGGTCAAATTTCATCCAAGCAGCCGCAACAATAAGAAATGGGGAAACAAAGGCGCACCCACATTCAAGTTCTAAGGAAGTTGCATCGCTCAGTTCCAGCACCTTCTCAACTTTCGGTGCATATACGTTGTTAAGCACGGTCCTCATCAAGGTCACGGATAGCTGGGCACACTAAATTCAGGCTAGAGCCTTGTTAGACTCCGGTTCTCAGCTAAACTTCATATCGGAAAGGCTACTAAAAAGGCTGGGTCTCCAAGAAACCAGACATGTTGTTACGATTGGAGGGATCGGATCTGTCGCACAGAACACCTGCTCAAGAGCTAGCATCCAAATACACTCCAACATAAAAGACTACAGTACAAGCATAGATGTTCACGTCTTACCAAAGATCATAGCACCGCAACCCTCGCAACACATCGAGAAGACAACCAAGCCTATTCCTGGTAATATAAGTTTGGCCAATCAACAATTTCATCGTCCTGGTCCCATCGACATTCTCATTGGAGCCGAACTATTCTATTCGATTCTTTCCGTTGGGTAGATCAAATTGGGAGAACAACTGCCCACACTTCAGAACACGGTTTTCGGCTGGACCGTATCAGGCAGAATCACCACACACAGTTCGCCTACCAATCTGGCACATTGTGGAATATGCAGCGAACACGAAGCTTTGGACACCCACTTCAAAAATTTTGGCAGCTTGAAGAAACCGAACAAGCCTCAAACAATTATACGGGTGCTGAAAACAAGTGTGAAGAATTTTTCATCCAGACTACGAAAAGGGACAACAACGGTCGTTCCGTCGTTCGACTTCCGTTCCGGTGCGATCCACATGGATTAGGCGAGTCCAGTGACACGGCACTTCGACACTTCCACTCCTTGGAAAGGAGATTGGCGAGGGACCAAACTTTAAGGCAGCAATATAACGCGTTCATGAGGGAGTACATAGATTTGGGCCACATGAGGGAAATCTGTTTCACCATGGTGGAAGAACCACATTACTTTCTTCCACATCTTTGTGTCCTCAGACCCGAAAGCACGATTACAAAACTACGGGTAGTCTTCGATGGCTCCGCCAAAACAACTAGCAATCTGTCACTGAATAATGTTTTAGCAGTCGGGCGAGCCATTCAGGGCGACATCTTCACAATCCTACTGCGCTTCCGTCTTCCCCGATACGTTTTCACTGCGGACATCGAAAAAATTTACCGACAAATCCTAGTCAATCCAGTTGATCAAATATACCAGCTTATATGATGGAGAGATAATGCTAACAAACCTTTGAAGTGCTACCAGCTTTGCACTGTCAGTCATGGCACCGCTCCAGCTTCGTATCTCGCCTCACGTACGTTACATATGTTGTCCGACAATGTAAGGGACCAGTATCCACTTGCCGCGCAATCCCTCAAAAATGACTTTTATGTGGATGACGTCTTATCTGGCTCAGATCACTTGCCCACCTGCCTACTAAAGCAAACTGAATTGATGTCGTCCTTAAAAACTGCAGGCATCAAACTCCGTAAATGGTGCGCAAATCATCCGCAGCTAGTCAAGGAAATACCAGCAGAAGATCAGGAAATTGAGCTAGACTTCAGAAACCAATCCAATGATATCATCAAAACGATGGGGTTAACCTGGAGCACCTTAATTCCTGCGCAAAGGGTCACGAAGCGAACTGCATCATCGGACATTGCACATATCTTCGACCCACTAGGCATACTGGCGCCAGTGGTCATAACAGCTAAACTGTTTTTGCAGAAATTGTGGGAGTTAAAACTCGACTGGGATGCTGCACTCCCTCAAGAATTACACTCCAAGTGGAACAACGTTAGAGGTGGCCTAAATGCGCTAAATCACATAACGTTCCCCAGACACGTTTTTGCTCATAAGGTTACATCCCAAATACAGTTGCATATCTATGCTGACGCCTCGGAGAAGGCATATGGTTCTGCCGCTTATATCCGTTCCATAGGTCAAGACAACGTTGTCATCGTACGATTGCTATGTGCCAAGTCTAAGGTTGCACCAATTAAGCAAATCACATTACATCGGCTCGAGTTTTGCGTTGGTAAACGAGCAACCCAACTCAAACAACGCATCAAAAACGATCTACAGTTGAATAATAATCACATTTTCCTTTGGACTGATTCAACAATAGTCCCGGGTTGGATCATGGCCGAGTCAGCAAACTTCCACACCTTCGTTGCCAATCGCATCTCGGCCATACAGCGTGCAAGCATCCCTGAACAATGGAGACACGTACCAATGTTCCTTCATGGTAGACAAGACGCATGGCCCAATCTCAATCCAAACCCAGACGAATGCACTCTAGAGCAACGGACTAAGATCCAAGCTACATGCCTAGGAGCCACAAAGGGGAATGACTTCCTACACGACATGAATCATCAGAATTCCTTCAGACGTCTTGAGCGCATCATTGCATATGATCTTCGCTTCACCAAAGCCACGAAACACTGTTCCAGCAAAGGCAATTCACTCGTTCCATCAGTAACAGAGCTAGATAACGCACAAACCCTAATAATCAAACTTGTACAGCAGCAAGGGTTCAGTGACGATCTCCAGCACATAATGAAATATGGTGAAACTTCCAAGGGCAGCTCAACCAGCTCTTTGACCCCTTTTTTGGACCACGGTGGGATCCTTAGGGTAGGCGGACGCCTTAACTCATCGAATCTCGACTATAGAGCCAAGCACCCTGTTCTGCTCCCGAATTATCATCCCATCACCAGGATGCTATTCAACACGCTACACACCGAAAACATGCATGCAGGTCCTCAGGCTCTGCTCGCCATCGCACGACAACAGTTCTGGCCACTCGGTGGCAAGAATTTAGCTCGTGCCGTTGTGCAACACTGCGTACGTTGTACCACGGCCAAGCCCAAACTACTGTCACAACTTATGGGGAATTTGCCACCTGGCCGCGTTCAACCTGCACGACCATTCATCAATTCCGGAGTTGCAGGCCGGTATACGTCCATTACAAGATCCGGGGTAAACAGCCACAAAAGGCATACATCGCTGTTTTCTGCTGCTTCGCCACAAAAGCTGTGCACTTAGAATAAGTTAGCGATCTATCAGCTGACGGCTTTCTTGGTGCTTTACGTCATTTTATACCCCGACGGGGACATTGCCGAAAATTCTATTTCGACAACGCCACAAACTTCCTCGGTGCTCGAAACCAATTGCAGGAGCTGAACAATGTCTTCAACGAGAGTGCTTCAAGGGAGAGGCTACTCAAGGAGTGCAGCTCCCGAGGAATTGAATTCCATTTTATCCGTCCTCGAGCTCCTCATTTCGGAGGGCTCTGGGAAGCTGCCGTCAAATCTGCCAAGAAACTAATGCAGCATAGCCTTGCTTCAGCTTCGTTAACGTATGAAGATATGGAGACAGTTGTTTTGGGAGTAGAAGCTATATTGGACTCCCGTCCCGTCACGACCATGTCTGACAACGCCAATGATCTCGCCGCTCTCACACCAGGTCATTTCTTGATTGGGGAGCCATTAACAGCGCTCGTCGATCCTCAAGCTCAATCAAATAAGGCTAATTTACTAATCCGGTGGAAGCTCGTCACGAACGTCAAGAACGAGTTCTGGAAGCGGTGGACGACTGAATACCTAAATCAACTTCAGCATCGAGTCAAGTGGAAACATACAGCCTAAAACGTCACACCTGGATCAATGGTTATTATATTGGAGGACAATCTTCTTCCATTGAAGACGGACTCGTCAGAGTTGTAGACGTTCAAATGGCAAACAACATTTTGGGTCGACCAATACATCGATTAGCACCACTTCCTATCGAGACGGATGGCTTTAGCGAAATGGAACCAACCTCGGAGCAACCAGAAAAGAGAACAATGCATCAACCATCAGCGGACCAAGGCCCCACGCCAGTTAAACACGCTCACTCCGCTCTCTTCACCGTGTTGCTGGTATGTCTCTTCCTGTCCCCGGTCACGACATTTCGGGCAACGATAACTCCCTTCACTACAAACCAATGCATCTATTTCGAAAACTTAGGCAGAGCAAACATTATTACCAGTGATTGGAATATTATAACATATTATGACATGCAATCATTTTGGAGGAAGTTCGAACTTCCACAAACGTTTAGTGCATCTTTATGTAACTTATCATCTACCATGCCCAATCCGGAATTTCATCACATAATAGCCAAGCAAATTAACCGTGTAGTGGATGAGCTCAGCCAGACCAATCAACTTTTAAGAAGCCGTCCATTAGGTCGAGCGAGACGAAGACTGCTCAACATCGTTGGCAATGCAGCAAACTTTATGTTTGGTGTCCTTGATTCTAAATACGCTGAAGAAATTGCCATGACCATTGACTCTATAAAGAACAACGAAGGACATTTAGCAAATCTGTTGCGTAACCAAACCTCCATTCTAGACGCTACGGTCAATATTATGAAAAAGGATCACCAGGCTATTGACATGGAGTTTCAGAGCGTTGAGTCTCACTTAAATGATTTATCCACACAGTTAAACGCAATACACAACGACGCACAACAAGAAGCACGATCTCGGTTCTTCATCCTATTGTCGTTACAAGCTACCCTGCTCGCTACCAACTTCCAAAGGACTCAAAGCCTCATTTTGGACGCCTTAGTCAATATACATCGAGGAAGAATCAGCAGACATCTTTAATCGCCAGAGCAGCTAAGAACCGTTCTACACACCATTCGGGCCAATCTTCCTTCAAGTTTAAGACTACCACTCAATCAGGATGATATACTCCATTTTTACAATCTTATTACACTTGAAGGTAGAATGACGGATAAGCATTTCATTTTCAAACTCAGAGTGGCCTTAACCTCGGTTGAAGACTTCGACCTCTTTCGAGTGGTTCCAGTTCCAGTCAAGATGAACGATAGTTTCGTGGCTATTAGACCATCCTTTCCCTTTTTAATGGTTAACTTACATTGGGACCACTATTATCCGCTAACGGAATCTCAACTCCGCATCTGCACTACGATGAACGGGAGGCATTTATGCAGTCAACATTACCCGTTGTACACAATTGGATCATCTATCTCTGCCTGTGAAATCAGCCTCCTGAATCAGTTAACTCCACACCATTGCCAGTTGATGAGAGTAGACGCCCACTCTATTCGGACTCAACTTCACACACTAAACCAGTGGATCTTCTCCTTGCCCGATAAAACCACAATCAACATTGTTTGTGGAGATGACCTGTCACAGCTAACTCTCCAACAGACGGCAATCTTAACACTTGATAGCAATTGCGTCATTAAGCAGCCCCTCATCACGATCCGAGGGCACAAGGGCTACTCCACAGTGAGGCACGCTTCCTACGTTCCGGCCCTTAACTTGACTGACCTCATTGACCCGCTCAACATGACATCAGTATTGCACTATCAACACCACTTCGCCCCACACATTCAGGAATCAGAATCAGTCAAGCGCAAGCTTTCAGAAATGGACAGCCAAATGCCGGCCTTGATACAAGATCATTCCAATCATCATCATGCTTTGTCCTACGGAACCCTATACGTTGTAATCATAAAAATCATTGGGGTAATCTGGATGGCAACAAGGACTTATCTCGCATGCCGGACATCACAACCACCATCAGGCACAACCGCTGAGAATGTTCCAGACAGCCAAGGCAATGAAGTAAACACCGAACCTTTCACCGTAAACCTTAGTTGAATGAACCCATTCAACGCCCGGGAGGATGTTCACAAATTTCTTACCTCACTGTTCCTCACTGACAAAAAATATTGCACCGAAGTGTACCACACTTACCTTCGCCATCACACCTTGACCCATCGGATCAGCTTACTACAGGTGCCATCGACCGAGCCTCGTCAGCATCTTCCAGAAAAAATGAACCGAGCATGCTTTCATTCATCGTCGAAATAGCTGAGTCAATTTTGCTTATTATTAAAATTCAACTATTTCGACGATGAAGTAAGTACCTACTCTAGTTACTACTTACCTGTGGCAAATTGCGTACAAACAAAGTATTATTAGTATCCAAGGAGCCAATTTGCCCAGGTAAGCATTTTTTATCTATATAAAACTAACAAATTTCAATAAATAGATCAGGCGTTAATCAACACTCAAGTTTTTACTTCGATCCCCATTATTTATGTATCGGTCCAAGACCCTTGCACAGCCAAAAGCAGTCTTGGTGTAACACCTAGATTGGCCTTTATACCCTACCCTCCGAAAGGCAGTACTGCGAGATTAAGTTGTGGTGATACACCACAACTAATTGAAACCAGCACAGACAAAGGAGTCTGCGCTCAACAGTCTGCCTGAAATCACCAGACAAAAATAAGATAGCACCACCGAAAAGTTTATCGTTGCTTTTTAAATCTTGCACAGTTCTATGCAATGTTTCGAGTGAATATTTTTGAGCCATTGTGCACTCATCCCAAATTATGATTGAGCTCCTTCTCAACACTGTAGCTATTCCACTATTCTTTTTTATCTTACATATTGCTTTTGGTTTATTATGAATGTCTAATGGCAGCTTGAATGTTAATTGTGCCGTTCGTCCACCATCTAGCAAAGTAGCCGCAATGCCTGACGATGCATTTTGGCAAGAATCAAGGATATTAAAAATGTCTTACCGGTTTCACCTGGTGCGTCCAAGAAAAAAAACCGCCTTGTTCAACAGCAACAGATAGCATAAATAATTTTTTGTTCTGCTGTCAGTAATGGCTCACTGTTCATAATAATTGTTGCTAAATTGCCGTGGTCACATTTGTTTTCTCGTTGTTAATCGGTGTTGAGTAAGTCTGTGTCTGGGCGATCAGGTGATAGTATACCATAATGATTAAGTGGTAAATTTTTAATTAAAACACATAAATCTTCGATCAACAGTAACGCTTCATTATACATTTCTGGTGTGTAATCTATGATTTGGCATTGATCTGTTTGTCGAATTCGTTGCAGTATGACTTCTGTCATACAATTTTTATATTTTTCCCACAAAGTGTGTGCTTGGGATGGATAAAATGTCGTCAAAATAATTGCGAACAGCTGCCGAATTTTATTGGGCGTTGACGTCAACGCAGCATCGGCAAGCGTTAAGTCCCAATGGTTATCGTCTTCTAGCAATTGCAGTTCACGACATGCAACAATTAAATACTCGGCCATTAACTGTTCGCAGAAATTCAAAATGCGTTGGCCTGGGAACATTCACCAATGACAAACATGAATAGAAGTGTTGTGATATTTTCACTTAGAATTTTCTTCCACAACATAGGATCGAGGAGTGCTTATGGACAAGAACACTCAACCCCTTTTGGATTTAATAAAAGTCAAAGTTATTTGTAAGATCGTATAACTGGATTTGTATTTTTATTTAGATTTTCGTTTTTTACTAGTTCACATAATTTTTTTTTTTTTCGAATAACAATAATAATTAGATTTCAAGTTATCGACTTCTTATGAGTTCATGATTTTAATTTAAACCTTTAGGTTCTCATAGTTATGAATTTTAACTTCCTTACATTTACTTAATTTCAACTACAATTTTAAATCAAACTCCTTTGCGTTTTCATATAATTCAAGTTTGTATCATTTCATAATTTTCAATTTTTAACTTGCTTTAAATTCACTTAAATTTAACAACAATTTTAATCCAACTCACAATTCAAATTGTAAGTTCACGATTCTTAATTTTTTACTTCCCTTAAATTTACTTTAAATTTAATTTCATTTTTAGTTCAACTCCTTTTAAGGTTCACATAATTCAAGTTTGTATCATAATTCAAGTTTGTATCAAATTGTAAGTTCACGATTCTTAATTTTTTACTTCCCTTAAATTTACTTTAAATTTAATTTCATTTTTAGTTCAACTCCTTTTAAGGTTCACATAATTCAAATTTGTATCATTTCATAATTTTTAATTTTTATCTTGCTTTAAATTCAGTTAAATTTACCTACAATTTTAATCCAACTCATAATTCAAATTTTAAGTTCACGATTTTTAATTTTTTACTTCCCTTAAATTGACTTTAAATTTAATTTCATTTTTAGTTAAACTCCTTTTAAGGTTCACATAATTCAAGTTTGTATCATTTCATAATTTTTAATTTTTATCTTGCTTTAAATTCACTTAAATTTAGCTACAATTTTAATTCAACTCCTAATTCAAATTTTAAGTTCACGATTTTTAATCTTTAACTTCCCTTAAATTTACGGACAGCACGACGTTCTTTCCCCACAAACTGACTGTCGCGTAACGTAAATCCTGCAGTTTATATCTGCATTGGGACAATGGCCGGACAGCGGAACTCCAATCCATGAAAGACCAATTCTTTTCCTTTAGGACATCTTATAACGGACGACGGTGTAAAGCCCAACCCGGCGAGAATACAAAGTGTGAAGACATACCCCCGACCCAAGAAGGCCAAAGAAGAAGGTCGATTCTATTGCTCTTTCATGGACTGGGAGATGTCCATTGTCCAACTCAACTGATTCCCACGGAATCAATTGAGTCCGGCTACAATGCACAAAAGATCAATTCGATTTTAAAGTTCAATAGTTGAATTGATCGTTTGTGCATTTTGGGGGCGGATATCTCTGGGAACAACAGATGGCTCGCTGGTTCCCAGGGAATCAATAGGAAATGCAGAACGGGATATGCAATAGTAAAAATTCCTTTGCATGCATTTTTTCTTGATCCCGTTCTGCCACACGCCGATGTTACAGGGTGGTTATGGTGCTTTGTAGTTTAGTTTTAGTTTCGTCAGTATTTTTGGTGCATTAAAATTTATTTTCATAACAATATCATCTATGTAAAGATTGATTTTTATTTGACTCGACTTCAGGATTTTTCGTATGACAGTTTTTATAAGCTTTAGGGTTTCGAGGGGTACCTTAGGTATAGATAAATAAGTTTCTGGTAACTTTAGGTTTTCTGATAGTTTGAGGATGGAAGAAATAGCTTTCTCTATTTGTTCTTGCTCTAGTGCGGTTCGAATATTTAGGTTTAACTTATATATATTATAATCCTTCTGGTCACGGGTGAGGGAGTTGAGTTCAAGAAGAGGTATGTCGCTATTTAAGTTTAGTTTGTCGGTCAATCGACGTTCTAAGTCGCTATTCGGGGTTGGTAACAGGAAAAATTTAGGAGTTAGGTTGTTGTATAGAAGGGTTTCGTTTCTTACTCTAAGGACTGCTTCTTCGTCAGTAGGGTTGTTTGTATGAATAGGTTGAGTATTGATCTTAGTGGTTGAATCCTTGATCTCTGTCATTTTCAGTAGTTCCTTAGCCTTGGCACGAGTTACGACATTGATGCTTTTTTGTACTTCTCCGTTCTCTTTGTAAGTAGGGGGTTCGTCTGAAATAGCCCGGCTGAGAGCGTCTGCATTCACGTTGAGCTTCCCCGGTTTATGTTTGATGTCGAAGTCGTATTCTTCCAGCCGAATTCTCCACCTCATTAGCCTGTAGGATGGGTTTTTCAAATGCATCATCCAAACTAAGGGTTTATGGTCAGTTATCACGGTGAATTTCCGGCCGTATATGTACGAACGAAATTGTTCGATGGCAAACACGATCACTAGTAACTCCTTCTCAATAGTGGACTACCTGGTTTCAGCACCGTTTAGCACTCTACTTGCGTAAGCTATTGGTCTGTCTCCTAACTCGATGTTCTGGGATAAGACGGCTCCAATGGCTAAATTGCTGGCGTCGAACGTGACGAAAAATTCCTTGGAGAAGTCTGGGTAGGCAAGGATTGGGGCCTGGATTAAACATTCCTTGAGGATAGTGAATGCTTCGTCGCACTCTGCGTTAAATATAAAGGGAACATCCTTTTTGAGTAGAGTGGTGAGCGGTATGGCTATTTTGGAAAAGTTTTGTATGAACCACCTATAGCAGCCGACGAATCCTAGAAAGGCTCTGATGTCTTTGGCCTTCTTGGGTCGGGGGTATGTCTTGCCACTTTGTATTCTCGCCGGGTTGGGCTTTACACCGTCGTCCGTTATAAGATGTCCTAAATACATAATTTCCTTTCTCAAGAAATGGCACTTTTCTACTTGGAGTTTCAGATTGTACTCCATAAGTCGTTCAAACACGGCCGTAAGTCTGCTATTATGTTCCATTAGGTTATAACCATGAACCACGAGTTCATCCATATAAATAAAACAATGGATGCCCTGGAGGCCCGACAACACGTTGTTCATGGTTCGCTGGAAGGTCGCCGGAGCGCCTTTTGTTGAGATAAATTTAAAATTCCCGCCTTCTCTTATCGTACTATTCACGTACAATAAGAGTGGCAACACTTTTAAATTTAAATACGAAGTAACTAACTGTAATTAGTAGTAGTTCAGTTTTTGTACTTGAAGTTGCACTTGTCGATAGGAGTTTCCTGAGAAAAATAAAAAATCAATTTTGATCCGTGCAATCCAGTTTAATTATTGAGAACTCGATTAATCCGTATAATTTACAACAAAAAGGTTATGGGCCCAGTTCACCCTTAATCTGCCGAAAAAAAAAGAAAAAAGTCGAAATAACACGTGTAAAAAACGTTTTCTGGTGAAATATATTTTTCGCGAATTTCCAATTTTTACCACGTGAAGACCAATTATCATAAAATTAAAAATGAACAATACAATAATGTCAATCCCGAAACTCACGGGTAGAGACAACTGGACGAGCTGGAGTTTTGTTGTTAAGGCATACTTGCAACATGAGGATTTATACACGTGTGTACTAACGGAACCAGATGCAAGTGATGCTAACAAAATGAAAAGCGATGTGAAAGCTAAGTCAAAGTTGATATTATTAGTAGATCCAGTTTTGTATGTACATATTCAAGATGCAGCAAGTGCAAAACAAGTATGGGATAATCTCACTATGGCATTTGAGGACAGCGGATTAACTAGAAAAGTGGGACTATTAAAAGACTTAATAAATACAACACTAGAAACAAGTGAAAGTGTGGAAGCTTACGTGAATAAGGTAATGTCATCAGCTCATAAGCTCAGAAACATTAACTTTAAAGTGGATGACGAGTGGCTTGGAACATTGATGCTTGCTGGGCTGCCGGAGACATACAAACCAATGATTATGGGCATAGAAAGTTCTGGGGTAAAAATTAGTGGCGATATGATAAAAACAAAGTTGATACAAGAAATAAAAACAACTGATACAGACACTACCGCACTTTACACCAAGAATAACAAGTTCAATAAGTCAAATAACCTTCAACAAAGTCAGCGAAAAGGGGCGAGATGTTTTAACTGCAACCGTTACGGACACATAAGTAAAAATTGCAGATCTAAGAAAAATGCAAAGGAACAAACGAATAAAAATTCTGGATATGTAGCTGTTTTTTCTGCAACAGCAACGAATGATGACGGGTGGTACATTGACTCTGGAGCGTCTATGCACATGACGATGAGGCAAGATTGGCTTTATGATGAAATGCCTCCGCCAATCACAAGCATAAAAATAGCGAATGACAAAATGCTCCCAGTTAAGAGTTGTGGAAAGGTAGATCTAAAAGTTGTGACGAAAAATGGTCAAATTCAAACTATTCAAGTAAAAAATGTACTATATGTACCAGAATTAGTAACTAATCTACTGTCAGTTAGCCAAATAATAAAGAATGGATGCACCATACAGTTCACCGATCATGGCTGTAAAATATTCAACCACAGGAATTCTGTAATAGCAGCTGCAAGTCTCATCTGCAATATGTACCGGCTGAATATCAACACGATTCAAGCATACAATTGTAAGCAAAATGAAACAGAGCACTTATTATGGCATCAAAGAATGGCACATTTGAATTTTAATGATTTAAATAAACTACCAAACAGTACCAATGGCGTGAAATTAGTTAAAAACAACGATAAAATAATTTGCGAATACTGTCAAAAGGGAAAACAGTCTAGAATGCCGTTTCCCGCTGAAGGTTCGCGAGCAGGAGAACCCTTAGAACTTATACATTCTGACATATGTGGACCACTGGAAGTAAAATCAATAGGAGGAGCTAGGTATTTTCTCACATTCACTGACGATTATACGAGGAAAGTATTTGTATATTTTTTAAATAACAAATCAGATGCTTTCTCTAAATTCAAGGAATATAAAACATTAGTACAAAACCAGCTTAATTTAAAAATAAAAAAATTACGTACTGATAATGGAAGAGAGTACTTGAGCAACGAGTTCTCAAATTACCTAAAGAAATCGGGAATTATTCATCAAACATCGAATACATATACTCCTCAACAAAATGGTATGGCCGAGCGAATGAATCGCACACTAATGGAAAGAGCACGGTGCATGCTAATCAATTCTGATTTACAAAAACAGTACTGGGCAGAAGCAGTAGCTACAGCTGACTATATCACTAATAGATGTCCGACACGTGCACTCTCATATAGTACACCTGAAGAAAAATGGACTGGAAGGAAACCAGATGTGAGCCACTTAAAAATTTTTGGATGTGAAGCAATGGTTAAAGTACCGAAAGAAAAGTTACAGAAACTGGATCCCAAGGCAAGAAAAATGACATTTATTGGCTATTGCGATACTACGAAAGGTTACAAGTTGATAAACCCAAAAACACACGAAGTAATAATAAGTAGAGACGTTATATTTTTGGAAAATTCAATCAAACAAAACCACATAGTGATGCCTCTAACTACAATCGAAAACACCAACACAACAAGTGATAAAGAGTTTTCAATAACTAGTAAAAACACAAATGAAAGTTCATTTGATAATAATCAAACGAAGGATAGAACTGATGAAATGATGCAACCAAATGACACTACTACAATGATGGATGATGATGAAACCTTTCAATCTGATGAAAACTCTCTTGATAAAAATTCTTTGTATGTTCCCGAAAGAAAAATTGATTTAGGACAACCTAGTCAAATTATAACCAGATCAAAGAAGTTACAACAAAACAATGCCTACCTCTGTGAAAGTAAATTCAAAGGTGATCAAGACGTACCGAAGACATACGCTGAAGCTGTATCATCACAAAACAGAGATGAATGGAAACAGTCAATAAAGGATGAATTAAAGGCACACGACCAAATGAGACATGGACATTAGTTAGACAACCTCCAGGAACTAAAACAATTGGGTGTAAATGGGTCTTCCGCTTGAAAGATGAGCCATCAGGACTGATCTACAAATCAAGACTTTGTGCCAAAGGGTGTTCACAAAACTACGGCATCGACTATAAGGACACATTTTCTCCAACAGTAAGGTATGACTCTGTTCGAATATTACTTTCAGAAGTATGTCAACATAACCTAAATATGATTCAATTTGATGTAAAAACCGCCTTCCTCTATGGGGACATCTCAGAAGATATATATATGACCCCACCTGAAGGAATAGATGCCCCACCGAACTATGTATGTAAACTAAAAAAGTCTCTATATGGCCTCAAGCAAGCTCCACGTTGTTGGAATAACAAATTTAAATCAGTACTAAAAAAATTTGGTTTTACAAATAGCCACTCCCATCAATGTGTCTATACAAGTTATACAGATAGAACCAAAGTGTACCTCTCACTTTATGTAGATGATGGGCTGATAATATCTAAAGAAGAAACTGTTGTTAATAGAGTATTAAATGATCTCAGAGAAAACTTTGAAATAAGAACACTGGAGCCAAAAAATTTTGTCGGTTTACAAATAGAAAGAACAAATAACAAAATATTTATTCACCAGCAAAAGTACATTGAAAAGCTACTTATAAAGTTTAACATGAATGATGCTAATGGAATGAGTACTCCAAGAGATCCTCATATTACATTGGAAAAGTCTACGTCAGCGCCTGAAAAGAAAATACCATACAGAGAAGCAGTAGGCTCTCTTATGCACCTTGCAATTGTGAGCAGACCAGATATCATGTTTGGAGTAAGCCTAATAAGTCGATTTCTGGACTGCTATGATGATACACACTGGACTGCTATAAAAAGGATACTGAGGTATTTAAAGGAAACCAAAGAATATGGGATACTTTATTCTACAATGGAAAACAATATAGTAGAAGGTTATAGTGACTCGGATTATGCCACTGCTAAAGATACAAGACGGTCTACCACTGGATATGTCTTTATAAAAAATGGTGCAGCTATTACATGGGGAAGTCAACGACAGCAAAGTATAGCTCTATCTACTACAGAAGCAGAATACATGGCTGCATGTGCTGCCACAAAAGAAGCCTTATGGATAAAAAGACTACTCACAGATATTGATACATACAATCAGAACAATATTTGTTTGTATGTGGATAATCAAAGCGCAATATCAATGATCAAAGATATAGATTTTCATAAAAGATGTAAGCACATTGATGTACGATATAAGTTCATTAAAAAAAAGTTTCAAGAAAAAGAAATAGATGTAAAATACCTATCTATAAACGAACAATGTGCTGACATGTTTACTAAAGCTCTTCCTCGAGTCAAATTTCAATATCTTAGAGATAAAATAGGCATAGTATTAAGTAAACAATAATTCATTAATATTGTATATCATTATAATAAGAAAAGAGAAGGCTAGAATTTGGAGGGAATGTTGAGATAAATTTAAAATTCCCGCCTTCTCTTATCGTACTATTCACGTAAAATAAGAGTGGCAACACTTTTAAGTTTAAATACGAAGTAACTAACTGTAATTCGTAGTAGTTCAGTCTTTGTACTTGAAGTTGCACTTGTCGATAGGAGTTTCCTGAGAAAAATAAAAAATCAATTTTGATCCGTGCAATCCAGTTTAATTATTGAGAACTCGATTAATCCGTATAATTTACAACACCTTTTAACCCAAAGGGCATACGGTTACATTCATAGTGGCCATACGGGGTGCTAAACGCTGTTTTCTCACTATCTCTTGGGTTCACTAAAATCTGGTGGAATCCATTAGCCAAGTCCAAAGTAATGAAGTATTTCGATTTTCCCAATTGATCTAGTATCTCGCATATATTGGGTAAGGGAAACGCATTACCTACTGTGACGTTGTTTAGCTTACGGAAATCCACCACAACCCGCCATTTCTTGTTTCCATGTTCGTCCGGTTTTTTAGGGACTAACAAAATGGGAGAATTCCATGGGCTATTAGAAGGCTTGATAAATGCCTTGAATTTGTCGGTCTACTTCCTTCCTGTTTGCTTCAGGTAACCGGTATGGCTTAGTGTAAATAGGAGGTTGGTTTGGAATCGTGTCGATAGAGTGAGTGGCAGCGTTAGTGAACGTCAGGTGGTCTCCTTCTAGAAAGAAGAGACTGTTATACTTCCTGACTAATTCTCTAACGCTGTCTGACTCCTCTTCGTTGCAGTGGTCCAACTTAACGAGTCCTAACAACTTCCTAATTCTTCCTCTCGTTGGATCGTGGTCATAATTAGGCAGCCCTACGTCGAAGTCTTCCAAATTTTGGTAATCGAGATGGATATCTTTTCTTCGTATAGTAACGTCCTCTTCGTTGTTGTTGAGGACAAGGATATCAACAGACCCGTGTATTGGTTTTGCAATTGTGTTGCCCAATATAACACACCTGGTTTGATTCCTTTAGGTTAGCAGGGTGGAGTGTTCACACCGATTGTGCGATCCACTCCCACTCGGTGGCCAGATGGCCCATTGTGATACCCCTTATATTTCGCTATCCCCCCCTCTCCTATTTCTTGATCCTTTTTTCCTCTGTCGTGAGGCATTTCCACCCCTTGGCAAAGTTCCTCAATAGTTGAACATCCATGACCCCTATTTCTTCCAACTGTGAAGGATTCGCTCCCCAGTATTTGCCTCCGACTATCGGCCAATGCTGGGCAGGAGCACAAAAGATGTTCCACTGTCTCCTCTTCCTCGTCACACTCCTTACAGAGACTGTTGCTTGCGAGCCCCCACCTTTGGAGGTTTCTCCCGACGGGACAGTGTCCTGTAATGACCATTGTGATGGTCCGGACTGATGCCTTTTTTGCTCTTAACAAGCCCGCCGTTCTTGTTTCCTCAATTCTGGGCCACAAATGCCTTGAGTTGAAGCAGTCATCTCTGCTGCTCCATCTATTGCCATGTTGTTCCCGAATTACTCTGTCGATGGTATCTTTCAACAACCTCATCGGTGGCTTTGTAGAGTTGGCTTCTTCAGCACTATGAATTTCGGTTCCGATCCTTGCCAGTTTATCCGCCTGTAGATTCCCTTCCACATCGCTGTGTGCGGGCACCCAATCCGACTCCAGTCCCCGTTTTCGTTACTGAGCCGTCTGTAAAGACGCTTATCTCGTCTTTTTCAAAAATGGAACCACTTTCCTATTCCTCTCTGGTTGGGATTCTGATCTCCAGCTCCTCCCCAAACCATTGCTTTGCCACCATATAGTCTGTGCGCTGTCGTAGCACTCCGGCTTCCACGGAGCCTCCCATTTTTACTATCTCTTCCAGCACACTAGCATGCCCCTGGCCTGTGTGCCTCCACAGTTTCGTTTCTCTCAACCGTAAGGCTGTTTTGGCTGCCAGGCCCTTTACAAATAGGTCTAACGGTTGCAAATTTAGGATTGCCTCCAGCGCCGCCTGAGGTGTGCTCTTGATCGCTCCCGTTATACCTATCACTGCTAGTCGCTGCACCTTTCCCAGCATCTGTTTGTTCGTCTCCTTGTCCATGGCTTTCCACCACACAAGGGCTCCATATGTGACAATGGGTCTGACAATCGTTGTGTAGATCCAGTGTATGATCCTTGGTTGCAGACCCCAGTTCCTCCCAAACATTTTCCTACATGTGTAGAAAGCGTTTATTCCTTTTTTTATCCTTTCCTCCACGTTACTCCTCCAAGTGAGTTTAGAGTCCAGGATGACTCCCAAGTACTTCGCCTCTCTAGAGAGGTCTAGTACCCGTCCTTTCACCTTTGGTAGTCTAACCTTTGGTATCTTATACCTTCTGGTGAAGAGAACTAGCTTCGTCTTTTCCGGGTTTATCCCTAGGCCATTTCTCTCCGCCCAGTTGCTCGTTTCTCTTAAAGCTTCACCCATGGTGTCGCAGATCGTTTGTAGGTCTTTGCCTGTGGTCAATATAACTACGTCATCTGCATAGGCGGTGACCCTAACTCTCCTTCCCCTGAGATCTTTTAGGATCGAGTTGATTACGATCAACCACAAGAGTGGGGATATCACCCCTCCTTGTGGTGTACCCCTGGTCGCCAGTCTTCTGATCTTGTGTTCCCCCGTCTCTGTACTGATAATTCTGCATTTTAGCATATTTATTATCCAGTACGTGATGGTGGGTTCCACTTTCAGCTCCATTAATGCCTCCTTTATTGCATTGGTCTTTACGTTGTTGAACGCTCCCTCTACGTCCAGAAACGCCCCTAGGGCATATTCCTTTTGCTGGAGGGATTTTTCAATCGTTCCAACCACTTCATGCAGCGCACTTTCCACCGATTTACCTTTGAGGTAGGCGTGCTGTGCTATACACTCCTCTTCTATTTTGGTCTTCTGCTTAATGTTAAGGTCCAAAAGCCTCTCCATTGTCTTTAATAGGAACGAGGAGGGGCTTATTGGCCTAAAGTCCTTTGGTGTAGTGTTGCCTGACTTCCCCGATTTGGGTATGAAGGTAACCCTTACCTCTCTCCATGTTTCAGGGATGTATCCTAATGATAAACAGCCCTGAAAGATGCTCGTCAGTACCTCCGCTATGCTGCCTATCGAATTTTGCAGCATGGCTGGTGTGATTCCATCCGGCCCCGCAGATTTGTATGGCTCGAATGTTTTCACCGCCCATATTACCTTTTCCTTGGTGATGGCGTCTCTTATAGTTACCTCCTTTGGACTAATCCTGATCGTTGGGCTCTCTTCTTCGCCCCATGTTGTCAGGCAGCCCGGGAAGTGAGTCTCCATCAGCAGTTCTAGTGTCTCCTTGCTCGACTCCGTCCACGAACCATTTGGCCTCTTCAGGTTTCCTGTGACTATAGCGTCTTTGGAAAGAATTTTCCTGAACCTTGAGGCCTCGTTCACGTCCTCTATAGAGTTAAGGAAGTCGACCAAGGAGTCCCATTTTACCTTTCTTATCTTATTCTTATACTCGTTATACTCGCTTGTAATGAGCCCAGTCCTCCTCTTCTTTACTTTTCTTTGCCTTGTTATAAAGCCTTCTAGTAGCGTCCCTCTGTTGCTTGAGCTCTTTGTTCCACCACTTATTGGTTTCCCTTCGAGCTCTGCTTATTGGGCAGGTTTTCTGGAAGGCTTTTAGCAAAGTCTCGCAAAGTTGTTTTACGGACTTTTCCAGGTCCGCCACCGTGTGGAGATAGGTACCGAAGCACTGTGTGCTCTTTGTTTTCATTGCCTTCTCCACTTCGGTGGAAAATCTATTCCAGTCCGTGTTCCTTGGATTCCTGTAGGGTTTTCCTACCTGAACCTTCCGGTTCATGTCGAAGAGAATTCTCCCATGATCCGAAAAGGAGTGCTCGGGAGATACTCTCCAGTTTTCTACGTTTACGTTAATAGTGTTAGTGGCCAATGTAAGGTCTATTACCTCCTCCCTAATTTTGTTAGTAAAAGTGGGTGTGTCACTCCGATTACAAATTGTTAGGTTGGTAGAAATTATAAACTCTAAAATTGACTCACCCCTTCTGTTGATGTCACTGCTTCCCCATTGGTCGTGATGACCATTTGCGTCACATCCCATCACCATGTGCCATCCTCTAACTTCGGCCTCTTGTACCAGGGCCCGGACCGCTGCTGATGGGGTGTCTCCTTCCTCGTATGGCATGTACGTTGAGGCCAGGAGCAGGTTAGTTTTGCCCCTTTCCTCTAGTACTGCCACCACCATGTCATCTGTGCTGTGCTGTGAAAGTAGAGTGAGGTTTAATGATCTCTTTGCTACTATACACGCTCTTTTTTTACCTGTTGTGCTTGAATGAAGTAGACTATAATTTTTTGACCTAAGTCCTCGGATTTTGTCCCCTGAGAGCCACGGTTCCTGGACTAAGGCCACGTCTACTCCATTTGCCTCCATATACAGCATCAAATCCTCGGTGGCCGCTTCGCAGTGGTGCAAATTACTTTGCACTGCTTGCAGCTTCCTCGGTGCCGCTCTTGGATTCATTGGGAAGCCTCACTTTTACTGCACTAAAGCCGAATTTGATGCTTCCCTTTGAATCCTTTAACTTGGCGAAGGACAAGTCGTCTACCGTTACGACAAGGTCCTTGCCAACTCCGTTTGGACACTTGCTGGAGGAGATAATTCTCCATTTGCTCGTGTCCAGACCGTTCTGCCTGGAAATCAACTTCATTGTGGCTTCGTCCTCCACTAGTGGGGGAGGAATCCACAATAGCGCCAATTTCCGCAGTGGTAGCTCCGATTTCGGAATCACCTCCAATTTGGCTCCTGGCCAAAGTTCGCCAAGGCCCTCGACTACACGGCTCAGAAAATCAACGGATTTTCTCCCCGAGCAGCCAATGACCTTGACTCCCTTGTGCCAGCTTGCTCCTTCGAAGGACAACTCCTCCATCGAGCAACTCTGCTCGCTCGCCATAGCGTACAGAAGCCTCGTCTCGACCATTTCCCACCTTTCGCCAGATATTTTGCCATCTAGATCTGATCGATCTATGATGGCCATCTGACAATCGGTGGGCGCTTGGTCTACCGACGAGGTTTTGGCCTTTTTTGCTGTTTTCTCCTCCTCCTCGTTGGATCGCTCCCTTTTAGCTTTTTTCTGGGAAGTCGGCTGTGGGGGTTTTCCTGAGGGTGAGTAGGCAACAGCATTGGACCGCTGTAGTTTGGCGCTCTTACCACTAGCTCCGGTTTCGGACCATGCCGGTCCTGGGAGCTTCTCAGCGATTGTCCCCAATTTCTGCGAAGCGATATTCTTCTCGAAATCGGCGACAATCCTCCTGTTTCTTGCTAAGTAGCCCTTCTCCTTATCAGAGAGCTCTTCGGACTTCCTTAGCAAGAGCTTCTTCAAGCTGGCCTTGGCACTTTTGTACCTCTTAAGGGACAGTTGCGCCTTGGTCGGCTTCCTCTTCTTCTTCTCAGAGGCCTTGGCTTCGGTAGTCTCGCCCAGCAATCTCTTTTCGGCCTCAGAGTCAATGGTTCCTGTACTGTTGACGGACATGCCGTCGTCAGTTTGAACCTTTGTCTCCAGGCCTGTAGAGAGGCTAAACGACCCACCTGTGCCTTGTTGCCTCCCACTTGTAGCATCCACCGCAACGCTGGCCAAATGTTCCACCGTCGTTGCTGCCGCAGGCTTGAGTGTGCCCCCCCCCCAGAATCCGAATGGGGCACAGCCACCTCCGAAGAGGTGGATGGATTTGACGACTGAGTCGCCGCACCACCTGGGGTAATTTGTAGTTTGCTCAAACCCTCCATGTTTAAAAAGGGGGGCCCTCCCATTGTCCGCGGCCGAGTATTGAGCTTCCCGAGTTCAAATTGTACTCTTCTGCCTATTCCTCGACGATCCAAGAGAAATTTCCCCTGGACTTCCACTATCCGCAACCCGTGGACGCACCCGGTGGCTAGGGAGGCGTCTAAAACCTCAAAGAGGCTTAGACTAGCCGTTATTTATATCTCGTTTATTATTTGATTCCTTTGTTGACAGTGACTTTTTCTGCTTCGGATTTGGTCGATACTGGTACTGGAATGACCATTTCAACCCGAGCTGGAATAGTGATAACGTCACTTGTCCTGTCTAACAAACAAGAGGAGAAGTTTGCTGCCTTGGTATGTTTTTGAGGTGGCGCTTTCAAGTTTGGTTTCGCCTTATTTTCAGCTGAGGTGTTAGGACATGAGTTTTCGGGGCCGTCCCTTAAGGAAATAGTTTTATTTTTATAATCAATTGTGGCGTTTGTTTTTCGGAGAAAATCGTGACCAAGTAACCCGTCATAATGTAGAGAGGATTCTTTCCCGAGTATATGAAACGAGTGTTCTAGAGGGGTGGATTCGTTTAGCGACAACGTCCATAAAGCTAGGCCTTGGGTGGGGGTAGATTTAGAAAATAGGGTTGTGATGTTATAGATTACATCCTGGTTGTATTTGCTCTCTGGGATTAGGGAAGAAGATTTTAACAAAATTTTTTCTGATCCGGTGTCGAGGATGAATCGGGTTTTGGTTGTTTTGCTTATATTTAAGGGGAATGCAATGGAAAGATTCCGATGGTCGAGGTTCAGTGGTAATTCTAACATCCTGGCTTTGGGTAAAATTAGTGTGGTTTCTCTAGACTCTTTAAGGTTAAGTCGACCTTTTGTTAATTCAGCGGTGACTGGCCGACAATTTGTCTCCGCGTTCACTGTTTTTTTTGTTCTGTAGGGTGTACAATTTGAGGGGTAGAGGAGGAAGGGGTTGGTTCCAGTTGGTTGGTTTACCACCGAGGGGTTAGGAGGTCGGAACCTGGAGTTATTGTATTCCCTAGTTCTGCATTCTTGAATTTCGTGACCTATTTTCTTGCAATATCTGCAAAAGGAGGTTATCTTGCTGACATGAGTAGAGTAGTTATGGTGTGGAGGACGTGTATTGGTTGGGGGAGGAAGTTGACGGTTTCCTTGGGAGCATTGTGGTGCAATATGTCCGGGTTTACCACACTTGTAGCAGGTTGGCGGTGGTCGTTGCTGCTGAGGTCGATTGTGGTGGGTCGTTGGCAAATTCTGGCCTCTGGCAATTTCGTTTTGATTCGTCTGGTTCGGTGATCCTCTAGCAAAGTCGTTCCGGGTAGTATGGCTCTGTGGTCTTGCTTCTATCCTAGAGGCGTGTTCTAGCACGTGGTTCGTGAGAAGGCTTAGTTTTTTTACTGGGTAAACCTTGGCTAGCATCTGAAGTTGACCATTTGATAGGCAATCTTCGAGAGCTCTTACGGCTTGGGTTTCATTATCGTTGATTATGGAACTTAAGAGGATTTCATCTCTGGTGTACGACCTGGAAGCTTCGTTTAGGAGACAGAGAGTAGAGTTAATTCGTTTGTTTTCAGTTTGTTAGATAGTATTCTAATGGATTTGGTCCCAGGGATTGACGCGTGTAGTCTTTTTATTTCCGTGGTGAGTCCTAGCTGTGCTCTAGTAAGGTTGCTATATTCATTTTTGGTCATTACTCGGATAAACTCTCAGGAAGGGATAGGTCGAGTATGGATAGATATGGATGGATATGGGTTATCGATTGCTTTCTAGGGATAAAGTAAAACTAATTATTTAGAAGGCAGGGAAAACTTGAACTGAAAATTAAGTTGGAGGAATCGAAATTACCTTAACGAGGCTGACATAAATTTTGTGAGACTAAAATATTGTTTGATCGGAACTGAGATTATTAGAGATTATACAAGATTATGATATATACCTCCTTTTTTCTTTTTTTGGGGTTCTCTTATTCGTCAGCAGGCTTAGAAAGTGTCGGATAACTAGGATGGACCTCCAATTGTAACCATTCGACGATTTTTTCTAGGGCTATGGTTACCTTTTGTTGGTCCTCGAGGGGTAGTTTCGCCACGTATTTACGAACCTTCTTAGATGCTTTATAAGTGAAGTTAGTGTCATTCACAACTATGACCACGTTTTTAGGTTGGGTATGGTTATTCAATCCTGGTGAATACACATTTTATTAGGAAGCAATTTGTAACAAGTATTTCAAAAGAAAAGGAATATAATTCTAATTGCTCGAGACCAGCATTTGGACGCTTATTATCCTAAAAACAATAAACAATCAATTTTTGATTCAGTTAATTTAGTTTGCTTAGGGAATATTATTTATTTTGTGTTTAAATGTTACCTCAAGAAAAAAAATTTGTTTTTTGGCACATTATTAATTTAGATCGTCTTATCGTCGTGAGGTCGTTAAATATTTAAAATGAGGTCGTTTAAAGCTGAGTTTAGATTACTTGTCCCAACGTATTTGATTTTAAAGTTTTTTGGTGTCTTCTATAGATTTTATTTTATGGGTTAAATGAGATCAAGAAGAGTAGAATCGTTTCACGGTTGATATTTCGAAATCTTTGCCGGGGTAGAAGAAAAAGCAAAAAAAAAATTTAGGAAAGGATCCCCCTTTACATCTTCTTACATTTGTTCTTACTTCTATATATATGTGCATTTTTATATGTTCAATAAGAAAAATCGAATTAAATTACGCTGACCTTATTATTGATTTTGGTTGATGCTGGATATGGCTGAGACTGGATACTCTGGTTATGCTGGATCTCTGGATACTCTGGGTTACGCTCGATCTCTGGATTCACTGGATCTACTCATTCTCTGGATACACCGGATACACTGGATTACTGGTTCACTGGATGCCATCAGTTGTGGCATCCCACCGCTGCCACCAAAATTTATGTTGTGATATTTTCACATAGAATTTTCTTCCACAACATAGGATCGAGGAGTGCTTATGGACAAGATCACTCGACTTCTTTTGGATTTAATAAAAGTCAAAGTCGGTTTAAATTATTTGTAAGATCGCATAACTGGATTTTTATTTTAATTCTAATTTAGATTTTCGTTTCTTACTAGTTCACATAATTTTTTTTTTCTTCGTATAACAATAATAATTAGATTTCAAGTTATCGACTTCTTATGAGTTCATGATTTTAATTTAAACCTTAAGGTTCCCATAGTTATGAATTTGAACTTCCTTAAATTTACTTCATTTCAACTACATACAATTTTAATTCAAACTCCTTTTAGTTTTCACATAATTCAAGTTTGTATCATTTCATAATTTTCAATTTTTAACTTGCCTTAAATTCATTTAAATTTAACTACAATTTTAATTCAACTCCTTTTAGGTTTCACCTAATTCAAATTTTAATTTCACGATTTTAATTTTTAACTTCCCTTAAATTTACTTAAATTCTAGTTCATTTTTAGTTCAATCCCTTTTTAGGGTTCCCATAATTCAAGTTCGTATGATTTCAAAATTTTTAATTTTTAACTTGCTTCAAATTCACTTAAATTTTACTACAATTTTAATTCAACTCCTTTTAGGTTGCACCCCGGGGATATAAATAACGGCCTTTTTGAGGTTTTAGACGCCTCCCTAGCCACCGAGCACGTCCACGGCTTGCGGATAGTGGAAGTCCAGGGGAAATTTCTCTTGGATCGTCGAGGAATAGGCAGAAGAGTACAAGTTGAACTCGGGAAGCTCAATACTCGGCCGCAGACAATGGGAGGACCCCCCTTTTAAATATGGAGGGTTTGAGGAAACTACAAATTACCCCAGGTGGTGCGGCGACTCAGTCGTCAAATCCATCCACCTCTTCCGAGGTGGCCGTGCCCCATTCGGATTCTGGGGGGGCACACTCAAGCCTGTGGCAGCAACGACGAGGGAACACTTGGCCAGCGTTGCGGTGGATGCTACAATTGGGAGGCAACAAGGCACAGGTGGGTCGTTTAGCCTCTCTACAGGCCTGGAGACAAAGGTTCAAACTGACGACGGCATGGCCGTCAACAGTACAGGAACCATTGACTCTGAAACCGAAAAGAGATTGCTGGGCGAGACTACCGAAGCCAAGGCCTCTGAGAAGAAGAAGAGGAAGCCGACCAAGGCGCAACTGTCTCTTAAGAGGTACAAAAGTGCCAAGGCCAGCTTGAAGAAGCTCTTGCTAAGGAAGCCCAAAGAGCTCTCTGATAAGGAGAAGGGCAACTTAGCAAGAAACAGGAGGATTGTCGCCGATTTCGAGAAGAATATCACTTCGCAGAAATTGGGGACAATCGTTGAGGAGCTCCCAGGACCGGCAAGGTCCGAAACCGGAGCTAGTGGTAAAAGCGCCAAACTAGAGCGGTCCAATGCTGTTGCCTACTCACCCTCAGGAAAACCCCCACAGCCGACTTCCCAGAAGAAAGCTAAAAGGGAGCGATCCAACGAGGAGGAGGAGAAAACAGCAAAAAAGGCCAAAACCTCGTCGGTAGACCAAGCGCCCACCGATTGTCAGATGGCTATCATAGATCGTTCAGATCTAGATGGCAAAATATCTGGCGAAAGGTGGGAAATGGTCGAGACGAGGCTTCTGTATGCGATGGCGAGCGAGCAGAGTTGCTCGATGGAGGAGTTGTCCTTCGAAGGAGCAAGCTGGCACAAGGGAGTCAAGGTCATTGGCTGCTCGGGGAGAAAATCCGTTGATTTTCTGAGCCGTGTAGTCGAGGGCCTTGGCGAACTTTGGCCAGGAGCCAAATTGGAGGTGATTCCGAAATCGGAGCTACCACTGCGGAAATTGGCGCTATTGTGGATTCCTGCCCCACTAGTGGAGGACGAAGCCACAATGAAGTTGATTTCCAGGCAGAACGGTCTGGACACGAGCAAATGGAGAATTATCTCCTCCAGCAAGTGTCCAAAAGGAGTTGGCAAGGACCTTGTCGTAACGGTAGACGACTTGTCCTTCGCCAAGTTAAAGGATTCAAAGGGAAGCATCAAATTCGGCTTAAGTGCAGCAAAGGTGAGACTTCCTAATGAATCCAAGAGCGGCACTGAGGAGGCTGCAGGCAGTGCAAAGTAATTTGCACCAATGCGAAGCGGCCACCGAGGATTTGATGCTGTATATGGAGGCAAATGGAGTAGACGTGGCCTTAGTCCAGGAACCGTGACTCTCAGGGGACAAAATCCGAGGACTTAGATCAAAAAATTATAGTCTGCTTCACTCAAGCACAACAGGTAAAGAAACAGCGTGTATAGTAGCAACGAGATCATTAAACCTCACTCTTCTTTCACAGCACAGCATAATTAGGGCACACAGGGCTAATTACAAGCGCAGTTTTAATGAGTATAATAATAAGATAAGAAAGGCAAAATGGGACTCCCTGGTCGACTTCCTTAACTCTATAAAGGACGTGAACGAGGCCTCAAGGTTCAGGAAAATTCTTTCCAAAGACGTTATAGTCACGGGAAACCTGAAGAGACCAAATGGTTCGTGGACGGAGTCGAGCAAGGAGACACTAGAACTGCTGATGGAGACTCACTTCCCGGGCTGTCTGACAACATGGGGCGAGGAAGAGAGCCCAATGATCAGGATTAGTCCAAAGAAGGTAACTATAAAAGACGCCATCACCAAGGAGAAGGTAATATGGGCGGTGAAAACATTCGAGCCATACAAATCTGCGGGCCGGATGGAATCACACCAGCCATGCTGCAAAATTCGATAGGCAGCATAGCAGAGGTACTGACGAGCATCTTTCAGGGCTGTTTATCATGAGGATACATCCCTGAAACATGGAGAGAGGTAAGGGTTGCCTTCATACCCAAATCGGGGAAGTCAAGCAACACTACACCAAAGGACTTTAGGCCAATAAGCCTCTCCTCGTTCCTATTTAAGACAATGGAGAGGCTTTTGGACCTTAACATTAAGCAGAAGACCAAAATAGAGGAGGAGTGTATAGCACAGCACGCCTACCTCAAAGGTAAATCGGTGAAAAGTGCGCTGCATGAAGTGGTTGGAACGATTGAAAAATCCCTCCAGCAAAAGGAATATGCCCTAGGGGCGTTTCTGGACGTAGAGGGAGCGTTCAACCACGTCAAGACCAATGCAATAAGGGAGGCATTAATGGAGCTGAAAGTGGAGCCCACCATCACGTACTGGATAGTAAATATGCTAAAAAGCAGAATTATCAGTACAGAGACGGGGGAAAACAAGATCAGAAGACTAGCGACCAGGGGTACACCACAAGGAGGGGTGATATCCCCACTCTTGTGGTTCATCGTAATCTACTCGATCCTAAAAGATCTCAGGGGAAGGAGAGTTAGGGTCACCGCCTATGCAGATGACGTAGTTATACTGACAACAGGCAAAGACCTGCAAACGATCTGCGACACAATGGGTGAAGCTTTAAGAGAAACGAGCAACTGGGCGGAGAGAAATGGCCTAAGGATAAACCCGGAAAAGACGAAGCTAGTTCTCTTCACCAGAAGGTATAAGATACCAAAGGTTAGACTACCAAAGGTGAAAGGACGGGTACTACACTTCTCTAGAGAGGCGAAGTACTTGGGAGTCATCCTGGACTCTAAACTCACTTGGAGGAGTAACGTGGAGGAAAGAATGAAAAAAGGAATAAACGCTTTCTACACATGTAGGAAAATGTTTGGTAGGAACTGGGGTCTGCAACCAAGGATCATACACTGGATCTACACAACGATTGTCAGACCCATTGTCACATATGGAGCCCTTGTGTGGTGGAAAGCCAGGGACAAGAAGATGAACAAACAGACGCTTGAAAAGGTGCAGCGACTAGCAGTGATAGGTATAACGGGAGCGATCAAGAGCACACCTCAGGCGGCGCTGGAGGCGATCTTCAATTTGCAACCGTTAGACCTATTTGTAAAGGGCCTGGCGGCCAAAACAGCCCTACGGTTGAGAGAAACGAAGTTGTGGAGGCACACAGGCCAGGGGCATGCTAGTGTGCTGCAAGAGATAGGAAAAATGGGAGGCACCGCGGAAACCGGAGTGCTTCGACAGCGCACGGACTATGTGGTGGCAAAGCAATGGTTTGGGGAGGAGTTGGAGATCAGAATCCCAACCAGAGAGGAATGAGAAAATGGTTCCATTTTTGAAAAAGGCGAGATAAGCGTCTTTACAGACGGCTCAGTAACGGAAACGGGGACTGGAGTCGGATTGGGTGCCCGCACACAGCGATGTGGAAGGGAATCTACAGGCGGATAAACTGGCAAGGATCGGAACCGAAATTCATAGTGCTGAAGAAGCCAACTCTGCAAAGCCACCGATGAGGTTGTTGAAAGATACCATCGACAGAGTAATTCGGGAACAACATGGAAAGAGATGGAGCAGCAGAGATGACTGCTTCAACTCAAGGCATTTGTGGCCCAGAACTGAGGAAACAAGAACGGCGGGCTTGTTAAGAGCAAAAAAGGCCTCAGTCCGGACCATCACAATGGTCATTACAGGACACTGTCCGGTCGGGAGAAACCTCCAGAGGAGAGGGAAGGATAGCGAAATATAAGGATCAAGAAATAGGAGAGGGAAGGATAGCGAAATATAAGGGTTATCACAATGGGCCACCTGGCCACCGAGTGGGAGTGGATCGCACAATCGGTGTGAACACTCCACCCTGCTAACCTAACCTAACCTTAGGTTTCACCTATTTCAAATTTTAAGTTCACGGTTTTAAGTTTTAACTTCCCTTAAATTTACTTAAATTCTAATTCATTTTTAGTTCAATCCCTTTTTAGGGTTCACATAATTCAAGTTCGTATGATTTCATAATTTTTAATTTTTAACTTGTTCCAAATTCACTTAAATTTAACTACAATTTTAATTCAACTCCTTTTAGATTTCACTTTCTTTTAGGATTTTTCTTCACTTAACCGGACAGGACGACGTCCTTTCCCAAAAACTGACTGACTCTTCCGAAGATCTCTGGCAGGTTTTATCCTGCCGCAAACAATGACCGGACAACGGACCTCCAATCCATGAAAAACCAATTCTTTCTATTTGAATTTCATGGATTTAGAGGTGACCATTGTCCAACTTGACTGATTCCCATGGAATCAATTGAGTTTGGTCACAATGCACGAAAGATAAATTCTTCTATTTGGTTTTGAAAATCAATAGTTGAATTGATTTCTCGTGCATTCAAAGGGGCGGATGTCTCTGGGAACAACAGATGGTTCGTTTGTTCCCAGAGGATCAGTGGCATCAATAGATAGGCAGAACGGGATCCGCGATAATAGAACTTCTTCTTGTATGCAGATTTTAAAGATCCCGTTCTGCCACGCGCGCGTGTCACAGGTTGACAATTAAATTTTGATTTTTAAATTTGTCGTTTTAGTTTCGTTAGATTTTTTTTTTTTTTTTATTATTTATTTTTTTTTTGGGTATGAAAATTTATTTAACATCGAACAGTGTGATCCAAATACCGGTAAATTTGACAATTAATTATATATTTTCTTACTGTATGTATGAATTTTAGTTTGTTATTTTATTTCATTTCTTTTTTTTTTAGGTGATAAAAGAGATAAACAAGTTAGTTCAATGAACTACTGCGCACACCGATTGATGATTAGACATAATCAGGACATCATCATGATTAGACATCATCGGTATCGTCAGCTATTCCATCAATAAATTGTAGATATATATGCTAAGATTGAAAGCGAACGATTGCGATTCATTCGATACAACCAGCTTAAATTACGATCGGAAGAATACCTTCACTTACGAGATGCTGTTGTTGGAAACATCGACGGAAATTTAAACCCAAATGACATCGGTAATGCTTTCATTTTACCTTCAAGCTACATCGGCAGTCCACGCAACATGCAGGAATACATACAAGATGCGATGAGATACGTACGACATTACAGCCGACCAGATTTGTTTATTACATTTACATGTAATTCGAATTGGAAAGAGATACAAATTTTACTATTATCAGGACACAAAGCAATTCATCGTCATGATATAACTGCACGCGTGTTCAAACAAAAATTGAAATCCTTAATTGATTTTATTGTTAAATATTCAGTTTTTGACATCACACGTTGTTGGCTGTATTCGATTGAGTGGCAAAAGCGAGGTCTGCCTCATGCCCACATTTTAATTTGGCTTCAAGATAAAATCCATCCAGAAGAAATTGATCAAATAATTTCAGCCGAAGTTCCAGGCCCATCAATTGATCAAGAATTTTTTGATATTGATACCAAAGACGTGATCCACGGGCCATGCGGTGCTGTCAACATGACGTCACCATGCATGGAAAATGGAAAATGTAAGAAGAGTTTCCCAAAGCCGCATACCAATGACACTTTCACGTGTATTGACGGATATCCAATGTATCGCCGCAGAAATGCTGAGAATGGTGGCCACACATTCACAATGAGACTGCCGAATTCTACAGATCAAGTAGAACTTGAAAATCAGTGGGTGGTACCATACTCACCATTACTTTCAAAAACTTATAGGGCTCATATCAATGTCGAGCTTTGCAGTTCTGTAAAATCAATTAAGTACATTTGTAAATATGTAAATAAAGGCCATATTGGCCAGTGACTTGGCCATGTTTGAACTACAAAATATGAATAAAAATAACGAAATAAGACGATACCAAATGGGTAGATACATCAGCAGCAACGAAGTTATTTGGCATATTTTTAGCTTTCCCATACACGATAGAGACCCTTCTGTCCAGCATCTAGCAATACATCTTGAAAATGGTCAACGTGTATACTTCACTGAAGAAAATGTTATCCAAAGAGCGCATTGTGTCAAAAACCTGATATTTTCGGCCAATTCGCAAAGACATTGATATATACTGATGTTGCACGTTATTTCACATGGAACAAATCCGGTAAAAATGGGAGCCACGGAAACAAGGAAAAACAAATTACAGGCATATTCAAAGCTAAGGAATTGGGGAAACTTTACATGGTACATCCAAAGCAACGTGAGTGCTTCTCTTATGAAAATAAATTTTCATAACCAAAAAAAAAAATAATAATAAAAAAAAAAAAATATCAAACCAAACTAAAACGACAAATTTAAAAATCAAAATTCAATTGTCACCCTGTGACACGCGCGCGTGGCAGAACGGGATCTTTAAAATCTGCATACAATAAGAAGTTCTATTATCGCGGATCCCGTTCTGCCTATCTATTGATGCCACTGATCCTCTGGGAACAAACGAACCATCTGTTGTTCCCAGAGACATCCGCCCCTTTGAATGCACGAGAAATCAATTCAACTATTGATTTTCAAAACCAAATAGAAGAATTGATCTTTCGTGCATTGTGACCAAACTCAATTGATTCCGTGGGAATCAGTCGAGTTGGACAATATAGCAACCTTACTAAAGCACAGCTAGGACTCACCACGGAAATAAAAACACTACACGCGTCAATCCCTGGGACCAAATCCATTAGAATACTATCTAACAAACTGAAAACCTTATCCGATTTGTGGGTCAGTTTTTGTGAGAACGACACTAGGATAAAGAGCCACCCAAAATTCAACCCTCAAGACGAGTATACCAAACTTAGGTACTTTGACGGCACTAGAGACTGGGTTGAAACCCCGAAGGAAGGCGTCAACAAAAGAATAGAGACTTTAACTCTAACCCACCAACAACAAGGATCGGACACCGAAGAAGTCGGGTCCCAACCCACCGTCGCCTCACCTATCAGCAACCCTGACTTAGCCACTATGCCCTCTAATCCCCCTAATAACCCTCAGCGGGAACCAACGCCCATTGTCGATCACTCCCTTAATGTGTCTGCTTCGACGGCAAAAACTAATCTACTCAAAACTCAAACAGAACGGAGCAAACAACTATTGCGATTAGCAGACGAAAATCTAGAATATTTCTCCTCGCGAATTTTCGAATCTACGGAGACCAAAAACTACAACGCCATAGATCGCTTAATGGAATTCGTTGACGAGTCCAACGTATCTGGACGTTTAGGAAATACGCCCACAGTCGAGAATCAGACCAAATTCGTATCTTCATTCTCGTTGTCTCACGCACAAAGGCTTATTCCCGAATTTCAGGGCGAATCAAGGAATCTACACAAATTTATCTCTTGCGCAGATGACGTCTTCAATACTGTCCAATGCGAAACTGACCACAAACTTTTCCTGAGCGTTATCAAAAATAAACTGTCCGGAGGTGCGTACGAGGTAATGAGATATCATCAAGATTACTCTTGGAAGGACTTAAAATCGGCACTCTGTACTAAGTTTGAAACCAAACTCTCGCGGTTCACACTGCAAAATCAACTAAATCAGATACGCCAGAAACACGGAGAACCTACTAGGGAATTCGTGCAACGAACTAACTCTACTCTCTCTCTCCTAAACGAAGCTTCCAGGTCGTACACCAGAGATGAAATCCTCTTAAGTTCCATAATCAACGATAATGAAACCCAAGCCGTAAGAGCTCTCGAAGATGGCCTATCAAATGCTCAACTCCAGATGCTAGCCAAGGTTTACCCAGTAAAAAAACTAAGCCTTCTCACGAACCACGTGCTAGAACACGCCTCTAGGATAGAAGCAAGACCACAGAGCCATACTACCCGGAACGACTTTGCTAGAGGATCGCCGAACCAGACGAACCAAAAAGAAATTGCCAGAGGCCAGAATTTGCCAACGACCCACCACAATCGACCTCAGCAGCAAAGACCACCGCCAACCTGCTACAAGTGTGGGAAACCCGGACATATTGCACCACAATGCTCCCGAGGAAACCGTCAAATTCCTCCCCCAACCAATACACGTCCTCCACACCATAACTACTCTACTTATGTCAGCAAGATAACCTCCTTTTGCAGATATTGCAAGAAAATAGGTCACGAAATTCAAGAATGCAGAACTAGCGAATACAATAACTCCAGGTTCCGACCTCCTAACCCCTCGGTGGAAAACGCAACGAATCAAGGAAATCCGGAACCAACCCCTTCCTCCTCTACCCCTCAAATTGTACCCCCTACAGAACAAAAAAACTAGTGAACGCGGAGAGAAATTGTCGGCCAGTCACCGCTGAAGTAACAAAAGGCCGACTTAACCTTAAAGAGTCTAGAGAAACCACACTAATTTTACCTAACGCCAGGATGTTAGAATTACCACTGAACCTCGACCATCGGAATCTTACCATTGCCTTCCCCTTAAACATAAGCAAAACAACCAAAACCAGATTCATCCTCGACACCGGATCAGACATAAATTTGTTAAAATCTTCTTCCCTAATCCCAGAGAGCAAATACAACCAGGATGTAATCCATAACATCACAACCTTATTCTCAAAATCTACTCCAACCAAAGGCCTAGCCTCAGGGACGTTGTCGCTGAACGAATCCACCCCTCTAGAACACTCGTTTCATATACTCGGAAAAGAATCCTCTCTACATTATGACGGGTTATTTGGTCACGATTTTCTCCGAAAAACAAACGCCACAATTGATTATAAAAATAAAACTTTTTCCTTAAAGGTCGGTCCTGAAAACTCATGTCCAAACACCTCAGCTGAAAATAAGGCGAAACCAAACTTGAAAGCGCCACCTCAAAAACATACCAAGGCAGCAAACTTCTGTTATGTAAATTCTACATTTCAACTCTTGAAATGTAGAATTTCATCTGAAAAAAATTTTTATTTGGTGTTTTTTTGTTTATTTCATGTCCGAAGCAGTAGTACACTCCGCAGTTTGCGAGCCGCGGTAATATAAGTGTCTTCCTTCGACCGTCTCACGTTAGACAGTTGTCCCATTACAATAACATTTTCACGTCATTACGTTGGTAGCCAGGCCTTCTACATAAGTTGTATACTACAAGTATGTTCCTAGTATTTCGTTTGACTTTTACATCTATATTTCTCTTTCACATTTATATTTCTTTTACATTTATATTTGCCTTTTATATTTACACGATTAAATATATGCTTTTAAATCTATTTTCTTTTTTCACTTTAATTTCTTTTTACTCTTTCATTTTTATATTGATATTTGTTACTTTTACATCTTTTAGTTTACTTTCTTTAAACTTGTATTCTATTCCCTTTTAATTTCTTATATTTATTTTTTGTATATATGTTTTGTGTTTTTTTATTATTTTCTATGAATAATTCATTTAATATCTCTAAAGAGTCTTAACCAGTCATTGTTTACTATGTTACCTCTTTTGAATTGTTATTACTACCATAGATATATTATGTTAATCCCTAAGCTCTTCTCTTTTTTCTCCTTTAAAGTCATACCAAGTTATAGTTTGCAATGTGATCTCTTTAACTATTATTTCTACTAGAGACAATTATATTAATCTTTTCATGTAGCGGAATTTTTTTTTTAAATTCGTGCAAAATTGTATACAATGGAAATAAGTAACATGTTTTCAAACTTCACAACGCTTTTTAAAATGGTATACAAAAATACAATTCAACAAATACAAATAAGTAAAATGCTTTAAATTTACATATTCTATCAAAAATTTATGATTCTTAATTTAAAATCCCAATATTTTCTATTATTAATTTATAATTTGAGTCGTGAGTCGATCTCTCAAAGCTTTTACTGGTCTCCTTCCCCCTTAAAATCGTCTTCCTCTGTTTTAGCATCAGAATCTGCATCTTCAGGTCATCTGTCTTTTGCTAGCTTCCATCTCCAATTCGGTTGCGTCGTGGCTAATTGGTTGTAGGTCCGTGTTTGCGGCTGCGCCAAAATGTTACGATAATTCTCTTCTTTTACATTTCTTCTCTTGAAATGTAGACGAAAGTAGAACTGCATCTGAAATAATTTTTATTTGTGTTGGTTTGCCTGTGAGGTTCTTTCGAACCATGTTCAGGACGCTGGAGATATGGGGGATTTAGCCCGCTTTACCTCATGATAGATGATTTTCCTCCCTGTTATGCCTCGAGGCCATGTCAGATTGTTGAGGGTATATGGCCTTACGGCCAAGTTACCCGAGTCAAAGAAACACACTCGTTCGAGGAGCCGTAGTGTATTTCTGACTAACTTCTGTACATTTTTGGACCTTAATTTATACTTAAATCTAGCTCACTCACTACTTTTCCCTACTTCTTATTTTCCTAGAACTTATTCTGGTGAAATCCAATTTCCATCGATTGGGTCATTGATCGGGAATTATTGAAACCGATCAATGTTCCAATCGACGTTGACCTAATTTTCATTTTCATAAATTTTCTTGAGTCAGCATTTCTGCTGACTTTGGCGAAAATTCCACACGCTTAAATTTTTCCGGAGTCAGCGGAAATGCCGACTCGGAAAAATATTTTTCAAAACTGCATTTTTTTTTTAAATATTTATGACCTTCCCAAGGGTTAATGCCCTTATGGAAGGTCATGGGTCCCTTCAAAGGAACCCAAATTTTGGTTCCTAACATCTTGTTTGTTAGACAGGACAAGTGACGTTATCATTATTCCAGCTCGGGTTAAAATGGTCATCTCAGTACCAGTATTAACCAAATCCGAAGCCGAAATAGTCAGTATCAACAAAGAAATCAAAAAAGGTGTTGTATTGGGCAACACAATTGCAAAACCAATACACGGGTCTGTTGATATCCTTGTCCTCAACAACAACGAAGAGGACGTTACTATACGAAGAGAAGATGTCCATCTCGATTACCAAAATTTGGAAGACTTCTTAGCGCTGCCTAATTATGACCACGATCCAACGAGAGGAAGAATTAGGAAGTTGTTAGGACTCGTTTAGTTGGACCACTGCAACGAAGAGGAGTCAGACAGCGTTAGAGAATTTCCTATTACAACCTCCTATTTACACTAAGCCATACCGGTTACTGAAGCAAACAGGAAGGAAGTAGACCAACAAACTCAAGGCATGCTGGAAAACAAAATTATCAAGCCTTCTAATAGCCCATGGAATTCTCCCCTTTTGTTAGTACCTAAAAAACCGGACGAACATGGAAACAAGAAATGGTGGCTTTTGGTGGATTTCCGTAAGCTAAACAACGTCACAGTAGGTGATGCGTTTCCCTTACCCTGTATATGCCAGATACTAGATCAGTTGGGAGAATCGAAATACTTCACTACTTTGGACTTGGCTAATGGATTCCACCAGATTTTAATGAACCCAAGAGATAGTGAGAAAACAGCGTTTAGCACCCCGTATGGCCACTATGAATATAACCGTATGCCCTTTGGGTTAAAAGGCGCTCCGGCGACCTTCCAGCGAACCATGAACAACGTGTTGTCGGGCCTCCAGGGCATCCATTGTTTTATTTATATGGATGACATCGTGGTTCATGGTTATAACCTAATGGAACATAACAGCAGACTTACGGCCGTGTTTGAACGACTTATGGAGTACAATCTGGAACTCCAAGTAGAAAAGTGCCATTTCTTGAGAAAGGAGACTATGTATTTAGGACATCTTATTACGGACGACGATGTAAAGCCCAACCCGGCGAGAAGACAAAGTGTCAGGACATACCCCCGACCCAAGAAGGCCAAAGACATCAGAGCCTTTCTAGGATTCGTCGGCTACTATAAGCGGTTCATACAAAACTTTTCCAAAATAGTCAAACCGCTCACCACTCTACTCAAAAAGGATGTTTCCTTTAAATTTAACGCAGAGTGCGACGAAGCATTCACTATCCTCAAGGAATGTTTAATCCAGGCCCCAATCCTTGCCTACCCAGACTTCTCCAAGGAATTTTTCGTCACGTCCGACGCCAGCAATTTAGCCATTGGAGCCGTCTTATCCCAGAACATCGAGTTAGGAGACAGACCAATAGCTTACGCCAGTAGAGTGCTCAACGGTGCTGAAACCAGGTAGTCCACTATTGAGAAGGAGTTACTAGCGATCGTGTTTGCCATCGAACAATTTCGTCCGTACGTATACGGCCGGAAATTCACCGTGATAACTGAACATAAACCCTTAATTTGGATGATGAATTTGAAAAACCCATCCTCCAGGCTAATGAGGTGGAGAATTCGGTTGGAAGAATACGACTTCGACATCAAACATAAACCGGGGAAGCTCAACGTGAATGCAGACGCTCTCAGCCGGGCTATTTCAGACGAACCCCCTACTTACAAAGAGAACGGAGAAGTACAAAAAAGCATCAATGTCGTAACTCGTGCCAAGGCTAAGGAACTACTGAAAATGACAGAGATCAAGGATTCAACCACAAAGATCAATACTCAACCTATTCATACCAACAACCCTACTGACGAAGAAGCAGTCCTTAGAGTAAGAAACGAAACCCTTCTATACAACAACCTAACTCCTAAATTTTTCCTGTTACCAACCCCGAAGAGCGACTTAGAACGTCGATTGACCGACAAACTAAACTTAAATAGCGACATACCTCTTCTAGAACTCAACTCCCTCACCCGTGACCAGAAGGATTATAATATATATAAGTTAAACCTAAATATTCGAACCGCACTAGATCAAGAACAATTAGAGAAAGCTATTTCTTCCATCCTCAAACTATCAGAAAACCTAAAGTTACCAGAAACTTATTTATCTATACCTAAGTTACCCCTCGAAACCCTAATGCTTACTAGGTGGCGTTCGCGAAGTCGCACACAAAATTGAGCTGAGCGATCGATATATAGACACTCTGATTCATAGTCATCTGTGGTAATGTAATAATTGGTAGCAATTGGTTCAAGTCGATACCATGTGTGTTGACTTGGTTTTAATGTAAAAAATATGTGTATTACAATTCTAGCCCTAAACACTGATTTATTTGGCCATTTCTGAAGGTATCTCTTCATTACCTTCAGTGAGAGAAACTCAAGAGATAAAGGGTGGGCCATATACGATTTGGAATTTGAATCGGATATAAAAAAAACTAATGAATATTTGTCCAAAATTATAACTTTGTTAGAAAGACTGAACATTTCTATTTACGAGTGAAACACAACATCATTCAATCTTGTGAATGGCAACTTCAATTTCGTGTTTCAAGGACTCAATCGTCTCTGGATGATAAGCGTTATATATATCCTTAATAGATCCCCACAAAAATAGTCTAATGGGTTAAAATCACAGCTCTGAGGCGCCCAATCCGGATCAGAATTTCGCTTTATTATTCGATGTTCAAAAGCGGTGCGCAAAAGATCGATTGTATCGTTGGCTGTGTCGCAGCCCCGTCCTGTTGGAACCAAATTCCGTCGATGTAACACTATTCAATTTGTAAAAACTAAAATCCATTTAACATGGCTCTGTAACGCTCGCCATTGACCCTGAGGGCGGCTCTGAGGGCGGCAATTTCGCTTATTGAAATAGCCTCCACGGTGGAAATGAACTTCATCGGAAAAGATAATTTTTCGGTAAAAATGTTCATCTACGACCAAACGATCTTCAGCCCATCCGATACGATGGGCGAACATAAAACGCATCAGATGGTCATGAGGCTTCATTTCTTGCATATATTGAAGATATGAAACAATTTTCAGTAATCCATTCAATAATCTTTGCTATCAGATTTCTTCAATAAAACATTCATCTTTACTATGAGATTTCAATGATTTACAAAATTATTAGCTTGAATCGTAATTTCGGATATGGACACATTTATAAAAACTCACAGTAGAGGAAATTAATCGTTGACAAAAATGCGGGAAATGTCAAAATAATGGGGGTCGGTCATACATATTAACACCGTGGGATACTTCGGTTGGTCGCTACGGCCAAAAAACTGTTGAAAATTCAAAATTTGAATTTTATCACTTTCACTATCTATCTTTTCACTATGCACATCTTTAAACTCAATTTAGAGAAAAATCATGTATGACAAAAAGGTAGAAAATGTCAAAATAATGGAAGTCGTTCATATATATGAAACCCTTAAAGTGCATAATTAAGCCGCTACGGGCAAAAAACTGTTAAAAATTCAAAATCTGAGTTTTATCAGTTTTCCTATCTTTTGTATGTATATCTTTAAAAACTGAATTTAGAGAAAAATCATGTATGACAAAAAGGTAGAAAATGTCAAATTAATGGGAGCCGTTTTTACATATGAAACCCCTTAAGTGCATAGTTTCGCCGCTACGGGCAAAAAACTGTTAAAAATTCAAAATCTGAGTTTTATCAGTTTTCCGATCTTTTGTATGTATAACTTTAAAAACTGAATTTAGAGAAAAATCATGCATAACAGAAAGGTAGCAAATGTCAAACTAATGGGAGCCGTTCATACATATGAAACCCCTTAAGTGCATAGTTTCGCCGCTACGGGCAAAAAACTGTTAAAAATTCAAAATCTGAGTTTTATCAGTTTTCCGATCTTTTGTATGTATAACTTTAAAAACTGAATTTAGAGAAAAATCATGTATGACAAAAAGGTAGCAAATGACAAAATAATGGGGGTCGGTCATACATACGAACACCCTAGGACGCTGCGTTTAGCCGCTACGGGCAAAAAACCGTTGAAAATTCAAAATTTTACCGGAAAAGTACCCTCAAAACCTGAAGAATATTGTCCATTTTCTGATTCCCGGAATCTATCTTGTCCCATGATTCAAAATTCATGAATAAAAATACTATTTTTCAAGAACCTGTAAAAAACCACTTCCTACGGTTTGAGTAAACCAAAATAAATTTTCTCTTCAAAGTTTCCGATTCCCCACAGCGAATTGGCGAAAGCCCCGGAAACAATCAGGTGCCTGTGCTAAGATCTTTATATGAAAGCTTATTTTGGCTCGAGCACGCGAAAACTAATTACCTAAGATCAATACCATAGCTTCATTTATACAAGAAAACTAACGTTTATTGTTACAAAGACAGCGATTTTTTGTCAAGATTGTATTTTGTTTGCCGTATATTTTGGAATTCTTGGAAAAAAACGCAGTGATCGTTCAAAAAACATAAAATCTAAATTTAGATTTCCATGACACAAACCTTTGTACTAATTTTGGTTCGTTCATCAGAAAAATTGTTAACTAAGAAGCCTACCCCTAGTGATTTTTTTTCGCGAATTTAGTAACAAAAAATAGATGTTAGCACTCACCGTCGAAAATACTATTAGTATGTAAAATTTCAGATCGATTGATCAAACGGTCTAGGAGGAGTTTGGTTACAAAGGTTTCATATTTCGTCGACGCATAAGATAATAAAATAAAAATTATATAATTATAAATTATATTATTATAATAATAATAAAAATTAAAAATTATGAAATCATACGAACTTGAATTATGTGAACCCTAAGAAGGGATTGAACTAAAAATGAAATAGAATTTAAGTAAATTTAAGGGAAGTTAAAAATTAAAATCGTGAACTTAAAATTTGAATTACGTGAAACCTGAAAGGAGTTGAACTAAAATTGTAGTTAAATTTAAATGTATTTAAGGCAAGTTAAAAATTAAAAATTATGAAATGATACAAACTTGAACTATGTGAAAACTAAAAGGAGTTTGAATTAAAATTGTATGTAGTTGAAATGAAGTAAATTTAAGGAAGTTAAATTTCATAACTTTGAGAACCTAAAGGTTTAAATTAAAATCATGAACTCATAAGAAGTCGATAACTTGAAATCTAATTATTATTGTTATACGAAGAAAAAAATAAAAAAAATTATGTGAACTAGTAAGAAACGAAAATCTAAATTAGAATTAAAATAAAAATCCAGTTATGCGATCTTACAAATAATTAAAACTGACTTTGACTTTATTCATCCTGTCCTTGCCAAAATATTAATGGGTATTGTAGTGCGTCATATGAACGGTGTAGATCCGAAATCGTACTGACAGTGTTGTCTCGCCGTGTAATTTTTATAGCTCTTTTTTCAACTGGATCACCAACCATAATAACAGCAACCTCATCAACAGTTGGAGCGTTAAATCTACCAGCATGTTCACCTAATGGTAGTTTGTCGGGTTTTATGATGATTTGATAATTGTCACTTTGCAATTGTGGCGAAACTCTTTTAATTAATCGAATAAGTTGATTCTGATCTCCTAAAAAAATTTTCCAACAATATCACAATTGCTCTTTCCTCTTCTTGTTCAATGAAATTATACCGGCACCGAGTTGTCACGCGCTCTTCACAATTGCCCATAAAATAAATTTGAAGAAATTTCGGATCATCATCAGGCATTGGCATCAACGACCTAATTTTATGGTACACCTGGCCTTGTATTTTGAACGTAGTTTCAAAATTACGTCCATTGGATGCGAGATTGCAAATTTTAGTTGCTCCGAATGACGTCATTTGCAAGCAAGAATTAAAGTTGCGTATCTTACGCAAAAATAATTTTGAATCATCTGATTCGCCAGCATGAAGCTATAATAAAGGTTCCGGTGGAGTGGGTAGAGGTGACAGCACAACTTTGCCTGATGCGCAGCACATGCCGGGTGTTTCATTCCGAAATTTCAATGCCGGGCAATATTGACATACTTTATCCATTCCACCGATAGCAATTTTTGAATGCACAGATTATTTAATATCTGGTGCATATTCGAAAGTAAGACGAACAAATGATGCACGTGTTAATGAGCGGCTGGTCCGCTGCCTCTGTCGTTCTTGTTCTCATGCTGTAGCTATGTTTTGTTCTCGTGCCGCTCTTGTTCTCGTAATAGTCGTCACGCTGTTCTTAAGATTCTTGTGCACGAACCTCTGCTGTTCTGATTCTTTGAGCTGCATTTTTTGTTACGATTTGTTCTGCCGACTGATGAGCTCTTTCGACACGTTTGCGTCGTGCCGCTATGCTCCGCGCATTGTTGAGGTTTAACTTTTTCGGTGGCATTTGACTGAAAATATTAATTTAAACAAAATATATAAAACCATATATTAATCATCATAATACATATATCATACAGTGTGATTTGATGCATAGCATATATGATAATATAACTATGTGATATAATATGATAATACTTACATGTATTTATATTAACTAGGGGGCGCCCCCTGCTCGCTACGCTCGCCAACCCCCGCCGTTCGCTCCGCTCACTCTAATAGCTCGCGCATTGAGATATATATACAGTAGCATTGTAAGTAAAAAGGTTATTTAGTTCAGACTGTAGTAGCAATCATTTCAGCTAATTTTGCACGTCAAAGTACATCTATATTGAATGAGGCCCTATCTATAATTATCGAAAACCTGGCGGGTGCGGTTGCGGATGTCAAAAGATCTTAAAATTTTCTCATACAAAATACTTTTTGTAAAAATTCTTTCATCTTCTGCCAAATGACCTTGGCTTTGTGTTTCAGAAATACATATAAACACGCAATCGGTTAAACGATCTAACTCTACTGGCTACAACATACAATTAAGAGTGAGAAAATATAGGTTGTTTGTGTAAGATTCCTGAGTTTTGAAACGTTTGCCCCTGGAATTTATTAATTGTCATCGCAAAAGCCAGAATGACGGGAAATTGAGTTTGTTGAAAAGTAAAAAGGCAAAAATACGTCACACGTGTCGAAATACGTGTGTTTCGGAAAACTCCTGCTAAGATCTCACAATCCAAAAAATTTTCTTTTGCATTTAAACTAAACGAATAGGTGTACCATTGACCAAGCAAGTCATGTCCTGTACACAAATTACGAATAAGTAAAAGTATGCAATTTGGTTTTTAAAATAAATTTGTGGGATCGGGAGCCAACTTACATCAACTGAGTTTAAAAATTCTACTGGAAAATTATTTTGCTCTCTATAATCATCACTCAAGATTTTATCGGAACTCAAATATATTCGTTACTCTCCGGCCAGGCTGTTAAAGATTTCTACATCAATGAAAGTACAGGCTTCATATTTGGGTGCTAATATAACCGAATTGAGAATATCGTTAGACTTTATGGTTTCAGATACATTGCCATAAGTATCTGGATTCACGAAGTTGCAGCTAACTAAATGGGAAGGAATTTCAATAACATCTTGGCTGTAATCTGGAAATGTGGGTAAAGTTCCATTACAAAGAGATTTAAGAAATTCAACGAATTCAATCTCATGAGGTGAAGCTCTCATATTTTGGGTAAAAGTTATTTTGTGGATTTTGAAAATTCGGACCATGAACTAAGGCAATTCTCAATAAGTGGTACACATGTACCGTGAGATATAGCTGGCAATATTCGTCAAAAATCTCCACAGAGTAAAAAAGTCTTACCTCCGAAAAGATTAGTTGAAGTACCGAAGGAATCGTTTACTGAACAAAATTTCCTCAATAGCTAATAAAGCACGGTTCTATGAATCATTTTCTGAAGAGTTTCTTAAAAATTTCTCACACATGAAAATTTTGAATTCATTCCAGATATCTGAAGCATTTGTAGGAAAGTTCATACCACAAATAGGATATGGCAACTAACTCTCTTAACTGCTGAGAGGACTTACACTCTTTTACTTCTACTAAATATTCACGCCACTCTCCATCATTTCATGCGATACTTCGTGCATGTGCTGAAAATGTGCAGTAAATAATGTTCCCAACAGTACCCAAATCCTGATGGGACCTCGAAGATGAAGCTAAAATAGTCTCAAATGGAACAACTCAACATAAAACATAAAATAATCGAGCAAAATCTCTACTACTTCCTCTTCGAGGTTTTTCGATTTCTTTTCTTTATCTACCTAAATATAATGCATCGGCGTCTCTGTATATAGAAACTCGGACGAACTTATTCGATTGATTTAATAGAATGCAGTCAATTTCGTTTTTTCTGTGATTTTTAAGAGCTTGCTGAACATTTCCAAGTGTGAGGCAAGTGACATTCAAGTCGAACTATAATATATATTACGTGACTGGTAATGCATTGGATACTCATTTATGCGCCAACTATCTTCCGTAGATCCAACATAGTGACCGGACAAAAAGCTATTGATTTCATCTATATAAACTTTGCCCTCAACTCCACCTCAAACTCTTACAAACTGTAATTAGGCCCAGACGTAACTGTGCCAAGAACTTCCACATTTAAGTAGCAATCAAATTTCGCTAAAAGATATGGATTTTAAGGAACAGCATAACGGTTGTCAACAGAGTGGCCACGAAAGTCAGCTGTTATACCATTAACACGACGCATCTAACATTGGCTAGAGTTGTATTGTAAAAGTCCTTAGAAAAGCTTTTGCTGCATTTACCATCTCTCATACAGACGGGGATACGATTCAACAAACCACATGGATCGTCGATCATATGGTTTTTAACTAAATTATGAAATTGTGGGAAATACATATATATTGTAAATAAAATATATCTGGAATTTCCGTACAAACGAACCAACTTTCATTTCCAACCGGTTCTTTTTTCTCTAAATTGTAGTTTTGAAGGTGAGCAGACAATAGTTTGGAAATATGATATAATTTAAGATTTTCACTTTTAAACAGTTTTTTGCTCGTAGCGGCCAAATAAAGCATTCTAGGGGGTATGATCAACCCCTATTATTTTTTCATTTCCCAACTTTTGGCCATATATCATATATCTCTAAATTATGTTTTAAATGTGGGTCCATACAAAAGTTGGGAAACATGATAAAATTCAGACTTTCGCTCGCTTTCCATAAATATTCGTCAAAGTTAACCTCGCGTTTTCTAGAAATAACTGTAAAATTGTGATTTTCCATATTTTTTAAAATAAAATTTGCATATATTTTTATCAAATTAGCAAAAAACATGGGTATAAGTAAACGATGGCTTTAAATTTGTCTGTGGTAATGCATCCATATTATTGTCTGTGGCCATATGATCATTGTTTTGGCTTTTGTCTGGAAGAATGCAATTTTATTAGCCAAAGATTGCCTTCTTCCAGGCAAAAAACAAAAGAATGAACATGTGAATATTGTCTGTGATATGGCTGCATTTGCCCCTCACATTATCATTGGCATAGATATTAGGTTTGAGTGAAAAGAATGCACGTATTTGGCATAAATGGTTGTTTATTCAGTCGAACGTATGATCTATGCAAATAATAATGTTAAATAAGTATGTTCTATATTTTAATTTTTTCGTAGAGGAATGCAATTATATTTAAATTCTTTTGGTTTGTGTCACCAGTAGAAGATTGATCCATTTGGTTTGATTTTCGACTATTTTAGTACTTGTTATGTATCGGGGACACAAACCAAAAATTCACATATGGTTGCATATTTCCAGGCAAAAAGTAAAACATTCACACTCACACATTCTTCCCAAAAGCATCATCTACGCTATAAATGTGCTCAATTCACACATACTATCCCATTGAATTTTTTAATTTCAATTTAAAATTAAACTAATTTATAATTAAATTTAAGAAAAACAATTAGGTGATGCACATAGAAGAAAAACTAATCTTCCGAATGGTATAATTTTTATGATGGTAAGTCCACCTGGTTTCCTGTAAAAGGGATAACAAAAAAACGTGTCGCCTATTTATATATAGATTAAAGAGTTTTGAACAATGAAGCACTTATAATTGAAAAGCTGGGATAAGTTCACTGTATTATGTTCACTATTATATAAATTTAATTTATACTTCAGTCTAAGTAACATGTGACCGGCTATGCTATGAATAATTGAATTTCACTGTATCGCGTATACTACAATATAAATGTAACTTATATTTTAACCTCAGCAACACATGTCCTGTGACATCTGTTGAATACTTACTCAATCGAGTCAACAGATAACCTTACACCGCCATCTGTTAGAATCGTATGGAGCTAACAGATAATTGTGACTGTTAGATAATAAACAAATAGTTTGCAGTAAAATAATATTTCTACTATAAATTAAGATATAATCTATTCCATCTCTCAAGTTGGACCAAACTGCACACGGTGTGCAAATTTGATTAAAATCGGTTCAGTAGTTTAAGAGTCCATAGCGGACAAACAACGTGACGCGTAATTTATATGTATTAAGATATTACTTTTCAACATTATATAACTTTTTGTATTATTTGATTAATTGTGATATTTTTATAATTTTTCATTAGTGTTATATATTATTACTTTTCCGTACACGTAGTTTTAAGGAAAAGTATAGGAATTGGTCCCGAAGACATTTTTTTTCAGAATTAGTTTGGATCATCATAAAAGCTCATGAAACGTAAAAAAACACATTTTTGAGACACTTTTCCGTACGTGTGCCGTCGTTGTCGTCGTCGTCGTCGTCGTCTTCGTCGTTGTCGTCGTCGTTGTCGTCGTCGTCGTCGTTGTCGTCGTCGTCGTCGTTGTCGTCGTCGTTGTCGTCGTCGTTGTCGTCGTCGTTGTCGTCGTCGTTGTCGTCGTCGTTGTCGTCGTCGTTGTCGTCGTCGTTGTCGTCGTCGTTGTCGTCGTCGTTGTCGTCGTCGTTGTCGTCGTCGTTGTCGTCGTCGTTGTCGTCGTTGTTGTCGTCGTCGTTGTCGTCGTCGTAGCTGTGCGTTAACACGATAACTCAAAATGTATTCAATTGAATTGAAATCTGTAAATGCCAAACGTTTTGCATCTCAAAAACTTACCTTAAGTTCGAAGATGAGCTATTTTCGATTTGACCCAGGGGTAGTTGCCCTAAGCAAAACATTTAAAAAATGACACATTTGTATGGAGAGGTACCCTAATAATGCATTTTCTTTACTTTTCTTTAGAGGAAAGTGCTATTATTTTACAAAAATAATGGGCGTCTCAGAACATTTGTACATTTTGTTCAAAAATAGCAATTCCTTAGAAATTTGTTAGAAAATGTATTGTTCCGATTTTTATAACGCGATAACACCGGTTGAGGTCAGAGTCAATAGAACATATTTGTACGTACTTATTGAGCGGCGCTTGCTTTTCCCGTGACGTCATCGGGTTAGTGCAGGCGCTCGCGCGCGATTGTTGTTTTTAGCGTTGTGTGAGGATATTTATGAGTGTAGCTTGAGAACGCATTAATCTAGGACGTTGACTCGTGTATCATTGTAAAAAGCATAAAAAGGCATACCAGGACCTTAAGCGAAACAATAAAAATATTCTCCGAAACATAAGCAAAAATCGGTATGAATTTTAAAATCGAAAATATATCGAAGATATCGTCTCATCTCAAACTCAAATCGGAGAAAACCCGCATCAAACCGAATATTAAAAATCAAAAATGTTCAATGCCGAGCAAATGTGGAAGCTACGGCGGTATCGAAAAGGAAATAAAGAAACGGCGGAAAAAAATAAACTTGTGATTCTGTAACCGTACTACTCTCCATAACCATTGTAATTAATAGTTTGATAATTAAAGTAGATATTAGTTCGAAAATTTTGTTGCAATTTGTTTGACGTTAAAACGTCTTTTCGCTCGTGACGTACACTGATAGCCCGTCAAACTTTCTAGCGCTACAATACACCGTCAGATTTCAATCGCCAATAGCTACGAGGCTAATGATGCGATAACAACTATTAAGGTCACAATGGATAGAGAATTTCTGTACGTGTTTATCGTGCAAGATTTGCTTTGCTTTGGCGCGTTGCTTTGTCGGACTAGTTCACTTACGCATGAATGTTGCTAATAAGCGATGCGTTAAATTATAAATTATTGTACCGTGAGAACGCGATCATGTAGGACGTTCATTCGGGAATCTTTGTAAGGAGTTTTAGAAGAACTACTAGGACCTAAAGTGAAACAATAAAAATAATCGCCGAAGTAAAAGTGAAAATCGGTATTAAATTGAAAATTGTAAAAAAAATTAGAGATATCGTCTCATATGAGTCGCGAATATGGGTCAAATTGAAGAACACCCAAATCACCGAGAGCTTCAAAACGAATCCAAAAAAACCTAAAGTTTCCATTGGCGAGTGAATGTCAGACCTACGGCAGCATTAAAGGAAACATGAAAAACGGCGCGAAAAAATAAACATGTGATTTATCTTTCCTATCATCGTATTACTCTATATGACCTTTGTATAAGAGACATTGATTTAAGAACATACTAGTAAGAAACACTTATTATAATTTTATCCGAAGTTTTCACGGCAAATCGACGGCGCGGACCTTGACTGGGCCGTTCGTTTTTTTTCTTCTTAACGAGAACCACAGGCGAACTCCAAGGACTAGTGGACGGTCGTATCAACTTAGCGTCCTGCATTTCCTCTAACAATTTGTAGGCTTCTTCTCTTCGGTAAATGGGAAGACGTAGTGGAGGGATTTTGGTGGGTCCTTCCTACGACGTTTCGATCACTGGAGAACACTGCCTCATATTTTTCCAGTAACAAACCCAGTTTTGTTTTCTGTGGAGGATTCAGCCCTTCTGCTGACCGGCGATACAAATCCTGTAGAGGCTGCTTGAGCCTTTTGACGATGCCTTCGGGGTCGACCAGGTGGTGCAGTTGTCGACGAGCTCCATCTTAGGTATACATGAGGCGTTGGTCACGGGTCTACCAAACCGGGTGCCACAAATTTGCAAGTAACCTACCTTCAAATCGATAATGCAGCCCACGCTGGTGAGGAAATCCATCCCAATGATAGCACGAGCGATTAGCCACGTAGGTCGGGTGAACCACTCGCACCTTATCGAAAGTGAAGCTTACGTCGACGACTCCTAGGACGGGGGTTATCTCGCCACTTTCTCCTTTGATTGATGCGAAGGTGGGCTGTATATTTTCCAAAGAAGCGGTTGACAGTACAGCTGGGTGAACGATTTTGTGAGTGGCACCAGTGTTAATTAGGCAAGATACAGGAATGTCATCGAGTTTTGCTGCGACCGAATCGTTGTCGCGACAATCTCCTACACAGCTAACGATAGATTTTGGGACCTTAGATGAGAGTGCGGTTGTTGGTCCCGGGTCATCCGCTGTTTTTTTTTGGTTTTGGAGAGCTCCCGCTTTTAAGTGCTAAAAAGTGGCCTTTGTGGCTTCCAAGTGAGGTTTACAATCGACGATTTGAAACTCTACGTCGAGTCCGCTCGCGAGCTGTAGAAAACGGTTTTCAAACTTCTGTCGCAGGATATCCTTCTCTCGAACAAAGAGGACGCAATCCAAATCTCCTTCGAGAACGAAACGTCATTATTTTTCTGATACGATTCGCAGTAGATTGTCGCGTCGTGACAGCTGGTGAGGAATTGTAGGATGAAGCGCTCCTCGATTTTGGGGATGCAACTGGCAACACAAATCGTCTGTTTCTGAGGTGGTGTAGGTGGCTGAGCGGCTTTTGAAGGATGAGTCAACCAGCGCTCCTTTATGTCGACTCGTTCTCGTTTCCCGGTAGCGATACTATCGTTGGTTGAACCTGCGGAGATTCAAGTGGGGAATGCATATCGGCTGTTCGTACCGGAAGCTTTCTAGTCGTACGAGTGGTTTTACGATTAAGTTCCAGCCTTTCCGCGATGTTCAATGCGTGGTCGATGTACTTAGGTTCCCTGTTCCGAACCGCCTATTGAAGATCGCGGTCAATATGCCGTCTGAGAACTCCGAAAGGCACAACTCCGAAATTACTCTATATGGCCAAGAGGGGTGTGCAGTGCGGCCGAATCGTTGTACGTCCACGGCGAATTCTTCCAATGTTTCGTTTGTCCTGGTGCCGGTTACGGAACTTGTTCTGGATCAGTCCCAGGAATCTTACTCAGACAACCCGTATTTACTCACGGAAAATTATATGTTGCAGCCGGTAGAGTTATGTAGATCGTTTGAGGGATTGCGTTTCTATATATGTGAAATACCAGACACATTGTCGAGCGTAGCGAGCAGGGGGTGTCCCCTCAGTTTTATTAGACGAAAAATTTGAATATGGGAATTAAATTTGTTTATTTTGCCTTTTGATGTTTACAATTTATTCATTTTCAATATTTTACCATCTGTTGGGTATATTCTAATTGTTGCGAAAGATACATGGATATAGTGGCCAAAGAAATAAGACACCAACATTTATATTTACGAATTCTACGGTAATTTTTCAAACGGTCCTGCCAAAGACCCACCTGTTTTTGAATTATTTTGTCAACACCAACTAATTTGCAAAATGATGTCCCGTTATGTGGCAAGGATTAGTTTTGGTTCGTTTCAGAACACTGTTCGCTCGAATCCGCAACGAAAAACAACCAACCATCAGGACAGAATACTTCAAACAGGACAGTTCGCCGTCGTTTGGATGAATTTGGGCTGCGAGGATGTATTGCCAAAAGGAAGCCACTCGTTTCACTAACCAACGTTCGAAAGAGATTATTATTCGCCAGTGTTGTGAGACGCCGCCAAAACCGACTGTCACTTGTCGACGTATAACACATATGGAAAAGTGAGTTCCAAAAAACTCAACTGTCACTACACGATGGAGCCACCGTACACTAAAAGGAATTTAGCAACACATGACAACATCGCAATAACGGACGAAATTCCCGGTCTCGCTATATAAAAAGCCGGCGAAAGCTAAGGAAAGCATCATTTGTTACAACTTCAGGGGCGTAGCGAGGTACGGGCAGGGTGGGGCAGCCGCGGGGGTAGGGGTTGTACCCTTCTTGTCGCCGATCGTACGGAGTGAGCCTTCAAATACTTCCGACCAATAAAGGAATTTTTGGAAGCGATCGATTGTCATTCCTAATTTAGATTTCCCAATATCGGCACTGGAACATAGTTTTGGTGATCAAAGCCTTTCTGCATTCGGATTTATGTCGCTACATCCCAGCACAATGTTGAATATGTCGTTAGTTGATTTCAAAGAAAAAGAACAACGTTTCTGCGAATACTACGATTTACTTAATTTTAATCAGGAAGCCGAACTAAGTTGCACTGAAGTTGCAGGACAAGCTGAACAAGGTTATGACCACAGAAGTTCTCGGAAAACGAGATTTTACTGAAGTGTTAAGGGAGGCGAATATTTTCTTTCCCGCAACAAAAAATGCAATGCTTATTTCCTTGGCACAACCTTGCACTACAAGTAACATAGAGAGGTCATTTTCTACACTGCGTCGTGTTAAAACGTGGCTGAAGTCTACGATGACTGAAAACCGTTTGAACGGCCTTTGTATGCTCAGTGTACACCGAACCGTGGTACAAGTAAATAAGAATGCCATTGAATCTGAGGTATTGAATCGGTTTTGTGAAGAACTTAGTCGACTACTATTTTTGTAAAATAAACTCAGTCACTAATATATATTCTTGTTTCTTCGAAGCCTGCCCCCCCCCCCCTTAACAGAATCCTGGCTACGCCCTTGTACAACTTACATGCCAAGGAGAGTATCCGAAAAAAAGACAAGTAAGTAACAACTAGCACCGAAAAACGTTCTTGAAGCCTATCGAATAAAAGGAATTTGGGGTAGAAAACGGTTGTAAAACCCATCACAACAGGGTCAAAATCATCTACTGAACACGGTTTCAGCAACCTGTCGGTCTTTTGGGGGCGCCTAAAGCGAAAGTGGTTGTATAAACCCATCGTTTAACGTCCAAACCAACCAACTAAACATGGTTCCTGGAACCTATCAGTTTTCGGGCAACCCCAAGTTGAAAGCGGTTGCTAAACCCATCAACTAGGTTCCCAGTTAGCCAAATTAATAAATTGGTCCGTCCTCAGTGCCGGAATTACGTAAGAAATCGTTGTCGGAGGTTTTGCGTGACTCGGGGGCCGGTCCAAGGCCTATCACATTATGAAAATACCGCGCCCGGAACCTAGCCAGACCAGAGACCGCAAGGCCATCCCCTCAGCCCGACGTTCGTACCCCAAAATACCGCACGGGAAGAGAGGCTAACTTCCGCCGAGCAATAGAAGAAGTCCGTCGTCGCTTGCTATTGGCCGAAGGGCAGGAGCAGAGACGCAAGATTAGTAGGGAGTTTCAGAAGCTGCACAATGAGCGGCTAAAATATAGGAAGGAAAAACGTAGTAATAAAAATAAAGTCAAAAAAAATATGAGAAAATGATGGAGAAAAAGTAAATAAACAAGAAAATATATACAAATACACCTGAAAACACGAATTTAAGTCTGCCTAACAGTCGGTAATTTTCGTTATGCCTATCACATTGGGAGAATACCAATGGGCTTAGGAATTATTTTGTAAGACGAGTTTACATTCATTTGAAGATTACAGAATTCGGTTGTTATGATAAATGAGGGTGTTATGCACGTGTTTAGCACTTTTTCTTTTGTAGTGCTAAACCATGCAAATGATTACTTGTTGAGGGTACAGTTCGAGTCGACAATGTGTGCTTACAACAAGACGGAAGGTTTGTCTCTACCAAAACGAGTTGCGAGAGTATAAAGATATATTTTGAAATACTATTATTATTTATTGCAAATAAAAATGTAGATATATTTTGAAATTATAATCTCATAACAGCTATTCATTACTCTAATCCTATTTATAGAGCCAATATCGCTGATTGATCGATTCCCTCCATCGAATGGTTCCCACCGATGGATATTGCTGAGGTGCCATTTCCCATGCCTTCATCGATCGATGCACCTTGACTTCAATCGTGCCCGGATGCACATGTAATACCGATGCACCAAAATTTCTCTAATGGAAATACCCCCCATACAAATTGTTTGTATGTTTTCCCGGTCATTCACCAGCCATCACCATTTTACTGAATGGATGACCTCCGTGTGTTCACCTTTTGTCTTCAATGGATTTCAGGTGTTTTTTGTTTCCCGGTGTCGGGTTTAACCCGTAGCTGCAGCGACAATCCGCCGCTAATTGTTGCGGTTTTGCTGCGTCAGCACTTTTGTGGACCGAGTGACGGAAGGTGTCGGGTGCCGTATTTCTCGGCGATTGTTATCGCCGTGACTTCGCTGTGTCAGCAAGTTTTGCTGATTTGGCGTGAATGCCACTCGTTCGAGTGCATTCATTGTTGACGGTGTCAGATTGCATTATGAGATCTTGCCCAAGGTCAGGGTTGGTGACCGTTTATTTATTCTGTGACGTCACAGGGGATTCCGGGGGTTTTTTCGCTGTGGCATCCATCCCTGGTAACGTAGTGCCCTAGTGACGTTATGTACTTGCCTTTTCCGAACAATTTAAAGCGGTTTTTAGGCCCTCTTTGGCCTCCCTGGCGATATATTCCTACGGGCTGATCCTTGACCAACGTGGAGAGGATTTTGGGTCATCACACTCCTCCCTCCTGTTGAGAAGCTCCCAAGTTTTTTTTTTTTTTTTTGTGTGTTTATGTGTTTGTATACTAAGAACTTACTGATTATTGACTACTAAGTAATGCTACCTGACTAGTATCTATTTATAAATAGCAGGATTATAATTTTAGTTACATCTTGTCTGCATTTTGCTTTACATTTCTTGTTACATTTCCTTTACATCTATACTAATATTATAAAGAGACAGAGTTTGTTTGTTTGTTTGAACGCGATGATCTCAGGAATTACTAATCCGATCCGAATTTTTTTTTTTAAGTGGATAATTGATTATTTTAGGAAGGCTATAGGCTATATATAATTGTGTGGCTCCCCAAAATAGCGAAGTAGTAAAGATATAAGTGCAAAAATTAAAGATTCTTAAATTATTGCAAAACTGATGTGCAACTCAGACGTGCGTCGGCTTTTTAACTGCAGTCATACGTCAACGCATCATTTTTGTTTCTTCTGAGAGCTAAGGCATTTCGTTCATATGATTGCCGATTACTGTCTCTCTTCAGCACGATTGTGACGCTACAATTCTTTATCAACCCATACTGATGCGTAGTACGGTTGTTTGATGCGTTCAAACTTAAGAGACAGAGAGTTATCGGGAATATGTACGAATTACTTCAGTTTACATTACAAATAAATATGTTGCGCTGACGCATGACCGCAGAAACAATAATGTTGCGCTGACGCATGACTGCAGCAACAAAATGTTGCGCTGACGCACATCAGCGTTGCAATAATTCAACAAAGTGTCTGGATACATATTCGATATGATTCGTTACTTTTATTCAATTATGTATTTCTGTATGAAAATTTCTATGAAAAATATTTCATTACGGAATTAAGTCATTATTTCTCAATATAACTGGAAGGACCTATAGACATTTATTTGAAAATTCTCCTGTTTTTCTTTTTGGTCTACATAGGGTAAATAATCACCAAAATAATATAGATACAGTTAACCCACATACAGGTAGGTTAACAATGTTGAATAATTTTATGGTTCGTTTATTACTTTTTTTTTGATGAGCGTACTTTTGACCATTTCAGGTTAAGGCTGTTACATTTTAACTACTACTCACAAATATAAGTATGAAATAGTTTTTTCAAAACGGTGTATTTTTGTAGGATTTAAGAATAGCTTCTATTCGCAGCTAAGGTTTATATAATTGGTTTTCTAAGGTTTTTTTTATTAGCGGACTTAGGTTCTTACAAACGTTTAGAAGATTTTTACTGTAAGAAAAGTTTCTGCCCCATGTTGGTGTACATACGCGTGTTAGTAAACTGTTCAACCAGAACGCACCCACAAATTTTTCATGTCCCCTGTTTTGACCTCATCTTATTGCCCCTAATAAACATTTCCTACCACTTTCATTTCACAAAATTTTCGGGTTATTACTCACATTTCTGTTTTTTATTCTTACTTTGACTTGGCTATCGGCAGAAATTTGTCAAAGGATAAAACCCATGTTTTCCCATGCAAATGATGCCATTTGTTAATGTAGGCGGTCTGTTCTTTACTATGTCCTTTCGATGCGTCGGTGAGCTCCTTTTGTAAATTTTTAATGATACGAATAATTTTATGGTTTTTCTGATGAACCATAAGCTAGAAAAGTAAAAAATATTTTTTGGGACAAACGAAGGATATTTTTCCCTTAATGATTCAGTTGTATTAAACATATCATAAAACAACATCCGTTTTAAAAGTGCAAGTATAAGTAACAGTGCTAATAATATTACTATAGAGTATACCGATTATTCTAAAATACTGAAAACGAAGTTTTGAAAAAGTTTTGTAGCACATAAATTTTGATTATTTTTGTTATATTTTTTGTTTAAATTTTCATATTTGATATTAATTTCATATATTATATTATGTAAGTTTAAGATTTGTGAAATTAATAACGAGGTTATTTAAGTTTGTTGTTTTATAAATTAGTTAGTTAGTTTCGTTCACAGTTTTAAGTTATTGTGCTAATTTTAAGGTGTTAAAGTTAATATTTTCATAGTTTTAGTGAAGTTAGTTTTGTTTTTAATTCGTTGACTAATTCACGTTTGCAAAATAATACAGGTCTATTATAAAAATAGAATTATTTAATAGTGGTTAATAGTGGATTAATTCATAGTTATACGTGATTGTTTGTAATTTTCATTGGTTTCTCCTTATACGTGATAGTTCGTAATTTTTGTCGATTTACCTTTTTCATTGTTTGAATAAAAATGCCTCGAAGAAAGTCTCAACTCTCTCGGCAGTCTGCTACAGCAAAGCGATTGAGACATTTGCGAAATAATGAAACAGAAAATGTAATTATGAATAGGTTACTTAGTCAACGTACAATTACCCAACAAAATCGGCTTGGCGAATCTAGCACTGAACGTTCGCAGCGTTTGGCTGACCAAAACGCACGCACATCAACGATAAAAGCGCGAGAATCTAGCGCTCAACACCCGCACATTTGCGAGTCGAGAGCGTTGAACGTTCACAGCGTTTGAATCAACAGAATACGCGATCAGCTGCCAATAGAACACGAAGGCAAATAAATTCGTTGAATACGGGTTTAGCTTATGACGCCAATATTGATTACTCTGTGCTAAATGATGTTGATATTGGGAGCATGAATAGCACATGTAGTTATTGCCAAGCAAGGAAATGGAGAACTGAAGCGCCTGGTATCTGTTGCAGCAATGGCAAAGGAAGTATCCCTAAGATTCCTGAGTCAACACCAGTTTTGAAACAATTATTACTTGGCATACATCCATCCTCAAAACATTTTTTAAACCATGCGAGACAGTATAACACGTTATTTCAAATGACATCCCTTGGTGCCAATGAAATTCGCGAGGGGAGTTTCATGCCCACTTTTAAAATACAAGGTCAAGTCTATCACTTGATCGGAAATTTACTTCCAGCTCATGGCGCACAACCTGAATTTTTACAAATATATTTCGTTTCTCAATCTGATCAGCTATCTTTACGTTCAAATTTAATTCCAAATCTTGAAATCAACCTTATTGAATCCTTACAAAAAGAGCTCCACGTTTATAATAATTATATTAAAAGTTTCAAATATAACCTAGAAAATAGACAAGCCCCGGGCTTGAAATTAGTTATTCACGCTGATATTAAGCCTCCGTGATCACTGTGGTCGATATAATGCGCCAACAGTAGACGAAGTTGCTGTTCTATTGGTCGATGAGGATAAAGGCCCGAGAGATATTGTTTTGAATGCAAGGGATGGTGATCTTCAAAGAGTATCAGAATTACACAGGTCATATGATCCGCTGCAATATCCTCTCCTGTTTCCACACGGAGACGATGGTTATTGCTTAAATATCCAACAACAGAATGGAGCCTTACGACCTAAAATGGTATCATGTATGCAATTTTATGCCTTTCGACTTATGGTAAGAGAAAGTGACTTCAACAGTTTACATTATTTTAAAGGATTGCTGAACCAGTACTGTGTTGACATGGCGGCAAAACTGATCTCTGACTGACTTAACTTTATAAAAAGAAATCAAAAAAAACTGAGGGCCGATGAATATATACACCTACGAGATGCAATCATTAATGATCAAAATGTTGATGCTTCTAATATTGGACAGCATGTTATATTGCCGTCTTCATTTACGGGATCGCCAAGATACATGAATGAAAAAAGTCAAGACGCCATGACATATGTTAGGAACTTCAGAAGACCGGACCTTTTTATAACCTTTACTTGCAATCCAGAATGGCCGGAAATAAAAAATGAGCTTTATTCAGATCAGAAACTTTATGACAGACATGATTTTATTTCAAGGGTGTTTCATTTAAAGCTCAAATAAAACTGGCAAGTGCGAGTCGGACCCGCACACGAAGGGTTCCGTTTCGTCATTGAAAAGTATAAAACGGCGATAAGGAATACTGTCGCATCGTAACAACATTCCTTATCGCCGTCTTCGTCTTTGGATCGTAATGCGCATTAGATCGTAATGCGTATGTTCCTCTTCGTTGTTGGTAGCGATTTTCGTGTCAGCGCGTGTATGATTTTGTTTCAAAATTTTTTTTATATATTTTTTAATTTTTTTTTTTTTTTTTTTGATTTTTTTTAGACTTGTTTCTGTTGTTTTCAATCTTTTTTTTATGATTTGTTGTTTTAGCGGCCACAGTAATACACACTTTGTGAAAATTTGAAGTGTCTAGCTATTATAGTTCAGGAGATACAGCTCTGTGACAGACGGACGGATAAAGAAGTCATATTAATAGGGTTCCGTATTCTACGTACGGAACCCTAAAATATTATAGAAATTTTAAGAAGAAGACATTTATTTGGGCCACCAAGTGCGTTGGCTTATAGCGTGGAATGGCAGAAAAGAGGTTTACCGCATGCCCACATCTTGCTATGGCTGGCAAACAAAATTCAACCAGACTCTATAGACAACATCATATCGGCCAAAATACCCGACAAAGAACATGATCCTATACTTTATAACATTGTCGTTAAGAACATGATACATGGACCGAGATCATCATGTATGAAAGAAAACGTATGCTCTAAAATATATCCGAGAACGTTTATTTCCGAGACACAAATAGTTGATGATGGCTATTCAATATACAGGCGTAGATCTCCAGATTGCGGGGGTTACACAGGAGTTGTACGTGTAAGGGGAACTGAAATGACGGTAGATAATAGGTGGTTTGTCCCTTGTAATCCAGTTCTTTAACGATGCTTCAATGCGCACATTAACGTAAAATTTTGTAAGTCTGTCAAAGCTATAAAATATATATGCAAATATATCCATAAAAGTTCTGCTCAAGCTACATTTTCCTTACAACATTGTAACGATGAGGCAGAAAAGTATCTCAACGGTCGCTATATTAGCCCTTCCGAAGCAATTTGGAGAATTTTTGAGTTCCCTATACATGAACGATTCCCGGCTGTGGTTTATCTGGCAGTCCACCTGGAAAACGGACAAAGAATTTATTTTAATAATGATAACCTTCGTGATAGAGTCAATAGTCCTCCTGCAACGACTTTAACGGCATTTTTCGAATTGTGCAGAAACGATAATTTTGCGAGAACTTGATTATACCCTGATGCCCCCCAATACTACATCTGGAACAAAAAAAAACAATTTACTGACGAAGTGTACAAAGAAGGTTTAATAATTATTGAAGACAAAATTCACGTGATATGCGACAAATCTCTTACTGATTTTGGACTACCAGCAGCAAAGCGGAACAATTTGAATATTATAGATCCCGTTGAACAAGCCTTGCGAAGACCATTTGATTCAGATAAACTCAATGATTACATTGGAATGGAAGATTATGTGGAACAGTGGTTAGTTCCGTAACTCGGTCTTTACCAACTCTTTTTTTTTAAAGTAGGTTTATAAAACAGGCAGTATGCACGATGAAATTTAACGCTGGTGAAACCGCGGGGCACAACTAGTTTTAATTATAATTTCCTTTACAAATTTTTATAACATTTCTTATAGTTTCCTTTACGTTTTCCCTTAGTTTCCTTTATTTTATGTAATTTCTATATCATTTCTATGAGAATAGCATTTTTTACAAGTTTTATTACTCTCCTCATGGTTTCTTTTCCCATTTTATTTCTTTTACATTCTTTACTGCATTTCACTTTCCTTTATATTTTTTTTATACATTTCTTGTAACATTTCATTTTATTTAAGGTTTCCTTTCCACTACATTTTGCTTAGATTTTCCTTCTTTATTTATATCTTTGCTTAATCCTAGTGGTTGCAGTTTAATGTCTTACCCAGGACGGTGTTAAAATTCATTTTTTACTTAATTCTACCTTACTGTTCGTAGTTTTTGCTGTTCTTTAACCACTTACTTATGTCGACGACTCTATCCCGCTTGGTGTTCATCGTGTATTTAGTGGATGTCCGGTGTTTCACGTGGTTATCCCCTTCTAGTGGTGGGCATTTGGCTGAGGATGAGATTTTTGTCTGCCTGTGCTGATCTGCATGAGAGTGTCTGGGGGTTGATTTGTTATTTTTTTTCTATTGCTTTCCTTGTGCATTTCCTTTATCATTTTCGAGATTTGCTCGTCTCTCTTGAAGAATTTTTCCCTTTCCTTGGGATGACCTTTTCGGTCCTCTTCAGGTTCATCCAGTTTAAGGTTATGATATAACTTGTCAGCCGATTGTGAGATGTCCTCCCACATACTCTTAGTCATTCGCAAGTCGCTTATTTCCTCCGCATAGCATGCAAAGACGTCTTCCCACGGGTCGTGTCTGGTTTTTTGCTTTGTGGACCTCTGGCGGCTATGTTGGGGTTACGGACTTCCACGTTTACATCTGTGGAGTTTGATTTAGCTCTCCTCATTATCCTGATACCGGGTAGGTGGTCGACAGTGGTTATCTTGACCGAGTTCCAGCTACCACCAATGGTAACAACAACCTCCAGATCTTCAATGGGGTTCCCGGGTTGTGTTCCTTTCGTGTTGGTCGCTTTGGTTATGTGTTAAGTTGGCATCTTATGGGTCTGGTAAAGTAAATTGGTCACTATACATACAAAAAAATTTTTATTATATATATTTATATATTTTTATTTTTTTTTTTGCGTTTTTAGTACTAATTGAGCGTGTGCGGTTTCTATGGTTCGGTTTGAGTAGGAGCCGGGGGTCTCGGTCGGTGACAGGAGTATGCTAACTGTTTATGATCTGTTCCTTCCTCAGGATTGTGATCGGACTTGAGACGAACGGGACTCGAGCCTCTCGTTATGGGCTTGGGCGTAGTGGCCGTCTGATTTGCTTTTTGCATATCCATACTATTATGGTGATGACCATTAGTATCACCATGCCTCCCGATAAGCTAGTCGTGGTGTGTCACTGGATTCTGTTACGACGGATTTGTTCGATCTCCTTGATGTGGGTATCTAGGGCCTCTATCGTTGCGCTGTACTCTTTGTAGTGATCATTTAGTGCGGTTGGGTGTAATGCTTCCATTCTTTCTTCTTGGTTTACTTTAGCCTTTGGGGGTAGTTTATATTTGGCGAAATCGGGTTTTGGTGGTAGTGCGTTTCCTGGTTGATGTATGTGTAGGGGGTGCCACTCATTTACTTTGTAAGGTTGTGTATACTCGGCTAGATGGTATACACATTTCCTTTTTAGCTCAACTATACCTAGACCGGTTAGTTGATATGTTATTTCGTTACTTTCACATTGACTTATTAGTGGGGTTGGTCATTGTACCCAATAAAACCAAGCGTTGTCCTGATGCACGGGCCGGAAGTTGGTCCGCTGCTTTGAATAATGCTGACATACAATCGGTACGTGTAGGTTTTGTTAGCACCGGATCTCCATGTTGACAGATGCTGTAGGTGTCGTTAACCCTTATGCACTGTGTCTGACAGTTCATCTCGGTTAAGCCAAAATTCAACTGGGATCGGCTGGTGTTCAGGAAATAACTAAACCCTATGTCGTGAACGTAGTATGTGTTGTGGCCCGTCTCCATTGGGGTGGCATAGACTCTATTCAGGGTGTATTGCTGGGCTTCTAATAGAGGTATTCTTATTTTTATGATTGTTCCCCCTTGACTTCCTTCATAATCTACCTTTGCTATTCTCTGGAGGGTGATAGGGTTGATGTTAGCCTTTCCTCCATAATGTTTTTCCGACACGTTGGTGTAAAGTTCCAAAATCTGGTTCGTGGGTATTAATAGTGGGCTCAACTCTCTTCGGTTTAGCGCTTCTACTGCTATGAATAGGTCTGTTAACTCTAAATAGATCTGTTGTAGCTCGGACGACATGTAAAGAATGAGCTCGTTAATGTCCATCCTCACATGTAGTCTACGGAGTTGGTCCGAAGGGTTGGATATCTCTCCTATCTTTTGGTTAAGGTTTTCCACCTTTTGTATCAACTTATTATGTCGTTCAGCCATTTTGATGTTGGTTTTATCCTTTGCCTTCAACGTGGTTCCCATTATTATCACCTGCCTCTTTGCCAGGTCCAGGTTGGTTTTTGTGTCTTCCTCCAGCTCACTCAACTTTTGATGGATGTTTTCTGAGTCCTCACTATCCATTGTCCCGAACACGGTTTTCATAATTTTTCCTCCCAAGTTTAATAATCCCCTCTTTGTCCGGCTATGGGTTGCTGCTGCAAAGTTCGGTTTACCTATTAGCTCCAGTCTTTGTGCCAGCTGTTTTTTGATCACCTAATGCTGGCAATTGTCTTCCCCTGTTAAATTGTTCGATTCAGAGCATATCCTGTCTATCGCTGCTTCGCATTCCTTTATGTAGTTCAGGTGTTCCTCCCATTTGGGTTGTGGTATATGCGTGATGATCGTCCAAAGATCGTGGTAGGTGTGTACTCTTCCTAAGGGCTCAAATACTACCCCTTGATACTTCAATGTGTGTATGTCTACTGACCATGTCGAGCATTACTATTACTGTCGTTAGTATCATTCTGGAAAGACAGCGACGAATGTTTAGTTTAACAGTTGTTGTGTACGCGACGTTTCCGGTTCTTTATCATAATGTTGCTGTTCACCGGACCATTTATGGCCACGACTTTGAATGGTTCTAGCCAATGTTGGATCAACTTGTTTTTTCGGGCCGCATTTCTGAGAAGTACCTGATCGCCGACGTGGATCTTTACGGGATTTGTTTTCCGGTCTTTGTACTCCTTCGACTGGATTTTGCTTTTCTCTAGATTGCTCCGAGCCATCTGGTAGGCTTTTTGGAGTTTATTCCCTAACTGGAGGTAGTAGTTCTCGTGATCGTACACCGGTTGGGTTTCGTTTTTTAAATTATTGGGCAGCGGGGTGGAGAACCCGCACAAGCAGTCCATCGGGGTTAGTTTTGTAGTCGTGTGCACACTGTTGTTTCTGACAAACATTGCGGCTCGCAGGTGCACGTCTCAATAGGTCAGGTTGTCATCGACAAAATGTCGCAGGTAATCGACCAACGGTCTATGGGATCTCTCCAACGCTCCATTAGATTGGGGGTGCTACGGCGTTGTATCTATTTTGCGTATCTTAAAGAGCTTACACACTTCCTTGAACATCTCCAAGATGAAGTTTGCCCCTTGATGGGTGACCAATTTTTTGGGTATATGGTACCTGCTTATAATTTCGTCTACGAACGGCTGTGCCACCGTTTTAGCCTCCATATTTGATAGGGGTACCACATCCATAAACCGCGTTAGATCATCTTCGAAACTTAAGATGTACTTGCTTCCCCGTGCAGTTTCAGGTAATGGTCCTACCAGGTCCATATAGACCTTGTCGAATGGTAATGTAGCGGTGTCGGTTGTTACCATGGGATCTTTATGTTCCCTACTCAGTTTGTTCAATTGATACTTCCTGCATTTCTTTATATAGTTTCGGATATCTTTCCGCATTCCCTTCCAATAGAATTCGCGTCTCAACCGTTGATGTGTTTTGAAAGTCCCTTGATGTCCACCGAGGGGAGCATCGTGACAATCTGTTAATATTGTTTGGATATCCTGAGGGTCTGTTAATACACTGACTTTAGTTGTGGGAGTGAGTTCCTCTTCCGTAGTCATTTCTTGGGGTTCCGTATTTCCTGGGGCCTTGTTAGATGTGGTCTCGTTTTCCTGTGTCTCTGTCCGTTCGTTACTATTAGTCTCCAGTTCTTTTGCTTGCCGGCGGGTTATGGCTAAAACCTCGTAAGTGATCCTACTCAGTGCGTCGGCGTTATTATTCTTTTTCCCCTCCTTATACTGGATGTAAAACGTATAATCGGATAGTTTATGCCACAATCTTAATATTCGGCTGGTGGGGTCCTTGATTCGTATAGCCCCCTTTAGTGGCTTGTGATCAGTGTAGACTGTGAACGGGCGTCCGTATAGGTAACTCCTGTAATTTTTGACGGCCCATACTATGCCTAATAGTTCTCTTTCGATTGTCGAGTAGTTCCTTTCTGCGTAGTTTAACGTCCGGCTAGCGTAGGCGATCGGTTTCTCCTCATTTTCGGCGCCTTGTGCTAGTACTGCTCCTAGGGTTTCTCCACTGGCATCCGTATATAACTTAAACTGTTCGTTGAAGTTGTGGTAACGTAGGACTGGGGGTGTTGTTAATCTCTCCTTTAAGGTTTTAAATGCTGTCACACACTTCTCATCCCAATTAAACTTCGCGTCCTTCCTTAGTAATTTATTAATAGGGGCCGCTATCTTTGAGAATCCCTCTATGAATTTTCAATAATAATTTGCTAGTCCTAGAAACGACTGCATTTGTCTAATGGTTTTTGATGTTGCGTAATCATGGACAGATTTTACTAGGCTTGGATCCGGTGCTACCCCATCGGTACCACATTGGTGTCCTAGGTAAATTATCTCTCGTTTGAGGATGTTGGGTTTAGCTTAATTGGGCTTAGCTTCTCTGGGTTTAGCTTGGATTTTTCCTGATGGTCCTCTAGGTTCTTGCCGTACGTGACGATGTCATCCAGGTAAACGAAACATTTTTGTCCTTGCAATCCGGTCAATACGTGATTCATCAATCTTTGAAAGTTGGCTAGTGCGCCTTTTAGTCCGAAAGGCATTCTCTTAAATGCGTATTGACCATATGGAGTGCTGAACGCGGTTTTTTCGCGGTCTTCCGCTTTCATCGCTATCTGATGGTAGCCGCTCGCGAGGTCGAGTACCGAGAAATAACGGGAATTCCCCAACTGGTCCAGTATGTAGTAAATTTTATATGCGGGAATAAGTCCAAGGGGTGCTGGGCTCGCAGGACTTCAAGTAAACGTAATTTATTTGTCGAAGAGGGAAGGAAGAGAGATGGGAGCCCAAACTCTCTCCTTCATAGGATCCGGAAAGTGATTATGTAGAACGCCCTTAAGGATGTAGAAAGGGGGACGAGCTGATCGGGGCAGCTCAGGGGCTGTGAAGGCCTTAAGGTTCGCAAAAGAGACCAAGAAAAGTCCCTCTGATCGGGCTACGAGCAGCGGACGTGTTCTTGCAGGCCATTGCTAGCTAGTTCGGCGTTATTGGGGTGGGATCTTGCTCGAAGCCGATCTCTACAGAAAAAATTTAACACGTCCTGAAGTTCGTGGTGACGTGCAGTCAAAAGGCTTCCCCCCACAGTTCATAAGGAGGAGGTGACTCGGAAAAAAAGACGGGAATTGAGGGACCTCCACGAACTTCTAACCCCGACGATTCAAAAAAAAAACAAGAAGGGACAGGCATCTCGCGACGGTAAAACAACAACCAGAAAAAGGGGGGAAGGGATGAAGTTTACTACGGGAATAGAGATTGGCCGACAAGGAAATTTGGGTTTTCGGGAAACTTCGAGGGGAAAGGATCAGGGGTAATAGAAAAACGATAAAAAAGGAAAGGAAGGACGGGTACGCGCAAGGAACCGACGCGGATGTTGAGGCGTTATCACCCTCTCCTCAGCGAGTCCAGATGATATGGACTCCATGCCCTCCCAACCAATGGAAAGTAACGTCCCGTGTGATATGTACTTTCCCCTATGACTTCAAGGCGAGCGCCTAGAGGCCGGGATGGACGTGAAGGAGGAGGAGACCCACCATGGGTTAGTTATTAATTACTTTGGGGCATCTTAATGGATTTACTTCAAAAAAAAATCTTCAAGTGTCACCCGAGACACGACAAATACAGACCCGCGATTAAATACTTGGAGGTGACTACCTTTAAAGGTGTTTGTCCCCCTTGGTTTTTTTATTTATATTTTTTCTTTCGACGCTACGGTTTACTTTATCTCGGTTCAAATCAAACTTACGGCGTTGATCATGTTAGCTTATAAAAATTTACATAAGCTGCTAATAGAAAGACAACATTTCTTATCTATGTAAAGGCGATATATGTAATATTTGTCATACATTCTCCAAAATTGTCAATGATAAATAAAGTATCATTGAGGTTTGTTGCAATAATCAGTGTGTTGTTTAAAGTTTAAAGTTCTTTTAAATAAATTTACGATTTTTTTCGTCTCTTGTTTTTGAGGAATTAACTCATTTTCGTTTCTTTTTTTTTTCTTTTTTTTTTCTTTACGTTTAAAGGTAATACCTAAAAGTACGAGAGTTCAACTAAAACGTAGGGATGAAATTAAATAAAAAAATTATCTTTAATTAATTTATTGATTTACAAAAAAAAATAATAATACTAATAAAAATAAAAGTAAAAAAAATGTAAAAAAAAATAAAACTTGATATTATTCATTTAATTTTAATTATTATTCTGATCACGGTGTTTTACCGAATATTATCATGTAATTATTTAACCAAAATGAAAAAAGGAAGGTTTTCATCATCATAAATGTTCTTCTACCTTTAAGAAAGGAAAAGATACACTAAGTGCGAATATATTTTAGCTAAGTTAGTATTAGACAAATATACCACAAAATTGCATAACCATATAAGAATCAAATAATTGGTTCTCTTAAAACTTTGAACTTACTAGTTTTTTCTCTTCATAAATAACAGTAGGAATAGTTACTTATTAATTATTTATAATATCGATATAACTGATTGTTTTCCATCATTTTATGTGAACACCTCGCCATTTATACAATTTTTTTTTCGTGCACTTAGTTTACCTTCTATCATTATTTAACCTTGAATTTATTTAATGTAAAGCTTATAAGCTATATAACATGCGAGCCATTAATAATATTACAACGAACTCTATCTAATTGTTGACACCAACAAATAGGAAAAAAAAATACGTTATTTAAATTTATTTTGTTGTTGTTAATATTATTAATCCCTCTTTGACTCAATACAAAATAAATACATGTTATTCATTCATACATTTGCTGTAATTGTATGTTTTGTGTTAATTTTTGAATGTTCAAGTAAACGTATGAAAAAAGGTTTAAAATTTATTTTTCTGTTGTTTGTTTTAAATTTATATTTCTTATCTCATTCTTTTTATTTATGAATATTTTAATTTTTTTTTTCACCTAAGACTAAGTTGGAAACGAAAAGGCAAACCTTGCTTTAAATTTACTTTTCCATTTCTTTATTATTGGATAATTACATAACCTCCATTAATTCATAAATCACGGGTCTCATTAAATATCCGTGTACATTTGATTTCATTTACAAACTACTAAAATTAAAAATTATAAAAAAAAAAGGAAAATAGATTTTAAGGAAATTACAGACACACACTTTCGTTGAGTTTCGATTCTCGAATATATTATAATCAATTACTTAATTATTTTATGTAGCCAAGTTGGATTTAATGTCGATTTTATTAAAAGTCACATCCTCTCAAATATCAGCAAATATTTCCTTTTTTTGTTATTTTTTTTTTTTAACCAGTTTTGCTGTATTTGTAATAATTGATAGCTTTCGAGGTTTTCATTAATTTATATTTTCAATTTAATTTATAAAACCTGACCGTCACTTAACATACTTATTAAAACTTTTTTCATACTATTTTCTTTAACATTCTTTTAACTCAAATATTTTTCGAATCTATATCCAATTACTTTACACAATTTCAAAAAAAAAAACTTACAAAATGAATCCGTGGGATGACCGCCACATGGTTTTCCGCTCTTCTTTTCTAAGGCATCCGCCTGTGTTCCCAAAAACTACGCGACACTTTATTTTTCCCCGACTTCAGACTTTTTCCGTCTGATCACCTCGACGACTCAACCACAAGAGAGCGAGATTCATTTCGTTTTCCTCGAGGATCACCCGAAGTCCCGTTATCCTTGGGATTCTGGCTCCGCCTCTCTAGCGTGAAGATCGCTGCGATGCGGGTGGACGGTAGTTCAGTGGCTCAATGCGATGGCACAGGGTGACAATTTGTTTTTGAGCAACAATGTTGCTCAAATCATTTCAAGTATATCCTCTATTCTGGGCAGTGGGTACGCATCTCGTTCCGTTACTTCATTTAGCTTCCTGTAGTTGACCACTATCCGCCAACGTTTCTCTCCATCAGGTCCCGGTTTCTTCGGGACTACTAAAATGGAGCATTCCATTCACTCCAACTGGGTTCCACTATGTCTTCGCTTGGCAACCTTTCAATTTCTTTCCTGATTATACCTTTTTGGGTCTCCGGAAGGAGATACATCCTCATTTTTGTGGTTACTTGGTTTTCTTTGACTCGCACTTCATGTTGGACTGTTGTCGTATGACCTAATCTTTCTCCCGGTAAATGGAATACATCCTGGAACTCGTTTATTATCGCTCGTATTGACTTTTTTTCTTCCCCATTCAAATGCTGCTCTACGTTTATCATTTTCCAAATTTCTGATATCCTATGTTTGCTGTTTTCTTCGTCCGTTTCATTTTCCCTGTTCTTCTGTATGCTGTAACTACGTTTCATGCAATTCTCCTTTTTGCTCCATAGTTCTCTTGCGTTTCCTTCACTCCTTTCTAATCGTATTTTCATGTCTTCGAAATTTACTTCGTCGGTATTCACATTCATAACGCTTATCCTAATTTTTCCGTTTGATGATGTGACCAAGGCGTTGCATATGTATACCCCGGACGATATTTCCTCGCCCATTGCGATATATTCGCCATTCAATGTTGTTGGTACCTCCAAGAGTTTTACCGTCCTCGCTGGTATTTTGGTATTTCTTGCATCCTCCACGGTAACGTACTCTTGTTCGTCGTATTGTGGTGAAGCCGATCTGTTATCCTCGTGTTCTACCTTTTTCCGCTGTTCGTCCAACACTGAAACTGTGGAGTGTTTATCGTCATATTCGCGAGCTTCACGTCCACATTTCGTTTCACCCCCTCCGGGTCCTGCAGAATTCGATCCTGTACCAAAGAGTTTCGCAAGGTCCTGCACTATCTCGAGGTCGTCTGCTGAGTGTAACGCGACGTCCTGGCGCTTCTCGTGTTTTTCCAAGTCTGTATTTAAGGTATCACCCACCGTGGTTTGCGGATCACGTTTATGTAGGTGTCCTACTTGGTTGCTCAGTTCACGATTGTTCGCTTTCGGGTCTGTTGCTATCACGTCGACGAATCGAATTGTACTCTTCGGCGAGTCAAGTCCGTCCTCGAATGGAATAACGAATGCTTGTCCACTCGGTGGCGGGAACACCAACCTTTTATTGGGGCCCTCGATGTTACAGTATTTTGAAAGAAAATCATTTCCTATCAACCCAGCTACCTTTGTTGGAGTTATGGGTTCTACTACCAGGAATTCACATGGATATGGCGTCGGTAAATTGTGTTCAAGGTGATTACATCCTCTTTATTTATTTTTTCCCGTTTATCTCCACGTATTTCTGCCTCTGTTATTAGACTTACCTCGGAGCCTGTATCGATTATAAATTTCGTTTCTTTATTGTTTGTTAGATCCACCGACAAAGTTACTATGGGTAAATTCGGTGGTTGGTCGCACCTTTGCTTCTTCTCTTCTACTGACGACTCGCGGTGCGCTCGGTTGTCCCGCTTTAGTTTTCCGAGGTTTCGTTTCTCACCCGCTCTTCTCGTTGCAAGCGTTCCCATCGTTCCTTTAAGTAGTACCTGTTCCCAGAGTGTCCTTCGTCCATGCAAAAATTTCATTGGTCTTTTACGAGTGTCGCTGTGGTATGATTCACCTGTCGTCGTGGTGGCCCATTTCTATTTCCTTCACCCTGGTTGTCGTGTGGCCTGTTTGTATGGCAATTTTGGCTCGTGTGTCCGTATGCCCTGCATGTTGGGCAAAAAGGCGTCATTTGTTTTGTCCGGCATTCCGCCATTATATGTCCTATTTTGTTGCAAAAATGTCATCCTATTTGGTGACGTTCTGGTCTTCCTTGTGCTTTGTTTTTTTTTCCGTTCCCATAGTTCTGGTTACCATTCCTATAGTTGCTATAGGAGTTTTGTTGGTTACCTCTTCGTGGTATTTGATATTGTTGATCCCTATTTCTGTTGTAGGTGATATTGTTATCCCTTTTTGCTGGCCGTATGTGCCTTTCGTATTGTTGAGGGTATGGTTGTGTTACGGGATTCTGCCCCATGTACAAGTTATTTCCAGACGTTTGACTGCTTTGTGGTACTTGGCTCGCGAGTTGATATGGTGGCTGTCGCATGCATTGCTATTTAGTGTAATGAAGGAGGTCCCTTAGAGTAAACTGGTGCTCAACGTGGAGAATATATTTTCCAATGTGTCACTTACTCCTGCTTGCACTACCTTTACTGCTCGCCCTCTCAGGCGTGTTGGCAACAACTGAGTAAACAACACCTTGTTCTATACTTACGTAAGAGTCTCGTAGCCCAGTCTAGCGCAGTTGATAAACTCATTTAGTTCGCTTTGTTTTCGCGGGCTATACTCTCCGATCAGCATCGGTACATTATTGTACAAGATGTTGTTGGCTAGTTCCACGTTAGCCATATTTTTATCTTTTTCTTCCGTGGTTCCCCTACTAGTTGTTGCTTGTACCTCGTGTTGTTCTGTTGGTCGTGGTCTGTTCTGGACACAGCTGTAGCTTCCTGGGTCGGAATATGTCCTGAGGTAGTATCTCCCGCGCCTGAGGGCTACTATCTCGGGTCTTACAAGGGCTTTGTTTTTAATTTCTCCTTGATCCTCTGTTTGCTTGCGCCGGTTTCCTGCTTCTTCGGCTTGTACTTGCTATAATCAGGGCTTAAGGGGTCTGCCCCCGGTTCTGGCTCCGGTGTTTATGGTGACTCTGGTTCGGCGTGAGACACTTTCTCGTCTTGGCCTTCTTGGCTCCCCTGGTTAGGGACTAGTTCTTGGTCGTGGTGCAATTCTTCCTCGTCGTGATTTACTTGGTCCCCCTGGTTATCGGCTAGCTCCTGTTCGTTGCTAATAGCGGGTAGATTTGGATCTGGGTTGTTAAGGTAGAACGCGTCAAGTCTTCTCATAAACCTACTTACAGATTCACTTAGTGGTAATTTGGGTGTGGAGTGTGCCATACAAATTTATCTCTTTTTTTTTTTATTTATTATTATTTTTTCTTTGTTGTTTAATACTCTTTTATCAATATTGTTTTTCCTCTTTTTTTTTATTATTATTTTTTTTTTGTTTTTTCTCTTTTCAGTTGGCTACATCGACCACTTACATACACATAAGGTTCTATCTATCTATACTCTAATACAACACATTTGTACCTTAATTTACGTTACATAATATACATACAGCTTACATGCATTTCTTTATAGAATGTGTTTTACAATTTCAGTTTGACAATTTAGTTTGAACTACGTTATACTATTTATACAATACAATTTTTTGCGTTTTTGTTCAACATAAAGTTCTTAGGTTAATATCATTATTCTTGACTATTCTCCAGGTTCCTCTTGCGTACCCTCAACAATTGTTTTTTATATTTCCCGATCTTTGTGCAATTGCTTATCAAAGATTTTAGTTTCTTTTCCTACAAACATACTATTTCTGAAATCTTCCGAACTGTCTGTCTATTTGACGTCCATTTATTATTATTTTTTTTTTGTCTCAAACCACAGACAATCCAGATGTCTCATTACCATATAACGAGTTGGCACCCGATTTTGAAAGCTCTTTTCAGGAGCTTTTGCCAAATCGTTGTTGGGAATGTGAAACTTTGAAGAGCTTGCTCTCTTCAAAGTTTCATTTGTTTTTAGGGTGAAAACCGGTTTGGAATTTATTTCATAGATCGCAATGTTCTATGAAATAAATTCAAAACCGGTTATATATTTACGTAGCTACACACAACATCAAAAGGATTGTTGGCAGTGTGTTGGTACATAAATTCTGGTAGCGAATTTTTCAAAAATTCGAATTGAATTTTGTTTCCCAACAACAACAACAATCTTTTGACCTTTTGTTCATTCAACCCGTAGCAGGTGAATTTTTAAGGATTATGTAAAATGGTAAGTTTATTTACGAATTACAGATTAGAGAACATTATGGTTTCCGGGAACCATAAATTAATCAATTTTTTTCCGATTTTTAGGGGCCTTTTCCGAAATATATATAATTTTCAGCGTTTTTTTGCCCGTAGCGTCTAAACCAAGCTTCCTAGAGGATTCATATGTATGACAGACCCCTTTATTTTTCTATTTGCTAAGTTTTCCTCTTACACAATTTTTCTGTAAATTGAGTTTTTAAAGGTGTGGAGACCAAAGTTGGGAAACATAATAAAATTCAGAATTTGTTCGTAGCGGCTAAACTAACGATCCTAGGGAGTTCATACTTATAACCGACCCCCATTATTTCTACTTTTTCCAACTTTTTTTCATTTATCACATTTCTCTTAATCGATTTTCTTAAGGTGTGCATACAAAAGTTGGGAAATATGCCAAATTTCAGATTTTTAATTTATAACAATTATTTGCTCCTGGCGGCCAAACTAAGTGTCCTAGAGGGATCATATCTATGACCGACCCCCATTACTTTTCTTTTTCTATCTTTTCTTTTCAAACAAATTTTCTCTAAATTGAGTTTTTGAAGGTGTGCAGACAAAAATTGGGATATATGATAAAATTCAAACTTTGAATTTTTAGCAGTTTTTTGCTATTAGCGGATAAACTAAGCGTCCCGGAGTGTTCATGTATATGACCAACCCCCATTATTTAGTGATTTCCTAACATTTTTCCATATACCACCTTTCTCTATTGTGAAAAGTATTTATACAAAAGTTAGTAAATATAACAAAATTCAGATTTTCGATAATTTTCTTATAAATTAATAAAATTTCGTACTAATGATGAATTATTTGAATGAGTTATTCAAAATTGTCTTATGACTTCAAGATATATACTCGTTATCATCATAAATAAAAAGTTGTAAATAGTATAAAAAACAAAAAATCCTATGATAACAAAAAGTTATTATTAATTGGCAAATGTTAATTAATGAAATAGGGATCAAGTCATTTCAAAGTTTAGCTTTTTTCATAAAAATCTATGAATAACAGATTTGTTTCCCATATGCACAATTTCCTAAATTTTTATATTGCAAATTGATCATTTTCAATCAGGTGTTACGGAAAAATGAACAATAATGACATTACAAAATCATATATCTACTAATGCAACAATATATGTTATACATGTATTATTATTTCCAGTAGTATCTAAGTCTCTGCAATAACTAAATATTTTTCGAAAATATATAAATAACAGCGAATAGTTATCATTTTTTCATTAACTGCTTTTTAACTAGATGTTATTAATAAGGAATTAAGAAATATGCTCCATTTTCTATTTTTCTACTTTGTTTTTACTCGAATTTTTGATTATCAATATAATTAATAGAGCTACTATTTGTTAACGTATAAGAAAAGTGGGCAATTTCCGGAAAAGCGGGCAATATATGCAAAAATAGTTATTTTTAAAGTTAGATAGATTTGCATATGGTTCTATCAAATCGATAAATACAACCATGATAAACATATTTTAAGTTTATCAAATGAAATTTCAACTTACAATCGCAAATTACAAATAAATGAATAAATATTTTTGAAAAACATTTAAAAATCAAACAATATATAATGCCCATTAAATGCTATCTATCTCAATAATAAGAAATTTGAAAATGTGAACAATTTTCCATTTCCCTCAATCATTGTAACCATTTTCAGACAAATATTACAAAATTATGAATAATAATAATAATATGAAAGCATGATAAATGCAAGTTCATTCAAATAATTAATCAAAAAGTAAATACCATTAATAACTATCAAAAGTTAATTCACAGATTTCAAAAATTTCCCGTTTTCCGGAAATATTCGAAAAATAGTGATTTTTCAATTTTTTTTAAATTAAATTTGCATATTTTATTCCCACAATTAATCAAATTTACAAACACATACAAAAATTTCCATTTTCAACACAAAAAATGGAAATTTTTGAATGTATTTATGTGTACGTGAGTAAATTGTTCTCACGAATATACACACTCAAACAATTTTTGTGTGTGTGAGGGAAACGAAAATTTCAGAAAATGAAAATTGTGTCCCATCGCCGAAATTTTAGTTTCCCCCTCCCCACTTTCCCCTTATTTCTACGACCCCCTCCCCATTTTAAATTCAAACTAGTTGACATCAACTAGCAGACAAATTTCGCTCTCAGAGCGCATAAAATATGCACTCACCAAAAGCTCTTTGTCTGCTAGTTGGTGTCTGCTAGTTTGGAATTTTGGGTGCCGACTCGTTGTATGGGAACGAGACATCTGGATTTGTCTGTGCTCAAACGAAGACTCTTAAATGCGGCTGCGCCAGTTGTTATGCACGTGTTTAGCACTTTTTCTTTTGTAGCGCTAAACCATGCAAATGGTTAATTGTTGAGGGTACAGTTCGAGTCAACAATGTGTGTTTGCAACAAGACGGAAGGTTTGTCTATACCAAAACGAGTTGCGAGAGTATATAGATATATTTTGAAATACTATTATTATTTATTGCAAATACAAATGTAGATATATTTTGAAATCATAATCTCATTACAGCTATTCATTACTCTAATCCTATTTTGTTCATTCTCCCGGTTCCTGGGTTAGTCGTTCTGCCGGAGGTTCTGTCGGGAAGCCAGCTGTTTCTTCTCCTGCCGGTACTTCTTCCTTTTCTTTTGGAGGCGTTGGATCTCTTTACTCAACCGTAGCCTCTCACTCTGCCCCACGGCGATCAGGTGGATTCTCCTAACTCTTTCGATGGCTCTGCGGTAATTCGCCTCCACTCCGGTCCCGTACTTCGGTGCATGGGCTTCCTCTCTCGGAGGTGTTCTCGCTCGGTGCCTACCCTGTTGTCTGGCCCGGTACTCTTCTAGGCTGATTCTTAAACTTGGGGACCCAACTTGGCGTCTTCTAGTGCTTTAGCTAGGGATGACGCACAGCTCATCTATTACGAGCCGCGTTTTTAGAAATGGCTTAAAACCCAAACCGATAGGTTACGAGAACCATGTTCGGATGGGTTTCCTTGGCGTCCGATAGGTTACTAGAACCGTGTTCGGCTAATGCCTCGGAGACTCATTTCTTTACCTACTTCAGGGATTAGTTGGCTCCTATCAGGCTCCGGATCTTAGTTCGGGTCCTCTCAGGCTTGGCTTCTCGTGAGGTTGGTTTGGTCGGCAGGGTCCTACTCTCGGATTTGGCTTCTCGTAAGGTCGGGCTGGTCGGCAGGGTCTTCCTCTCGGATTTGGCTTCTCGTAAGGTCGGGCTGGTCGGCAGGGTCTTCCTCTCGGATTTGGCTTCTCGTAAAGTCGGGCTGGTCGGCAGGGTCTTTCTCTCGGATTTGGCTTCTCGGTTGATTGGCTTGGTCGGCGGGGTCCTCCTCGCGACGTCTCAGTTGTGCGCTCCAGTTCTCGACTGACTCTTTAGTGGATTCTTGGCTCCATTTATAGGGCCAATATCGCTGATTGAGCGATTTCCTCCATCGAATGGGTCCCACCGATGGATATTGCTGAGGTGTCATTTCCCATGTCTTCATCGATCGATGCACCTTGAATACAATCGTGCCCGGATGCACGTGTCATACCGATGCACCTTAATTTCTCTAATGGAAATACCCCCCATACAAATTATTTGTATCTTTTCCCGGTCATTCACCAGCCATCACCATTTTACTGAATGTATGACCTCCGTGTGTTCACCTTTTGTTTTCAATGGATTTCAGGTTGTTTTTGTTTCCCGGTGTCGGGTTTCCCCCGTAGCTGCAGCGACAACCCGCTGCTAATTGTTGCGGTTTTGCTGCGTCAGCACTTTTGTGGACCGAGCGACGGAAGGTGTCGGGTGCTGTATTTCTCGGCGGTTGTTATCGCCGTGACTTCGCTGTGTCATCGCTGTAGGCGTGAATGTCACTCGTTCGAGTGCATTCATTGTTGACGGTGTCAGATTTCATTATGACTTGCCCAAGGTCAGGGTTGTTTACAACCGGTGACCGTTTGTTTATGCTGTGACGTCACAGGGGATTCCGTTTTTGCATGTGGCGTTGTTCTTGGTGGTTTTGCGGGGATTCCGGGGGTTTTTTCGCTGTGGCATCCATCCCTGGTAACGTAGTGCCCTAGTGACGTTATGTACTTGCCTTTTCCGAACCTTTTAAAGCGGTTTGTAGGCCCTCTTTGGCCTCCCTGGCGATATCTTCCTGTGGCCTAATCCTTGTCCAACGTTGGGAGGATTTTGGGTCATCACAAGGGGTTCGACTTAAGTTAGAATTTGGCTTATATAGAGATTAAGTAGTTAATTAGCGTACGAAAAGAAATTAGAATAAGTTTTTAGGAATGATCAAGAATTTGGCTTATATAGAGATTTTGCAATTAAGTGTGTATGTAAAGAACTTAGAACAAGGTATTGATAATGTTCAATTAAATAACAACTTACAAAAACACAGTAGGACTTTGATTCATCAAATTGGTTGTAAACCTTCGACATTTACAGAAAGAAAGTCAAACTGGAGACTGTAAGAGTACAAATTCAAATTGAATTCAATAACAAAAATAAAACCAGAACAAGTTGCTGGTTAGATGGAGGGTTGCAGTCGTATTCTTCCGCGGTGACTGGTCGTGTTGGGAGATGAAGAGGGGCCTGTATTGATTGTTGTTGTGTGTTTCTTAGATCTTGAGGGTTTGCAGAGGTTTTCCTAGCGTTATATTGCAAAGTTGGTGATTTTAATAGCTAATTATCCATATTGTTGTTTCTGTTCATTTTTGTTGGTTGCTTTTCCTTTTTTTTTTTGAAATTCGGTGTCTTCGCTTCTTATGACTCCGAAAGAGCTCTTTTCTTATTGTTTGAAGCTTGATTTTCAGCTTGTTGGTTTCGATTCTTGAGGATTACAATTTTATCATATTTTATTAAGGCCCGGTTGCCCTTTTTTCTTTCTTTGTTGACTTCTTTTTAAATTTCCTTGCGTTTGCTGAGTACTTCCGGCGGAAAATCTTCCTTAATATAGTGCCTTGATTTTTCGAGGTTCTTCTTGTTTTTTAGTATTTTTATTTTTTGACCCATTGTTGTGAATGTTATAACAATGGGCCTCACTTTTTCGGACTTTTTTCCAAGCTTTCTTACGTTATCAATACTGCTGCTATCACTTTTATTGATTTGTACGCTGTTCAATATGTTCAATATGTCTATGACTTTTTTCTCTAGATCCCAGTAGCTCCTTTCGTTTTCGGCGACTCCGAATAAAAATAGATTGTTTTGCGTTAAAGTTTTTTCTAGCTTATTTATTTTTGGTGTCTATGTTTCCAGCTTCTTTTCTATAATCTCATTTTTGCTTTCCAAGCTTTTAAATTTCTCGTTAATGTTGTTGTTTATGGTGCTTTTAATATCTTCTTTCATATCCCGCATATCGATTTTCTGTTGCCTCATTTCTCCTTGCATCGCTCTTAGCATGTTTTTTATCTCGTCCATTTTTATTTAATTAGTCTACAGTATAAGCAGAAAATTATAGTACCTTGCGCTCTCTTACGGCGACTAAAGAAACTTGTTCGATATTGAGCAAGTCGCGCAGTTTTTCTACTCGCCAACAGATGTCACTAGTGCAGTAAAGTAAGACAATTGTTTGCGATCTTTTCAGAATTTAACCTCAAAAAATATTGTTGTGATATGCACTTATTTTTTGTTTTACATTATTTTTCGAGCTCGACACTTTTTCAATTTGCCCCGGTGATAATGGCACTAATACACGTTTTCCTTGTTGTACGATAACTGTTGTATATTAACTTCGTTAAAATACGTTTTTATTTGAGCAATAGCACCTAATCCCGTTTCAAATGTCTCTAGTGCAGCTGTTTATTTCCAAATGTGAGTCGAATGTCAAAATCATTTATGTTCATTATTAAAGGTCTCACGGCAAATCACAAAAATTAGCCTTTCACCCGCTGTAATGCAGCACAATTTGTTTGATTAACGACCACTCCACTCGTCATAATCCTCAATTCTCAACAAAAATTCCTCGATCCTCCAACACACGTCTATCTCGGTTGACGAACAAACTCCCAATCTATGCTTACACTTATGTAGCGCCAATAACAAGGGGTTGCCAGTCTAAGAAAATGCAAACACCCCAAAATGGATAATAATTATTGCTAGCGAAATTAGACGAAAAATTAAACCAACAAACACTGCTCATAACAACCGCTGTAACAAAAAACGTATTGGAAGCCTTGAACGAAAAAATTTCAACTATAGTGGAAGAGTAAAACAACCTTAAAAAGACAGTAAACTATTTAGAACATAAACATAGTACCGTAAAAAAGGAAAAACGCAGAAACAACCTCATCTTTTCTGGAACACAAGAACTTAACAAAACTGAAGCCGAAAACGTCAACTACATTAAGGAATTGATAGTGGATACAGGCGTACACCTGGATAGTCAGGAGATTACCAGCGTACAAAGAATTGGCCGTTGGACGGGAAAGAAAAACCGGCCTGTTGTGGTATCTTTCTCTTCCACATGGAAAAAGCACCTAATTATGAAAAATAAAAATAGCTACCTGCAGGGCATTTATATCAAGGAAGAGGCCCCCAAGGAAGTTCTTGAAAAAAGGCGACGACTACAAATGCAAGTCGTTGAGGAGAGAGAAAAGGGGAACATTGCTTTTTTAAAATATGATAAGCTTGTTGTAAAAACATCCTTGGAGACGAGCTGTGATTAAATGAAGAGAGAGGAGTCCGGATCACCTAACATATCACAGCAGAAGAAAACGATTACGCGGAATAAATCTGCACTTACTGCGGCTACAAAAGCAAATACAAAAACAGTAGTGGAATTTGATATACTAAACTGCATTGAGCGTACCAGATTAACCTTACTATCTGGACCTTCAAAAAACCAGATAAAATTTACACCCGGAACTGAAACAACAACAACAACAACGTCGCTTTAACTAAAACAACCGAAACAAATTGCATCCCAAGCAGGCTAGTCACGGCGGGGTTAAGCGATTATAACCCTTCAGAAATCCACAAAAACAAAAATATATAGACAAAGTTACCACATAATGCTTTACATATCTGCACGAACAATGTCAAAACGCTAAGCACCAAGGAAAAACTCTTAGAACTGAAAGAAACGATTAAAAACTTAAACTACGATATCATAGGGCTAGCTGAATTTCGACGTTTAGGAAAAAAATTACAGAAGATAATGAGCACATCTTGTGCTATTAGGGTCAAATTCCAGACCAATATGGAGTTCCAACTGAAAGCGCCAGCGAGGAAGAGATCGAAAAATTTTACGACGATGCTTGGCTAGCCCACGATTTAGCAGGAAAAAGTGTGCTAAGCATGAGGGATTTCAACGCTAAAATTGGCGAACTAAAAGTGTCAGTGCTACGGCAGCATCGAAAAAGAAATGAAAAAAACGTCGCAAAACAATAGTCTTGTGATTTATTTATTCTGTCACAGTACTTCTCTGTGTATATAACCAAAGAGATTGGTTCAAGTACATGCTAATAAGAAACACATATTATAATTTTACCCCAAAGTTTTCACGGAAAATCTACTTCGCGGACCTTGACTACGTTTATCAGTTGTTTTTTTTAAATTACTAATCAAAAGTCAACTTAAGTGTACTGTCCCCAAAATTGGCTTTTCAGTTCCAAAAAATTATATTTTCAATTTTATTCGGGGCTTGGAAAAATTTATCAGTTTTTGTCTATTTTCAAATACATATAAAGAAGTTTTATGTACATTTTTGATCTTACAACACAAGAACTTTGAATAAAAGGAGGATTCTGAAAAGCGCATCATCTCTCACTACTACCAAAACCAAGTCCGTATACTAAAATGACAGAATAATCTAGTGTATTAAAATATGTTTCTTTTAAACATTACTATGTACAGTAGAAACCATTCGAATAAATTTCAAAAATATTCCTCGTCGCTGGGAATTCCTCGAACTATCATTAGGTACTGTTTTCTTACGTGAAAATATTACTGATTTTTAATGAATCATACTTAACTGGAGTATTTTGCGTTCCTATTATAGCAACAGACTTTTGACGTGAAAACGTCTTTCTTCTCGTTGAGTATGTACATTGGTAGCCAGACTAACATTTCTGTGTTACAAAACACCGTCATTTTTCAATCGCTAGTAACTACGAGACTAATAACGCGATAACAACGGTTAAGGTCACAGTGGATAGAATATATTTGTACATATTTATAGTGCAGCGCTTGTTTTTCCGCGACGTCATCGGGCTAGTGTAAGCGCCCACGCGTGATTTTTGTTTTTTAACGTTGCGTGTGGATGTTTATGAGTGTAGCGTGAAAACGCGTTAAGCTAGGACGTTGACTCGGCCATCATTGTAAAGGGCACAAAAAAGGCAACCAGACCCTAGAGAGAAAGGATAAAAGTATTTTCCGAAATAGAAGCAAAAATCGGTATGAATTTGAAAATCGAAAAGATATGGAAGATATCTTCTCATATGAGGCGTAAATATGCACCGAATTGCAAAAAACTCAAATTGGAGAAAACCCGCATCAAACCCAATATTAAAAACCAAAAACGATAAGAGCCCAGCAAGTGTGAGAGCTACGACGGCATCGAAGAAGAAATAAGAAACGGCGGTGAAAAATAAACTTGTGATTTATCTATTCTGCAACCGTACTACTCTCCATAACCATTGTAATTAATAGTTTGATAACTAAAGTACATATTAGTACGAAAATTTTGTTATCATCTTGACGTTAAAACGTCTTTTCGCTCGTTAAATACACTGATAGCCAGTCAAACTTTATTGCGGTACAATATACCGTCAGATTTCAATCGCCAATAGCTACAAGGCTAATAATGCTATAACAACTGTTGAGGCCACAATGGACAGAGAATTCCTATACGAGTTTATCCTGCAGCATTCGTTTTGCGCGTCACGTCATCGGGCTAGTTCACTAACGCATGATTATTGTTAATAAGCGTTGCGTAAAATTATTAATCATTGTAGCATGAGAACGTGATCATCTAGGACGTTCGTTCGGGTGTCATTGTAAGGAGTTTGAGGGGAACTAGCAGGGCCAAACGTGAAACAGTAAAAATATTCTCTGATTAGATAGATTTAAATACATACTTATAAGAATTACTTATTATAATTTTATCCCCAAGTTTTCACGGGAAATCTACGGCGCGGACCTTGACTGGGTCTTTCGGTTTTTTTATATCTATTATTTCTTATACGTTTGAATCGGCTCACTAGTTCTTCATTTGATCATGGAATTGAGGGTTGCAGGATAGATCATTTCATCATGGGTTATATCTGTTGAAATATGCATTGCATAAAAGAAATAGATCTGGCTGTACTGTCATTTCATAATGGGTCATTGCTGTTGAAATATGCATTCTCTAAAACAAATACATCTGGCAATAATGTTCTGAGCGCATTAATCCAATGAACGTTCTTATATTGCCATTCATTCTACTAACGTGATTCAAAGACAGTTCAGTTCAACCACAGCATTCAAGTATATTAAAGTTTGATAAACGTTCCAAAAAGCTAACACATAATTTTATTTCAACCGGTAGTGAGCCCAGGAAGCTGTAACTGGATAAATGAAATATTTTGTCAAAGACGCAAGGAAAAGTAGAACCAGCCACGTCCTTTCATTGTGTAAAGTGTGTGCACAAATTTGTTTTCTCGAACAGTGGTCTCGCCGTAGTGTACGGAAAAATAAATTTTATGGATAGAATAGATTGGAATGGTTGAAAACATTTTATAAGGAGATATAAAGCTAGCCATACTGCAACAAAAATAAAGAAATCATCATCGCGTGAACAAAAGTGAATTTCACAACAACGTGAAAAAATAGCGTCAACAATGTGAAATTCATTAGTGAGTCAAAGCCAACCGTTACATTCGATCGTCGTCATCGAATTCCAAGAAGAATAAACAAACAGTTTTCAGTTTAGTTTCTCTTCTTTATTCTTTCATGTCATGTGTCCTTCGTCGCTAAAACTCTCCGAAATGGATTCGTTCGATAAGAAAGATGAAAATAATTTCAGTGGTCACATAATTAATGGTTCAAATTATCGATTATGGAAATTTCAAATAATTGCGAATACAAGGGGATGTAATTTAAACAAAAACATAGCGAGGGTTCACATCTATGAATGGAATCGCGGAATCCAGGAAAGAGAGGGTAAGGTGAGTTGAAGAGAGGAGTAACCAGTCGACCAGAAATCCCATCACTTTCCTGGATTCCTCGATTCCATTCATCGATGTGAACCCTCGCTGAGACGGATGAAAACAATTACGAACGGAGTGATGGTAAAGCCATGTACGCTATTTTTCAATCCTCAGGCACGGAAAGGTTGGAAAGTTTCTACGAAAAAAATTGGGAAATTCGTGTTATAACCTTGTACGTAGACTACTTCTCGCCTAAGATGAAAGATGGTGAAACTGTCGCCAGGTACGTGGCAAATCAGTTAGCAGCTGAAATCGAACAGTAACGTGAAAAATTGTCCGAGAATTATAAGATGGTGTGTATAATCAGTACTTTGACAGTGAAAGCTAACAACTACAAAACGGTTTGGTACAATACAAAAGAAACCCCTACGATTGATACGCTGGCATATCAACAATTGGAAGAAAACAATTCGAATCGTATGGGCAATGAACATGCTACATCGTCGGACGCTGCATTCGCAGCAAACCATAAGCGTAAAAGATTCAAAGGTGAATCCAAGTCAAGTTCAAGTATTGATGAATTGAAAAAGAAAACAAAATTGAATGCATGTGGCCAGGTGGGCCATTGGGCAAGGGAGAAGAAGGGCCCAAAGTAAAATTCTACAAATGGCAGCAAGAGCTGGTGTTCAGTAGTATGTTCAAGCATGTCGGAACAATCGAAGCCGGATTTTTGGTGTGGTGATTCAGGTGCAACAAGTCACATGATTTTACGTCGTGAATGGTTCTCATGGCTAAGGAAACATAGCGGTCCGGTCAAAATGGTTTCGACATTGTGTCGAGATACATGGAATTGGTACAGTTCTCGTTGATGCGAAAAAAAACAATCAGTGGGAGCAGCGTTGAGTTGAAAATGTACTATGACTGTGTGCTAATCGACGGCACTTTCATACAGATGACCTTTTGATTGGTTTTTGTCTCCGAAATGGTTGGAAAGGTTTTTGTCTCCGAAAATGCCAACTTTATATTGGCACTTTATTGTTCCGTTCAGGGATAGTTTCAAAACAAAACGGAAAAGTCACATGAATGCAGGAAAATACGTAAGTATTTTAATATATTCTTGAAGTAATATAAGTTAATGGTTTTTTTTCAGTTTAAGTAACAAGCGAAGGTATCAAATGTCAAAAAAGTTCGAACTTTAATTCAAAATGTCGTTCGAGAGGTTATGCCGTCGATTAGCACACAGTCTATATGTTACAGGTCTTTGTGAAAATTTGTTTTCAACGACAGTCATGACGTGTAAGGGTTTTAAGGTATCACTCATAAAGGGTGGCTGTAAAATTTTTGATCAACGAGTTGAAATTGTTGCGGTTGGTAAGTGTGACGAGATAAAATGAATAAGAATGGAGTTTCGAGTGCATGCTGTTATCGAGCATTGGCATCGTCGATTGAATATCGCTGTTTCACTCGAGCATTGGCATCGTCGATTGGGTCATATCAATGTTGATTTAATTAAGAAAATGTGCAAAGATGGTTTGATTACAGGCATCAACCTGTTAGAAGTTAGACAGTAGAAAGTTCTTCTGCAAATCGTATGGAAAGATTACAAAATCCACACATAAAGAATCGATTAAGCGATCATCGCTTATTGGAGAATACATGCGTGTCGACTTTTGTGGTCCAGTAGAAGAAAATGGAATTGATGGTGTTCCTTACTTCTTGTTGATTAAAGATGAAGCATCAACTTTTCGTTTTACATATCTGATAAAGACAAAAAATGAAGCTAATGGGTGTTTGAATTCATTCGCAGGATGGTTTTCAAGTTAAACATTTCCGTTCTGACATTGGAACTGAATTTGCAAACGGGCAGCTCAAGAATTTCTTAAGTACTGAGGGCATTCAAATTGAATTTATTTGGAACGATATAGGAAAGTGCAAGAATAATGCTTATTGCCAGTGGTTTACCAAAGCCTTTGTGATCAGAGGCAGTTCATACAGCAAACATACAACAAAAAGCAGATGTCCGGGTAGTGCACCGTATGAAAAATTTTTTGGTCGAAGGCCAGATTTAGATCACATCAAAATTTTTGCAACAGAATGTTAAGTACAGATTCCAAAACAGTTGGGTCGAAACATCAGGGACTCAAAAGCAAAGAAGGTGTTTTTAGTCAGATTCGAGACCACAATTGAAAATTTCCGATTATACGATCCATACAACAGTAGAACATTTCTCAGTTGCAATGTTCGTTTCAATCAACCAAAGCCGAAGAAGTTTGCGGTTCGGAGTGGCATTGACAAAGTGAAATTGACATTGCTGAACAGGTTAATACATGTGAAGTTTTTCATGATGCTGATGATGAATCAGTTGGGTAAATTTCAGAACGGGTCGAGCCCCCAACTTCTTGCCTGTGATTGGGGAAAATCATCTTCTTCTTTCGCTTAGCTTAATAACATGGCCTTGCCTTTCGCATGAACAAGCATTTGTAGGAAACATTCTTTTACTTGTGACTTCTGATTGAGCTGAGCATGAAACCATAGCGAAATTTCGTATAATTGTCTTTGAACTCGACGAAGAATCTCTTCTTGGTAAAAGACTCGTGAAAAGCTCCGACTACATCAGCTGATATCAATTCACCAGGTTCAGTAGCTTGCTGTATAGTACCAAAAGGCAAACGGTGTGCCTTGCTATAGATGCACGGCTCACAAAGATCTCTGTTTAAGGTGACGTTGATACCTAGTTCTTTAGCATGTAAGGCTCTGACGTGTCGTTTGTCTTGATGCCCAAATCATTCATGGTAGAGTTGCAACAAATAATTGTCTGCTAATGCAAGGTTCATATTTGCATCTCGCTCAGCAGCAATGGGTTTACGCTGACTTAGAAACTCTTTAAAATCTATAAAATAATCAAAACTATTTGTTACAGGTTTTGTTGCTCCATTATCGATCTACCAGATTGGTGAATTATCCTCTTGTGCAAAATGGTTTGAATTCACAAAAGTGCAAAGAGTTATTGCAACATCAAGTGCATTACTTTGAGCAACAAATTTATTTGAAACAGTCTTATTTTTGGGTGGTCGTCCTTCTGCTATCCATTTGCGACAATCTTTGACCCAATGACACTTTCTGCCACATTAATTACAAAGAGATCCTCGTTTGTTTGGTTTATTGCTATGTGTCTGTGTTTCTATAGCTGCATTTGCTTTTAAAGCCTCTTGAGTAGACTTTTCACTATCGACAGACTTTTTCATGTTTCTTTCGAATAAACATAACTAGCTGTTAACTCATCAAAACATTTCTCCGCGTCATTTGTTAGAATCATCCAATTAGACCTGAATGTGTCGAATGCTGCTGGTAAGATGAATAATGTTTTGCAAACTAAAAGTAAATCTGGTAACATATTTTCCTTTTTAGCTAGAACACCATTATTCAATTCCGTTCACAAACTTCTCAGCTTCGCAATGTGCGTCGAAACTTCATCTGCATGCGACCAAGAAAACGCGAAGAACTCGTTACATAACCTAAAAAGTTGATATTTCGGTGATGCCTCAAACTGATCTTTTAATGCTTCCCTAGCATGATATGCAGTCTCTTTGTCCATTATTTTTTCATATACGGCATCAGTGACCGAACTCGTTATCATCGATTTCGCGTATCTGTTGGCTTTTCAATATAAGTCACTATTCTCTTTGTACAGTACCTTTCCTTCTGCTGTTGCCGAAGCACTAGGTTTCTCAGGTTTCTCCAATGTCTTGTCGATAACATCCAGAGCGCCTTCATGATAATCAAGAAAATCACGTAACTTTCGCTTCCACATTGGCCAATCTACTGCACCTCTCAACGGTTTGATGTGTCTTTTGAAATCCATTGTCGGCTATTTCAAAAAATGACTAAAGAAAACTTAGTAACTTTACTTATTAACTATTTTATAATTAAATTTAAGCAGCTCGAATTGATCCACGTGCAGACCCATAACCTTTTGTGAGTAGAAGCTATTTATTTAGTATGAAATGAAGTATGTTACAAACGATTTAAAATGTACTGCCATCTATGGTATTGAAATTTAAATTAACAGTATGAACTACAAACCTTAATACGTTGAACAAAACACGTTAGAGGAGGCAATTAAATCAACAGACGTGCAACAGTGGAGGTGTGCAATGCACGACGAAAGGAATTCATTGGTTAAGAACCACGTATGGAATCTAGTGAACCGAAGATCAGAAAGTTATGAACCGAAGGTTTAAAATCAAAGAAAACACTGATGGTTCAATTGAAAGATATAAAGTGCGTTTGATGATTCGTGGATTTACACAAAATTATGGTGTCGATTATGAAGAAACTTTCAGTCCGGTCGTCAAATTCACATCAATCCGTGCAATTTTGCCACTGGCATCCATGAAAACGATGCAATTGAAGCAGTTCGATATTAAAATTGCATTTTTGTATGGTAAATCAAGAGAAGATGTATACATGAAGCAACCAATTGAATATGATGATGGCCGTGAATGCGTGTGCAATCTGATCAAGAGTTTATACGGTCTGAAACAATCATCAAGATATTGGAATGAGAAGTTTACATCATTTCTTCGTATGTTCGACTTTGAACAGAGTGATTCACACTCGTGTGTTTTTGTTCGTCCAAACAATGAAACAACAACAATCATCGCAATCTGTGTCGATGATGGAATGATGATGAGAAAAACGTAAGTCAAATTGAGCCAATAATTTCACATTTGCAGGAGAACTTCAAGGTAAAAAGTGTTTTTTGGGTTTCGAAATTGATCAACGGCAGATGGTTCAATTCGTATTCGTCCACAGGCATATGCCAATAATATATAGAATCGTTTTGATATGATGGAAAGCAAAGTTGCGTCAACACCAATGGACAACAATCAAAATCTTGTGATTTTGCTAATGATGCAACATATCCACATCGTGAAGCAGTTGGTAGTTAGATGCATCTGGCAATTGGGACACAAAAAAATATAAGTTATCCAATTGGTCTTGTAAGTCGATATTTGGAGCAACCAAGCTCAGCGCATGTTAATGCAGTGAAACGTATATATAAATACGTTAAGGGCACAATCGGAATGGGTATAACATATGGAAGTGATTGTGTATACTTAGTTGGCTACACTGATGCCAATTATGCGGGAGAGTCTGAAACAAAATGATCAGCAAGAAGCCTTAGGTCCGTTTGTTTTGAGTTCAGAACTGCTCTGAAATACTAAGTTGTACTTTTAGTACTAAGTTCCGCGTTTGTTTTCAAGTTTGGTGTAGTACCAAACTGTTCCATTTTATCATGAGGAAGTATGAGAGTTTGACGATTTTGATCTCATTTATACCGCGTTTACACCGACCGAAATCTAGTAGATTAAGCGACTTGAGAAGATTTAGACGAAATCATGCTGAAACCTCCAAGATTTACCATACATTTTCGAAATCTTCTCGGGAGAAGATTTATTCGAAATCTGCACTAAATCACCTCAGTGGCCCCATCTAGTGCTGATCATTTGTGCCATTTTACGTCCTTTAGCACAATTTAGTACTCTTTCGACGTATGTAAGTGAGTTCAATTGGTTGTTGAGCGCGTTGTTTAATTTCATTATGTGGCGCGTTTTTTAATTTTGAAAATTTATTTTAGTTTTAATAAAAAAAAATTAAAAAAAGCCAAGGGAAGGCAAAGACTATTGTCCAAGATAGTTTTGTAATAGATTTGAAGCAAAACAGAACCACAAAACACTACAATTTCACATGATAAATGTCGAAGTGTCAAACTAAATCTCCTTACTGGCGGTGTAAACGGGCGAGAAGATTTATCACATCATCTCACGAAATCTACTAGATTTTGGTCGGTGTAAACGCGGTATTACCCTAGCGCGTTAGTTACAACGGAACAGAGTGGAACGCAAGAAGTGTCAAATTGTACATTTAGTACAAAGTTCCACACTGTTCTGAACTCAAAACAAACGCAGCTTATGTGTTTCACATTGGTTCTGATGTCATAAGTTGGGTCAGACAATAATCGGTATCACCATCCTCAACAGAACCTGAATATATGGCTGCGTGTCAAGGAATCAAAGAATTAGTCAGGCTAAAGTGTCTTTTAACTGGATTGTTATTGGAATCAAGTTTGCCGTCAACATTTTAAATGGATAATCAGAACGCCATATTTCTGATCAAGAATCCAGTTTTTCATAAAAGAACCAAGCACATTGATATACAATATCAATTTATCAGAGAAAAGTTGCAGGATGGTCAATTCAAATTGAAGTATGTAAACACTTATGAACAGATTGGAGACATACTCACAAAATCACTTTTTTTTATTTTTATTTTATTTAATTGTCAACGTGTAAAACCCTTCAGTATACAACATATCATATATATATTTACGCAAATCTGCTCCTGACTGACTGACTGACTGACAGTGCGTAACGCTCAGTGTTTAACACACCCTTTAGCGCACAATCATTAAATTAAATTATGTATCAGTACATAGGGAATATGGTCATGAAGATAGAGTTCTGGGTTCGACGCTCAGTTGAGAATTTTTTTTTTTAATTCAATACATTTTTTTTTTTATAAAAATAAACGGAAATATGTATTTATATTATTACTATTTTTCTTTAGTTATCACAGAATATATATATTTTTGATGTAATTTGTGATCATTACGTGTTTGTAATGGATTGTTTTATTTGATTTTGTATGAATGTTCAAATTTTACAAAGGTAACTAAATTACTAATAGCAGGTACGGCTTTTTTGTAAAATCTGAATACCATAATATATGACATACATACGCAGAATAGTTTTTCTTTTAGTTTTTGTTTTTTTTATTTTTGTTTATTGAAGAATCCTAATATCTGAATACGCTACATTTATTGGTTAATGTTTATGATCATTTTTGATGATGGCCACTTTTGCTCCAAGAGAATAGTAGTTTTAGTATGAAATAAATGTTATGAATTTAGGTTTTCAACAATATATATGAAGAAACGGTTGTTTATAAGGAAATAGACACAAAAATATAGTAATATCTTTCCGGTTTCCACTCATTTTACAAAATTATCAGTAATAACCAACATCAGGAGTAACGGACAAAATTGGCATAACGAATGGCTTTTGAATTTAATTGGAATTTCTGATATAGGTATAATTGAAATACCTCAACAAATGATGGAGCAAATTGATGAAATCTTTGGAATTTGTGGAAACATCAATTATTATCAGTTATGTGAACTTGCTGGAAGAGTTATAGGCGCATCAACTAATATTCAAGCTCTTGAAATGGATAATCAAATCAGTGACTTGATATCTGGCGATAAAAATATTTAATATATTCGTGACCCGATAGTTACAGGACATTCGAATGACGAATATAACTATCCAATAGAATTCGGAATTCATAAGTTAATTCTTAAGAAAAATATCTGTTGCTGCGAAACCTCAACCAAAAGAAGATGTATGTACCGGAACAAGATTGATAGTTGAAGAATTGGCTAAGATAAGACTGTTCTTACACAAAGAACCATTCTGGCTCCATCAGATACGATATTACCATTTGTTTTGAAGCGACGTCAGTTTGGAGATATTCCACGATATCACAATTAACAAATCACAGGGCCAGACTTTCAACTACATGTATTGGAATTGATTTCCAGATTCCTGTTATTTCACTTGGTCAGCTATACGTAGCATTGTTCAGATCGAGAAATGAACGTGACAATGAATATTATGAAATTTTACTTTAGCTCTCCGTCATTCATGACGGGGAATTAACTAGTAGTTTTATATTTAAATACAGTTAATAAATAAATAATATGATAAAATAAATTACATTTTAATTTATAACAACCTTTTAAAAGTCGATAAATTTTCTAATTGCGGTAGATTACTATCAGAACATATAATTTTGTTCCATTTTCGCTTTAGACGAGAAACTTTTGAGTAGTGTACATAATTGCGTACTGAATTTTGTTCAGATAATTCTCTAGGTAATCTAATAGGATATGGATTATTTCTTATTTTGAATATATCTTTTATTTCATTACAATTAATTAAGTTAAATTTCACTTTCTTAACAATGGGGTGTGTCTGTGTCATGGACACGGCCGTGTGTTGTACGTGAATACGTTTATGCAACGACTTATATTTTCAAAATTATATATTTTTATTTATGTATTCAGGATAAAAGCAAACAAACAAATAATTATTGTGTTACAGTATAACTTTGTTAATTATAGGTCTGTGTATAACTTCCATACAATGTACTTCTTTAATACAATCGATAGATTTTGACAACAGCTGACGATTAAATCTTAAACGAACATCGTAGCTTCTCCGGATCAAAAGTTATACTAACTGCAAATCTCGATACGTCGCAAAATAACCTCAAAATGGCGGCGCTTCCCGCTCCACCGCGCGCGATGCGTCATTATTCTCACTTATTGTAATGAATTCTTTGATCCTTAAGCTATCCAGTGGTATAATTTAATTTTGAATGTAGAGGATAGCTTCGAAACCACAACACCATACTCTATACCCCGATTTTGATACCATTAGGTTTTTTTGGATCGCCTCCGTATGGTAGCAAATTTAAAGACATATTAATGTCAGAAAAGCAGATCATGGTATATATGTATCGATTTTAGTGATTTTAGGTTAACAGAATTAGCCAGATTAGAGTAATCATGATCATAAATTTGCATTGGTTGACAAAGTTTTTGAGCAATATATTTAAAAAATTCATGCTCACAAGATTCAACTTTTTCACATAAATTTCATAGGTTTTTGCCCACATTTGTGAGCAATAAATTACTGGAAACCATACTAGAGTTTTTTATAAAAAACCGAAAGGCACAGTCAAGGTCCGCGCCGTAGATTTTCCGTAGATTTTAAACAGTCTAAGATCGAAAACTTTGTTAATTATTTTCACTTTATAAAATGAGGCCTGGTTGGAAGTGTAGGGAATCCACCCTCAATCAATTAATAAAACACTCTAAAAAATTATAAACAAAGTAAAACCTTGTACGCCCAATTTATATGGTAGTAGGCAAGGGCGTAGCCAGGATTCTGTTAAGGGGGGGGGCAGGCTTCGAAGAAACAAGAATATATATTAGTGACTGAGTTTATTTTACAAAAATAGTAGTCGACTAAGTTCTTCACAAAACCGATTCAATACCTCAGATTCAATGGCATTCTTATTTACATGTACCACGGTTCGGTGTACACTGAGCATACAAAGGCCGTTCAAACGGTTTTCAGTCATCGTAGACTTCAGCCACGTTTTAACACGACGCAGTGTAGAAAAGGACCTCTCTATTTTACTTGTAGTGCAAGGTTGTGCCAAGGAAATAAGCATTGCTTTTTTTGTTGCGGGAAAGAAAATATTCGCCTCCCTTAACACTTCAGTAAAATCTCGTTTTCCGAGATCTTCTGTGGTCATAACCTTGTTCAGCTTGTCCTGCAACTTTAGTGCAACTTAGTTCGGCTTCCTGATTAAAATTAAGTAAATCGTAGTATTCGCTGAAACGTTGTGCTTTTTGTTTGAAATCAACTAACGACATATTCAACATTGTCCTGGGATGTAGCGACATTAATCCGAATGCAGAAAGGTTTTGATCACCAAAACTATGTTCCAGTGCCGATATTTGGAAATCTAAATAAGGAATGACAATCGATCGCTTCCAAAAATTCCTTTATAGGTCGGAAGTATTTGAAGGCTCACTCCGTACGATCGGCGACAAGGACACATCCCCGATCTATGCCATAAACCATCGGTATCGCGACAAATAACCCTTGAATCAGTGTGTCTTTGATGTCACCGAACACAATAAATTCACTGTAGCACAATACAATGTACAACTTCACAAAGTACGATTTTATGAAATTGGCCTGTCGATTTAATCAAGTTTTTTTTTTGTTTATTAAAGTAGGTATTACGGTTCATTAGCATTCCTGAAAATAAGATGCATCTTCTAGGGGGGGGCAGCTGCCCCACCCTGCCCGTACCTCGCTACGCCCCTGGTAGTAGGCTTTACTAATTAACATTGATAAAAATTATTAATTTCAATTTAGTTCTAAGTGACATTCAAATATGAATAGATGTTTGTAATATATATATATATATATATATAAAATAATAAATAATTGTTTAAATTTAATTAAAAATATTGTGCTGAATTCATTTAAATATATGTTTGGGAATAAGACCCAACATAATTGGTGACCCCGACTGGAGAAACACATAATCTATTGTAAAAGCAAAAGAAATAAGTGCAACAAAACCATTCTTGATCATTGTCTAGTGAATGCAATTTCTCCGCAGTTTTCTGGACGGACGCATAAACTGTTCCGTCGACTGTTCTGAGATGTTCGAAACTGTGCAGCCCCTTGACGTGGAGGAGAAGAAGTCGTAAGAAATATCTCTCACGGTCTTGGGGGTTGACTGCGTCCACTCGCCCTTGTTCCAAGTGTAGAACTCTGTAATTTGCGTAGAGAAGTTTTGCCGGGCAGCTTCCTCACTTTGGCAGAGATTGAAAAAACCAGTAAGCTTTTTCTCCCTCGCAAGGTCTTCATCCGCAAGGAAGAAAGTGGTTTGTTCGTCGGGAAGGTGCACAGGTAGACGCTGCACAGAATGAGAGCGATCAAAAAGTTTCCTTTCGTGGAGCCGCCACATCGCCTCTGGAGGACTCACATACCGACAATCTAAGAAAAGATTAACTTCATCTATGGTTTCAAATTGTTGACCTTCAGCATTGATTCTCAATTGTACAGAAGTACAGTCATGACTCTTGTATATGTATTTGTAAAGATATTTTACTGATCTGACCGAAGAACACACATCGACGTCAATATGAGCATTGTACTTAAGTGATAGGTATGGATTGTAAGGAACAATCCAGCGGTTATCGACGATATGAGGTCCCACAGTAATCCGAACACCGTTATTTCTCCTGCGATACATGGGGTAACCATTAACGTTCATATAGGTAACATAGGTAAATTCCTTCGGAAATCCCTTACTGCACTGTCTGTCTTTCATGCAAATACTATTTCTGTGAAAACCTTCGCAGGGTCCATGAACATTGCTTTACAATGTTATATAAGCGTGGATTTTCTTCTTGGTTGGGGATTTCTGCACACACAATGAAATCGACACATTCTTTGTCACGTAATTTATCGGAATCTCTCAGAATGAAAAGAATATGGGCATCGAAACCTCGCTTTTGGAACTCAATAACATAAACGTTTGCAATGACAACGCCGAAGACATGTTCCTTGAACAAATCATCCCGTAGACCCCTCAGCTTTAAATGAAACACTCGTGTCACCAAATCAGGTCTGTTCTGAACGCTTTGGTACGGCTCAAGCTCAGACGTGTTTTCAGGCCACCTTGGGTTAGATGTAAAAGTGAGAAATATATCTGGTTTGCCAAAGCGAGTGACTATGGCCTGTGTCAGTTGGTGCATGACCTTCCTGAGGCTGTAGGCTGCCCGCTTGATGATAGAACTGCCCATGTATCTTGAAACAAAATGGCCCCCTACCTGGTATAGCGACATCTTTAACTAGAACAGAAGCAAAGGAAAGCGCATTATTGAAGTTCCGAACATGGTCGAGGTAGTTTTGAGTTCTGGCATCATTCGCTGCTATCACGTTTTTCAGTTCATCACAGACTACTACTTCTGGTAATTTTATTTTACCTTTGTGGCAACAAATCGAAGAAGAGCCTTCGAGTAATTGCCCTCGAAATAACTTGGCATGACAATACCTGCATATTTGGTTCATGGGGCCAACAGTGTGTGTTTGAACCTCATTGTTTGTTCGAAGGAGATAAGCACAGTAGTATTAGTTAGGCAGGCATTCTTGAGCACGTTTCCTATTAATATCATGTCTTAACCTGTCCATGTTGTCACTTTGCTGTGATTGTGGATTGTGGCTGTTGTCTGGAATGGATGGAGGTTATTGCTGTTGTGTTGGTGGCTGTGGTGCATCCGTTGATGTTGATGGTTGTGCTGCAGGTGTTGATATTGACGGCTGTGCTGCAACTGTGGATGTTTGAGCTGCAGCCGACGAGCCGAATAGGCCGCATTTCGACAAAAGAAATTCAAGAAAACAATGTTGAAATGAAGAAACGTGAGTATGTGAGCATTAGTTTGTACGCCGTCAACCTCACGAAAATTCACCGGTTAACCTCACAAAAATTCATAGAATGAAAACAGAAAGACAAAGGAAGTGTGGGTGTGTGTGTTAGAGAGAGAGAATGGTCCGTCATAGACTGAGTACGTGTCGAGTCCAATACTTTGTTTGTGTTAACACGAAATAATATATCTAGAACAGGATACAAATTGCAAATTAGAATAATCATACTTATAAAAGACTATGAATTGGTACCGTAGTAAATAAATGGCCTGATATATTTATCCCAAAGACGTGCATTACACCATGGAACAGGTGCATGAAGCAGATGCGTGACATCAAGATGGCGAATCGACTTGTACACTAAGAGAAATATAAAGGGTCTTTTCTTTAAAATCATTTTTCGGGAAAAATAGGGGTATTACTTAATTTTAATATAGATTCACAGAGTCACCGATAAATTCTGTACATTTTGATACCTTATATGTGTAGTTTGGTTGCGTATGAGTCGAGAGAAAGGGACCTATACAACAGAAATAATATGTATGATGATTCGCCAAAATATAGAAAAGAAATTAAAGATATCGTTTCATATCGAAGAAGATATGAAAAACGGCGCAAAATAATAAATCTCTGATGTATCTTTTCTGTAACCGGACTGCTCTATATAATAGATTGATAATAAAAGTACATTTTAGTTCGAAACACTTGTTATAATTTTTTTCGCGTGAAAACGTTTTTTCGCTCGCTAAGTACACTGATAGCCAGTCAAACTTTCTTGCTGTAAAAAATACCGTCAGATTCCAAACGCTGATAACTCCGACGCTAAGATTGCGATAACAACGGTGAAGGACACAATGTATACAGCATGCCTGTACTTGTTTATCGTGCAGCGTCTATTTTGCCCGCCACGTCATCAGGCTTATTTGAGCGCCTACGCGTGATTGTTATTAATAAGCTTTGTGTAAAATTCTAAATTAGTCTAGCGTGAGAACAATAAAACAAATAAAAAACAGAAAATTGGTTCCGTTCGGGATAGTCGGTTGAAGTGACACTCCGGGTGGGTTAACTTCGTTTCCTGTTTTGCCTCTCCCCGCACTATACTTGAACTGTACACACTTTACTGCTGCACGGGCTGGTTCTCGCGCGAAAGAGCCGCTGGAAAGGAAGTTTCACTCCAAAAAATAATAACTTACATAGAATACTTTCGATTCACAATTTAAAGTAAAATCATTCGTGGACTATTGTGACGTCAAAACGTCTCTCCTCTCGTGAAAAATGTACAATAAATTGATAGCCAGTCAAACATTGTTGTGTTACAAAATACCGGCATATTTCAATCGTTCATAATTACGAGACTAATAATGCGTTAACAACGATTAAGGTCACAATGGATAGAGCATATTTGTAGGTATTCATTGTGTGGCTTTTGTTTTGCGCGTGACGTCACCGTCATTGGTGTGAAATTGTTTTAAGATAATTATGAGTTTAGCATGAGAGCGCGTTTAGCTTGGACGTTGATTTGCTTATCATTATAAAAGGGTTGAAAAGAACTACCAGGACCAAAAGTCAAAATATAAAAATATTCGCCAAAATATAAGTAAAATTCGGTATTAATGCGAAAATTTAAAAAAAAGTGAAAGGTATCGTCGCATACATATCGTTAATACGCACAGAATTGTGAAAAACTGAAATCAGAGATAGCTCGCATCAAAACAAATAAGGAAAACCTAAAATGTCCAGTGCCGGGAAAATGTCAGAGCTACGGCCGCATCAAAGAAGAAATGAAAAGACGGCCCAAAAAAATTAACTTGAGGTTTATCTGTTCTGTAATCGTACTTTTCTATATAACCATTGTATTGCAGAGGTACATAAATAAAGTTCATGTTAGTACGAAACACTTGATACAATTTTTTTGACGTGAAAATGTCTTTCCGCTCGCTAGGTACACTGATAGTCAGTTAAACATTTTTCGTTACAAAATACGAGGATAATAATGCGATAAAAATATCATGGAAAACTCCCATTGAGATTAAAACTCTCTTGTAATTCGCTTCTTAATTTCTTTATTCCAACTCTTATGCACTATGTGCAAATTTTCTTAACTCTGCGACATGGCCTAACTACTGCCAAATTTCCATCTCATTGACTACTGCCTTAAATCCGCGCAAAAACATCGATTATATCGTCATAATTAATTTCTTGGACTAGTTGAGCTTCAATAGACAGTAATGCAAGAGCATTAAGTCTATCTTGGGCCATGCTTGCGCGTAAATATGTTTTTACTCTTTTTAGAGTGGAAAAAGATCTTTCTCCTGAACAGTTTGTAGCTGGAATACTCAAAAAAATTCGGAGAGCAATGTCCACATTCGGATAAACATCTCGAAGACTCCGTGAATGCAATACATTGCATATTTTTTGTGCAGAGCGTACATCTTCCGTTTTTGCCAAGGAATCTTTGAGTTGATAATGGAAATGAATACATTCATTGCCTAACGTCTCTTCCAAATCGTCAGGATACTTAGTGACTAGTTTATTAGCAAGATTTTTCAACTCGTTTGTATCTATTTCAGATAAATCATCAAAAAAATTGAAATTTTCGTAAAGTTTTTCATATGCACTTTTACGCCCGGCTAATTGTACACTCAGAGTGTCTAGAATAGGGTAATAAACATTTGTGCGAAAATTTTCTTGTCCAGAAGAAGGTGTTCTTTCATTTACCCGTGAGTCATCTGGCTGAATTTTTCTGGTTTTTTTGCGACGAGTATCATAACGATAATAATCATGAACTCCAGATAGTGCTTTGCCTTTTTCTTCATATTCAAAAAATTGTCTGTCTCTCATGTCTTGAAGAAATAAAGCCAGAGAACTATAGATCTGCACAGCGGATGATAAATCAGCTTGAGATTCTTGAAGCTTCTTACTAGCAGCATTAAACCGATCTAAAATTACATTCCAAACAATGACTAGGATTGCTGTTTCTAAATGTTGTAATTTTCGCTGCAATCCCGTAGCTTCAGATCGCGTAATCGGTTTCTCATCTCTGCTTTCGGCAATAAATTCCAGTGCATCAATTATTGCAGACCACTCTTTTTCTAATGCGTAACTTGCATCATGTCGAGCAGACCAACGAGTTTGAGAAGGACTCTTAACTCTTAAATTTGTACGCTGCACCAAGATCTCCCAACGATGTGTAGATATAGTAAAGAAATTGTATAGTTCTTGTAAAGTAGAAAAGAAGTCGACTGCTTCTGTTACCGATTCAACTGCACATGATCCTACCAAATTTAAAGAATGGGCGGCACAAGGAACATAATTTGCTAAAGGATTAATTGTTTTGATTCGTGTCTGAAGGCCTGAATATATACCTGACATATTGTTCGCATTATCATACGATTGACCACGACAGTTCATTATATCCAAACCATTATTTTCTAGAGATTTTAACAAAGCATCCTCAATATCTTTAGCTTTATGGCCGATATTTGGTAGAAATTCGAGAAACCTTTCAACAATTTCACCGTTATCACGTACATATCTTATAATTATAGTAAGCTGATCGACGTGTGCTATATCAGGCGTAGAATCTACAATTATACCAAAATACTTAGCAGATTGTACATCACTAGAAATTTGTTGTAGTACTTTATTCTGAATCAACAATATAATTTCTTCATAGATTGTTTTAGACAAATACGATGTATTTCCACTACCAGGGTGCGCATATAATTTTAAATGTTCAGATAAAAATGGATCAAATTCAGCAAGAAGCTCTACTGTTCCTAAAAAATTCCCATTATGAGGATCTCCTATTCGTTCTGAATTTCCTCGAAATGGCAGGCCTCTTGTTGCTAGTGATTTAATAATTGCAATTACTCGGTATACATTTTTTTCCAATACATTATTTCCACATCGAGTTGTTTTATTAGACGTTGATCAACACGCCCTTGAACTACTGTTCGAGCTTTAAAATGACTAACGTTAGTTTTATGAAAGTCAGAATTTTCATGACCTTCGACGCGTGTCTTTGAGTTTTTCCAGTCACGAAATCCTTCGCCAGTAAAAGCATTCATTTCACCACTTCTACCAAATAATAAGCATGGAACACAAAATACAGACCCTTTAGTTTCTGAGTAAATCAACCACTCACGGCGTTGAATCTCTCCATTTTTTAAAGTACGTTGAAATAAACTTTTGGAACAATACCTCGTTTTATCACTATAAACATTTCTAGAATTTTTCAAGTCTGGATTATCATTTTGTGGTACACCGTTTATAGTTATGAAATCACGTGTTTCTTCATTCAAATTCCATAAAAAGGGATCAGTATTAAATTTTAAAATATCAGTTGTTGACTGGATTTCTTCAGTATATTGTGATGAAGGAAAATTTGACGGTGCCTCGTTCGTATCTTGTAATAGAGAAGGGTGTGACTGTAGTTTCTCGCTATCTTGTTCTGAAGTCTCTTCTGATTCCAGCTGGAAAAAATCAATTCCAATAATTGCCATTTGTTTAATGTTTATTACGACTAACGTTATATAAAAAAAAAGTTATTAGCAATCATAAGAAGAAACTTACAACCGATGAACATGATGTTTGCTGGTCATTGTTAGAAGACTTAGTTGAGCTTGTCATAAAACTAGATATTTTTGGAATATTTTTAAGTAAATTATCTATTTTCGTAGATTCTTCTACTTTTCTTTTACGATATTCTGCGCTGCTAAATTTTTTTCGATAGCCACTCATGTTCAAGTAAAAATTTTTTATGATGAATATGAATATATGATGCTCATGAAGAGCATTCGTAAAACTAAAATGATTGATGTGACTTTTCTAGAGCCCTATGCTTTTTCTTTTCTTATCAGCTCGTGAGGAATGCGCATGCGCGAGCGTGAGGAGGAGCATTTACCATTTTTCTCTTGAATCAAGTTAACTGTTTTTTAAACCAATTTTTGAACTAATTTAGACCAATTCTTGAAATGGATGGATTTACTTTTTTTCGTTTTTGGCATTTTTCAAAGTTTGGCATTTCAAGAATTTTGACGCCCTTCAAATTATGCCGCCCTAGGCCTGGGCCTCACGGGCCTAAGCGTAAATCCATCACTGCAAACAAGTATTCAGATGTCTTATTGCCATACATCGTGTTGGCACAAAATTTGTCTACTAGCGGACAGAAAGCTTTCGGCGAGTGTCGTTTTGCTTTTACGCTCATTTCGAATGCAAAATGCTCTGAGAGCATAATTGTTTTGGAGTAGGTATCATCTTTGTGAGGGGTCATAGAAGTTAGGGGAAAGGAGGGTTCTTATGAAATTTTCAAATGCGACAGAATTTTACAGTCCTAAAAATGTTCTTTTGATTCACACCAACACACAAATCATTTGATTGTGTGTCATTCATGAATGAAATGTTCACACCTACATTCGCATAAGCCGAAAAATTCTGATTTTCTGTGTAAAAAGCGGAAATTTTTATGTGTGTTAGTAGTTTTAATTATTTGTGATAAAAAAATATGCAAATTTAATTAAAAAAAAATAAAAACACATTTTTTGCATATATTTTCAAAAAACGCGAGACTTTCGCGGTTTCTTTAATATATAGGTATATTATTTTACATTATTACTATTATTTAGCAATTTTGATAGAGGTGAGTTTTCCTCTTTTTTTTCCAAATCCAGGAAAATTTTTAAGTTGCTATTTAAAATAAAAAAATCGCATTAAAATTTTTTATATTTTACCGATATGTATTTGTAAGTTTTTTTTTCTATTATTGTTATTTTGATTAGTGCTTTTTTAATTGTTATTACTTTATTTTATTATATTATTGAAATTTATATGTATATAGTCTTTCATTGAAAGTATTTGCAACGTGTCTTAATAATTAAATAGTTAATAAATTAATGCTGTTTTAGATATTGTCTTCGAAATTCTATTGCGCCTAATATAGGCTTCGCCGGTAATTGGAGTAACTGTTAAGATTATTATTAATTAAACATACTTGTTTGAAAAATTGAAAGTTTTAGAAAGCTTTCAATTTTTAAGCAGTTTTTTGCTGATAGCAACATGAAAAATTGTTGTTTTATCGCAATTCTTCGAAAAAACGGAAGATTGTCGTAATTTTCCTTGTATTTGATGTAAATTTTTTGAGAATTCATGTTAATAATGTATTATTTTGAAAACTTTATAATATTAATAATTAGTGTCTGAATTATTTTCCCTTTAATCGAGGAATTTTTTTTAATATATCTATAGGTAAAATAAAAAAATTGGACATATTGTGTAAAAGCGTAAAAATTAAAACTTAATAAAAACATTACGTCAGAGAGTCACAGCGCCGGTACTGACCGCGGGCTTCAGCTGGTCGTCACTCCTACAGTTATGTCCGTTGTAACTGAAAGAAAAACACCATGAGCATACATCTGTTGTCTCCCAGTGCTGCACAATGAGACCACAAAACTATTACAGCAAACAATGTGAACTCTTCTTCACGCAAAGGTATCGGCAGCCCAGGCGCCAGAGGGTGAAAACCAACCCAAGAGCTCAGAAAACTGTCCAATATGGGTGTAAACCGACCCCTTATTGAACTACAATATCAGAACACAGGTGAGAACCAGCATCGTATTCCGAATTTACCCATAAACAAGACACGAAGCGCATAGGTGAGAACCAACCTCACACGCTTTTGCTAGGATGCAGGTGAGAACCGACCTGTCACCCGATCACTATGACCGGCGATACCTTTCTTCACGATTTAATTAAATTTCACTATCGTCGACTTGAGAAATTAATCGATTATCTTTAACATGGGTCCATTATGCAGCAACGATCACAATTCAAATCTGTGGAAACGTCCTACACCGTCTCACTCACGGCCCATCACTCATAGCATCTCCCATCACACCAAACACGCTGCCCAGCACTCGATTTTATTTTAAGATATTTCACTTTTTACCTTTTCACTTTGACAATTATTTTTCAACTGACTCCCGATACCTCATCAACGCTGCCCGGTTGGAAAAACCGGTCGCGTCTTAAGGTTTCTTATCACCAGAAGACTTAATGGCTCTGCGTAAATCAACTGCGCATTTTCCTTCCCGTGAAGGGACAAAGTGCCTTATCGGCAAACCCACACGCTCACGCGTGTGCTCATTCCACACAACAGGGAACCTAAATAATCTCGCAGAAACGAAACAACACACACACAACGAAAGAGAAGAGGACAAAGAAAAAGACGAACCGTATTTGAAACAATTTTTATTTACATCCTACAATTGGACATTTTTTGGGAAACTTTTATTATTATTTTGTTTGTATTAATTACATTAAGGAATTTTATGTTTTTTCGATGGTTGTATGTTTTGATTTTTTTCATGATGAATTTCATTCCTAATGAAAGCTGGTTGGTTATGTATAAGTTCTGTAATTTACACATAGGCTTAAAGTGGTTCTCCTAGGTCATACAATAATTACTTCAAATACATTTTAGTTTATTGCCTTTCATTATAATTATAATTATTAGTCCAATTTTGATTATGATTGCTGTTATTATTATGACATGAAGATGTTATAAAATAGAATATAATAAAATATATTATTATCGTTGGCATTACTATTATTTTATAATACTTTTGTCATTTACGTGTATATATATAGTAATTTAATGAAAGTGTTTGGAAGATTTCTGAATGATTAAATAAAAAATAAATCAATGATACTTCGGAGTTTGCCGTTAAAATGCAATTGAACCTGATATTGCTTTTGCCGGAAATTTGAGTTATTCTCATGATCATTTTTACTTAGATTACGAGTATATTGTTAATTTTTATTAATCGAGTAGGCATATTAAGAAAACTTTGAGTTTTTAGAATTTTTTGCGATTCGCGGGTAAACGACGCTCTCTAGCGGGTTGAAATATATGAACATCCTACATAATTTTCTAATTTCCTAAATTTTTTTCATACACGATTTTTGTCCATTGTGTGTTTTTAAGGGTCTCCCCATACAAAAGTTTGGTTTTTAATACAGGAAACCTGATATTTAGAAAATCCAAATTTCAGTCGAAAATTGAATTCAGGATCGACAATCTCTCTGCTCCATACATTTAAACCTTCATTTGGTGGTGTATGTTGAATACATATAGCAGGTGCCTAATTTTCTAAAGCGAATTATTTGGTTGCGGGAAATGGAATGAAAACCGGTTTTTTACCTATAAAATGGACTCAAAACCGGTTTTTCCTTTAGAAAGAGCTCGTCATTCATATGGGTTTGAAAGCTCAAGAACTTTCTCTCTCATTTGAGGTCTTAAAAATCCAATGACGAGTTGGCAAAGCTCCTGAAAAGAGCTTTCAAGAACGTGTGCCAACTCGTTGTACGAAGACGAGATATCTGAATATTGTCTGTGGGTTGGTTGCCCACACTCACCATAGATCAGACCCGCACATTAGTCAAGGCTCACTTACCTTTGTCAATTACCTTCGGCACACATCAAACCCTAGACACCAGTCGATCCAGTCGACACTTTAACCTGCGCAGTGATTACAACTCGAAGTTAAAAAAAAATGAAAATTATTTACCCGGTGACCTAATTTCATAAAGTGCGAAAGCACTTTCGGTCACCTACCTTTATGGAATTTGCGGGGGAAAATAAGACCAATGCCGGAAGAGTTTTTGCTGAAAAGGGGCATAATAATAAATATTCTTGGTCACTCACCTTTGTTTTGCTGATGTAGGTACTTACCTTTTATTTTTATTATTACTGTAATAATTACTGTAAATAATTACTGTATTATTTCTAAGTAAAACTTAGTTTACAGTTTTTAATTTTATTTAGATTTAAGTAACCTAGTTTTGTTAAGTTACAATAAAATTTATTATTGTAAGTCAGTGAATTAGTTGAGCTCATAAAGAGAAGACTTCTTTTTAAATAATTAAACAATTAATATTAAATACAACAAGATTATGTATTTGTGATTATTATTTTAAATAAATTAAAATTTAAAAAAAAATTTATTTCAACATACTAATCCATCAGATTTCTGTGACATCCATTGTGAATTAAATGAAATTAAATAAAAATAATGAAAATTAATAACTATTTTTCCATTTCAAGTGGAAATTCATTGAATTTCATTAAGAGAGTGCATTCAAATAACATTTTTGTTCGCAAATACCTTACCTCACTGTACCTGATGTCCAAATAATTACGTACTGCAGTGTACCACTGTACCTGATGTCCAAATAATTACGTACTGCAGTGTATCGCTCACCTGTTTTTTGTTCATTCAACAAATCATCAAATTACATTCATAAACTCACCTGAACTTAGTTCCACGCGTCAGCATTTCCCATTATCAAAGAAACTTACCTGACCTTGCCCTGGATCACCTGCCACCTGAAATGCCATTGCCCTAAGCGAAAAGCGCATGCATCGTGAAAACACCTTTTTGTGAGAATCAAAACGAAGCCTTTTGATGTGAACTCAAATTACTACTCACCTTAATTGATTAAAGTTAGTCACTAAGCAACAAGTGTACAAATTTTAGCAAATCTAAGCATCTTTTATGTATATAAATCCCATAAATTATGATAAATCAGTCAGTCATTAATTTGAACTCGAATCTTTCACTTATCCTCTTCTTCTTGTGTATCGGTCTAAGACCTTTGCACACTTTACTATAAATCTTGGTGTAACTGAGTTATGGTGATACACCGCAACTAGTCGAAAATAGCACAGACAAAGGAGTCTGCGCTTACCTCATTTGTGGCAGTCAACTTACTCAAGCCGCTGTTTGCTCTCGTCGTTCCACTTCGTTAAACTTCAAGAATGTCCTCTTTGGAAGAACTCGCAAAACAACAGAACGAGACAGGAGGAGAAATCGAGAGGCATATAAGGAACTACAAGAAGGATTCTCCGACACGCAAAGACGACGAATACCTCATCAACAAGTCTAAGGCCATAAAGGAACACTGGGAGACGTTCCAATCTGTGGACTACGGTATTCGGGCTAAATATGATCTCGAAACCAGTCATCCATATTTCCAGAAACAATACTTTGCCAACATAGAGGAGCTGTACAAGTGTTTTATCGAGGACGTCAAACTACGCTTAAGCAGTCAAACAAGCACTCAATCCACGGAGAATGCATCAAACAGTCACAAGCCTGAAGATGCCAAGCCATCTAACGCCGGAAGCTCTCCACTTCAGGTCACGCTACGGAGATTGAACGCTGCAATCGTCTCATTAAGGCGCGCCTTGGACTCAGTCCAAAACCTTCCCCCTCAACAAAACGCTGTCGTGTACGACGTAAAGTGCCGTTCCATTGAACGCCTGTGGGCAAATTTGGAGACCCTGCATGATGCCATCTGGGGAATGACAGACCACCCCATTGCTGCTGGATTTGATCAAGAAGCATATCTTTTGCTGTCCGACGAAGTAGAGTCCACAACAATAGACTTACAACAACATTCTACACCATCCACACATCCAGTCACAAGTGATGTTTCGCCCAAGGTTAAGCTGCCAACCATCACATTGCCAAAATTTGAAGGCAATTGTCTTTGCTGGAAGCAGTTCCACGACCTGTTCTTGCAAGTGGTTCACGAACAAAATCTGGGCAATACGCAGAAAATGTGGTACCTCAAGACGAGTTTAACTGGTGAAGCAGAGCGATGTATTAGCCACCTAACAATCTCCGACGCGAACTATCTGTCTGCTTGGAACCTTCTCGAGGACAGATATGACAATGACAGATTGTTGGTAGCAGCCCTCATTAACAAATAATTGAACCAATCTGTCATTCACACCGAATCAGCCACAGCCATCAAGTCACTCCATGACACAACTCGAGAGTGCCTGCTAAGTTTAACGAAAATTGACATCAAAAACTGGGATCCTCTGTTGCTCCACATCCTCATCAAAAAACTAGACGGAGTTTCACACACGCTTTACGAGCAAGGCCTGGAACAACCTAGGAAATTGCAATCTATGGAGCACTTCCTCACGTTCCTGGAAAGGCGATTCCAGTCACTAGAATCCCTTCCTAACAAAAACTCAAGAAACGCCTCTAACGACATTAACTTCGGCAAAGGGCGACTCCCAAGGGCATTAGCTGTCGTATCCTCAAGGACACCGTGCTTCGTGTGTAAAGGAGATCATCCAATCTTTTCCTGCTCCAGTTTCCTCAATCACAGTCCTGACAAGCGCCTTAAACTTATACAACGCGCTGGTCGCTGCGTTAATTGCCTCAAGAAGGGACATCGCTCCAATCAATGTCCCTCTGGTAATTGCCACAAGTGTTCCAAGAAACACAATACATTGCTTCATTTGGAAGACAACAGCCCAAGATCTCAAGCTTCGGGCAACCAGTCACCTTCCGCAGTCGACAACCAACAAATACAAGCACACCCAGATTCAAGCACTAAGGAAGCTGCGTAGCTCAGTTCCAGCACACCCTCAACTGTCGGCGCTTATACTCTGTTAAGTACGGTCCTCATCAAGATCACGGATAGCTGGGCAAACCAAATTCAGGCAGGAGCCTTGTTTGACTCCGGTTCCCAGCTAAACTTCATTTCAGAAAGACTTTTAAAAAGATTGGGCCTCCAAGAAACGCGACATTCAGTTACCATTGGTGGGATCGGTTCGATAGCGCAGAACACACGCTCAAGGGCCAACATCGAAATACATTCCAACATAACTGATTTCAGCACAAGCATAGACTTTCATGTCTTACCAAGGATAATAGCACCGCAACCCTCGCAACATATCGAGAAGACGTCCTGGCCTATTCCTGACAACATAAGGTTGGCCGATCCACAATTTCATCGTCCTGGTCCCATTGACATTTTTATCGGAGCCGAGCTGTTCTATTCAGTTCTCTCTGTTGGCCAAATAAAATTGGGAGAGCAACTTCCTATACTCCAGAACACGGTTTTCGGTTGGACCGTGTCAGGCCGAATCGCCACGCCCAGCTCAGTAACTAACCTCGCACACAGCGGAATATGCAGTGAAGATGAAACTTTGGATTCCCACCTCCAAAAATTCTGGCAGCTTGAGGAAACTGAACATGCCTCAAATAATTACACCGCCGCTGAAAACAAATGTGAGGAATTCTTCATCCAGACTACGAAAAGGGACAACCACGGCCGGTTCGTTGTCCGACTTCCGTTCCGATGCGATCCACATGGATTGGGTGAGTCCAGTGACACGGCACTTCGACGCTTCCATTCCTTGGAAAGGAGACTAGCCAAGGATCAAACCTTAAGGCAGCAGTACAACACGTTCATGACAAATGAGGGAATACATAGAGTTGGGTCATATGAAGGAAGTCTGCTTCACTATGGTAGAAGAGCCCTACTATTTTCTTCCACATCATTGCGTTCTCAGACCTGAAAGCACCAAGACTAAATTACGAGTGATCTTTGATGGATCAGCGAAAACAACCAGCAATCTGTCACTGAATAATGTCTTGGCAGTCGGGCCAGCCATTCAGAGCGACGTCTTCCCAATATTACTACGCTTCCGCCTTCCTCGATACGTCTTCACCGCGGACATCGAAAAAATGTACCGGCAAATCCAAGTTGACCCAGCTGACCAAAAATACCAGTTGATATGGTGGAGGGACGATGTTTATAAACCATTGAAGTGCTATCAGCTTTACACTGTCACGTATGGTACTGCTCCAGCTTCTTATCTCGCCACGCGCACCTTACATATGCTAGCCGACAATGTGAAGGATCATTACGGATGACGTTTTGTCTGGCTCGGACCACTTACACACCTGCCTGCTAAAGCAAACCGAATTGTTATCATCTCTGAAAACCGCGGGCATAAGGCTTCGTAAGTGGTGCGCAAACCATCCTCACCTACTCAAAGAAATACCAGCAGAGGATCAAGCAATTGAACCAGACTTCAGTAACCATTCCGACGACAGCGTCAAAATGATGGGGTTAACCTGGCAACTCAAATCTGATTCTTTCGCCATTCGAAGCACTTTAATCCCTACGCAAAGGGTCACGAAGCGAACCGCTTCTTCTGACATCGCACACATCTTCGACCCATTGGGCATATTGGCTCCAGTGGTCATAACGGCGAAGCTGTTTTTGCAGAAACTGTGGGAGTTAAAACTCGATTGGGACGCTTCACTTTCACAAGAACTACATACCAAATGGATCAGCTTCAGAGATGGCTTGAGCGCATTAAACCACATAACGTTCCCCAGACATGTATTGGCTCACAAAATAAGCTCCCGCATACAACTACATATTTTCGCTGATGCCTCAGAAAAAGCATATGGTGCTGCCGCGTACATCAGGTCCGTAGGGCGAGACAACGTTGTCATTGTACGATTACTATGTGCAAAGTCTAAGGTTGCACCAATCAAGCAAATAACACTTCCTCGCCTCGAGCTATGCGCCGCCAAATTGGCCACACAGCTCAAACAGCGCATTAAAAAGGATCTGCATTTGAACACCAATCAAATATTCCTTTGGACCGATTCATCAATAGTTCTCGGTTGGATCAAGGCTGAGTCATCGAACTTCCACACCTTCGTCGCCAACCGCATTTCGGCCATACAGAGGGCCAGCATCCCCGAGCAATGGCGACACGTACCATCATTAGATAATCCAGCCGACCTATTATCAAGAGGCGTTCCTCCTGGAAAATTAGTCAACAACACTTTATAGTTTTTCGGTCCACTTTTCCTTTATGGTAGAGAAGACGCATGGCCTAATCTTAATCCAAATCCAGACGAATGCACTCTGGAGCAACGGACTGAAATTCAATTCACATGTCTCGGATTCACAAGGGACGACGACTTCCTACTCAACATTAATCATCAAAATTCCTTCAGACGTCTTCAGCGCATAATCGCCTATATTCTACGCTTCACCAAGGCCACGAAACGGTGCTCCAAGGAGAACAATTCACCCGTTCCATCAGTGATAGAGCTAGACGACGCAAAAACTCCGATAATCAAACATGTCCAGCAACAAGGATTCAAGGAAAATCATCAGCATATAATCAAATATGGCGAAGTTTCAAAGGGTAGCGCAATCAGCTCCTTGACCCTTCTTTTGGACCAAGATGGAATCCTTCGTGTAGGCGGACGCCTCGAGTCATCAAATCTCGAGTATCGAACCAAGCATCCTGCGCTTCCGAATTGTCATCCAATCACCAAGATGCTATTCAATGCGCTACACACAGAAAATATGCATGCGGGTCCTCAGGCTCTACTCGCCATCGCACGACAACAGTTCTGGCCACTCGGCGGCAAGAACCTAGCCCACGCCGTCGTACAACACTGCGTTCGTTGTGCCAAGGCCAAGCCCAAACTATTGACACAACTGATGGAGAATTTGCCACCTGACCGCGTTCAACCTGCACGACCATTCATCAATTCCGGAGTCGACTTTTGCGGCCCGATATACGTTCATTTCAAGATCCGGGGCAAACAGCCACAAAAGGCTTACATTGCCGTTTTTTGCTGCTTCGCTACGAAGCCCGTTCATTTGGAATTGATGAGCGATTTATCAACGGATGGCCTTCTTGGTGCCTTGCGTCGATTCATATCATGGCGAGGACATTAACGGAAAATTTATTGCGACAACGCCACCAACTTTGTCGGTGCTCGAAATCAATTACAAGAGCTCAATGGTGTCTTCAGCAAGAATGCTTCCAAGGAGAAACTTCTCAAGGAATGCAGTTCTCGAGGTATTGACTTTCACTTTATCCCTCCTCGAGCTCCTCATTTCGGTGGACTGTGGGAAGCCGCCGTCAAATCTGCAAAGAATCGAATGCAGCATAGTCTTGCCTCCGCTTCATTGACGTATGAAGAAATGGAGACAGTCATCGTGGGAGTAGAAGCTTTTTTGAACTCTCGCCCCACTACGCCAATGTCTGATGACGCCAATGATCTCGCAGCCCTCACGCCAGCACACTTCTCAATTGGTGAGCCACTAACAGCGCTCGTCGACCCTCAGGCTCACTCAAACTAGGTCTGTTTATTAACTCGGTGGAAGCTTGTCACGTACGTCAAGAACGAGTTCTGGAAACGATGGTCGACTGAATATTTAAATCAACTCCAACATCGAGTGAAATGGAAACATACGGCCCAAAACGTCTCACCCGGCACAATGGTCATCATGAAGGAAGATAACCTTCCATCGTTGAAGTGGCCATTGGGGTGCGTAACTAACGTCGTTAAGGGGGAGGACGGACTCGTTCGAGTTGTCGATGTAAAAACAGCAAATAACATCTTGCGCCGACCAATACACCGATTGGCACCACTCCCCATCGAAAATGATGACGTGAACGACATGGAACCAACCGAGCAACCAAAAAAGAGAACGATGCCTCAACCATCAGCGGACCAAGTCCCCACGCCAGTTAAACACGCTCGCTCTGCTCTTTTCACCGTGTTACTGGTGTGTCGCTTCCTGTCTCCGGTCATGGCATCTCGGGCAACTATAACTCCGTTCACTACAAACCCAGGCGTCTATTTCGAAAACTTAGGCAGAGCAAACATTATTACCAGTGATTGGAATGTTATAACATATTATGACATGCAATCATTTTGGAGGGAGTTCGAACTTCTACAAACGTTTAGTGCATCTTTATGTAACTTATCATCTACCATGCCCAATCCGGAATCTCATCACAAAATAGCCAAACAAATCAACCGTGTAGTGGATGAGCTCAGCCAGACCAATCAACTTTTAAGAACACCTCCATCAGGTCGAGCAAAACGAGGACTGCTCAACATCGTTTGCACTTTTTAATTTTAATTTCCCCTTTAAATTTCTTATTTTTGTAGTCCAGCTCGGGTTAGGTTTACTAGTCCGGATAAGATGTCCTTGTTTTGCGCCGCCGAATCCTGTAAAGATGTAGACTCTGACAGGTATCTATCCTGCAGTGGTCTTTGTGGTGGTTTTTTCCACCCTAAATGTGTTGGCTTATCCGGTCCAATTGCTGATAAAGTCCTATCGAAAGATTCTGGAGTGCACTGGTATTGTTCAAAGTGCCGCAAACTCTCTCCTAGTGTACTTTCCTCTCGTCTTCATCAAATCAGCACGGTTCTGCGCAAGCTTGGGTCTTCCCTATCGGCTTCTGTCATCTTGCATGCCGAGCTCCAGAACCTCTTCGATTGCCTGAGGGATCATAATCCCTCTGGAGCTGCTCCTTCCCCCAAATGCAGTTCTAAGGAGCATCCCGTTGCTTCATCACGGCAAAAACCTCCCCCATCCAAATCCACTAGACTAACAAGGTCAAATAAAGCCGCCTTGTCCCTTGCAGCAGCAGCTTTACCGCACCCCGAAACCGTCCCACTAATCGCCTTATCACCCCTTTGTCCAGCTACGTCTGGGATATCCCCTCCCTCACGGTCCGACCGAACTGTCCCTTCCGCTCCTACACTTTCTTCCTCTTCACCGCAACCTGGTAACGCGGTTATCCCTGTCAGCGGTGACTGTGGTGTGCCTCCTAACTCAACGAATAATTCTCTTCCTCCCCCCGCTCCTCCTGTATCCCTTCCAGCTCTTACGCTTACCGCTCCCTCAAATACCTATCTCACTGCCAACCCTATACCTATCCCCGTCGCGTCCTCCGACCTGTCGGATACCCTGCTGATCAAGTCAACTGCTCCCCCTTTCTCCACCTCCAGCTCTTCAGTACCTATTCCAGCCCACGCTTTGCAGACCGTCCCTAAAACTAGGTCTATATTTGTAACTGAGCTTGTTCCGACAACTTCTACGGACGACATCCTTCGCCACTTTGTTAACGTCATTGGGGTTGATGTTATCTCTAACAACATAAAAGTTATGAAGCTTTCGGCGGGTAGATGCTCGTCATTCAGAATCATAGTCCCTCCCTCCCTCTTTGACTTTATCTTGTGTAAAGTCAATTGGCCTAAAGACGTTTTCATTAAGGAGTTCGTCCCACGGAGACGCTCCCCTGCTAGCCTTGGCACTAACTCAGTCGGCGCCCATACTGCCTTCACGGCCTCCTCTTCGACGCCAGGAAAAAACTCCGTCCCCTCTCCATCTTCTACCAAAACGTGAGGGGTCTTAGGACAAAGACGCATGCTACCTTTCTTTCTTCTCTCACCTTACCCCACGACGTTGTTATCCTCATGGAAACCTGGCTCTGCTCCAATATCAATGACCTTGAGATCTTCAACATGGAGTTTAATCTTTACCGTAAAGACCGGTGCGACGGCGATCCTAATCGACGTGGTGACGGTGTCCTAATCGCGGTTCGTTCCTCCTTTAATGTTACCCCTATATCGATCCCCTCCATTGAGACGCTGGAACTCCTCTCTGTCAAGATACACTTCCCGTCTTACAACCTTTTCCTTTCGAGATGTTACATACCTCCCCGATCAGATGTAACCGTGTTCATGCTCCTCTTTCGTGCACTTGATTACCTCTACAATCTCGTAGCTGATAGAGATCATGTACTACTTGTCGGCGACATCAACTTACCTCATATCATTTGGTCTCCTGCTTCTGAGTCTAATTATCTTACCCCATCTATTCCAACCGTGTACCCCGACACTACACTTATCGACTCTTTGAACTACTTTTCCCTGTTCCAACTCAACTCTATCCTCAATCTGAACCAGCGCTTGCTCGACCTAGTCCTATAATAATCCCACCAACGTAGTTGTTTCTCCCAGCACAGTCTCCCTCTGCGCAATCGGTCCTCATCACCCCCCCCCCCCCCCTCTCAATCTCTATATCACACTTGCACAGCTCCCACCTCGCTTCATCCCCCCTGCCAGCTAGTTTCAACTTTCGCAAAACTAATTTTGATCTCCTTCTTCACACCCTCAGTGGGTTCTACCTTAGTATGCCTTCCACCAATCTTTCTCTGCTAGTTGAAACCTCTATACTCTACGAGGCCTTACATTCTTCCATCCGTTCTTCTACTCCTTTCTCCTCACCTATTCCTCCTGATTCTTCCCCTAAATGGTACACCCGTAATGTGAAGTCCCTGAGGAACCGTCGCAACTCCCTTTGGCTGAAATTTCTTCGCTCTGGGTCCCCAGTAGATCATAATAACTTCTGCGCTGCCCACAGTGATTTCTCTTCCCTCGTTATCTCCAGTTACAAGGCCTACTTAACAACTGTTAAAAGCAATATCTCGGCGAATCCACGACTCGTTTTCTCCTTTGTGAACTCCAAACGGAAACGCAAAGGTGATAACTACCCTCCAACGATCTCTTACCTCGGTTCGGGGAGTGATGATCCCCTAACCATTGCGAATTTCTTCGCTGACTTCTTCTCCTCCATCTTTACGGATGGTCATTTTGAGCCTGACGTGGAATACTTCACTTCACTGAAGCCCTCCCTTACCTCGCCCCCTCTTAACTTTCCTGATCTCCATATTTCAGAGGTGGAGGTCCTCTCAGAGCTGTTACGTCTCAAGAATGACTTTTCCCCCGGCCCTGATGGAGTTCCACCCATTGTTCTGAAAAGATGTGCGTCTCTTATTGCTGGACCTTTATCTCATCTCTTCAATCTTTCTCTCCAGTCCGGTGTTTTTCCTGACTGTTGGAAAACCGGATTTCTAGTCCCGGTCCACAAGAAAGGTTCTAAGCTTGATGCTACTAATTACAGGCCCATCGCCAAACTTTCCACCATCCCTAAAATCTTTGAGAAGATACTAGTTACCAAGCTGTACCCCTTCCTTACCTCCTCCATCTCTCCTTATCAGCACGGCTTCCTCAAAGGTAGATCCACCACAACTAACCTTGTGCAGTTCGTCTCCTTCATCCTAAATTCCCTAAAACGCGGTGAAGTCGTCGAGGCCATATTCACCGACATGAGTAAGGCTTTCGACAGTATCCCCCACAATCTTATTTTATTAAAGCTTAAGCTGGTTGGCTGCCCACAATCCTTCCTCAGGTGGATTGATTCCTACCTGGATCACAGAACATACCGTGTTCGCTTCCGATGATCCCACTCCAAATGCATAACGGCTACCTCTGGCGTCCCCCAGGGCAGCCATATCGGCCCCCTGCTATTCATCACCGCTACAAATGACTTGTCCAGCGTTATTCTAAGCTCCTCACTCCTTTCCTATGCAGATGATACCAAGCTGTACAAAAACATTGTCAATCCTTCTGACAATATCGACCTACAGCTTGATCTCAACCGGCTATCTCTGTGGTGTTCCAAAAGTAACCTTGTGCTTAATGTTTCCAAGTGTGAGCATGTTTGTTTCACCCACAAACGTAACTATGCTCCCTACATGTTCACAATTAACGACTCCCCGGTGAGGTCTGTTGACTGTGTTTCTGATCTGGGGGTCCATCTTGACTCCAAACTTTCCTTCCATGACCACGATAACCACATAATCCGGAGAGCGGGTGTCATGTTGGGGTTCATTTCAAGATGGTCTAGGGAATTCTCTGACCCCTATGTTTTCAAAATCCTTTTCACGTCCCTTGTCCGACCCATACTCGAATACGCCTCGCAAGTCTGGTCCCCTTACCATAACCACCTAATTGGCAGAATTGAGACCATTCAAAAGCGATTTCTTCGTTTCGCCCTCCACCGTCTTCCTTGGTCCGATCCTTTCCATCTTCCTCCTTATTCGGATCGTCTTAAGCTAATCAACCTGCAATCTCTCTCAGGACGCCGTGCTATGGCCGAATTGTCGTTCGCCCATGGCATAGCCCTGGGACATATTGTTGCTCCAGACATCCGTAGCCAGTTCGTTTGCCGCCCTCACGTACGATCCCTCCGAGCTCAAGAATCTTTCCTCATCAACTACCACCACACAGACTTTGGCAGGATGGAGCCTATTACGCGAATGCTAAGGGTGTATAATAGGGCCATCTCCCTTCTCCAAGCAGCGGGAGGCCACACCCACGCACGGTCTGTGTTTCGCTACTTGGTCGATCACATGTCCTAATTCGCAACTTCCCGGTCCTGTCTTTCCTGACCCGACTGGACACTACTACCATCCCATATATTTAAGTATATTTAAGTAGTTGTAATAGTTGACCGTTAATTTCGTTCTGTTTTTCTCTTTTAAAGTCTCTTTCTTAATTTTTTTTATATTCTTAACGTTTGATATATTATATTGCTAACTTGTATTAAGTTTAATAATAAATATATTCTTAACTTTTGATATATTATAATGCTAACTTGTATTAATTTAATAATAAATAAATAAATAAATAAATAAATAAATAAATAAATACCTCACCTCACTGTACCTGATGTCCAAATAATTACGTACTGCAGTGTACCACTGCACCTGATGTCCAAATAATTACGTACTGCAGTGTATCACTCACCTGTTTTTTGTTCATTCAACAAATCATCAAATTACATTCATAAACTCACCTGAACTTAGTTCCACGCGTCAGCATTTCCCATTATCAAAGAAACTTACCTGACCTTGCCCTGGATCACCTGTCACCTGAAATGCCATTGCCCTACGCGAAAAGCGCATGCATCGTGAAAACACCTTTTTGTGAGAATCAAAACGAAGCCTTTCGATGTGAACTCAAATTACTACTTACCTTAATTGATTAAAGTAAGTCACTAAGCAACAAGTGTACAAATTTTAGCAAATCTAAGCATCTTTTATGTATATAAATCTCATAAATTATAATAAATCAGTCAGTCATTAATTTGAAATCGAATCTTTCACTTATCCTCTTCTTCTTATTATTCTTCTTATCCACTTATGGGTCTAAGACCTTTGCACACTTTACTATTAATCTTGGTGTAACACCTAGATTTTCCCTTCAACTTTTCCCCTGAAAAGGAGTCTATGAAAACTGAGTTGTGGTGATACACCGCAACTAGTCGAAAATAGCACAGACAAAGAAGTCTGCGCTCAACAATTGTGAAAATAAACATTTAAATATGAAGGAGTTATGTTATATATAATGGATTAAAATATAAAGAACACACATTAAGAACATAGAATACAACAAGACATCTTGAAGGCAATTTAAGAAGAAGAAGAAGAAGAAGAAGAAGAAAACATCAAGGAAAGAAATTAAGAAGCTCTATCTGCCTTTTTGTAAAGTAAGTTCCCACTTTTTCTTCTTTGATTAAACGGAGCATTATTATTAAACAAAGATATTTCATCTGTTTTCGCACTATTTCATCTTATTAAATTATCATATATCTTATTATTTATTAAATTGTTACATATCATATTAAATTAACATCGGAAAATAATTCAAATTTTCATTATGAATTTACCTGAAAATACTGGTGCCTGAGGTAATGGGGGTGTTTTACAATCAACTGGTGATTCTGAGCCTCAAATCGGTAGTGCTACATTTCATAAACTCCCAACCTTCTGGTCATCCATGCCTGAAGCTTGGTTTTTACAGGCGGAAAATATATTTCAAATTAATAGGATGAGTGGCGATCAAAGCAAATTTCAACACGTGGTTGCAATACTACCACAAGACATAATTGGATGTGTCGTGGATTTAATAAGAAATCCACCTATTAATAATAAATATGAAAAATTAAAAGATGCTCTCATCTCTAGACTCACAATTAGTGAGGAAAAACGATTAGAGCAATTATTATTGCCATCCGAGATTGGAGATTGGAAACCTTCTTCTTTTTACCGTGACATGGAGACATCAATGGGTTCTTCTAACATTATTAATACTAATCTTCTTAAGAAACTTTGGATGAGAAAATTGCCTGTAGCAATCAAAATTGCGGTTACTGCTTCAGGTAAAGAAGATATAAATGATCTAATAAAAATTAATGATGATGTTTGGGAAGTTATTCAACCGCGAGAAGTTTATGCTGTTAATACTTCTCAAGCAACAAACGCTCAAATAGAAAAAGCTAATGCTGTTGCCTCTCTGTCACTTGAGGTGAAAAGTATTAAGAAGGAGGTTTCCGATTTGCGAGAAATTTTTCGACCATTTAATGATTACCCACGTAGTCGATTGCGTTACCGCTCGAATTCTAGGTCGAGGGCTTCAACACCAAACAGAAAATCAAATGGTATGTGCTAGTATCATGCAAACTTCGGTGATAAAGCCACTAAATGTTTACTTCCCTGTAATTATAAGGAAAAATCAAATGATTTAAACAATTAGGAACTAGCATCAAAGCGACAGATGCTAGTTTCCTTTTGACACGTCGCCTTATTGTTACAGATCCATAGACAAAATTTCGTTTTCTTATCGATACTGGGGCAGATATTTCTGTTTTACCTCGCCGTTTTTTCCCAGACTGCAAGAGTACATCAGCAATAAACCTTACGGCAGCTAATGGAACCCCTATTAAAGTTTTCGGCAATAAGTTACTAACTGTTTCTCTTAATTTACGTAGGGATTTTCGTTTTCTTTTTACAATTGCTGCAGTAGATAAACATATTATTGGGGCAGATTTTCTTGCGAAATTTGGGATACTTGTAGATCTTCGTAATAAATAACTTATTGATACGAAAACGCAGTTAAAGGTTTCTGAGATATGCTCTTCAGCTATTACTCCTTCAACAAAAATTTCTTTGCTGACCAATAAATTTTCAAAACATTTGAAAGAATTTCCAGAAATAACTTCAAATTCAAATTTTACTGCTGAAATTAAGCATTCAATCCAACATCATATTTTTACTTCTGGACCTCTTCCTTTTTCTTCTCCTCGACGTTTAGATGTTACCAAAAACAAAATTGCAAAAGATGAATTTGCTACTTTATGTAGACTTGGTATTTGTAGACCGTCAAGATCTCCGGCATCCTCGCCTCTTCATTTGGTTCCTAAACCAAATGGAGATTGGAGACCTTGTGGTGATTTTCGTCGCCTTAATAATATTACTTTGGCGGACAGATACCCATTACCACATATACAAAATTTCAATTTGAATTTAAGCGGTTGCAAAATTTTTTCAAAGATAGACCTTTGTCGAGCATATAATCAAATAACTGTTGCTGAAGAGGATATTCACAAGACAGCCATAACGACACCCTTTGGAATGTTTGAGTTTCTTCGAATGCCTTTTGGATTACGGAACGCGGCTGAAAGATTTCAGAGATTTATGAATGAAGTTTTGGGTTATTTTGATTTTGTTTTCGTCTACATTGATGACATCCTTGTAAGTAGTAAAAATGAGGATGAACATTTCATACATCTACAACAAGTTTTTACCCGTTTAAAAGATTTTGGTTTAAACATCAAGGTTGAGAAATGTGCATATGGTGTTGCCGAGTTTAATTTTTTGGGTCATAATATTTCGGAAAAAAGAATTCTTCCTTCAAAAGAGAGGGTTGAGATTATCATTAATTTCCCAGAACCCAAAAATTTGAAGAGTCTTCAACGTTTCGTCGGGATGATTAATTTTTATCATCGTTTTATCCCAAATCTAGCAGCATTTTTAATTCCTCTACATAGCCTTGTTGTTAGCTCGATTAAAAAGCCTAAAGATTTTATTTGGACTGATAGTCATTCTACTACATTTAATAAAGTGAAGCAAATGTTAGCCGAAACTGTTTTTTTGGTGCACCCTATTCCTGAAGGTAATTATAGTCTCACAACAGATGCATCAAATACAGCAATTATCAACCATTAGCCTTCTTTTCAAAAAAATTAAACGAAGGACAACAAAAATATTCGGCTTTCGATAAAGAACTTTTAGCTGTCTATGAATCAATTAAACACTTTAGGCATTGGTTAGAAGGTAGATAGTTCATTGTTTTTACAGACCACAAACCCTTAACGACAGCATTATGGACAAAACCTGATCGCTGTGCTCGGAAAGCGAGACACTTAAGTTTCATATCACAGTTCACAAATAATATTTTGCATATTAAAGGTAAATCGAATGTGGTTGCTGATACTTTATCTAAATTGGATGATCTGAAACCCGAGTCTTTTGATTCCAATAAAACTTTCCCACTAGATATTCAAAATTTCGCTAAATATCAGACAGAAGATCAGGAAATTCAGAATTTAATTAAAAATGATAAGGAACAAAGATTCTAACTAATTACATATCCTTTCTCGAAAATCAAAGTCTGGTGCAACAATTATAATAATACCATGCGCCCCCTAGTTCCTGAAGTCTGCAAAAGATCTGTTTATGAGAAACTACATTCGCTTTCTCATCCAGGCGTTCGGGCAACTAGGAAATTAATAACTGATAAATTTTTCTGGCCTCGTATGAATCGAGATATTGGACAATGGACTACTTGTCTTGTAGTGGACTACTCAACTTGTCAGACTTGTCAACAAAACAAAATTACAAGACATTCAAAATCAGAACTAGGTTCTTTCCCACTCCCTATGACCCGTTTCCAGCACATACATTTGGATATCGTTGGTCCTTTACCAGTTTCGAGTGGTTACTCTATATCTTAACATTGATTGATCGTTACTCACGATGGCCAGAAGCTATTCCAATGAAGGAGGTTTCAGCTGAAGCAACAGCAAAAGCTTTTGTAAAACATCATATTGCAAGATTTGGAATTCCACTCACCATTACTACTGACAGAGGAGCTCCTTTTGAGTCAAAATTTTTTAATACTTTAATTTCACTTTTGGGAACACATAGGATCCATACAACTGCATATCATCCTCAGAGCAATGGTATGGTTGAACGTTTCGTTCGCCAATTGAAGGCTGTGCTTAAATCGTCTAATTTTGTGAATAATTGGGCAGAAGGACTGCCTCTGATATTGCTTGGTTTTCGCACAGCTTTTAAAGCTGATTTGGGATGCTCTGCGGCTGAAACGGTTTATGGACAAACCCTCAGAGTTCCTGGAGATTTTTCTATAAATAAAGAATTAGAAGTTCCTTCTTCAGTAACTTTGGACAACTTGAGGAAGTCCATTTCTTTGTTGAAACCTGTTTCTGTTACGCATACATCATTAGACAATCCTTTCGTTTTTAAGGATTTAAAACATTGCAGTCATGTTTTCGTAAGAATTGATCGTAAAATACCTTCACTAACACCTCCATATGATGGACCATATGAGGTACTTGATCGAACAAACAAAGTTTTTAAAATTAAAAATAATAACAAAATCAAGACCATTTCAGTAGATCATATTAAACCAGCGTATATTGAGAAAACAGATGAAATTTTTTTGCCACGTAACAAAAAGTCAATTTCCATTGTTTTACCTTAGCTCCGTTTTTGAAGGGGGAAGTATTGTAGGTACTTACCTTTTACTTTTATTATTACTGTAATAATTACTGTAAATAATTACTGTATCATTTCTAAGTAAAACTTAGTTTACAGTTTTTAATTTTATTTAGATTTAAGTAACCTAGTTTTGTTAAGTTACAGTGAATTAGTTGAGGTCATAAAGAGAAGACTTCTTTTAAAATAATTAAACAATTAATATTAAATATAAAAAGATTATGTATTTGTGATTATTATTGTAAATAAATTAAAATTTTTAAAAAATAATAAATTATAAATAGTTATTGTTATTTATTATATTAATGAGTAGTGATAACTATAGCTGACAAAGATGAAAAAGACCTTTATGGAATTTTACATGCAGTTCTGCTACTTCTGCACGGGATTTATTGATTGAAAATCGGAAATTGGCAAAGTCAAATCAATAAGTGGGGCCAAGCAAAACCGTATAAAGGGTGTATGAAAGCATACGAGGGTCAGTGAAAATCAAGCAGAAGACAAGCAAAGGTGTATCGGACAAGGAGCAGTCTGGGTCCGCAAGGAGGAGCTTTGGTTCGGGAAGAAGTCGAATCCAGCCTGTCAGGAGCCGAAGATGCAGCCAGGGGATCAGTCAGAAGAAGATGCAGCAATGGTTCCAAGAAAAAGTGCAATGACCGGAAGACAGCCAGCAGACGGAGGTCACTGCGTTTAAAAAACCACGAATGGGTGCACCGATCAAGCAATCGGATACCTGGTACGACCTGAACCGTCCAAGTAGACGACAGGCAATTTAACACATATCATGAAGGAATAGGACAGGCTTAGATTGGAAGAATCTCTGAGGAATACAGCAGCTGGACCCAAGACCCATTGCCGTCAGTCAATAAAGACGTCCGACCGATGTAGCACATATTCAATCAAAAGAGTTACAACCAATTCCGACAGAGCAGGATATAATAAGAGCTCAGAAAATAGTATTAAGACAAATGTTATAATGAATAAGAATAAGACGAATTATGTTAGGAATAGAGAATTAACAATAAATAATTCATAAATGCATATAGTAAATAAATAAAGGCTAACGTAATAGAAAATCTACATTTAAATGAGTGAAATGGCCTTCAACTTTCCGAAAGCACTAATGTAATTAGGGTCATTTCGGTTGTCTTCTGCTCCCTTCTTGTGATACCTAGTTATTGGATAAGCAACTTTCGCATAATCTTTTATGAATTTCCTATAATACCCTGTCATACCGAGAAATTTCTTTATTTGTGTCGAGGTTGTTGGTAATTTTAACTCGTGAATGGATTGTATTTTATTCGGGCTTGGCTATATATGGGTTATTAATTCATATATTACTTTGCAGATTCCATTAAGTGTAGAATAGTAAAGAGGTTTTTCGATTTTCTGTTCAAAATGATTTCGAATCCAGTCTCAGATCCGGTATCGATAAGACAACAAATTTTGGTAATATCGGTACTCAAGGAAAATATGGGTAAATTTCGTCCCGAATTCTTTTTGAAAAATTTACGTCAGAATTTTGTTGTATATTGTCAATTTCCAAAGGTTCTGCGCATTAGGTTCTATTGTTTGCGTTATTTTTGTTAAACTCCTGATTTTTTCTGTATCTAAGCTGTCCTGAGTTGTTGTTGAAATGATTTCGATTGCTATTTTGCCTAAACTGTTCAAATTTATTATTGAAATAATTTCGATTATTAAATAGTCGTTGTTGTTCAGAATCATTATGTTTTTCAGTATCATTGTGTTTGAAATTATTACGAGGAGGGTTATGGACTTTTGAATCTTTGTTGCCGTTTCTGTAATTACAGTGGATTTTGTCGTTCTCATCTAAGAGACACATTTCATCAAAAATATTGAAAACGTCTTGAAGCGACATATCTTTTACTCTCTCTCTCTCTCCTATGGGGCTACAGCCCTTATTGAGCCTTGGTATCCGCTATTTTTCGCCTCCAACTATCCCTGTCTCCGTCTGCTGTCCTCCAATTTGGCACCCCAGCAGCTGTCTCGCGTCCCTCTTTACTTCGTCTTCCCGCCGCAGTATTGGTCTTCCTACCCTTCTTCTACCGCCTGGATGTCCGGTCATGATGCGCTTGGCTATCCCCATGTCCGGCATCCTCTGTACATGTTCAGTCCATCTCAATCTAAGCAGCTTCATGTGCGTAGAAATGCTGGGTGCCTGGTATATAGTCTACAGCTCGTCGTTGCGTCTAATGCGCCATTGCTCTGCGTCTCTCAAGCGTCCGTCAATTCTTCGCAGCACCTTCCGTTCGAAGGTGTCCAGCATTTCCGCCATTTTTACAGTTAGGGTTAGAGTCTCGCAACCATAAGCCAATACTGTTCTTATTACGGTCTTGTAAATAGTGGTTTTCGTTCGAAATATCGGTAGTAATGAGAAATAGCTTTTGTTGGCTGCCGTGATCCTTTTCCTGATTTCTGCTAGGTTTTCATTGTTTTCTGTCAGGCTGGATCCCAGGTACGTAAATAGTTCGACAGCTTCGAATGAGTAGCTGCCTTTAAATTGGGTGTTTCCTTTTACTCTATGTGATTTCTGGATTTCTGCTCTGAGTCATAATTTTGGTCTTGTTCTTATTAATTTGCAGTCCCACTTCGAGCGCCGCCGCTTCTAGAGGTTCGAAGATTTATCTGCGTATCCGATAATTTGGGTGTTTTTATAGTAGATGTTTGAGCTGGTGTCCACTAGAGTTTTGGAGTGGGGGCCAGTCCATCTCCTTGTTTCAGGCCCTGGGCTACTGCAAATTCATCTGTCAGTTCTCCATCTACCTCAACTTGGCATCTGGATTCAGACATTTTTGATTTTACTAGTCTTACTAGCTTCGGAGGGACTTTAAACTGCAGTAGTATGTCATACAAGCACTCCCTATCTACGCTCTCATACGCTTGTTGGAAGCCTACAAATAATTGGTGGATATCTATGTCGAATTCCAAGCATTTCGATAGTAGCTGTCGAACTGTAAATAGTTGTTCTGTTGTAGATCTTCCAGCTCTGAAGCCTGTTTGGTATTCTCCTAATAAGTTTCCTGCGCACGTGTCGATTCGCTGTTTCAATATAGTTGTGAAAACTTTGTAGGCCGTGCATAGCAGGGATATGCCTCTGTGATTTTCACATTTCAGCTTGTCGCCTTTTTGATGTACGGGACAGACTATGCTGATTCGCCATTCATCTGGTATTTTTTCGGTGATCCATATTTTGACGATGAGCTTATGAATCAGTCTTTAGCTTCTCGTTTCCGTACCTGAGCAGTTCTGCCGGTAAATTATCCTTTCCAGGTGACTTGTTGCTTTTTAGTCTTGTTAGTGCTTTGTTGATTTCTGATGTTGTTGGCGCGTCTGCTGACTCATCGCCTTCTGTTTGTATCTTATACTACATATCTTTTACTACATCTACTAAATTCTTATCATTATTATCTGGATTATTATTTGTGGGTATAGTATCATCGAATTCGCATAATTCATTCAAATGAAAATTATTCTTCCTAATATTTTTGATCAATTCGCTTAAGTTATGTACCTTTAAAGTAAGACTCTGGTCCATCAGCTTCTTGTAACTTCTCCTGGATCTAAATTCGGATTCTCACTCAGTTTTTATCTGCTCCCAAGTTATGTCATCTCCGAGGCATTGGATACATATTCTGGTTTTTCCTTTGATCTTCTCAGCAAGGATGATTCGTAGACCATTTTGTATCAGAGCGGCATTTTCTCCACATAAAGATGATGTTTTTCCAACAGCGCTGAGGAGCTCCTGTAAGGTGTAATCTCCTTGGCCTGTGAACGTTTAGAACTTCTTTAAAATCTGGTCTGTGGTAAACTCCAAAACTTTTTGTTGCCGTGTCTTTTTTTTCTCCTGCTAGAAGGTTTCGAAAAACTGTGTCTAGCTTCAAAGATGGTAGGTATTAATACTTATTAATGAAGAACTTTGTCTCCAACACTGGAACTGTTTTCTGGTATTTGGTTTTAAGCCTTCACACTTATTGAAACTCCTTAGTTGTTCAGCACAGACTGACTTAACAATTTTATTTTTAGTGAAGCTGTAAACAAGCTATAAGACCATATAGTGAAGCTGTCAGCTTTACATTTTGATATCATTGCCAACAAAATTTTATACTCACAATTTGATTACTGAACCATTATGTTTCAGAAGGGGTTCCTACTGATCCTACCGCCAATTAAATGTTACTTTTTATCTCCGGATAAAAATAAAAATGTTTCACAATTTAAAAACTTATGTTTTTATTTCTGACTATTTAAGAAAGAAGTTCTTAAGAATCGTCTTTTACAATAATCAGCTCTTCAGAGCTGTCATATTGACAGTGGTCTTAAGACTAACTATTGGTTCCCATTTGATGGACTTAAAATAATAAATTGATTCGATCATCAATTACTTGAGTTCGTTAACTTTATCAATTTCATAAAAAGACAAAAATTGTTTATCGAATGCCGTCGAAACGAAACGAATGTCATCAAAATCCGAGTTGAATAAAAGATTCACAATTTTTCGAACATTTTGCGAATGAAAGAAATATAAGAGTTTCCGTAGAACAAAAGTTGTTTTATTTTTATTCATTCATACATCTGTCTTGTCAAAATCTTTGGCCTAGCAACGGAGCTTCTACCCTTCTTTGTTTACATTTGATCATATGTTCGCTGTTCAAATGTCATCTTCACTTGTTCGCGCATAGGCGTGAGCTCTTCCCATCATTTCACCACCGAGCGCGCAAAAACACACTTTTAGGTTCGAAAATTTTCAAAATTTGAATTTCGAATATTTCTTAAATAAAATGAATTTGAGAATTTTCATAGAACAAAAGTTGTTTTATTTTTATTAATTCACACAACTGCGCTGTCAAAATTCCTCGCCTAATACGGAGTAAATGAATACACATCGAAATTTTTTCACAACTAACCGTGGTACTGTTATTGACGCAGTTTTTCAACGTTTTTTAAATACTTTGAAATCACATATTTATCTCTCATATTTGAGTTATCATGAGTTAATTGTCTCCGCTCTCAACGAAATTGAAGAAAAGTAACTGTCTTTAATAAAAAAAGGCATTATTTCTAGTGTTCATTAAATAAAATAAAATTTTCAGTAAAAAAAATATTCTTCGTTGCGAAAAATCATTTCAAATAAACCCTGAATTATTTTTTCAGGATAGAATGTTAATGTTGCTAATCACCAGGGTGAGATGTCAGATGTAACAAATCATTAGGAAAAAACGTAATAGGAAATATAGTTTGTTTATTAAGGTAAAAAATTTGTTTTGTTGTTTTCTTCGTTCATGACTCTTGAGCATGCATCAATCGGTAGCTCTACCAGCCAAGCGTGAAATATGAAGCAGTAACGAGCTTCTAAAACAAATCTAGAACAACAAGGAAGTGTCGAAATAAATCGTTAACGAGTTGCTCAAACAGAGATCCAACGCACGGCAAGAAATTTAGCTCAACATTCACAGGTTTAACGTTTGTCTGTATTGGAGTCAGAAGTATAACGAGCAGTAAGTCTCGAAACAGAACATTCACCAATTTCTTTATGTCGGAAAACAGTGCAGTGCACTTAGAACATTTCAGTACAATGTTCACTACGATAACAGTATCCATCCTTGTGAAGACATCGGAAAATGGATAATATCTCAAAATGAATCACCAAGAATGTGCTACATGAACGGTAAAGTCAAACATGCGGGTTTGAATCCGCTACCTGAACCCTTGTCGTCATTGCTTTCCGTCAACTCTGCCGATTCAAACCAAAAATATTCTGATATATAGTTTGGCATTGCTCATGATAACGGTGGAGCCGATAAAGATATCCGAGATGAATATATGCCAGCTTCCAAAATTAGAGATCAAATATAACATCGTTTGCGACCCCACGTACAAGTTCGTGACGTTGAGCATAAACGCAGACCTGTCGCTTGACGGACAGATGCTCTGACCACTGAGCTATCCCAAGCATATTTTCTTTTCTCTTCATGTTCCCACATATTGAGTCGCCACAGTACTCCCCCCTTAAATTGAGGGTATGCCGAGATCGAAGTAAATGATGTTGTTGGCGACTGTTGTAGGGCGCTAAGTGTTGCTGCACGTTGTAGTGTTTTTTTTTGTTTTGAAATGTAATATATTTATTACATATTTACTAGCTTTCTCTTTTTTATTATTGACGTGATAACGTCTTATAAATCGATGGCCGGCTGCACATATGAAAAATCGTGACTCATTGTCACGTTCCGCCTGAGGTGAGCGGACGAATGAGAAATTCATACATTAGTTTGGACTCATGAGAGATTCTTGAATCCACACTAATGCGCGTATGAACGAATCTCTCATGAATCCCGCGCGTATAGTATAATTTGGATTCATGAGAGATTCGTTCATACGCGTATTAGTGTGGATTCAAGAATCTCTCATGAATCCAAACTAATACGCGTTTGAGATTGGATTCATGAGAGAGTCGTTCATACGCGCATTAGTGTGGATTCGAAAATCTCTCATGAATCCAAACTAATACGCGTATGAGATTGGATTCATGAGAGAGTCGTTCATACGCGCATTAGTGTGGATTCAAGAATCTCTCATGAATCCAAACTAATACGCGTATGAGATTGGATTCATGAGAGAGACGTTCATACGCGCATTAGTGTGGATTCAAGAATCTCTCATGAATCCAAACTAATACGCGTATGTACGAATAAATAAATTGTTGATACATAGCATATTGTTACTTATAATTAATCTCCATAATTTAAGTGAAAAAATTTACATTTTCAATTAGCTCCTTCTTTGTATTATACAAAATAATGATAATTCAGTGAAAATAATTCAATTCAATTCATAAAAGAAGGCAATTTTTCATCAATGCTTTCTTATGACGTTATCACGTAAAATTATCGTCCGTAAACCGACTTTACAGACAACCAATGTTTTTTTATTACATTTTTACGTTTTCAGAGACAGTTGAGAATTAATCCCAATAAAATGGCCCAATAAAATAAACAGATAGGTAAACAGTGTTTTGTGCAAAACAAAACAAAAAAATTAAGAACTTCTTTATATACAACATTTGAAGTTTTACTTTATAGGAGTCACTATAAACAAATTTTCTGAGCCAGTGACCGGTGAGCAAGCTACACAACAAAGCTGTCGGTGTGAGCAGTTCGACCCGACTTGTTCGACTTGTTGAAGGTCATAGCGAATCATAAGCTCACGGGAAACTCCACGTTTAAATTGAAATTGGAAATTGCTGAGAATGAGCGGTGTGCGGGGCATAAAAACTACTGCACCAGCGCCACAGCGCCTAAGAATTTCGGTTTCTATAATATTATTTAGAAGCGACACCACTTTTAGGCGGGTTCCATTGCAGTTCCACCCCTTTGGAGGGGTTGAGTTCCGAAGCAACATATTCGGAATACCCACTTCCAGAAAGATGTTATGTGCCGGGAGTCCGGCAGCAGAAAGGAAGTTAAGAAACTCTACCGGATACGTGGCTGCATCGGTTCGGTCTAGAAGTATGTTTATGGACCGGTATACGATCTCGTCTCCTTCAACTTTTTCCAAAATACTGTGATTTCTGACAGCTGCTTGATTATCTTTGGGCATCAGTACTGCTCGTTCACAAAGCCAAGAATTGACGTGTTATTTTAGATATATCTCCATAAACGAAATGAATGAGTTCATCCACCAAAGAAACAATCTTACAAAGATTCTCTGGTAGATTTACTCAGCCATTCGATTCGGGATATAAACCTTCGCCGATTTTTAACAAAACAGCCAAAAATTATGATGCTATGAATATAAAATTTTCAACCCTGTGTCTCCTGTGCGTGGCAGTACGAAATCTTGCTATCAAGCATTTTTATGACCAGATATCACGCTCTGCCTCTCTTTTGAGGACATCCTACCCCTTAAAAAAACCCACGAAAGATCAATTCTGTAAAAAAAATTCCTATTGATTCCCTAGGAATCAATTAAGCTAGTTGTTTCCGAGGATACACGCAAAAAAATCAATGAAAGATCAATTGCAGAAAATGCAATGAATTGGAAAATTGATCTGTCATGGATGAGGAAACAGTGTCGTAACTATTTGTGTCCAATCACCCGAGAACCCACGGGCTGGACCACGCCCCATATCTACAGAGCAGTACCGGCGAAGGAACCCAACACCACGACATCCTAACAGAAGTCCTCAGCAGGCCGTGAAAAAGGAGAAAACCGGAGTAGAGGCTCGGTTCAGACGTGACATTAGGGAAGCCATCCGAGTCTGGGTCCTAGCAGAGGACAAAGAAGCGCGAGTCGCAGCTAGCATCCGGCTAGACCGGCTCAAGAAGGAAAGGAAGGTTTACCGACAACAGAAGGCAATGCAGAAGAGAGCGTCAGGCAGCAAACAGGCAAAGTAATAATTGTATAAGAGTTAAGAAACGAATAAATGTATAAAAGTAAATGGAGGAACTTTGAGTTTTTATCGCCTTGAGTACCCACAATTTCCCAAAAGAGAAAGAAAATACATAACATTTCTGGCGCAGCCGTACACACGAACCCGCACCATACAAAAGGCCATAGTATAACATTAATATTATAAAGAAAAAAGATGGGGTGTGCCTGTGTCATGGACACGGCCGTGGGTTGTACGTGAATACGTTTATATAACGAGTTATATTTTTTAAATAAAATACTTTTATTTATGTATTTAGGATAAAAGCAAGGAAACAAATAATTATTGTGTTACAATACAACTGTATTAGTTATAAGTCTGTGTATGACTCCCTCACGATGTACTACTTCAAAACAATCGATAGATTTTGACGACAGCTAACGATTAAAACCTAAACGAATATCGTAGCTTCTCCAAGTAAAAAGTTTACTAATTGCAAATCTCGATACGCAGCAAAATAACCTCAAAATTGCGGCGCTACCCCCGGCAAAATTTGGTACAAAATTTGTTCAAAATCGGCCAAATTTGGTACAAAATAACCTCATTTTTCGGCGCTTCCTCCTCCGCCGCGGGCGATGCATCACCGTTCTTGCTTATCCTGGTGATTGCTTTGATCCTTTAGCTATGCAGTGGTATTATTTAATTTTGGATATAGTGGGTAGATTCCAAGCTAAAACGCCAAAGTGTATCCCTCGATTTTATCATTAAGTTTTTTGGATTGCCCCCGTATGGTAGCAAATTTAAAGACGTATTCACGTCAAAAGAACAAATACTAGGTGGCGTTCGCGAAGTCCCACACAAAATTGAGCTGAGCGGTCGATATATAGACACTCTGCTTCATAGTCATCTGTGGAAATGTAATAATTGGTAGCAATTGGTTCAAGTCGATATCATGTGTGTTGACTTGGTTTTAATGTAAAAATATGTGTATTACAATTCTAGCCCTAAACACTGATTTATTGGCCATTTATTGTTTGTTATTCTTTCTCTTCATTACCTCCAGTGAGAGAAAGTCAAGAGATAAAGGGTGGGCCATGTACGATTTAGAATGTGAATCGGATATAAAAAAACTAATGAATATTGGTCCAAAACTATAACTTTGTTAGAAAGATTGAACATTTCCATTTACGAGTGAAACACAACATCATTCAAATGACTGCCAAGGCTGGCCTTACAGTACCCCATCGGACCAATCCAATTTTTCAGTACATTTCGATTGTTTGGGCTTCAACCCCATGAATGACAACTTCAATGTCGTGTTTCAAGGACTCAATCGTCTCTGGATGATAAGCGTAACATATATCCTTAATAGATCCCCACAAAAAATAGTCTAATGGGTTCAAATCACAGCTCTGAGGCGCCAAATTCGGATCAGAATTTCGCTTTATTATTCGATGTTCAAAAGCGGTGCGCAAAAGAACGATTGTATCGTTGGCTGTGTCGCAGCCCCGTCTTGTTGGAACCAAATTCCGTCCATGTAACACTCTTCAATTTGTGGAAACTAAAATCCATTTAACATGACTCTGTAACGCTCGCCATTGACCCTGAGGGCGGCTCTGAGGGCGGCAATTTCGCTTATTGAAATAGCCTCCACGGTGGAAATGAGCTTCATCGGAAAAGATAATTTTTCGGTAAAAATATTCATCTTCGACCAAACGATCTTCAGCCCATCCGATGCGATAGACGAACATAAAACGCATCAGATGGTCATGAGGCTTCATTTCTTGCACTCTTGTTTGTAGCCAAAATTCACATCAGACAAGTGCGAGAAATGTTCAGCTCCTGAGAACGATGACGAATTGATGATGATGGATGTTCATGCACACTGTTCGAAACCGCAGCAATGTTTTCGGGTGTGCGCACTGGACGAAAACGGGAACGGGTTGTTTTGTCCAATAACGAACCGGTTTCACAAACTCGCTTCACTGATTGATCAACTGATTGGAAGGCAAATTTTACTCCGTAAATTACTTATGGTTCCCGTAAAAAAACCAGTGTTGAAGTAAGTTTTCAATAGTTCCCAACTTTGTTCAAGGGTAAAGCAAGCATAAGACTAATTTTCTGTTAGCTCATGAAAGCCATTATGCCTATCAAACTCCAAATATACGGTAGTTTGTATTCCAAATGTTAGTACCTCTCCCTGTATTTGCTATCTTAGTTCTAATCCTATTGTGAGCCCTTTTTAATTATAGTCTATAAATTATTATTTCTTCTACACTGTTGAATTACTCAGCTTCTCTAATTTATGTTAAATAATTTTGAAACAATGTAATTTATGCTATTTATTGTTCTGAAAAATGCTAAACTTGAAATTACTTGATTCCTGTTACTCTAATTATCATTTGTAGGGTTCCGTAGAAAAACGGAGTCCTTATAGTTTCGTCATGTCCGTTTGTCCGTATGTCACAGCCATTTTATTCGGAAACTATTGAAACTATATAAATGAAATTTATAAGTAAGGTGCCTCCTATGAACCACTAGAAAATGCAGCAGTGAAAGCAAAGAAAAAAGTTTTATTAAGGGTGGCACTGCATACATGTGTCTGAGGGACAATATTTTTTTTTTCATTGCACATACCCGTGTGAGGTATTTTTGGATAGGTCTTTAAAAATGACAATGATGTTGTTAGAATTTTTTTTCCTTTAAGCTTACCGTTCGCGAAATATACGCTTCTAAAAACGTCAAAAGTGTGTCCCCCCCTCTCTAACTTTTGAACGACGGGCCAGAAAAATCTGAAAAAATTAAGGGTAGTAGAACTATATAAAAACAGTTAACGATTTTCGGTTTGAGAAATAAGGCCGGATCCACAATAAAGTGCCGATCACGGTTCGTTCGCGGTCCGATCTCGGTCTGGGAAAATATTCTTTAAAGAAAAACATTGTGTGGATTCACACTATCGGTAACAGTCAAGTTCCGGTCGAATCTCATTCCAGTCGCGATCGGTCTTGTAGCAATTTTTTTTGAGCAGGATCGAACTTGTCACGAGACGCGTCGATAGTATGAATGCTCTTTCGTTTCGTTCGAACTGAGTCAGATTGTCTGATGTGGACATCGTTAGATTTTCCCAGATCGAGATCGGACGGCGAACGAACCGTGATCGACACTATAGTGTGGATCCGGCCTAAGAGTCTTACCGTTAATTATGTAGATATTCGATGTTTTAAACTACCAACAAAGATTTCTTTCACTCAATACTTTATGCGGCGTTCTACGGAACCTGTTCGCAGGTGATCGTACAGCTGATTTCATACGATCATCCCACTAATGGCAAAATGTTGATTGTTGTAACAATGTTGATTGTTGTAACAATGTTGATTGTTGTGTTGATTGAAGAGGTGTGTTGATTGCAGAGGTGTGTTGATTGCAGAGGTGATATTTACACAAAAAAATGCTTAACTTCGACTCGTGCTACGGCTAGGATGATACTGAAGGACTACTTGTTGTACGCGAGATGGCGTATCGTGGTGGGAATGTTGGGTACGGAGACGGTGTTGCCAAGTGGCATGAACATACCGCCCGCCATCATTGCGATGAAGCAATGATGAGTCGTGGTAACTAGTTACTGTTGATCTCCTTGGGAGCCGCCCGCCGTGCTGGCTCTCTTGACTCCTAATAGCTCCATTTCGGAGTTGGTATTGATAGGTAGGGGCACTACTCGGTGTATAGGCCTTTTCAAGATTGACGTCGCTGTCCTCAAAGTGAGTACGCGAATCAACCCATCTGGTCCGGGATGAACTGCGTGCACTCGTGCAAGTGGCCAGTGTTGTGGTGGTTGTTGTTCATCGGTGATGAGAAGAAGATCGCCTGTTTGTAGAGTGCTGTTGCTTGCAAACCATTTGGATTGTTGTTGGAGCTCGTGGAAGACCTCTTTGCGCCATCGTCGCCAGAAATGGTTGCACTCAGAGTAATAGGGTGATGAGCTAGTTCGTGGTCGTCGTTAAAGTGTCGCCACCGTTGAAATTTGGTAAACTGCCTCCACCGGAGGATATAGGCTACAACGCGAATTAATTTCGTCCAAGATGAGAAACGATCAAAAAGGCCCGCTCCTTCATTCGACTGGACGTGAAAGACAGCTGTTGGTTTTGATCTTTGCTCCACAGATGTCGTAAACTCAGCAACGTCAGGAATTTTGCAATCACTGTCTTGTAGCAGCCAAGATGGTCCATGCCACCACATCTTGTTGTTAATAAGTTGCGATGAAGTAATGCCTCTCGTAGCTAGGTCAGCTGGGTTATCCTTGGATGCAACATACTTCCATTGAACGTTAGGCAATAACGTGAGGATTTCGCTGGTCCTGTTAGCGACGAACGTTTTCCAGCTGCTTGGGTGAACTTTCAACCATGCTAGCACCACTTGTGAGTCGGACCAACATGTCACAGGAACATCGGTTAGTTCCATTTCCTTTATTAGTTGAGCGAACAGTCGAGCCAATAGAAGTGCGCCACATAGCTCGAGTCGAGGCAAGCTGATAGTTTTGATCGGGGCGACTTTACTTTTCGCGATGAGTAGTTCTGACTGAGTTGTGACTTCATTCTTAACGACCGCATATATTGCAGCTGCATAACCTTTTCCGATGCATCACAAAAGCCATGTAATTTCAGATTGTACAGTACACCTGTTCCGAGCCAACGGGGAATTGACAAATCTTGTAACCTAGGAAACTGCTCGCAATAATCTACCCATGATGTCTGCGTGATTACGTCCACTGGTGCGTCCCACTCTTTTCCTGCTATCCAAAGTTGTTGAATTAACATTTTCTCTCTTACGATTATTGGAGCAAGCCATCCTAGAGGATCATAAAGCTTAGCGACATTGGACAGAATGGCTCGTTTGGTGATCACTCCTGGGAGAGGTTTACTTTGGACTCGATACGCAAAGGCATCTCGCTTGGGCATCCAGCGCAACCCTAAAATGGAAACATTATCGTTTGGTTCAAAATGGTATTCTTGTTTGAATGTATTTGTTGCTTCTTCGAGGGTGAGCGGAAAGTTCGATGCCCACTTATCCAATTTCATGCCAGCAGTTGCCAATATGTTGACGAGTTGCTGCTGAGCGTCACTCACTTCCTTTTCACTGTGGGCCCCTCCCAGGGCATCGTCGACGTAGGTGTGACGTTGAAGGATGTTTGGAAAGCGAGACCCTTCATCGTTGGCAAGTTGTTGTAACACTCTGTTTGCGAGATATGGGGCACATGCTGTGCCATATTTAACTGTTAGCAAGGCATAATCACTGAGGGCGTCTTCTTGCATAGATCGCCAGACGATCCTTTGCCAGTTCACGTCATCGGGATGTACCCGAATTTGTCTAAACATCTTCACAATATCCGCGGTGAAAACGTAGCGATAAACTCTCCAGCGCAACAAAACTGTCATTATATCGGCATGTAGCTTAGTTCCCGTATGTAAATAATCATTGAGGCAATGTTGGCCTGATGCTTGCGAAGCATCAAACACTACTCGAAGTTTGGCGTTGTCCGGACGCACAACAGCGTGATGCGGAATGTAATTGATGTTTGATATGAACGTTGGTTCACGGGTAATTTTTTGCATGTGGCCGAGGTTTTCATATTCCTTCATGAAGTCGTTATAAGCAAGTTGGAGTTGAGCATTCCTTTGGAAACGACGTTCTATCTGATATAGCCGTTGCACCGCAATCCGCCTAGAGTCGGGTAAAATCGGTTGTTCCTTGAATGGTAGTCGGACAACATATCGACCTGTACTATCCCTACTGTGAGTATCTTTGAAATGCTGTTCGCACTCTTTTTCATCCTCAGTAAGTGGTGCTTTTGTTGACATTGTCTCTTCTATCTCCCAGAATTGACGCATTTGAGTTGATAGGTCCGCTTCCACGGATACTGCTGTCGAAAATGAGTTGGTAGCTGTCGAAGTCAGACATGATGTAGTTGGTCCCGTGAGAATCCATCCCAAGCGTGTTTGTTGCGCAATGGGTGTGCCTGGAGGTCCTGAGCGTAAACCCTCTAGAATAATGAGGGCGTAAACGTCTGCTCCCAGAATACAATCTATTGCAGCTGGTCTGGAGAAGTCTGGATCAGCAAGTGGTAATCCCTGTATGTGAGGCCACAATTTCGGTTCAATCCGATGACGTGGGAGCAATTGGGTCAATTTGGAAAGTACAGCAGCTGAAAAACTCAAGGAAAACTTAGAACTTGCAAGTGATATTAAAGATAGGTATACGGTAGAAGATGACTGCGCGGTGGCTTGTCCTCCTACTCCTGAGACAGTCAGTCGAAGAGGTGATTTGACTAGTCGCAACGATTGAGCCACTTTCTCAGTGATGAATGAACCCTCTGAACAGGGATCGATGAGAGCACGTACGTTGATAGTATCGCCTTTCTTGCCAACCAAGGTGATTGCTGCAGTACCCAATAAGGTGTTACGCCGGAACGCAGTTGTGTGAATAAGAGCTTCTTCTGATGTGGTGTTGATTGTCATATTGGTCGCATGCACTGAAGTGGATGACTGACATTCTCGCCCTTCAGATGGATCCTCGTGGAGGAGGGTGTGATGAGGTGCTGCGCATATTCGACATCGATTCTTCGAAGTACACCTGTCGCTTAGGTGCTGTTTACCCAAGCAATTGAAGCACAGTTGCAGACGCTTAACAGTTTGACGGCGGGATGCGATGTCGGAGTGAACAAGATCTGGACAATGATTAGCGTAATGCGGACCCTTGCACACGGCGCACGACTGCTTGGAACTGCTTGGTGTTCTCGCCACGTTCGATGTGTGATGCGCTGAAACATATTTGTTATGACTATGCGAGAGTTTTTGCTTACCCGGTATATTTGTGTTGTCATTCGACCGCGCAGTTTCGATAGATTTGACTCGATTTTCAAGAAAACTGACGAGTGATGAACCAGTCATCCCAGTGCTCCACTGGCCGCTGTAGTGACTTCAGAGCGCGAATGCATTGAGCTGTGGTGTCCAATATACGAGAAATGTCGGCTATAGACCCTTTGTTAACTGGTGCCGCTTTCAGAAGCGCATTGAGGTGCGTGGAGAGGCGAAGACGTTTGTTGTCGTACCTTCGACACAGGGCTTGCCACGCCACATCGAAGTTTGCTCCAGTAACTGCAAAGTTGCCCAAGCGTCGAGCAGCTTCTCCTTCAAGATAGGATAGCAGGTGTTGAAGCTTGAGATTCGGCATCAAGTTGGGGTCATTCTTGAACATGGAGACGAAGGCTTCCTTAAACGTCTCCCACTCTTCTTGTTTGCCACTAAACGTTGGGCGTTTAAGCTTCGGAATTGATGACGCTATGGAGTGCAACTCTACGGGCCGCTGATGCACTGGTAGACGTCGCTGATCCCCTTCGACAGCCTCAATGAACTGAGCCATCTTCCCATTGAGATGAGCCTTAGCGAGTATGTAATGATTCTCGAAGTCGGAAAACATGTCTTTCGTAAAGTAGTCTTCATCGGCGAACTCAACTGTGTACAGATTGAGAGTTTTATGTCCCTCCAGAGCTTGGCACCAATATTTCTCCAGTAATTCTAGGCGAGCTTTAATCACATCGAAGGTAAGATTAGCCACGCCAAGTTTTTCGGTGTTGCTAATAAACTTCTCGAAGCGAACAGCGTAGGAACATTGCTGTGTCAAGAGGGTTTCTGCTTCTAAAGGTTTACTCATCTTGAATAGTAAGGTGGTAAGACACTTGATCCTCTGCTTTTCCTTGATCGGAGATTTTACACGTATAGTCGGACTTTTCCTTGATCGGAAGTTGCACGTGGAATCTGCTTTTCCTTGATCGGAAATTATACACGTGGAGTCAAACTTTTCCTTGATCGGAAGTTGCACGTGGAATCTGCTTTTCCTTGATCGGCAATTACACACGTGGAGTCGGACTTTTCCTTGCACGTGGAAACGGACTTTTCCTTGATCGGAAGTTGCACGTGGAATCTGCTTTTCCTTGATCGGAAATTACACACGTTTTTCACCGAGTTGTCAGCTGATTTGGCACCATTCGCGCACTCTGTACTCTGCTCTGAACCACGTGTTCGAATTATAGTTGAGATTTTCCACGCAAGTTTTGCACACACGTTTTGCACTAATTGTTTTACGGTAATGGTCTAACGGCAAGTTTTACTGTAAAATGTCCCGGGTTTCGGCACCAAAAAATGTTCGCAGGTGATCGTACAGCTGATTTCATACGATCATCCCACTAATGGCAAAATGTTGATTGTTGTAGCAATGTTGATTGTTGTAACAATGTTGATTGTTGTAACAATGTTGATTGTTGTGTTGATTGAAGAGGTGTGTTGATTGCAGAGGTGTGTTGATTGCAGAGGTGATATTTACACAAAAAAATGCTTAACTTCGACTCGTGCTACGGCTAGGATGATACTGAAGGACTACTTGTTGTACGCGAGATGGCGTATCGTGGTGGGAATGTTGGGTACAGAGACGGTGTTGCCAAGTGGCATGAACAGAACCCTTAGCTTATGTGTGTCCGATACGCACTTGGTTTCTTTTTATCTTATTAATCATGACTTTTTGTTATAATGTGATTTCTAGTATTATGTGTTTTATGTTGATTACGAGTGTATACTCGTATATTGAAGATATGAAACAATTTCCAGTAATCCATTCAATCATCTCTACTATCAGATTTCTTCAATAATTCATTCATCTTTACTATCAGATATTAATAATTTACAAAATTATTAGCTAGAATCGTAATTTTGGATATGGACACATTTATAAAAACTCGCCGTAGAGGATATTAATGTTTGACAAAAATGCAGGAAATGTCAAAATAATGGGGGTCGTTAATATATATGAAACCCTTTAAGTGCATAATTTAGCCGCTACGGGCAAAAAACTGTTAAAAATTCAAAATCTGAGTTTTATCAGTTTTCCGATCTTTCGTATGATGATCTTTAAAAACTGAATTTGGAGTAAAATCGTGTACGACAGAAAGGTAGAAAATAACAAAATAATGGGGGTCGGTCACACATACGTCAATTGTCCAATTTCTGATTCCCGGAATCGTTCTTGTTCCATGATTCAAAATTCATAAATTAAAATACTATTTTTCAAGAACCTGTAAAAATCCACTTGCTACGGTTTGAGTAAACCAAAATAAATTTTCTCTTCAAAGTTTCCGATTCCCCACAGCGAATTGGCGAAAGCCCAGGAATCAATCAGAAGCCTGTGCTAAGATCTTTATGTAAAAGCTAATTCTGGTTCGAGCACGTGAAATCTAATTACCTAAGATTAATACCATAGCTTCATTTATACAAGAAAACTAACGTTTATTGTTAAAAAGACAGTGATTTTGTTTCAAAATTGTAATCATTTGCCGTATATTTTGGTATTCTTGGGAAAAAACGTAGTGATCGTTCTTAATACATAAAATCTAAATTTAGGTTTCCATGACACAAACCTTCGTACTAATTTTGGTTCGTTCATCCGAAAAATTTTTAACTAAGAAGCCTACCCCTAGTGATTTTTTTTCGCGAATTTAGTAACAAAAAATAGATGTTAGCACTCACCGTCGAAAATACTATTAGTATGTAAAATTTGAGATCGATTGATCAAACGGTCTAGCAGGAGTTTGGTTACAAAGGTTTCATATTTCGTCGACGCATAAGAAACAAATAGAGTTGAAAACGAGAGAAGGGAGGAATATTCGCAAAAGAGATCTGGGGTAGATATATGGAAACATCTACACCGAAACTCCCATTGACCAAGAGAACTAAGAGTTTAATAAAGAAAATAGACTCCTTTACATTCGTAAACGAAGACCCGGAATTTTCAACCACTCGCGAGGAAAGCAACAACGACGAAGTTAGTACTGAAAACAAAGAAAGCGAGTGGGACCATCAACAAAAAACACCCAATATAAATCAAACATTCGAAATAGATAATAGTGGAAAACCACATATGCAAAAAGGCCAAGCAAATCGGAAAAAAGGAACATCAACCTCAGAACAAACACCAGGAACAAGCACGATTGGGAACAAACCCACCCAACCAGAAACCCAGGAAAATCAAGAAACGTGTGAGACACCCTGTATAGATACCTCAAGGACGATACAACTTAGAAGCGGAAAAAGATACAATAGATTTGGCTCCGAATGTGACCAATTAACCCCCGAAATCCCAAACACAAATAATCACCGTAAGAACAAAGCAACTACAAGAAAAATGGCAGATATTACATTAGTTAATAACATGTTGTTCAACAATGTTCCCATATTGTCAGGGGAAGATACCCCACGCAGGGAAAATGAACTGAGTGAGTTCATAAACCGCGCTCGATTAGCGTATGAAACGCTCACTGAAGTACCTGATAAAATCCTGTTCATGAAGCTCCTACCTACACGTTTGAGGGGAAGAGCTCTAGAAACTGTTCAATCAGGCACAAGAGACACGCTGGAAGACATTACAAATACACTGAGGTCAAACTTAGCCTAAGGTACACCGTACATAACATTAAACAACCAGCTACGCAATGTACGACAGTTACCTACAGAGACTTTATATGGCTACTTCAATCGTGTAAAGTTCCTAATAAATGCATGTAAGTCTGCTGCATAAATACAGTACGCAGATGGAGGAGAGGGACTAAGGACAGAAATAGAGGAGGTAGGGCTCCATTGCTTGAAGATAGGTATAATAAACGCCAACCAAAGCTTCTACCTATTGCAAGATTCAGATAATTCCTTAGAAGCATTAGGAAAAAAAATGTTAAGACTTGAGCAAACTGCGCAGTACATGCAACAGGGACCAACCTATCAGTACGACCAAACAAATCCAACGTCGATGTCAGAGCAAAATATAGACAGACAGAACTATAATCAGCACCAAGCCTACCAACCCACAAACAACAGAGGTAGATGGGACCAGCCGTATGAACGAAGCAGGGGCAATTACCAAAACCAAATTAGACAACCATTTAACTCAAGGGATCCCCCAACACAACGAAACACGGCATATTACAACACGCCCCGCGACAGACTGGAACGACGCCGGTGCCATTTTTGCAATAGAATAGGACATATAATGTCTGAATGTCAAACTAGACAAATGACTCCGTTCTGTTCCGGATGCAAAACTTACGGGCATACCAATCAGAATTGTTCTCAAAATAGACACCCTACATCACAAAACCAGGGGAATAGAGGCGCACAACACCAAAGGCAAGTAAACCAGACAACAACAAGTAGGGGCACAAATGAATGCCAATTTTGCCTGGCCACCGATCACTCAGAGGATAGGTGTTTGAAACATGGGAATGGAGGCAAATGGAAGAGAAAATTAAGCACTCGGAAACCTCCGTAGAGGCGACCGAACGCACCTCGAGTCGTCAATAGAAGACAGTAATAAATGGTGCGACTCATCAACAACTCTACCAGTAGTAAAATTGCCAATAGATATAGCCAAAAACAAAGATGCAAAATTCATAATAGACACGGGATCAGAGGTAAGTCTCATAAAGGCGCAAGAAATGAAAAACCAAATGTTAAGCAGCATAAATAAAAAAGAAAAAGTTACACTCATCACGATATCTGGTGAAATACTTTCAGAAGGCAAAATAGCAGGGAGGATAGAACTAAACCAAACATATCCCTGTGAATTCCAAGTGATACAGAAAATAAGCGCCCAAGAAATAGCTGGAATAATAGGAAACGACTTTGTTTCCAAACACTGCAACGTCAAAGGCCCAACTAAAACACCGGTGTTCCCATCGAGCCACAAAAGTGAAATAATTAAAATCCCGTTTGAACACTCGCAAAGCCCCCAAAATAGTGAACATATGCATTTCATTGACGTAATAGAAAAGGATGAAAGGAATGGCCAACGGGAAACCTCCATCGAAGATATACACTTTAAAGACCGCAGCTCGCAAACTGCGGAGTGTAGTGAAGTCTCGCACATGGAGGCCAACAACGGACAGAACGAAGTCTTATTACCGTCAACCACCACCGCTAGCGGAAGTCATGAACAAATCAGCCATCGCCTAGATACGCGGAACTCACACGTTCCGTTAGGGGAGAGCATGACCCTAGGAGAAAATACACATCACCTACATACGTGGGACTCGCACGTTCCGCTAGGTGAAGGAAAGACACTAGGGGAACAAAACTACCACCTAGATAAAAGGAGCTCGCACGTTCCGTTAGGTGAGGGCATGACTCTAGGAGAAAATAATTACCACCTGGATATGAGGGACTCGCACGTCCCACTAGGTGAAGAAAATGCAGTGAGGGAACACAATCATCACCTAGATCTCCGCAACTCGCATGTTACGGTAGGTGATTGCACTACAGACCAGCAACAAGAGCTTGGCAAAGAAAATAACCAGTTAGGATACGAGAGGGGACAGATAGAAATAGTAGAGCATAGATCCATTAAAATTGAACCTAGAACGGTGAAAGTTATAGAGCTGACAGTCCATATCTATCCTCCTCTTTCAATTAGTATTTCCCACTCCTCTCCAACATTCTCCGATTCTTCTCATTTGCAACCTATTTTTAATTTGTGTAAGACTTACTTACATCTCCTCTCGTCGACACTTTGTGACCTCCTCCATAAAATTGAATGTGTGGCCCCCGTTACTGACCCTTGCTCCCAGTTCTACGACCTCCTGCGTAACTCTATCTCCTCCACCACGCCTTCACCCAAGCCTCCCCCAATCGACTCATCGCCCATATGGTACTCTAGAGAAGTTAAGATACTCAGGAACAAAAGAAACTCATATCTTCGCTCCGGCTCTTTAGATGATTTCACTCAATTCAGATTGTTGAGTCAAGATTTTTCCCGTTTAGTCAACTTGAACTACCATAATTTTCTTTCCTCTGTAAAGTCTAACCTTAGCTCGAATCCTCGCTCATTTTTCTCCTTTGTCAACTCCGAAAGAAAACGCAAAGGTGATAACTTTCCGCAATCTCTTTCCTATCTTGGTGTAGAACTCAAGGATCCCCTATCGATTGCAAATTTCTTTGCTTCCTTTTTCTCATCCACATTCTATAAAGGTCAATTTGCCCCTCATGTCGAATACTTTACTGATCTCAATCCTACCCTCTCCTCCGAATTCCCTATCCTTCACATCACCGAAGACGAGGTTCTTATTGAGCTCCAACGTCTTAAAGATGATTTCTCTCCTGGCCCAGACGGTATCCCACCTGTATTACTCAAGAAATGTGCAACGCTCCTAGCCTATCCATTATCTTGCCTCTTTAATCTGTCCCTCCAATCGGGTATTTTTCCCGATGCCTGGAAGACGAGTTTCTTGATCCCTATCCATAAAAAGGGATTGAAGTCGCATGTTTCTAACTACAGGCCCTCCTCATCCATCACGGCATCAAGTGGAGTTCCTCAAGGTAGTCATCTTGGTCCGATTCTGTATGTGTTTGCTACGAATGACCTCAGCAAAGTTATTCACAATTCCGTGGTTCTCTCGTATGCCGATGATACCAAACTTTTTAAGAATATATGTACTCCTCATGATTACCTAGAACTACAGCAGGACCTCAACCGTCTCACAACATGGTGTTCAAAGAGCAATTTGAATTTGAATATCTCCAAGTGTGAGCACATTTCCTTCCATCGGAAGCGTAACATGGTGCCACACGTATTCTATATTAATGGAACTGCGGTGAGGTCGGTAAGCTCCACTATGGATCTGGGCGTCCTTCTTGATACGAAACTTTCCTTCCGTGATCACCTGAACCATGTTGTCACTAAAGCGAGAGTCATGCTTGGCTTCATCTCTAGGTAGTCTAGAGAACTTGCAGACCCTCACTCTTTTTTAACACTTTCCACCTCCCTGGTGCGCCCGATCCTGGAATATGCCTCTCAGGTATGGTCACCGTTTCATCTTGTGCACATTGAACGCCTTGGAGCGGTCCAGAAAAGGTTCCTCCGCTCTGCACTTTCTCACCTCCCCTGGTCTGATCCTTTTCATCTTCCCCCATATGTTGATCGTCTCCATCTCCTTAATCTGCAATCTCTGGCAGAACGGCGTGTTATGGCGGACCTTTCTTTTATGCACGCCATTATTCAAGGTCACATCTTTTCTCCGTACATACGTGACCAGTTAGTTCCCCGTCACAATGCCTTCCACCTTAGGTCGCGTGTCCCATTTGATGTTAGGTTCCACCACACGGATTTTGGCAGAATGGAGCCTATCACACGCATGATTCGTTCTTATAATCATGCTATTTATTTCCTGCAGGACGCGGAGGGCACTTGTGAAGCTCGTAAGGCCTTCAGGAAGTGCTCTAGTGCGCTCCTACTGCAACTGAATGGTTAGTTCGCGCACTAACTGATACGAACGAATTCAGTACATTTCATTCAGTTTATTAATTTTTTTTCTTATTTTTTTCTATCTATTTCTTTTATCTTTGTCACGATTGCTTATTGCGTGCGTCTGTTTTTTCAACTATTTTTTCTTTTTTATATTTCTTATCTACTGTCTGTTTAATTTTTTTTTTCTTTTTTGCCTATGTGTTTTTGACTTGTATTTAATTTGTATCTTGTATATTTAACTTGTATTAAGTTGGAATGAAATAAATAAATAAATAAATAATATCAAAGGAGAATGTAATGTCAAAGGTACAGAGCTCGAACAAGGAGTTTATGTAAGCAACGCTCTCGTTCTACCTATAGAAGGAAAAGTTAAGATAAGCATATTGAATGTCAATAATTACGAAGTAACACTAAACGAACTAGCAGTAACTATGGAAGATATTAACGACTTTAATATGGAGCCTGCAGAAGAAAATACATATCAAGTCAAGGAAAACTATGGAATACTGAAAGACACCACTACTAAGGAAACACGATTGGAAGAAATAATGAAAATAGTAAATATAGGGGAAGAATTGAATAAGGAGGAGGGAGAATGGATAACCGAAATTATTAAGGAGTTCCAGGACGTATTTCATTTAACTAAGGAAAAACTGAGTTACACAACGAGCGTAAATCATGAGATACGAACAAAAGAGGATCAACCCCCGATTAAATGCAAAATGTACCGGTTACCAGAAACACAAAAACAAGTCATCACGGAAGAAATAAACAGGTTATTAAAAGATGATATCGTTGAACCCAGCTGGAGCCAGTGGAACGCCCCGCTGCTGGTGGTGCCCAAAAGACCTGGACCTGACGGCCAGAAGCGCTGGAGGATAGTTGTAGACTATCGAAAATTGAACGAAGTGACGGAAGGCGACTATTACCCTCTGCCCAGGATAGAAGATTTTCTGGACCAGCTAGGGAACTCGCGCTACTTTTCTGTCCTCGATCTCGCTATTGGTTATCACCAGATAGCCATGAAAACGGAAGATCGGGATAAAACGGCATTCAGTACACCCTATGGCCATTATGCGTTCAAGAGAATGCCAGTTGGGTTAAAAGTGGCACCAGCGACTTTTCAACGATTAATGAACCATGTGTTAACTGGATTGCAAGGGTTGGATTGCTTCGTGTACTTAAACGACATTGTAATATATGGTAAAAACCTCGCGGATCATCAAAGGAAGTTACGATCCATTACGGAAAGGCTAAGGGTACATCAACTAAAACCAAATGAAGAAAAATGCAATTTCTTGAAAAGAGAAATAGTGTATCTGGGACATAAATGTGGTACCGAAGGTGTGGCACCGGACCCGAGTTTAGTTAAAAGCGTAAGAGAAATTCCGACTCCGAAAACAATCCGACAAGTACAATCGTTTCTCCGATTGGTCAATTATTATTGGAAATTTTTAGAAGGATTCTCCAAAATCGCAGCACCCATCAACAACCTGCTGCGAAAGGATGACAAATTTATCTGGGATGAGAACTGCAGTAAGGCATTCCAAACGTTAAAAGACAAATTAATTTCACCACCGGGACTAAGATACCCAAACCTCGACGAACCGTACAAATTTTACACGGGTGCTAGTGGAGAGGCATTGGGAGCGGTACTAGCACAAGGGCCACATAATGAAGAAAAGTCAATCGCCTATGCCAGCCGAACGAAAGCCATCGAAAGGAAGCTGCTAGCAATTGTTTGGGCAGTAAAGAACTATAGAAGCTATTTGTATGGAAGACATTTCACGGTTTTTACGGACCACAAACCATTATAGGGTGCGGTAAGGATCAAGGATCCAACCAGTCGGATATTGCGACTCTGGCACAAGTTGTCCGATTATACTTTCGACATTCAGTATAAAGAGGGGAGGAAAAACAATAACGCCGACGCGCTAAGCAGAATACCCTATGACGTTATAGCGATAACGCGTCAAAAAGCTAAGGAACTAGAAGCCAGAGAAAACAATGCAAACCCAGTACCTGTAGGGGAACCACCACCAGAGGCAAACAAAGACAAACACATCGAGCCCGAAGAACGAGAAGCCCCATATAATAGCCAGGTACACCCTAAAAGAGTATTGACAGATCCCCAGGACATTAAGACCATCTTATCAGATTGTCACGATGCGCCACCAGACGGACACCAAGGGGCGTATAAAACATATCATCGCTTGAAACGGGAGTACTACTGGAAAGGGATGTTGAGGGATATAACTCAATACATAAAACGATGTAAAAAATGCCAAATAAACAAACGCACGAAAGAACACAAGGAACCCATGGTACTGACAGACACTGCGAATCTTCCTTTCGATAAAGTCTATATGGATATCGTCGGTCCCCTACCTGAAACAACCAAGGGTAACAAATACATACTCAGTTTCGAAGACGACCTAACTAGGTTCATGGATGTGGTACCATTGGAAAACATGGAAGCCAAATCGGTAGCACAGGCATTCGTGGATGAAATAATAAGTCGGTATAGAATCCCAAAAAAGTTGGCCACGGACCAGGGAGCAAATTTTACTTCAGAGATGTTCCGACAAGTATGTAAGTTATTATATATCAAAAACTAGAGACGACACCGTACCATCCACAAACGAATGGAACCCTGAAAATGTCCCACAGACCCCTGGCGGACTACCTAAGGAATTTCGTGGATGAAAACCAAACCGATTGGGACGAACACCTTCGGGCAGCAATGTTCGTACGGAGCAATAGTATTCACACAACCACAAAGCTAACACCCATGGACTGCTTATACGGGTTCTCGGCACCTCTCCCAAACAATTTACGAAAAGAAACACAACCTGTATACGACCATGAAAATTACTATCTCAAACTCCGGAATAAACTCCAGAAAGCTTAGCAGATCGCGAGACGCAATATACAGGAGAGTAAATTACATGCCAAGGAATACTACGACCAAAAAACGTGCCCGATAAAATTACATGTGGGTGACCAAGTACTTCTACGAAATGGGGCTAGAAAGAATAAACTAGCTCAATATTGGTTAGGTCCTTTTAAAGTAGTATCACTGAATAGTCCAGTGAACACTACGATCCGAATAGGAAATAAGAAAAGAAGATTCCATAACAGCCGCCTTAAACTCTTCTATTAATAACTTCTCTATTTAGGGCACCCCTCTATCGCCGGCTCATATTAATAATGGAAGTCCTACACAACATCAACGTAATGCCCATCATTGAGTTAGGAAACACGGTCGACACCATACCGCAACCATTGGAGATACACACGCTGGCAGGACAAGGTGTGGTATTCGAACCAATAGGAGTAGCAAAAACCTAACATGATTACTGGACGATCGTAACACAGATTAGCACGCCACAATGGGAATTACAGTTACGATACATCGAGAAAAGCAGACAAGCCCTTGAACAACTATGTAAGGATATGGAGGAAGAATTATGCCACAACTGGAACATTACACTCCAGAAGAGGACGGAACAGGTAGAGGAACTCATTGCGAAGGAAGATTTGACCACAAAACACCACAATAGCATTAAGAGAGGCTTGATAAACTTGGGAGGCCGGATATTGAATAAGCTGTTCGGAACAATGGATGACGAGGTTTCCACATAAATCCACGAAAAACTCGATGAGCTAGAAAACACCAACACACGAACCTTCCAATTGGCCAAACAGCAAATTACCATTATGCACACCACACTTAAAACGGCTAATGAGACAAATAGAGCAATGATCGAACGGTACAATCAATTGGTCCAGAAGCTCAACCAAATTAATGAAGGAAGGCAGGACGAACTCCACAGATATACAACAAATCTACACCAAATGCAACTACGAGAAGCTATAAGAGAAATTATGCCCGTAATAGTAGAGGAACTATTGCAAATTTATCTGGACACCATCGAATTATTCATAATGATGGAGGCAACGAATAGGCGAGAGTTGAGTCCACTACGGCTCCCCTCACATCAATTCCAACAACTGTACCTAACGTAACAAAGTCGCATTACGGGAAGGAGACTATCATGGATTTTCCGACACTACAGAAAATAGCTAAGGAAGACTGCGAATCCTATAAAAACAGACTCCTGGTACGAATACGAATTCCCTTAGCTGACATCCAACAGTACACCATAAATCGAGTGTACACCACACCAATCGCAGCAAATAACACCTATTTTATATACGAACTGCAAGCAGCATACTTTTTAAATACAAGTCGATCACAGTTGAATTTTGGTATGAGTGAATTGGACTATCGATTCCAGTGTACAAACCTGAATGATACACACACACTCTGCCACAGAAACCACCCCATTTCAGTGACACCCACAAGAACAGAATGCCTAAAAGAATTGTTTAAGGGTATCAATGGCAAAATTGGGAGCTGCTCGTTTCGATTGTTAAAACAAGCCCAGAATGTTATCGTGCCTATGTATAGGGACAACGCTTGGCTGTTTTGGCTTCACTAAGCCACACCCCTCACCGCACAATGCGAAAATACGGAACAAACAAGAGAAATATCCGGACTCGGCATAGCTATATTACGGGCGAAATGCACCTACCACCTGGCAGGATATATACTTCTGTACAAAATTGGTGAACGGTATAACATGCATGTCCAACCAACCACATCAATCAATGCTATGCCCCACATAAATTTCTCCCGTTATCAAACTACTCAATTAAAGAATAACACCAAGAAGGAAATCGAAATTATCCAACCAATGGTATTCAACGACCGCTTCAGGGAACAAAGTGACGCCGTAAAACACTTAGAAGCAGAAATCGCAAAAGAAGAGGAAGCAAGGCATGCCCGAATACAGATGCACATCACTACAACTATATCAGGATGCATCCTAATCATAGTAATAACAATAACCGCTATCAGGATATTTAGACACTATCCATTGAAGATATGGCAACGTGAAGATGAATGAACACTGGAATGCAGCGAAAACAACCGGGACTTGGATAAGGGATCTCGACACTCTCCATTGAAGATGTGACAACGTGAAGGTGAATGAACATCGGAATGCAACAAAAACAACATGGAATAACGACCTGGAATGCACTGCGAAAACACGACACCTTCCACTGCAAATAGGAACATTAACAGGTGAATGATCGGATGGGAGCATGAACAGGTAAATTGCAGGTCAACGATCAGAATCGAGGAATAGGAATCGCAGAATGGTTAAGATATTTGAACAGATCAAAAATCGAACTGACGGGAAAGCCTGAGGAATGCGCAGGCAAAGCAAATTGGGAACCAACAACATGTTCCGTCAACATTGGTGGGGCATTGCTAGCCTCAGCGGAAAAACTAATAAAATATCCCGAAAATGCCACAGAGAGGCAGTTGATGACCACTAGCTGAAGTAGATGCGACTGAGAGGGCAACCGCTGCCGTGACTAGATCCCGCTACTGAGAAGATAACATTTCCCGAAACGACATCCCGCTGCTGAAGAGACAAGCTGTTAATCGTGCAGAAGACCACTGAATACAAATCGCTGCTGGGAAGATGACCACTCCTGAGACGCCTTCCCGCTGCTGAAGAGACGAGCTGTTAACCGAGAAGTTACCACCAGAAGTCAACCAAGCTGAGACGTTATCACTAGGAGACGTCAGACACACAAAACAGGTAGAGGCTCCAAAGTCTACCTGCAAAATTCATGTCCAAACCGGCTTTCGGCTGGGGGACCAAACTCGTCAAATATACCTAAAGTCCAAACTGGCCATTAGGCTGGGGGACTAGGTGGACAAAGAGGTTCAGTAGTCAGGTTCAAACCAGCTTCTTAGCTGAGGGACTATATAAAAATACACACTGGAACCGAAGCGCCTAAACAAAGATTCTACGTCAGCAATCCAACGTATAAAGAACAAATCAATCAAAGACAAAATAAAAGAAAAACAAAAAAGAAACAAATAATAGAAACCAATACACACAAAAAAGTAATAACCATAATTAACAAAAACTAACAAAGTCAAATAACTAAAACGAATAAACACAGAAATATAACAGTTATTCGAACGTAATTTATCAACACTAATAAGAGGCTCTGGATAACAGGCCATTAATAAGCACAAACAGAGGATAACGATCCAGACATAACGGAAAATCCAAAATTTATAACGGAGGGGCTCAATCAACCCGGGTTTTAATGAACAAAATCGAACTCAAAGAGGCACTAGAGGACCCGCGAGCTGGACCACGCCCCATATCTGTAAAGCAGCACCGGCGAAGGAACCCAACACCACGACATCCTAACAGAAGTCCTCAGCAGGCCGTGAAAAAGGAGAAAACCGGAGTAGAGGCTCGGTTCAGACGTGACATTAGGGAAGCCATCCGAGTCTGGGTCCTAGCAGAGGAGAAAGAAGCGCGAGTCGCAGCTAGCATCAGGATAGACCGGCTCAAGAAGGAAAGGAAGAATTACCGACAACAGAAGGCAATGCAGAAGAGAGCGTCAGGCAGCAAACAGGCAAAATAATAATTGTATAAGAGTTAAGAAACGAATAAATGTATAAAAGTAAATGGAGGAACTTTGAGTTTTTATCCCCTTTAGTACCCACAATTTCCCAAAAGAGAAAGAAAATACATAACAACTGAAGAACCCGAATAGCGAACTATCGTCGTCTCCCCGGACTGTAATCTTAGCCCAGCCACTATGCTCGCTAACATCAATCAAGAGGAAATGCACCCTATCCATCCCGCCACTAACTGAGCTCAATCAACTTAATCTGAGCTCAAACGGAACGGAGCAAACAAGTATTGGGGTTAGCAGACAGCATCCTCAATCCTAAATTCGAAACAAAACTCTCTCGATTTGAATAAATTTGAATAAATTACGTCAGAAAACCGGAGAACCTACTGGAGATTTCGTACAACCAATCAATTCGACTCTCTCTCCCCTAAACGAAGCTTTCAGGTCTTACACCAGAAACGAAATCCTCTTAAGCTCAAAACTTAACGACAACGAAACACAGACCATAACAGCCTTCGAGGACGGCCTACTAAACAGTCAACTTTAAATGCTGGCTTAGGTTTATCACCCACAAACCACGTACTGGAACATGCTTCTCGGATATAAACAAGACCACAAAACCCGATGAACCGGAATGAACTTACTAGAGGACCAATCCACCCTAGCAGATTTCAACTTCAAAGACCTCCACCAACCTGCTACAAATGTGGAAAACCCGGACACATATCACCACAATGATCTCAAGGATACCTATCAACTCCTCCCCCACCCACCCGTTTAACTCTCTTAAAGATTTTAGCATAACACAGAGTGCACAACCTGAACAAATCCAGGTGGAACCTTCCCAGTCGTCGCCTACTCCCACTTGCTCCGCTAGGGTTACAAGATCAACTAAACCCGCCCCATCCTTGCATCAAGCCTCCCTAGCTCAGGCCCCCCAACTGATCACACTATCCCCTTTCCCCTCCCCACTACCAACCAACACTAATAACGATCCCACCTCCTTCCTCAACATCGCTCCCCCTCAGGCACCGTTACTTTCTGTGGAAACGCAGGCCTGGAACTATAATCTTGGTAACGACCGGGCTGACGCGAGCACTACCCTGGACGGTACCCAACAGGTTCTCAGCAAGGCCGCGGTGAGTTTGGGCACCCCTAACTCTGCCGGTACCTCACGCATTGATGCGGGACTGACCAACCTAGCGGAAAAACCGTCTCAGATAGCGCCACTTCTAACTGTACCAAAAATGAGGTCCATTTTTATCACCGAACTTATTCCGTCCACATCTACAGATGATATTATCCGTTATCTAGTTCATGTCTTTGGGATTGATGTAGCGGGAAACAACATAAAGGTCTTCAAAATATCCGAAAGGAGATGTGCTTCAACATAAAGGTCTTCAAAATATCCGAAAGGAGATGTGCTCGCGCTATTGGAAGAGGATGAGAGGCTATGCAGGGCCGCAAATACGGATTAATGGACAGGACCTAGAGGTCGTAAACCAAATTAAATATCTTGGCTACACAATTTCTGCTCGCCTTAAACCTAACTTACATGTGAGAGAGAGAGTGAGAATCGCCAAACTGGTGAAGCTCTCGTTAAACCACTTATTGAACCGCAACAGTGGGCTTCACAGAGACATAAAACTGCTACTTTACAAACAAATAATAAGACCGACTCTCACTTACGGAGCACCTATTTGGAACAGACTGGTAGCAAAAACGAACATGAAACGCATTGCGGTCCTCGAAAGGCATTGTCTTCGTACAATTGTCGGTAAAACTTACAAAAGACGGACCCATGACCAAGAACTGACACATACCATAACAAATGCGGAACTCTACGCCTCTGTTAACTGCCCCCCAATAAAAAACTACCTCAATAACCTCCAAAACCGGTACGTTACCCGACTCAACTCACACGCAAATAAACTACTGAAAAACGCGACATTAATCAACGAAGACATTAAATATCTTTATGCAATGCAACCTATCAAACCCATCCAACTCCTATACATCCCCCCCTAACCCTTGTAACCCCAAACAGTTACTGATTTGGCAACTCCTCTCCCTTTATAGCCTTGACAACATCACTTAGGAGATTTACGACAATAGAAAATATATAAAAAAAACAAAAAATTAATTTAACAAACAATAATAGCATTAGGAATAATGTAAGATAAGAAAAACAATGTTTTATTTATCATAAGATTAGGTTTTTGTTGGCGTCTTTTTACCTAGTATTAGCATATCAATAACACAATTACGTAATCATAGAAACTAAGTTCACCTACAAGCTTGTACTTAGATATAGATAGGTTTAAACTAGCTGTTAAGTACGATAAATTTTTTCCGAGGTTAGCATATTATTCGTGTTAGATATAAGTCTCATATTGTAAAACGTCTGAGAATAAAACTTTTCTAAAAAAAAAAAAGAAAGGAGATGTGCCTCGTTTAAGATTATGGTTCCCCCTACACATTTCGATTCTCTCATGGACAAATCAAAATGGCCAAAGGACGCCTTTGTCAAGGAATTCCGCCCTAGGCCTAGTGCACGGAACCTATCTGCCCAATCTTCCGCTTCCATTAGTAATGCCCCAAATGCTATATCCCCTCATGCCCTTGAATCACAACAGGGAAAAAACGAATCGTCCTCTCACTGTACTACCAAAATGTGAGAGGACTACGAACTAAAACTCGGTCGACCTGCACTTCCTCTCTAAATCTTCCTCACGATATAATCTCCCTTACCGAAACCTGGCTCTGTGACAGCATCAATGACCTAGAGATCCTTGACCACAATTACACGATCTTCCGTTCCCTTGGTGACCCTTTGCGACGTGGTGGTGGAATCCTAATTGCAGTGCGCTCGCCATTAGATGCATCCCTTATTCCAACCAATCCTCATGAACCCCTAGAACTCCTTGCTATTCGAGTTCGTCTACCTATGGTGAGCCTCATTGTTTTAACCTGCTATATCCCACCTCGGTCCCTCGAATCCTCCTACACGCAGCTGATGGACATCATCGACTCATTGGCCCTCTCGCTCGTAGGCGAAGATCACTTTTTGATACTTGGGGACTTTAATCTTCCATCCCTTGTGTGGTCCATTGACGAGGAAATGGAATGCCTTAAAGCAGACAACCCCTCCTCGCTCGCGGAATCCTCCCTTATTGACTGTACCGCATTCAATAACCTATTCCAAATAAGTTCCGTCAAAAACCTAAACCAGTGGCAATTGGATTTGGTCTTCTCAAAAGACCCTCTGAATGCGCAGGTTTCCTCCAGTGAAGTGGTCCTCTGTAAGATAGACCCTCACCACCCTCCACTTAACATTAGTGTATTCTTCGATGATGCTACCGACACCCCATACGTTTACCCCTCGCCTCGATTTAATTTTCGCCGAACTAACTTCGACTACCTTAACTCTTGCCTACATGATGCCCACCGCCACCTGGACCTAGACCTACAAACAGGTGACATAAATAAGTGCGCAGCTAAATTCTATAACCTTATCTCTGACTGCATCTCCTCCTCTACACCTCTATTCACACCTCCCCCAATTCACTCCTCCCCTTGTTGATACACCAAGGAACTCAAGACCCTAAGGAATAAACGAAACTCTAATTGGAACAGATACCTAGTCTCTGGCAGCCTTGCCGACTACGTGAACTTCTCCTATAACGAGTTCTCGTCAAAAGTACACTCTCGGTACAGTGAGTATCTAGCGTCGGTTAAGACCAACCTTTTGTCAAACCCCCGTGAGTTCTTTTCATTCGTTAACTCGAAATGAAAGCGTAAAAGGGATAACTATCCACAGTCCCTCACGCTCCTCGACACGGAGTTTGACCACCCAATTCCCATTGCAAACGCATTTGCCAAATTCTTCTCGTCCAAATTCCAGGACGATACTTTTGTTCCCGATGAAGATTACTTCACACAACTAAAGCCCTTGCCAACCCTTTCGGAGCTGAATCTCCCTAATCTCGTTATTAGCGTAGCAGAGGTCCTCTCTCACTTACTCTGCCTCAAGGACGATCTCTCCACTGGTGCGGACGGCCGACCTCCCATCCTACTTAAGTGAAGTGCGAACTACCTTGCTGGACCCTTATCCCAGCTATTCAACCTCTCTCTCAATACCGGCACGTTCCCAGATGCCTGGAAGGTTGGTCTCTTAATCCCTGTCCACAAAAAGAGCTCTAGGTCCATAATCACCAACTACCGACCGATTGCGAAACTCTCTGTAATTCCTAAACTTTTTGAACGATAATTGCCGATAAAATTTATCCCTACCTCTCATCCCTAATCTCTCCTCATCAACATGGCTTCCTAAAGGGTAAATCGACCGTTACCAACCTCCTACAATTCACATCCCTAACTATCAATGGCCTTGAACGCGGAGAGGCTGTCAATGCAATCTTTACCGACATGAGTAAAGCATTTGATAGCGTTCCTCATAGCCTCATTATCCTCAAGCTCAAACTCGCAGAGTGTCCTAGTCCCCTCATCAGTTGGATTGACTCCTACATCCGTAACCGCACCTACCGTGTCCTATACCGGTCCCAACTCTCCAACGCTATTACAGCCACTTCGGGTGTTCCTCAGGGCAGTCACATTGGCCCTCTTCTTTTTATCTTTGCTACTAATGACGCCCATAGGGTCGTGCGGGATTCATTAATTCTTACCTACGCTGACGACACTAAAATTTTTAAAAGCATGCGCTACCCCTCAGATGCCCAGTTCCTGCAAAATGATCTGAGTCGGTTTGCTGAATGGTGCGATAAAAGCAACCTCATACTAAACACCTCTAAGTGTGTGCACGTATGCTTCTCTAGAAAGCGCGACATTGTGCCTTCCACCTTTAGTATTAACAACTCGGTCATTTGCACGGATACACTCACCCTAGATCTTGGTGTCTACCTGGACTCGAAACTTTCATTTACAGACCACATCAACTATGTTGTCCGTAGAGCCAGTAGTATGACGGGATTCATACTCAGGTCGTCTAAGGAGTTTTCAGACCCTCATGTGAGTAAGTATCTCTTCACCTCACTAGCCCGATCGATCCTTGAATATGCCTCTTAGGTATGGTCACCCTACCATAAAGTACACTCTGGAAGGATCGAATCGGTTCAAAAACGCTTCCTACGGGCTGCTCTTAGACTCCTACCTTGGTCTGATCCCCACCACCTTCCCCCGTATGAGGATCGCCTGGGACTCATCGGACTTCAGACACTTGCTTCTCGCCGAGAGACTGCCGACATCACCTTCGTGCACGGTGTCCTCCAGGGGAACATACGTGCACCGCTTATCTTGAACCAGGTCGCCTTGCGGGATGGCAATTGGAATCTCAGATTCTCTAATATGTTTGCTATAAGCTTCCACCACACAGACTATGGCCGGATGGAACCTGTGACTCGCATGCTCCGGGCATACAATCGCGTGGCCCCTCTCATTCAATCAGCACAGGGAGCTGGTGGTCTTCGGACCATCTTACGCAATTGTGTGGAGACCGCTCCTCCTCCGTAGTTAGCCGGGCGTACCCTAATTCGACGAACGTTCTTCCTCTCGCCTAAAATACCTGTTCAGTATCCTTAGCCTCATAATGTAACTAGTCTTAAGCTCTTGAAATGTTTCCATTTCTCATTTTAGCCCTAATATTGTCTTAGTACTTAGTTATTTTACTTATTCTTAATTTTGTCTTTTCACTTTTGGTCACTTAATACTTTCCTTATATATAGATTTAGCATATTAGTATTTAAACTTTCATTATTCTTTTTTCTTTCTTTTTTATAATTACCCTCATTTTTGTACGCTTGCATTAAGTGAAATAAATAAATAAATAAATAAATAAATAAATAAATAAATACGCGTTCCCCATACCATAACAACGTAACCTATGCTAACAAGATAAACTCCTTCTGCAGATATTGTAAAAAGACGGGACATGAGATCCTCGAATGCAGCACAAGAGAGTCCAATAACTCCAGGTTCCAACCTCCCAACTCTTCTGCGGAAAATCCAGCGAACCATGGAAACCAAGAAGGAAACACCTAACTGAATTGCCTACTTCTCATATTGAGCCACCTACCGAACAAAAAACTTGTAAACGCAGAGGCAAATTGTCGGCCAGTCACCGCTGAAGTAACCGAAGACCGACGTATTTCTAATGAAATCTCTTCAATTTTCAAAAAAAGTAAGACGCCAGAGCTACCAATAAACCTCGATCACCGAAACCTTTCCATTGCCTTCCCTCTAACAATAATCAAGTCATCCAAAACGCAATTCATCTTAGACACCGAATCACAAATAAGTTTGTTGAAATCCTGCACCTTGACTCCCGAAAGCAAATACAACCAGGACGTAATCTATAACGTCACTACCTTATTTTTTCAAACTACCACCACCAAAGGCCTAGCCTTGGGGACGTTGCAACTAGACGAATCTAACCCTTTAGAGTACTCGTTTCAAATCATTGGTAAGGAATCTTCCCTGAATTACGATGGCTTATTCGGTCACGATTTTCTCCGAAGAATGAACGCTACTATTAATTACAAAACGAAAACTATTTCCTTATAGCTCAGTTCCGAAAACTCTCGCCAACCTTATAGCGGGAATATTCGCAGAGGTGTCAAAATAACTAAAACTTTAGTCTTCCTGCTCTCTCTATCGTGTTAATTTCCACTTGCAATATACTACAGTCTTTGTTGAGTCTGTGTGACTCCTCGACTTTTAGTATCTCCGAGAATATGGCGATTCCAGTCCCCGTTTCAGTTATGCAGCCGTCCGTAAAGACCCTTATTTCGCCTTTTTCCAAAATGGAACCATTTTCTACATCCTGATGTTGATCTCTACATCCTCCCCAAACCATAGCTTTGCAACCATGCAGTCCGTGCGCTGTCATATCACTCCGATTTCCACTGTGCCTCCCATTCTTACTATACCTATCGCTGCTAGCCACTGTAGCTTCCCCAGCATCAGTTTGTGCGTCTCCTTGTCCATGGCTCTGCACCACACAACGGCTCCGTATGTGATAGGGGGTCTGACAATCGTATGAGTTTATGATCCATGGTTCCTACCAAAAATTTTCCTACATGCGTAGAAAGTGTTTATCCCATTTTGCATCCTTTCTTCCACATTACTCCTCCAAGTAAGTTTACAATCCAGGATGATTTATAAGTACTTCGCCTCTCTAGAGAGGTCTAGCACTTGTCCTTTCACCTTTGGTATTCTGACCTTCGGTATCTTATACCTTCTGGTGAAGAGAACTAGCTTCGTCTTTTCCGGATTTATCCCTAGGCCATTCCTCTCCGGTCAGTTGATCGTTTCTCTTAAAAATTCACCCAAGGTATCGCAGATCGTTTGTAGGTCTTTGCCTGTTGTCAGTATAACTACGTCATCCGCGTAGGCGGTGACCCTAACTCTCCTTCCCCTAAGGTCTTTTAAGATCGAGTCGATTACAATCAACCACAAAAGTGGGGATATCAGCCCTCCTTGTGTTATACCCCTGGTCCTTGTGGTGTACCCCTTCTTATCTTATTGTCTGCTTTTTAGCATATTTATTATCCAGAACGTGATGGTGGGCTCCACGTTCAGCTCCGTTAATGCCTCCTTTATTGCATTGGTCTTGACGTTGTTGAACGCTCCCTCTACGTCCAGGAACGCCGATTTACCCTTGAGGTAGGCATTCCGTTCTATGCACTCCTCCTCCCTGGTGGTCTTCTGTTTAATATTTTGACCCAAAAGCCTCTCCATTGTATTTAGTAGGAATGAGGAGAGGCTTATTGGTGTACAGTCCTTTGGTGTTGTGTTGTTCGAATTACCCGATTTGGGAATGAAAGCCTCTCTCACTTCTCTCCATGTTTCTGGATTTTGCAGCATGGCTGGTATGATTCCATCTGGTCCCGCAGATTTGTATGGTTCGAATGATTTCACAGCCCATATTATCTTCTCTTTGGTGATGTTTTCCCTGATAGTTACTTCCCTTGGACAAATCTTGACCCCCGAGCATTCTCGTTCTTCGCCCAATGTTGTCAGGCAGCCGGGGAAGTCAGTCTCCATCAGCAGCTCTAATGTGTCCTTGCTCGACTCTGTCCACGAACAATTTGGCCTCTTCAGGTTTCCTGTTCCTGAAAAGAATTTTACTGAACCTTGAGGCTTTGTTCGGGTCCTCTATGGAGCTGAGGAAATTGACCAAGGAGTCCCAATTTGCCTTTCTCACCTTACCTTTATATTCATTGAAACTGCGGTTGTACTTCGCCCAGGCCCCCTCTTCTGTGCCCTTCCTTGCCTTGTTTTAAAACGTTTTCCTACCTGAACCTTCCGGTTAATAAGATAGACAATTCTTTCATCATCCGAAAAGAAGTACGAAAAGGAGACGGAATAGTAATTTTAAACTCTAAAGTTGACTCATCCCTTCTGTGAATGTCTCTGCTCCCCCACTGGACGTGATGCCGTGATGCATCACCATGTGCCAGCCTCTAGTTTTGGCCTCTTGTACAAGGGCCCGGACCGCTGCTGATGAGGGTTTGTTTTGCTCCTCTCCTTTAGTACTGCCACCACCGTGTGTCATTTGTGCTGTGCTGTGAAAGTAAAGTGAAAGTTAGTGATCTCTTTGCTACTTTACACGCTCCTTTTTGTACCAGTTGTGCTTGAAGTTGACTATAATTTTTTAACCTAAGTCTTCGGATTTCGTCTCCTGTGAGTCACGGTTCCTGGAATGAGTCCACGTCGACCCAATTTGCTTCCATATACAGCATCAAATCCTCGGTGGCCGATTCGTAGTGGTGCAAATTACTTTTCACTGCTTGTAGCCTCCTCGGTGTCCCTCTTGGATTCATTGGGAAGCCTCACTTTTGCTGCACTAAAGCCGAATTTGATGCTTCCCCTTGAATCCTTTAACTTTGCCAAGTCGTGAACGGTCACGACATAGTCCTTGCCAACTCCGTTTCACACCTTGACGGTCCTGGGAGCTCCTCAACGATTGTCCGCAATTACTGCGAAGCGATAATCTTCTCGAAATCGGCGACAATCCTCTTGTTTCTTCCTAAGTAGCCCTTCTCCTCATTGGAAAGCTCTTTTGGCTTCCTTAGCAAGAGCTTCTTCAAGCTTGCCTTGGCACCTTTGTAGCTCTTCCGGGACAGTTGCGCCTTGGTCGGCTTCCTCTTCTTCTTCTCAGAGGCCTTGGCTTCGGTATCCTGTGGACGCGGCCGGTGGCTAGGGAGGTATCTAAGACCTCAAACAGGTTAAGAATAGCAGTTAATTATAACCTGGGTGTCCCTTGTATGGCATGGCTTATATACAGTCATACAGGTCAATTCGAAGAAAAATACGACCATCAAAATTGATAAGAAAACAAGGAGATTCCATCGCGACGATCTCAAACCTTACATCGATAATAGGTTATCCTCTCGTAACATTGTATATTTTGACGTGAAAACGTCTTTCTTCTCGTTAAGTATGTACATTGATAGCCAGTTTAACATTCTTGTGTTAGAAAACACCGCCATTTTTTAATCGCTTATAACTAAGAGACTAATAACGCGAAAACATCGGTTGAGGTCACAGTGGATAGAATATATTTGCACGTATTTATTGTGTGGCGCTAGGTTTTCCCGTGACGTCATCGGGCTAGTGCAAGCGCCCACGCGTGATTGTTGTTTTTTAGCGTTTTGTGAGGATATTTATGAGTGTAGCGTGAGAACGCGTTGAGCTATCATTGTAAAATGCATAGAAAGAGCTACCAGGGCCTAAAGAGAAAATATAAAAATATTTTCCGAAATATAAGTAAAAATGGGTATGAATTTGAAAATCTAAAAAATATGGAAGATATCGTTTCATATGAGGCCTAAATATGCACCGAATTGCAAAAAACTCAAATCGGAAAAAAACAGATTCAAACCGAATATTTAAAACCAAAAATTATAACTGCCGAGCAAGTGTGTGAACTCCGGCGGCATCTTTCTTGCGGTACAATATACCGTCAGATTTCAGTCGCCAATAGCTACGAGGCTAATAATGCTATAACAACTGTTGAGGTCACAGTGGATAGAGAATTCCTGTACAAGTTTATCGTCCAGCATTCGTTTTGTGCGGGACGTCATCGGTCTAGTTCACTTACGCATGATTGTTGTTAATAAGCGTTGCGTTAAATTATAAGTAAGTGTAGCATGAGAACGCTGTCATCTAGGACGTTCGTTCGGGTGTCATTGTAAGGAGTTTGCGAAGAACTACCAAGAACAAAAGTGAAACGGTAAATATATTCGCTGAAGTATAAGTAAAAATCGGTATTCAATTGAAAATTTGAAACAAAATTAAAAATAATCGGCTCATATGAGTCGTAAATATGGGCCGAATTGAATAAAACGGAAATCAAAGCTAGCTCATCAAATCAAATTCAAAAAAAACCTAAAGTGTCCAGTGCCGAGTAAATGTCTGAGCTACGGCAGCATTAAAGGAGAAATGAAAAAAGGCGCGAAAAAATAAACTTGTGATTTATCTTTTCTGTTACCGTATTACTCTATATAAACATTGTATCATATATGTATTTACGCAAATCTGTTCCTGACTGACTGAATGACTGACTGACTGCGTGTAACGCTCAGTGTTTAAGACACACTTTAGCGCACGACAATTAAATGAAGTTATGGATCAGGACATAGGGAATATGGTCATGAAGATAAGGTTCTGGGTTCGAAGCTCAGTTGAGAAATTTTTTTTTTAATTTAATACATTTTTTTTTATAAAAAGAAACAGAAATATTTATATATATATAATGAGTGTATATTTGATCTTTAACCGATTTACAAAACTAGACTTAACTATACTTAACTATACTTAATTACACGAGAGAGTCGGAAAAGTTTAACGTAACAAATTTTTCTTTTGCAAACATATAATATAAACCAATAATACATTTCTTCCTAATTTTCACCTACTGCCAGAAGGGGGGTATATATAAAAAGTCATACTAAAAATATTTACACAAGACTTCATGTATTGCTGTTCAATAAATGAAGTCTCCTTTTATGCATTACACCATGCAGAGCCGGTAATCTGTCCCTCACCCCTTTCCCTAAAACATCTTTCCACCTTATTCCCTTAGTTCCCGTAACCTAACAAACCTCGAACACATGCCTTAGAGATTATTTTTCCCTTCCGCAAACTCTACACAATTGGTTTTCTTCCCGCAGCCAATACTTGCACGCCCTAGACTCTTTTCCTAGTCTAAAGCCTGCGATTATACCCATCTCCCCTTTTCTTTTATACCTGGCCCTTCCTAAGTAAATAGGCTTCTCCTCTTCTAACAACAAATCTCCTATCTCTTCCGAATATCTCGACTCCCTTATTTCCTCCTTCCTCTTCTGCCTTCCTAGATCCCTTCCCACCCTTTCTAACTCCCTCCAGGTCTCCCTACCTTCTCTTCTCCTACGCGCCCACTCTTCTTCTGACCACCCTCTTTCCCTGAGAAACTTGCTTCTGTCATGCACTAGTTCTGACCCTATCAGCTTTCCATCCAGGAGCCTGATATACTCCCTTCTTAAGTCCCATTCCTCCAAGTTCCTCCACTTCTCCTCAAACTTGATGGCTCTTGAGGCAATTCTTACCGCAAGTTTCTCCCTCTCTGTTTCCTCCAGCAGTATATGCGCTGGTGTTGACCTATCTAACTTGAGGCACCATCTAAGGTACCGTTCATGTACCCTTTCCACCCCCTGTCTTTCTCTCCACCCCCAAATCTCCGAGCCATAGGACAATGAACTTCCAATGAGAGCATCAAAGAGCCTCATTTTCCCTTCCCAGTTTTCTCCTAACTTCCTTTCCCCCAAACTCCAAACTTTGCCCAGTAACCCCTTCGCCTTTTTCTCTAGGAATCGAATGTGTGCCTCATCCCGATTGTTCGTTTCCAGCATATACCCTAAGTAAGGTATTTCTTTAACTTCCTCTATTATTTCCCCTCTCCATTGGATGCTCATTTCCTTCCATCTTCCCTTCCCTTTCCGGAACCTCATAACCTTAGACTTCTCCACGTTAATTTCCAACCCTTTCCCCTCCGCATACCTGCCAAATCCGTTTACAATTTCCTGCAGTCCTTTCCTTGTTGCTGATACCAGAGCTGCATCATCCGCGTATGTTATTGACCATATCTTTTTTCTCCCTATAATTAGGCCAGCTTCTTGATGTCGCCCCATCTTTTGCTCTAGGTCAGCAAACGCTATATTGAATAGCAGGGGACTTAGAGGGCAGCCTTGCCTGACCCCTTTTCCAGACCAAAACTCTGACACCGTTCGCTCCCCGACCACTACTCTGTTTATCGTTTCTCGATAGATCTCCGCCACCACCTCCCTCAATCTTCTTCCTATCCCTAACTTATCCATCATCTCCAAAATCACCTTTCTATTGACATTATCAAATGCCGCTTTTAGATCCGCAAAATAGACGTATACCACCCCTTGTTCGTTCACCAACGGTCTCTTTACCTTCTTTAGGTTTTTTTCGATAACTGCTTTCAGTAAATATACTGCATCTATTGTGCTTCTTCCTTTTCTAAATCCCATTTGCGTCTCTCCCAACCTTCCCTCCACTTCCAGTATCCCTTCTATTCTTGCCCTCACAATTTCCGCAAAAAGCTTGTATCCTGAGTCCATGAGCGTAATCGGTCTGTAGTTTTCTGTCCTTTTTTTGCACCCCCTCTTAAAAACCGGCTTCACTTTTCCAACTCTCCATTCTTTCGGGAAATCTTTCTTCAAATAGATTCCATTTAGGATCTTCACTAATGCGTTCTCCAGATCTAGCCCCCCATAAATCCACGCCTCATTTGGTATCCCGTCTGGCCCTGGTGCCTTTCTTTTCCTTAGCTTCCTTATCGCCCTTTGAACTTCTCCCAGCGTTATTGGGCTTTCTTCCTTCAACTCCTCCCACTTCCCCTCCTCCACCTCCAAGTCCACGTCCCAAACCTCTTGTTTGCCACCTAGTTGCCGCTCAAAATGTGCCTTCCACTCAGTATCTTTGATGGCTTCATCAACCCCTTCTCTCCTTTTCCTGTTCTTATTTATTTCTTCCCAGAATGTTTTCCCGGTCCTATCCCTTATAATTCTTTGCATTCTTTTTTCGTCCTCCCCTTTCTTCTTCCTTTCCAGTAGTCTCCTGTACTCTAACTTTTGTGCGAAATAGACCTCCCTCCCCTCCCCAGATCTCACTAGTTTTCTGAGGCATCTCTGTAGACTCCTCCTGCTTGCTAAACATTCCTTATCCCACCAGGACTTGTCCTTACTCTTCTTCCTCACCTCCACTCTCACCCATGCCCCTTTTATCCTTTCTGCCAATTCTCCCCAGCTACTTATCCCTTCCAGGTTTCCTAATCTAACCCTATATTCTCTGACTGAGTTCTCATCCCACTTTATTATCCATTTCTTTTTAACTTCTCTTTCCTCCATTTTCTTCCAGTTGTTAAAACTCACCTCCATCGGAGAGTGATCTGAATCTATCCTATGAATTATATCTAATCTTTCAACAAACTCCATTCCCTTCTCGTTCGCGATAACGTAATCAATAACTGAGCTGCCCATCGGTCCTATAAATGTGAACTCTCCCTCTTCATCCCCTGCTACCCCTCCATTTATTATCTTCATGCCCAACTCTCCCAAAGTTTCTAGCATCTCCCGTCCTTCCTTATTAACGGTGCTATCCTTGGATTCCCTTATGCTTTCCTCTTCGTTCCATTCCCCTCCTTCCCTCCCTGTTCTTGCATTGAAATCCCCTACAATCAAACTCGGAACTTCCCCTACACCCAATAATTCCTCAATTGCTTCCCAGTTCTCTCGCCTCTCTTCCCTCATATACGTTGTAACTATCCGCCATTTGCGGTCCCTAATGATCAGTGTTCCCCCTATGACTTCATTCCTTTCCCTATGATTGAACTCCTCTTCCCAACGTCCAACCCCTTTTTTCACCGCCATCACTAGCCCTCCCTTCCCTGTTCCCCTTATTCCCCTTATCCCTTCCCTACGTGCTTCTTTTATAATAATTTCGTACTCCCGCAGCTCTGACTCTATCAGTTCCTTCCCTTTACTTCCTTCCTCCGCCCAAGTTTCCACCAAACATACGATGTCGAACTCCCTAACATAATCCCAGAAATTTCTCTCCTTCTTTCCAACCCCTGCACAGTTCCACACCAGCATCCTCCCCCCTTGCCCATTATAAATTCCCACCCCACCCCCTTGTCGTGTTTCTTTTCCCCCTCTTTACACCTCCTCGACACGATCTTCCCCGCTCCCTGTCTACTCCCATCACTCATTCTGATGTTACCTTTTTTAAAAACCCCATTTTCCTTTCATCCCACGTAAACTCTTCATCCCCAATCCTCACGCAATTTCCTGTTATAGCAGTGCTTTTTCCTTCCTCCCTGCCTTTCCTTGCTATCTCCCTTATTCTCATTCTGCCCTGTCTCTCCCTCCAAGTTAGGTCCCTATCTAGAAAGATACTTGAACCCTTCAACTTCCCTTTTCTGTCCAAGACCTTTTCTCTATCCCCTGCGCTTTTACATTCCACTATTATCTTGCTACTCATACCTCTCATGATTTGAATCCCCCCAATTTTTATTTCCAAACCTAGCTCTTCTTTAATCCAGTTCTCAAATTTGACTTCATCCCCCCTCCCTATTCCTTCAAGCCCTGTGATCACAATGTTTTTCTTCCTTTCTCTTCTCCTTACTAACTCCAACTCCCACTCTAACCTATCCTCTCTCGTCTCCCTCTCTTTTTCCCTATCTTGGTTTTCTTTTACTTGAGCATAATTTTCCTCCTTCCTTCCCCCCTCCCCCGTATACCCCCCTTCTGTCATTTCCTTCAATCTTTTTAACTCCTGCATCGCCGACCTCAGCTCATCCTTATCTTCCTATCCCCCTCTCTGGCCTCCTTCCTCACCTCCTCTAGCGCCCTGCTTCGTTCTTTCCTCTCCTTTTCTATCTCCTCTAAACAAAGCTTCACTGCCTTTCTCAATTCTTTTTCAACTTTCCCTCTCTTCTCATCTTCTTCCCGCATCCTCTCAAAAAACTTTCTCCTTTCGATTGCCTCCTTCTCCCTATCTTCCCCCAATGCGTCGATCATCATCGAGATCTTCTCCAGGGACATCTGTGACACGCTTCCTTTCGAGTCTGCACTTACTCCATCCGCGGTTTTCGGGATCTCTTTGCTTAACACCTCTTGGTTCTTCCCCTCAACAATCTTCCCTCCTGGTGGCGTCCTGGCCACCTTCCCGGACCTATTCAGAATAAGTGGTGCCTCTTGCTTCTTCACCCGCTCTATCTCCTCCTCTGTCGGTTTCGTCCCTTTCTTGTCCCCCGCCTGATTCTTAGATTTCTTCTTCATATCCAGCACTTCGCTTATTGTCTGCTGTCTCCTCTCTGTCTCCGTACAACTCATTATGGATAGAGAGTTGTATACCTTTCCTCGAATTTCCTCGTACGTTCCCCGTCAGCTGACTCCTTAGTCCGGATACCACTCAATGTATCTTCCGTCAAAATGTCGACGACCTCTCAATAATCCACCGTCCGTGATTTATTATGTATTGAGCGGAAACAATTCAATTGGTACGGATTGCGCTCAACTCAAACAAGTTGAATGAACTCACAATGTCAAACTTCTACAGCTCACAGTCCTTTAACCGCACAACCAAAACCACCGTTTTTCAAACTAATATATGAAGGTGAAATAAACTGCTGTACCACTACCCCTTGTGCGATTTAGTTTTAATCAGCGTTTTCAATATTTCACTTGAAATACCCAAAAATCTGGTTGTTGTTTTTCTGATCGTGTTTATAGTTTCCGTACACTGTACCACTTTGTTTAGTGTTTATAGTTTCCGCACACTGTACCACTTTGTTTCGTGTTTTACATTAACTGTATCATTTCAGTACGTTTCAGATTGAATGGAAATCGACTCAAAAGAAAGAACTCAAAAAGAAAAACACCGTCCAGAAATATTTATATTATTACTATTTTTCTTTAGTTATCACAAAATATATTTATTTTTGATGTAATTTGTAATCATTACGTGTCTGTAATGGATTGTTTGATTTGATTTTCTATGTACTAATGTATGATCAAATTTTACAAAGGTAACTAAATTACTATTAGTAGTTATGGCTTTTTTGTAAAATCTGAATACCATAATATATGACATACATACGCAGAATAGTCTTTCTTTTAGTATTTGTTTTTTATTTTGTTTATTGATGAATCTTAATATCTAAATATGCTATTATTTTGGTTAATGTTTATAATCATTTTTGATCATGGCCACTTTTGCTGCTAGAGAATAGTAGTTTCAGTATGAAATAAATGTTAGGAATTTAGGTTTTCAACAGAAATATATGAAGAAACGGTTGTTTATAAAGAAATAGACATAAAAAATATATTAATATCTCTCCGCTTTCCACTAATTTTACAAAATTATCAGTGACAACCAACATGAGAAGTAACGGACAAAAGTGGCATAACGAATGGCTTTTGAATTTAGTTGGAATTTTTGATATAGATATAATTGAAATACCTCAACAAATGATGGAGCAAAATGATGAAATCTTTGGAATTCGTGGAAACATCAATTATTATCAGTTATCTGAACTTGCTGGAAGAGTTATAGGCGCATCTCAAGCTCTTGACATGGATAATGAAATCACTGACTTGATATCTGGAGATAAAAATATTTAATATAGTCCTGACTCGATAGTTACAGGTCATTCGAATGACGAATATAACTATCCAATAGAATTCGGAATGCCGAATTTAAAGAAAAAAATCTGTTGCTGCGAAACCTCAACCAAAAGAAGATGTATTTACCGGAACAAGATTGATAGTTGAAGAATTGGCAAAGATAAGACTGTTCTTATACAAAGAACCATTCTGGCTCCATCAGATACGATATTACCATTTGCTTTGAAGCGACGTCCGTTTGGAGATATTCCACGATATCACAATTAACAAATCACAGGGCCAGACTTTCGACTACATATATTGGAATTGATTTTGAGACTTCTGTTATTTCACTTGGTCAACTATACGTAGTATTGTTCAGATGGGGAAATGAACGTGAAAATGAATAATAAGACAATTTTACTTCAGCTGACGGAGAATTAACTAGTTATTGATATTGATTTAAGCACATACTAATAAGGAACACTTTTTATCATTTTTTCCCTCCCTATTTCTTCTCTTTTTCTGTTACTACATCATGTCTTATAATTGCCTCCTGATGAACTTATACAGACTCTTCTTCTGACAAGTTCTTATCCTTCAAGAAACTCCTCTACTCTTATGCACTACGCTCTATATTCATGTATTAATTTAGAGCCAAATCTCAGCGGTTTCTGTTAATTAGTCTTGAATCCTTAGCATGTAATCTCTTCCTTTTCTATTAATTGCATCACATTCTTTTGCACGTTTGGGATTGGAAGGTTCACTTTGTGCCCTGTAAGTTCATTTTCCTTCTTATCTCTCTCAATCATACTTTTACCTTTTACAGCTTCACATTCCTTTGCACGTTTGTCATTGGAATTTTCATTTCGAATTGGAATGTTCATTTTGAATTGGAATGTTTATTGTCATTGGAATGTTTATTGCCATTGGAATCTTTACTCTGGAAGTTTTTTTTCCTTATTTTCCTTCCATTAAATTCGGTTGATTCTCTCAGTATACGCTTCTTGATCATAAGATATTGCTATCCTTGGTTTGGATTCATTCAAACATCTTAATCCTTGTCAGTTCACAATAAGTATCTTCAGTTTAAATCAAACAAATGTATATATTAAAATATACGAAAAATAAATCTCAAAACCACTCTTTAATAACATACACTATTCGTTCAATTGTCTCGCGATTACATTAATACCTATTTGATGAACTTGTAACTCAACAAAAAAAAGCAAAACGTTCTGCCGTATTTCCCGATTCATCAGATAAAAAAACTTACATATGCAAAAATTCAAAAGAAGCAGGAAAAAAAGGATCCTACCTAAAAGCCTAAATTATGTACATAAATACACGAGTAGAATTTAGATAACATAGCCATAGATATATATAAGATTTATAAATAAAGATATAAAGATATATTGTATAATGCATTGTTAACTGAATGCACGGCTTACCCAAAAAAAACTTTTCTTTTTTTTCCTCAAAAAAGGGATCGGTGCGGGACACTCCCCTAAAAAAGGGAATTATTGTTGAAACTCGCATATAAACGGAGATTTTTGCCTCGAGGACTCAGAGTGTAAATTGAAGAGGATGCTGCCGGTTAAGGCTTAGAGTTAAAGGAATTAAAACGATTTTATGAATTAAAAAAAAAATTAAAAATGAAGATAAGAATTGAAAGAATTATAGGTGAAGTTAAGAATTACATGAGAACTTACATATGGAATTTAAAGAAAGTAAAAATGAAGTTAAGAATTGAAAAAATTAAAGGTAAAGTTGAGAATTACATGAGACCTTACATTTAATATTTAAAGAAATTACAAATGAAGTTAAGATTTTAAGAGAATTAAACAAGAAGTTAATAATTTAAAGAAATGAACACGGAGTTACGAGACTAAGGAATTAAAGCATGAAGTTATGAACTCAAAGAAAATAAAAATGAAGTTTAGTACTCAAGAAAATAAAGGTGAAGTTCAGAATTACATGGGAACTTATATTTGAAATTTAGATAAATTAAAAATAAAGTTAAGAATAAAAAGAATTAAAGGTGAAGCCAAGAATAACATGAGAACTTACATTTAAACGGACTTTAGAGATTAGAAGAATTTAAGCATGAAATTATGAATTTAAAGAAATTACAAATAAAGTTAAGTACTAACGAAAATAAAGGTGAAGCTGAGAATTGCATGGGAACTTACATTTGAATCCAAAGAAATTAAAACGAAGTTTAGAATTGAAAAAAAAAATAAAGAACTAAATACGAACTTACGCTCGAAAATTACGCAAATTAGAGATGAAGTTAAGAATTTAAAGGAATTAAACATGAAGGCAAGAATTTAAAGGAGATTTAAGAATTAAATTAATTAAAAGTGAAGTAAAGAATTAAATATGAGCTTTCATTTGAAGTTTAAGCAAATTAAAAATGAGCTTGAGAATTAAACGTAGCCTACATTGAAATATTGAAATTTAAAGAAAACGAAAAGGGACGAATTAACTCCAAATTGTGTACGTAAAAATTTAAAATTTTTGTATTAATTAAATTCCTTTATAAACTTCTGAAAAATTTGATCTTTTTATATTGTGGAAATCGTAAAGGGACGAGTGAACTTGTCTATAAAGCACTCCCCGATCCTTCGTTATGAAAAACGACGACTAGATTTCATAACAATGGCACACGGGGGTTCCTACCGAGTCAGATTCAATTTTTGTACCCGGTGCCAGACCTCGGAGGATTTAAGACAAGCGCTCACCTCATCAGCTTTAGTTACTCGGATTATAACGGATAGCCCTAGCTCTACGGAAATCCCTACAAAATAAAACAGTAACCTTTCCCATGATGTGATCGTTTCGCCGGATGTCTTGCAGAGTGCGACTGACTGCTTCCACGTCCTTGGCAGTCGAACACTCATCCCAAACGATAAGGCTGCATTCTGCAAGAATCATCTTCTTGTCTCTATTTCGCTATTCGTCACAAACTGGCATTTCATTTATATACAGGTGCGATGGTATCTTAATCATTGCGTGGGCAGTTTTACCTCCATGGAGTACATTGAAAGCAATCCCCGAAAAGGCGACGGCTATTTCTATTTTCCCTTTTCTTCTCACTTCAGCTAGTAGTAGTCGAGTCAAAAAGGTTTCGCCCGTACCACCAGGGGCGTCCATGAAAAATGGTTTACCCTCCTGTTAATCGACACCTCCTAATATTTTGTAGTAAACAGACTTTTGTTCATTGATAAAGATCCCAATATTATTGTCCGCAATTTCAGCCATCGCAGAATAACTGTAATCTGTCTCCGCAGCACTTTCTCGTCTTATTCGCAGCCCTTCAGTGGATTCTGCATAACTGCAGTTAAACCGCAATTTTGAGGCGCTCGTCAGTGTGGCGATGGGTATCCGAATTTTCTTGGAATAGTTTCGCTAAGGTTATTTTTTGAAAACCTCTTCGTGCAAGCGCAGTACGCCACATCAAGGCGCTTTCCACTCCATGCCACTTCAAGACACGCCAATGCCTGCATATTTTGTTCATTGAGCCAAGAGGAGTATAATCGGCATATTTTATAATTGGGTCAAAAAAAAGTTCACTTTTTTCTTGGCGCAGCCGCTCTTCTTCCAACTGCACCATTTGGATCCCACTGGATTGTGTTTGGCATAATTCTTGCAGAAGATTCCTTTCTTCTTCCAAACGGTGAGCGATCATATCCTGTCAATCATTGTTGGTATGCAACAATTTGAGGGAACAATAAATAAAAGTAACAGACCTTGAACGTAGAAATTATAAATATGTATTTTCACTATAAAGATTACACGTCTGAATACATTGAGTAGTATAATGCAACTGCGTCATTGCGTTGTCGGCAGAGTCCCGTTCAGTTGGTGGGCGTGTACTTTCTGAAACATAATACTCTCCCGTATCTCATCCGGTCTCACTTACAATCTCCCCCTCAAAAAGATCCCTATCGCTCTGTGGGGTCGTTTCGTTCCATTTATTCCTTTAACATTCTTGATCGATGAATTTCCTGTTGAGCTTTTCCAAGCGACTTCGTTAGAATATCTGCCATATTCTGGTGTGTGGTCACATATTTCAGCTTAATGCTCTTTTCTCCGAGTTTTTCTCTGACGAAGTGATGTCTAATCGCGATATGCTTCGTTCGTCCCTTACTGATGTAACTCTCGGCGTGTGCAATTGCAGATTGGCTGTCGCTCCAAATCAGCACTGAATCTCCGATGAGAGAATGCAGTCCCATTGACTCTAGTAAGTTTCTCATCCATGTTACCTCTCGAGTACAGTCTGCCAGTGCCATGTACTCCGCCTCCATGGTACAGAGAGCGACGGAAGTTTGTTTCATACTTCTCCAAAATACTGGTGCTCCTCCTAGCATTACTGCGTATCCGCTCATGCTTTTCCTGTCTGACGTAGACGTAGCCCAGTCTGCGTCACAATATGCTGTTAATTTTTGTCCGCTCGCTTGATAAGCCAATTTTAAATGTTTCGTTTTCTTCAAATATCTTAGCACTCTGATTGCTGCGTTTCAATATTGCACATGATATTGTGTAAAAAACTGTGCCAGCTTAGCCACGCTAAATGCTATGTCCGGTCGCGTTCGTTGAGATATGTACAGGAGTCCTTCAATTAGTTCTCTGTATGGTCGATCGTTCTCGTCTCCCTAATCTTTTTCATCAAGAAATGTAGGCCTAACTTCCATTGGTATTGGAAACCCTTTTGCATTTTGCAATCCGAAACGATTTATCACTTTATTGATGTATTTTTCTTGTGAAAGTGATATACCTCCATTTATCTCCTCGTGAAACTCGACTCCTAGCAGCCTGGTGAGTTTGCCTAAGTGTTTTATGTCAAAGCACCGTCCTAATAATGTCTTTACTTTGTATCTCGTGGCCTCATTTTCGGCAATTGTAACCATGTCATCAACATAGACTGTCAATATCGCCTTTCCATAATCTGTCTTTATTTCGTATACACATGGGTCCACTTTGTTTCGTTTGAAACCCTTCTTGGTGAGAGATTCGTTCATATGTTCATTCCAACATCTCCCGCTCTGTTTCAATCCGTAAATTGATTTGTAAGGAAACTAACCAATAATTTTGGACCTTAATGTAGTAAGATTGATAAAGATAAATTTAGCATATTCTTAGGGAATATGCATATGAAAAACTGTTGTACTAAACTATTCTAAGATTAAACTGTCATACCTTAAGTATTGCATATATTTAGGAATTATACAAAATACTTACCATCCAAGCACATTTCGGAGCATTCGTTGAACTTGCTCCAATTTTGAAAATATAGACAAAGAAATAGCTTAACTTAACTTAACTTAGAACTATTGCTTCACTCTTGAAACATAAGAAATTAGGTTGGAAATTGCAAGAAATAAGATTAAGTTAGTCATAAGAAATTGGGTTATATTCAGAACAAAGAACCAAAATTGTACATATAAACCAATAACATGTAACGAATAAATCGGTTATTGATTCGACGTCAATGGACAAACTTGTTTCAATAATCAATCTCACAAACGAGCATTATTAACACGAGTGAGTATTTGGCACATTGCATCTTTCAATGGCACTCTAAAAGAACGCATTTATTGTACCGTTTTCGTTATTATCGGTACGTCCATCACAATTTCCTCAGTTTGCATACCTTGTGTTCATCTTCCTGTTTGATGAATCCTTCAGGCTGTTCCATGTATATGGTCTGTTCCAATTTGCTGTGCAGATATGCACTCTTTACATCATATTGATCGAGTATCCAGCCTTTCTCGATCCCTGCCGCTATCAACAGTCGTATTGTCTCGAAATTTGATACCGGTGCATATTCTTCTTCATAATCGATGCCCTTCTTCTGTGTACAGCCTTTTGCTACTAGTCGTGCTTTCCATCGATATGCATCTCCTAATTGTTTCTTGGCGTAAACCCATCTGCATCTTATTGGCGTCGCATCCGCTGGAATATCTACGAGTTCCCATGAATCGTCATTCATCAATGATTGGTATTCTTCATTCATTGCTTCAAGCCATTGTACCACCTCTGCGGATCTTGTTGCTTCCTGATAAGATGATGGTGTGTCATCTTTACTGATTGTCAATCCGGCTATTATGTCGCTCGAGTCGTCCGATATTTCTATCAGATCCTCTCCGACGAGTGGCATGAGTAATCGGATCCAGACACTACCGGTATATTGGGTGCTCTAATCAACTGGTGTCCCTTTCTTTCTGGACATTTTGGCGTATGGGAACATTTTCTATTCTGCTGCTTCTGGTTATCCCTACCAGTATGCAAGTCCCGATATCCTGTTGTCTTTCTATTCGGGCGTAGTCTCGTACTGGTGATCTCTACAGTTTCTTCTTCTCTTCTCTGTGCATCCTCGTCGTCTTGGCGTCTCCAATGACGGATGTTCCCTTGTTCTTGAGGTTCTGTTATCTCGATAACTCCAATTGCTTCTGACGATGGCGATGGCAGACTGATCGTTTTGTTGTTTGTCAATTCCTCGTTTGTTGCGTCCGATCGTCCAACATTTGTCTCATCCGACTTCTCATCTTCGTCGGAGCTATCGTCATTTGTTTCGAAAGTTTGCTCCTGCGGTGCATGAACTTGGCATTGTTCGCTTATCTCCTTCGTAGTTTCGTTGATGTGTGACGTTTCTCGGGAAATGCAATCTCTTGATTCTTTTATTTGCCTTCCTTCGTTCATCCAAATGCGATATCCTCTGCCTCGCTTGGCATATCCGATAAGTCTCCCCCTTTCCGCTCTGGGTGAGAGCTTGGATTTCCTTTCCGCCTTTGGAATGTGTACATAAACGTCGCATCCTATTTCACGAAGATAACTCAAGTTCGGTTTCTTTCCAGTCCATAGTTCGAACGGCGTTATCTTCACGTCGTGCGAATTTGTTACTCTGTTTCTCACGTGTACTGCAGTGTCCACCAATTCAGCCCATGCCGCCTTCGGCAATTCAGTTTTGTGTAGTGTTGCGCGCACTAAATCTAGTAATGTCCTGTTTAGCCTTTCCGCTATCCCGTTTTGCTGAGGTGTGTGTATCATTGTCGTCTCGTGTATGATACCCTTCACTTTGCAGTATTCCTTCCACTTGTTTGAACAGAATTCCATGCCATTATCGGTCCTGAGTCGTTTCAGCTTTTTGCCTGTTTGATTCTCTGCCTCTGCTAGCCATGATTTGAATTCGTCGAAAGCTTGACTCTTGTTCCTCAGCATGCTCACGTGGACGTTTCTGCTTGCATCATCTACAATACTCATCATTTATCGGTTTCCTCCCCAACTCTCCACGTCGACTGGCCCCATCAAGTCCATGTGCACCAAATTCATGGTAGAAATGACGTTTCCAGTTTCTCCTTGCGATTTTCTTCCTTTAGGAAACGGTTGTCTCGTTGACTTTCCAGCTAAGCAATCGTCGCACTACGTCGGTACCTCGTCCTTTACTGTTAGTCCTATCACGGCGTCTCCCTTGGAGATCTCCATGATTTTTCTCTCGCTCACGTGCATCAATCTTTTATGCCATACCTCGAGTGGTAATATCTTTGCCTTGTTTGTGATCGATAATGCGTTGAGCATTGCCTCTGTTTCCACAGGTTCTGTATTCACTGTATAGAGTCTTCCTTCCAATTTCGCTCTTATCAGTAGATTATTTTCTCTGTCCAAAATTGAACATCCCTTGTTGTCGAAAATGATCTTCTTGCCGTTCTCAGCCATTGTTTTCACAGAAAGTATTCCATAGTCCAATCCTGGAGCTAATATTGTATTCGGTGCTAGAAAATCTGTGATTCTTGCGGAGGTGTCTTTGACTCGCAGATTTGCAGTACCTTTGCCCATTGTCGGTGTCGTACTCCCATCTACCATAGTGACTTCATCACTTTTTCCTTTAAGTAACTCAGAAAAATACTTTTCGTTTGGCGTCATATGGTGTGTCGCTCCTGAATCAATTATCCAAGTGTCACGGTTCATCTTCACGGATCCGTGCGACGCATTCAGAACTACCAGGTTGGAGTTGACGTGTTCCGCCGGCTTTTTCTTCTTCTCTGGACAAAATCTAGCAATATGCCCAACTTTCTGACAGTAATAGCAAGTCGGTTTCGGCTTACCACGTTTTCTGTCACTCACGTCACCTTCTTTCTTCTGTTTGAAAGGTTCTTGACTTAAACCGCGTTTATTGTCGACTCTTGTCGTTTTTCTCTTATTGTAAACCATTAGAGCTGTTTCCTTGTTGACTCCGGTGTCACGACGTCTGGCTTCCTCCGCTAATAGCTTCATCTTCACTGTGGCACTCTTAAACTCATCCGCTGAAAGGTTGCACAAGTTTGAAGCCACGTTGTCGTAATCGGGTGATAAACCGCACAAGATTATCATAGCAATGTCACTATCCTCGATGACGTCCCCTACACTCGACAAATCCTCAACTGTTTTGTTTATGAGACCTAAATAGTTTTCCATGCTTTCACTGTCACTCATCTTGTGGGAATATAATTGTCTCCTGAGTTGCATTGTGCGAAACTTGCTGTCCTTTGGCGCGTACAGCTTTTGCATCTCGTCCCATACTTCCTTCGCAGATCCTTTATTGCGTATGTGCATTTGCTGTTCGTCGCAAATCGCAAGCGCAATCTTAGCGTGTGCTCTGCTCTGCCTTGAAACGTGTTGTTTCTTTTGAAGTTCGGACGCATTTTCACCGGGTGAATCCTCTCCTGGTTCCACGACTGTCCACAAATCAGCTTCCATTAATGTCATTTTCATTTTGTATGACCACGAAGCGTAATTCGTGCCGTTTAACTTTTCAACCAAACACTAGTTGCTTTCCGAAGTCATTTCGTCGTATAATTGGATCTAATACTGTTCGTTTTGCACTTATTGTTCACTTCCTCAAATTATGCGCAGTGGAATTGTGTTGGGCCCATAACCATTGTTGGTATGAAACAATTTGAGGGAACAACAAATGAAAGTAACAGACCTTGAACGTAGAAATTATAAATGTGTGTTTTCACTATAAAGATTACACGTCTGAATACATTGAGTAGTATGATGCAACTGCGTCATCTGTTTCTATAGAGCGCGTGATTTCGTGGCGGTCACGGTCAGCAAATAAACGGGATCTTTTTTCTTGACTTGATTCTTAAGACCGTGAGATATCGTGGCGGTTGCGAACATCAGCTAAACATTGCTCTCGTTCGGAATTCGTCCCTACAAATCGGGAAATGTCGTGGCGCTAACGATCAGATCTTGAATGAATATCACGTTCTTCCCGAGTTTCCACAATTTGTGCTTCAGCGTGGCTTAATCGAATCTAACGAAGTTGCGTACACTCCTCACAGATCATAACCCGGCGTTACGGCGTCTATTAGCATTAAGACGCGATTTACGTTCAGAAGAAGTCTTCTGAGACCGAGACGTGATACTTCTAGAAGACTGTGATGCTAAACGCTCTTCTCGCTCCCATTGACTTTCTGTTAATCTTCTCAATCGTGTTTGTTTGCCTTGAGCAGCTGTCAATGATAGGTAAGACCATTTTCGGGACGGCATTATACATTTTAATTACTAAGACAGTAATGCCCGAAATAATTTTTTGCTCTTATAATGGAATGAAATACACATATTAGCATTATAAACTCAAATATTATGGTATAGGAAAATAATTCCAAAAAAGTAATATTTTTGAGGTTATAATGCCAACCTTACCTTTATGAAAAAACAAAGAATTATATTATTCTATAGGAAAAGCTACCTTGTTGTAATTTCTGGTTACTATGTGTGTCCTTCCATTCTATTCTCTGCTATCCGATTTTGTGGCTACATAGATTAGTTGTACTCGGTTGAGAAAAACTTTCAAAATGATAAACATTGCCATCTATGATTTTTTGAATAATAACTATACAGAACGACTAACTTATCTGTTCATCTGAGTGTGGCTCTAGTTTACTCAAAACCTTTTCATATAGCATTGAGTCTATTATTAAAAAAACCGAAAGGCGAAGTCGAGGTCGGCGCAGTAGATTTTCCGTGAAGACATCGGGATAAAATTATTATAATTGTTTCTTATTAGTATGTACTTATATCAGTCTCTTTAATACAATTGTTATATAGAGTAGATAAATCACAAGTTTATTGTTTTCCGCCGTTGTTTAGCTCTGACATTTGCTCGGCCTAGTGGCGGTGTAGAGCAGATTGGCACCCCAGGCGGTTTTGTATTGAGCACCCCTTAAAATAAAACACCAAATACTAAACATGTTTCCGAGACTTTATTTTACTAAAATGTTCGACCACATTATCAAAATTGACTTTCCTGTCTTTTTCAATAGATAAAATCGAAAGATTGGTTAGTCGCGTTTGGCTCATTGTGGGCCTTAAGTATGATATTATTAACTTTAACTTTGAAAAGCTTCTTTCACATGAAGCCACCGAAACACAAATTGTTAAGAAAAATCGAAGGCATAGCGCTAAACTTGGAACAGACTCAGTATAGCCCCATTTTCCAATGAATCTGAGAAGCTCCAGCGTAGTCCATTGAACTGCTTCTTGGATAGAAATTTTTCCACTATTTGGTTGCGTTGACTTTGAAGAAAATTTTGAACACCTTTAATTTTTATAACACACTTTTCCAATGACAGCCCAGATGTTTGCATTTATTTTTGTGTCAGATCCAAAAGGAAAGATAGCAAAGAAAACCGAAGTTACACAAAGCTGGTATGAGTGTTGATGATGCTTCTCTTGTTTCGATGATTTCTTTGCTGGTGCTGGTCTCACACATCTCTTCAAGTGTTGATACAAGCTTCTCAAAATGATTCTTCAATGTTCTAACAGCGTCGTGATGAGCACTCCATCTTGTTTCTGATAGTCGTTTAACGGACACGCCTAAATTTTTTATTAATATTTCCCACCGATGTGTGGATGATGAAAACAAAATCCCCTGGATGTAGTGGTCTTGACAAGCCATGAAGCAGATTTTGCCTATGTGTGTGTAAGGGCCGTCGTCTCTCGATATTCCGCGTAGTGAAGTACGAGAAATTCATCGCGTTTGTTATTTCGTCCGCGAATTTCATGTAATTTAAGTGTTTAAAATGGTTATTTTATATAAAATTTATGATGAGTGCTATTATTAAAGTATTTTTAATTAATCTAAAACAAAGTCTTAATCGAAAAATCCGCCAAACGCGCACAAAATCGGATTTTGTCGGCGACATGAATTTTGACGTTTGTTGTTTTGTCGGTAAACAAACGCAAATATTTATTAAACTTAGTGTTTGTGATTCTAAAATAGTGAAATAATATTTATATTAATAATGACATAATAAAATAACAATTTATTGTGATGGTTTGAATATAAAGTAAATTATAGCAATATATAAATTGCTAAGAAAAATTATTTTTATATGCTGAACTTGTGAAAATATGTAACAGTTTAAATAAAACGTTTATAAATGTAACATGTTAAAAATGATTTATGTAAATTTCAATTTTTTATAATAAAGGAAACTTGAAATATAATAAAGTGTTTTTTTATTTAATTTTTCAGGTACAAAAATTGTTAACATTTTATATATATATTTTTGAATTTTAATTTTTTTATTATTTTTTGTTGATTTCCCTTGTTATTGTTTTATATATCGTATATTTGGTTGTTTTTTATTGTTAATTTGTAAATAACGCAATTTTCTCATTCAATTTTTATATATGTGAATTCATTTTCCTAAATAATTTAATTTTATTCCACTTTTCTATATATAAATATATATTAATACTTATTTCTATATAATTGTATTCATTTTTGTATATAAAAAATATCATAATATGAATAACAAAGTGATTTTAGTATAAAATATTTGCGTTTTTTAAAACTCCCGCAATGAAAATTTAATTTCTCTTATGAAATTTCATGTTATTCGATGTGGCAACCGGCCCTTTGATGCTAAGGGTGTGGTAGTAGAAAAGTCTGGTTCATGGCTTGTATTACTACCACATCCAGGGGGTTTTGATGAAAAGAACGTGTAAACTCTTTCTACCGAAAAAAAAACCAAACTTGAAGTTACGCTCCCAAATGAGTGCACTCCACATAGATTAAGGGAATGATTAGCACAAGGCATAAACAAAGCTTTCGGATTGCGCTCTTTGATATTTGTTTCTACTGCCATGTCTGCAGCATTATCATATCCTTGGGCCCGACATAGATGTATGTCTAAATTATCATTCTCCAGCTGTGTAAGAATATTTTCAGCAAGATCAACTCCGGTCTTTCCAACTATAGGGAAAAAACCTAGAAATGATTCCTTCACCTCGACTTGATCGCCTTGAATATGAACGTATCTGATCACGTAAAATATTTGGCTTTTTTTTATGTCATTCACAATTTTATCTTTCACTTCCGTCTCCAAAAGGTTTATGAACTCATTTTGAATGTCTTTGGACAAATATGTATCTCCCCGTTTCCGGTTAGTACAGGTGATAGCATGTTCAATTCTTAGCATGTGTTCTATTAGCACTGGGTCATATTTCGACAGTAGATTGACCAATTCTAAAAAGACAGTAGATTGACCAATTCTAAAAGTCAAAATATCACACTTCTTCTTTCTTTCTTGGTCAAACATCATTTGATGGTCATGGTCGATTGTTTTTTGCAACTTCAATCCGTTTTCTAGAAGTTTCTATTTTTCAAAACAGGAGAGATGGTTCTCAGAATACTCGTGTTCAGACACTTTAGGATTTAGTTTCCACCACGAATTGAAGCCGTTGGTGAAACTCTGATGAATCTTTTCGGAATGAGTAAACAGTTTGCAACAATAACAGTATAAACTGTTTTTCGTTGGAGAATATACCATCCATTTTCTGAGTATCTTCTCTCTATTTGGTAACGCTTTGTAAAACCATTCTGGATTGAAGTGTCGGTTTTTTCCTTTAACATTATCTCCTGGCCTTACAACAGTATTTAAAAATGGTCCATCTCTATTTTGATAAGATTCACTTCCCGTTTTAACAATTTCAACTCTCAAATCATCCGGTATTGCATGATGCATTGGCCAACTAGCAACATCGTAACGAGTGTAACCATGTACTCCTTTTCATTATCATCAACTTGCTCTGATTCTTTACTCTTCTTTCTCTCTTCGGTTTCATTATTTCCCTCTTTTCCATGGTCATATTCTCCTTGATCTTCTCCCTAAACTTGTATGTCAGCGTCCCTTTCTAGTTTTCTTTCATTCAAGATATCTTGGCAAAGATTTTCTGCACCATCTGTTTCGCCCAGATCGCTTTCAACAATTTACTGTATATTCCTGAATGATGAAGTTGAAGGTGCTACGAACTTTAAAATGGATCCAGATAATGATTCGGCCGCCAGTTTTTTTGCTTTTTTTATTTTTCTTTGTTGGAATCCACTAGGGCTATTGCGCTTCATTTTAAAAGATTCTGTACAGATCGATAAAGAAAATGTAATATCAAAAATTTATTATTCTATGCGATTTGGTAAACTCACCTATATAAAATCTTATTTTTGTATAAACACTTTTTCTTTTTAAATTAATAATATAATAACAATTTTCAATACACTTTTAATCGGTTACTTTAATTTTTGACACACTTTTAAACAGTGGACGTTCGAATCGAACTGAATCCGTAGGATCAAACTGGAATTATGGATACATTCATCGGGTACAAAGAGCACAAAGGAACAAAACTCCTCAGTGGTTTTTATCAGTTAACAAATGCGTGGTTGCTCATACAATCATTACAAAATGCGAGACGCAATTCGCAACAGATAAGCCACTAATAAAAGAACCGAACTGAAGGAACCGATACTCACATGAATAGAAACTTTTGTCTTACAAAACTAAAGGAGTTAGGAGAGGAGTTGAAAAAAAAGGGAGAATAAATTGTATCAATCAGTCTTTGAAGGGTCGAAATATTCTAGCGACTTGATTTCCTTTAGCTAGAAAATTTTTATCGAAACCCAAGTCGACAACAAATTGACGCGGAAGGCTTATGATACGAGTATGACGATTAAGAAACTTACATTGTCACAATCAGACTACTTTACAATACTCATAACTCTAATCACCAAGTCTGGTTAGGTACAAGAGTAGATAGTTATTTATTGATTCTATGGCTGTACGAGATAGCTGTCGTTGTCACCCCTTGGTGCTTGTAGACCCGGGGCGGAACGCCCAATTCGCCCCACCCCTTCACGCACCACTAGCTTGGCCCTGGACATTCTAGGTTTCTTAAATTCGTTTTGATGTGAGCTTTCTCTGATTTGCGTTTGATTCAATTTGGCGCATATTTAAGACTCATATATATGACTCATATGAGACGATATCTTTAAATTTTTTCGGTTTTCAATTTAATACCGATTTTGTTTGTAAATATTTCGGCGAATAATTTAATTTTTTCAATTTTGGCATCGATAGTTCTTTTCAAGCTCTTTACAATGGCACCCAAATCTAGGCGTTCTAGCTGAACGCGTTCTCACGCTACACTAATTTATAGTTTACCCAACGCAAATTAACAACAATCACGCGTAGGCGCTCACAAAAGTGCGATGATGCCATGGGCAAAACAAACGCTGCACAATGATTATGTAAACATATGCTCCATCCACTGTGACCTAAACCGTTGTTATCGCATTATTTGTCTCGTAGTTATTAGAGATTGAATTATGACTGTACTTGGTAACACAAGAATGTTTGACCGGCTATCACTTACCAACGTACACTCTCAGCGAGAGGGAAGACGTTTTCACGTCAAAATGATCAACGCATGATTAAATTCGATGACCGATGCCCTCGAGAGAAAGTTTCCGTTACTGATATGAACGATGATCGAACGCACCTGGATGCGTATTTTGGTATGCCATTTTAATTATTTTTAGCAGCGGCTATAACTTGAATTGAAATTGATTTGAAATTAAGGCGACTTGACTGTGATAAATTTTCGACACATTGAACGTATTCTTCAAATCCGTTTGAGTTTAGAATTTCTGTTCTATTCATTGTTGCGAATACCATTTGATCGACACATCATAATTATTATTACTAGAGGGACGATCACAATCCAAACAATTTTTTTACATTTGAACTAAACGAACAGGTGTGCCATTGACCAAGCAAGTCATGTTCTGTACTCAAACTACAAATAAGAAAAAGTGTGCAATTTGGTTTTGAAAATAAATTTATGGGATCGGGAACTCACTTACATCAACTGAGTTTAAAAATTCTACTCGAAAAATTATTTTGCTCTCTATAATCATCACTCAGGATGTTATCGGAACTCAAATATATTCGTTCCTCTCCGGACAGACTGTTAAAAATGTCTGCATCGATGGAAGTGCAATCTTCATATTTGGGTGCTCATTTAAACGAATTGAGAATATCGTTAGAATTTATGGTTTCAGATACATTGCCATAAGTATCTGCAATCACGAAGTTGCTGCTAACTAAATGGGAAGGAATTGCAATAACATATTGGCTGTAATCAGGAAATGTGGGTAAAGTTCCATTAGCAAGAGATTTAAGATATTCAACGAATTCAATCCCATGAGGTAAAGCTCTCATGTTTTGGGTACAAGTTATTTTGTGGAATTTTGAAAACTCGGATTATGAAGTAAGGCAATCCTCAGTAAGTGGTACAGGTGTAAGGTGAGATATAGCTGGCAGAAAAGTCAAAACGCATATACGAAACGTCTGAATAGTCTGAAACGAAAAGTTTAGTTGAAGTACCGAATGAATCGCTTAAAAAATGTTCAATTAATTTGAGAGGATTAAGCGGGTACATTGAAATTTCATTTGTGAGAGATTTGTCATTAACTGTGCTTGGCCACTGCTTACGAAGAGCTTTGATACGGAATTCTCTAAAATCGGTATAGGTATTTTGAAAACGTTGTGAAAAGTTCGACTTTGAATTAAAAGAGTGGATGCAATACCACTGAAACCGCACGAAATATATTGGATTTCCAATAATTTGAATATATGGAGAATTGCGGTATGGGTAAGAGCCTTACCAGAACCAGCATGACCTGTAAGACGAAAAATTTTGCAGCCGTAATACTGGTAATAATTTAAAATTTACTGTAAAACTAAATCAATAGCGGATCGCTGCACTTTGGAACATTTTGTCAAAAATTGTTTGTCCTCTTTCTGAATCTGCATTTACAGCTCTTATGTTGGCTCATAAAGATTGAGGTATTGGAAGGCCAAATTATTATAAGAGACACGGTTATATGAATCATTTTCTGAAGAATTTCTTAAAAAGTCTTCACACATGAAAATTTTGAATTCATTCCACAAATCTAAAGCATTTGTAGGCAAGTTCATACCACAAATAGGATATGGCAAATAACTCTTATCGGAATTGAGTGTTCACTCTCTCTTCTAATTACTGTAAATAACAATTGAATTAGAGTTTTAATATTATATCTCTGAATTATATTTTCAGTCTAAGTTCATCCTCGAAGAAGTAAATCCTCGCTGTACATTTGAATTATTTTTTCTTTTACTTGAAACAAAAGGTTATGGGCCCAATCCACGTGTGTGAAAAAAAGAACTAAGTAACATATATATATTTAAATTTTATGAATAAAGTGGACTTAAAGAAATCAAACCTACACCTTTGTCTTTTGAAAAAGTGAATATGGCTGAATACAAATCCTACGAGGTCTCGAATTCTGGAATTGAGGTCTGGAATTGGAGCAACTTAACCTCACAAACTGCTCAACGGCTGCTGAGATGTGGAAAAGGCTCAAGACCGTTTATGCTGAACGAAGTGAACAATCAGCACAGGTGTTGCTGGAAAAATTCATTAATTGCCATATTAATGGAGAAGAAAACATGGCTGACTACGTGGCTAGAGTAACTTCGATTGCTCAACGCCCCAAGGACATGAACAGAATGAGCCAATGGTGATAGCAAAAATTTTAAGTAGTTTGCCGTCGAAATTTGACCATGTAAGAACAGCATGGTACGCAGTACCTCGAGGTGAACAGACCATAGATAGACTCACGTATCACTTAGTCAGTGAAGAATTACTCATAAACCTTCGCAGCAACACTGACAACACTGACAAAGTGAAGCGTTTGTCGTAAGCAGTAATAATAATAGGAGCGACAAAATTCAGAACAAGGCTGGAAATCGAAAAGGCAAATGTAATCATTATCACAAAGAAGGACATTGGGCCAGCGAATGTTATAAACGGGAGAGGGAGGGACAGCAAATCAAAACAAACAAGACAGAAGAATACAGAACACTCATTCATACTTCAGAGGGAGTACAATGAGAAGATTCCAGATCATTTGAAACAAAATGCACAGTTACTCAGATCAAAATCTACAACTAAAAATGACAAAATTGAAAACAGGTGGTTTGCTGATTCTGGCGCTACAGATCACATGTCGTTCCAACTTTTTATGAATTTAGCTTCATTTGCAAATAATGAATGTCAAGTGAGAGTTGTGAAGGTCGCAAATTGTCAGTACTTGGAAAGGGTGATTTTGAAGTTTATGTTATAAACAGCAGAAGTGACAACCCAGTGTATATCATTAAAGACGTGTTGTATGTTCCAGAACTTGGGCGAAACTTTATATCTGTCTCTAGATCGACTGAGAAAGGCATGAAGGTGGTTTTTGAGGAAGGTGCACAAAAAGTCAATTTTCTGAAAGGATCCGTTGTGATAGTTGGTGGTGTTTGAGACAATAGGCTCTACAGAATGAATTTAAAAACGATATCGTCAAGTGGATAAATGCAGTGTCGTCATCATCATTAATGTTATGGCATGAGCGTCTTGGTCATGCAAAATTGAAAACGCTTCGTGAAATGAAGTCCAAGCAAGCCGTCGACAAGTAAGAATTCAATGAGACATCAGAAAATCCGTTCTGTGAGGGCTGCACATACGGGAAACAACATCGGCTGAGTTTTCCAAGATCAGGGGCAAAACGAGCTGCAAAACCGGGTGAGATGTTTCATGTAGACTTGTGTTGTAAAATGAGCATCCCATCAATTGGTGGTGCAAACTATTTCATGCTATTCAAAGATGATTTTTCCAGATACTGCTTTGTCTACTTCTTAAAATCCAAGACTGATATATTACCAAATCTCATGAAGTTTTATGCACATGTAAGAGCTGATGGTCACGACATCAAGATATTAAGATCAGATGGAGTGCTGGAATTTTGCAACAAAGATTTAGACCGTTTTCTGTTGAGTAAAGGCATCAAGCATCAAGTATCTACTCCAAAAGTTCCTGAGAAAAACGGCTTGATTGAAAGGCAAAATAGAACAGTTGTGGATTGTGCTAAGGCAATGTTACATGGTAGAGAATTACCGTTGTACCTATGGGCGGAAGCAACATACACAGCAGTGTACTTAAAGAACAGGACAACTTCGGAGACAATTGGAGGAGCTAGTCCATGCGAGAAGTGGTTTGGATCGAAACCTTCAGTAGATCATCTCAGAATTTTCGGTTGTGAGGCATATATTCACATACCACAGTCACAAAGAACTAATTGGGCGAAGAACTCGGTGAAATGCCGGATGATTAGATATCACGACAAAGGTAAGGCATATAGAATATACGAACCGCCTGGGAGAAATGTACTGATTAGCCGTGACGTGGTATTCAACGAAGACCGTGATTCAATTCATACAACAACTGAGGCAAAGAAAAACGATACACATAATCGAATGGAACAAGCAAAAGAAGAACAATTCAAGGCTACCAATCTTACGCAGTCCGTATAACACTAGAAGCAGATCAGCGACGTCAAACTGTGATGAAAGTGAACAAGAAATGAGAATTGCTGAGATATGCATGGTGCAAACAGAGCCAACTTGCCTGGAAGAAGCTCTGGAAAGTGGTGAATCAAGAGAACGGTTGGGAGCCATTCACGAAGAACTGAATGCACTTAAGAAGAATAATACCTGGCTTTTGGTACCAAGAACAGAGAACATGAACGTCATCACAAACCGTTGGGTATTTAAAAGGAAATATAGGACAGGTGGAAAAATTGAAAAACATAAAGCACAACTTGTTGCCAAAGGATACTTTCAAAAATATGGAAACGACTATGATGAGACATTCTCACCTGTGGTTCGTCATGATTCAGTACGCATTCTGTTGTCAATCGCTGCAGCTAATAATTTTACACTGTTTCAATTTGATGTGAAAACAGCCTTTCTCCATGGTGACCTAGAAGAGGTTATATATATGGAACAACCATATGGTTTCCATGAAGATGATCAAGTCTGCTTGTTGAAGAAAAGATTGTCCGGGTTGAAACAGGCATCCAGACAATGGAACAAGAAAATTGTTCAGTACCTTGTAAATTATGGGTTTCAACAATCAAAAGCAAAGACATGTGTTTTTGTTTTAAAGTTAAAGGGATCTGCGGTATACCTAGCCTTGATCTGTGGCAACAACAAATTGCTAATACAAAAGCTGTTAAAAGAGTTGCACCAGGAATTTGACATAACAAGTGGAGATGCTGAGTCCTTCGTTGGGTTTCAAATCAAGCGAGATGAAGAGAAGAAGAAATTAGTAATACATCAAGGTGCTTACACTTGGAAGTTGCTGGAGCGTTTTAATCATGCCGAATGCTCACCAGTTTTTATACCAGCTGAATCAGCAATAAAATTTTCTAAACTTGAACATAGTTCAAAAGATGCTGGAACATTTGATTACAGAGAGGCGATTGGTTCACTCATGTATTTGAGGATCTGCACGAGGCCAGATATTAGCTTTATAGTAGGTGTATTAAGTCGATACCTGGACTGTCCAATAAGTGCACTCGGGAAGGAGTCAAACGAATCCTAAAATAATTGAAAGGATCAGCAGATCGAGGAATTGCATATGACCTGGGGTCCAATCAAGCAGACCTCGTTGTATATTGTGATGCTGATTGGGCAGGTGATCTCGACACCAGACGAAGTAGAAGTGGATGGATCGCGTTTTTGAATAGAGGTCCTGTTGCTTGGAATTCCAAAAGCCAACGAATTGTCACTACGTCAACTACTGAAGTAGAGTTCGTTTCACTATGTGCTGCAACAAAGGGGATCATACCAGTACAAAGACTGCTGTCAGACTTAGACTACATTCAACGTCATCCTGCATCAATGAGGTGTGATAATCAGAGGGCTATCACTTTAGTTCACAATCCTGAATCGTAAAAAAGGACCAAACACGTTGATACTCTATATATCTTTACTAGTGACAAGCAGGAGATAAAAGAAATAAATGTTGAGTATGTGTCAACGAAAGAACAATTGGCGGATCCACTGACTAAGGCTCTACCAAGAAAAACATTCAAGTCATTGATTGATAATTATGGAATGATGGACGTGCAAGGGTAAAGCATGCGAGAGGGAGTAATGGGAATGCGCAGCTTCACCCTGTGCTGAGTGTTCACTCTCTCTTCTAATTACTGTAAATAACAATTTAATTAGAGTTTGAAATGAATATCTCTGAATTATATTTTTAGTCTATGTTCATCCTCGAAGAAGTAAATCCTCGCTGTACATTTGAATTATTTTTTCTTTTACTTGAAACAAAAACCCTCTTAACTGCTGAGAGGACTTACACTGTTTTACTTCTAATAAATATCCACGCCACTCTCCATCATTTTATGCGATATGTCGTGCATGTGCAGCAACTAAAAATGTGCAGTAAATAATGTTCACAACAGTACCCGTATCCTGATGGGACCTCGAAGGAAAAGTAGTCTCAAATGAAACATCTCAACACAAAACATAAAATAATCTAGCTAGCTCTAATAGTTCTTCTTTGACGTTTTTTCCATTCCTTTTCTTTATCTACACAAAAATAATGTATCTGCGTCTCTGTATGTAGAAACATGGACGAATCAATTCGATTGATTTCATAGAATGCAGTCAATTTTGTTCTTCTGTGATTTAAAGAGATTGCTGAACAATTCCTTCCCTAAAGACTACATAACGGTTGTCAACAGAGTGGCCGGGAATGTCAACTGTTATACCATTAACACGACGAATCTATTGTAAAATGTATCTATTGTTGTATTGTAAAAGTCCTTAGAAAAGCTTTTGCTGCATTTAAAATCTTTGATAAAGACGGGGATACGATTCAATAAACCACATGGACCGTGGATCATATGGTTTTCTACTAAATTATGAAGATGTGGGAAATATATATTGTAAATAAAATATATCTGGAATTTCCGCACAAAAAAACAAACATTTATTTATATATATATACTAGCTGTACCCGCCCGCTTTGCTGGGCATTACGTAATACTGCATATTTTTTGTACACTGTATACTGCATATGTTGATACTATATATGTTTTATGTTTTTCTTTAGTTATAGATTTTTTATTTTTAGCAGTTATCTTTTGATTGTAACATAAGTTAAAAAACTTCCCAAAATTTTTTGGCTATTTCACAAATGTTTTTATAAAGATTTGGCTACAAATTTTCGTCGTAAAATGGATAATAAATTGAAAGTATGAATAGTGCTCAAAAAGAGAATGAGAAATAAACTTAAAACAACTAACCAATCACTCTTTCCAAAAGAGCCAATTTTGAAAATATTACGACACCTTACAACACTAATTAACCTTGAAGATACAAAAAAATTTATATATTGTCGTTACAAGAAATCGAAATTTGTCCTATGTTCGGTGACAACAATGAAACAAATAAGGATTTAAGAATTGCCGGTTGAAACTCAAACACAACTGATGAACTTTTTACTTAAATTTCGATTAGTACCGACTACTTATCTAAATTGTCTTAGCTTATATACATTTTCTGAATGTAAATTTTTTATGGCACAGTAATATTAGAGAATAAACCCGATCCGATCGGCCACATCAACAAAACGCCCACGTTAGCCGTGTCAATTTATTTTAAGCGAATTTGTTTGTTTACTTACAAAAGAAGTTAAGGTTTGACCACAGACAAAATAATTTACCAGATGTCGCGATCCCATGTGACTCTGTACCCAATTTTTTCCAACATCACACACGTAACAGCAGACAAAAGATGCATGGGCCGTATGCACCTTCGACCTGCTTTAACGTTTGAAGAATAGACAGTGCGCGAATTTTTCTTGTAGTTGATGTTTGATTGTCAAATAGGGAGTGAGTGGTCACAACACTATGAAAGGGGGCTAAAACAAAATTTCGCGGATGGAACACAATGTACATGTACACACAATGCACACAATTTTGATGTTATGAAATTTGCACAAAACAAACACAAACAAAAATCGTTCATATGTGTACCATTGGAGAGTAAAATTTACTCCCGTACACGTAAATCAGCTCAAAAATTTCTGTTTTCTGTGTAGAAAACGGAAATTCTTGTGTGCAATAGTATTTTTTATTTATTTGAAGAAAATATATACAAAGTGAATTTCCAATATAAACACATTACAAAATTTTTCCGAAAAACGCGAGATTTTACATTTACGAATTTTAATCTGAATTTTATCATATATCATAACTTTTGTTTGGACAAAACTTTAAAAACTAAATTAAGAGAAAAGAAATGTATCGAAAAATGTTAGGAAATTCTAAAATAATGGGGGTAGGTTATACATATGAACCCCGTAGGAAGCTTCGTTCAGTTTCCAGGAGCAAATCAATTTCCCAACCTTCTGAATTCACATCTCTAAAACCTTAATTTAGAGAAAATAGACGAATGAAAGAAGGGTAGGAAATGTCAAAAAAGCGGGGGTCGGTCATGTATATGAATCCCAGAGGACGGTTCGCTTAGCCGCTACGACAAAAACCGTTAAAAATTAAAATTTTTACCGGAAAAGTACCCTTAAAACGGGAAGAAAGTTGGTCAACTTGGAATTCTCGGAAACTATGATGTCCTGCGATCTGAAATTCAAAAAAAATATTTACCATTTTCCACTAATTTGAACAAATCCACCTGCTAGGGTTTGAATAAACCAAAATTGTATTGAATAACCCGACCAAAATTTATAGAAAACAATTAAAACCGGCTCTACGAAAATACAGAGTGTCAAATTATAGAGAATTTTTGAGAGAGAGTTTTTGTTCCGATTTGCAAAAGCGACAAGTACGGGTTCACTCATACACAAGTGAAGGTTGAAGTTTTCGTATTCGAGATGGGCATAAGAAGATCCAAAAATAAATCAATCCCAATTTCCCAATCGAAAACCACATGACATGAAGTCGCATCCATCTCTAGTATGAATCCATGGATGGATTTCATATCAAGAGAAAGTGTACTTTGCTTCTTAAGAGAAATAAATGAAGAGAGATCGTGCAATCCACAAAATACCAAAATGTTCTCTCGAATACGTCTCATATTTAAGAGAGAGGGAGTAACCGCTACCGATGCGATAATTGCACGATCTCTCTTCATTTATTGATCTTAAGCTTAAGCACTAAAGTCGACTTTCTCTTGAAAAGTAAAACGTAAAAGTTTAAAATTTAAAAAATTTAAATATATATTTCCAAACGTTTCAAACCATTTTTTTTTTCAAACTTTACACAAACATACTCCTACCGGGCAGTAATCTTCGTGCCAAATTTTATTAAAATCGTCTCTGTAGATTCCGAGTTTAGCCATGACAAACATTTTCAAAAACATTTTTATATATTTAAGACAGTTACGCATACGCAAAATAAACAAAAGGGAAATTTTAGCTCCTCATGAAATTTCCATCCCAAATCTTCCCAAAATAAAACTCCACGATTTCGAATAAATCATTTAAGTTCTTAATAAAAGAATTATTCCTTCAAATTTTGCAGAGGCTGGCGAGAAATCTGAGTAATAATAACAAATTTCGAAGTGAACTTAAAATAATAAACAGGCTACAAGTCTGAAGTCTGAAATAATTCTACGAACATTCGTCGAAGGAGAAATTTACAATAGCGTGTGCACCGAATCCGGAAAGTAACATCAAGCACACCCCTGAATTCGACGGACGGAAGGAGCAGTTGGGGCCTTTCATAGAAGCATTAGACTTGATCGCACCTATCATCGCGGGACTACCACAAGATGCTGCATCATACTACTTGCAGAAAATTAAAACGAAGCTTACAGGTAAGGCTAGATTAATTTTAGATCTAAATACTGAATTGACTAACTGGTCTCAAGTAAAGACAGTCCTTATTAATAATTCTGGCGAAAAAAGGAACATATTCCCTTTAACAGATGAATTGAAGAATTGTAAATTTTGTAACGAAGTTTTGGGTTATTTAAATAGTATACGATATAAGTTAAGAAATCTTGTTTCCAAGGCAAAAACAGAAGTTATAGATCAAGAGATATCGAACACTTTAAAAAATTAGCATTGAAAGTTTTTATGAATGGCCTACAAGAGTCTCATAAGACCATCTTGTACGCAAGAAATCCAGATTCTCTAGAAGAAGCCGAAAGAATATTAGGTGAAACAGACCATCTTTATTTAAGAAAGAATAATAGGCCTCAGAATCAGAGTCCCCATAATCAAGCCACATCTACCAATAACAAAAGTAATGACCAAAATAGACCAAATTTTCAAAATCGCAATCATGAGAGAAATAATTTTAATAGAAGACCATTCGAAGGTAATCGACAGAATCATAATAATTTTAATCATAACAGAAACTCTGCTTATTTCAACAGAAATAATTATAACAGAAATTTTAATAAGATAACAATGTTGTGAATAAAATTCACATGTCGACAAACATCTAGATTAAAATCTATGGTCTAGCAAAGGTACGGACCAACACCAAATGCCAAGCAGCACCATCTATTGACCCAACCCACAACAAACCTTTCTATCCCTCACCCATGGTTATGTCCATGCTAACCATACCCAAATCTAAACCCACGATCGTAGAGTTCCAGACACACTCTAAACCCAGACCCAACTCACCGTCTAGCCTGGACGCACTCACCTTTGACATTGTACCTGGGAACTAAACCAAGAATTATAACTAGACCTTAGACATCACCGATCAGTAGCTGCAATAGAAAATTCAAGAAATGACTTACCCAGTGACCTAGTTTCATAAAGTGCAATAGCACTTTCGGTCAATTACTTTCCCTGGAAACATCTTGGTCATTTACCAAGGATATTCTTACCTCTTGTAGGAACATAAATGGCCACAGATTATGCTACTCGAGCAGGAACACGTTCATTAACCTCTGTGACAGCAAATACAGGGAATTATTGGTCAATTATGGAACCAATGATGGGAACTCACGAATTGGCAAATCCAGAGTAACAGGTGGGATAAACTAGAAGATCAGCAAGAAAATTACGGATAAATAGAGAAGAAATGGATCAGGCAGTCAGTCGAAGTCAAGCCCGAGAGGAAGCCAGGTCTCAGCCGCTGCCGAGTCGAAGCCCAATCCCAAGACGTTCCAAAGTTCCCATAGAAGACAACTCCAAGACGAAGCCAAGACGTTCCAAAGTTCCCGTAGAAGACAACTCCAAGACGAAGCCAAGACGTTCCAAAGTTCCTGTAGAAGACAACTCCAAGACGAAGCCAAGACGTTACGAAGTTCCTGAAGAAGACAACTCCAAGGCGAAGCCAAGAGGGTTTCCTGAAGAAACTAATGACGTAACACGGTAACCCGATCAAGTAATCGGCTACCACTCAAGTCCTGAACCGTCCAAGAAGACGACAGGCAGTAATACTCATAAATGAGCCCCGCGACCAAAACCTCGTTGGCAGAAGCTTTGAAAGATCCCACTGCGGGACCCCGATCAATCTTGTTGGAGGAATATCGCCGGCGTCAGGCTATCAAACAATCCGAGCTAAACCACTCTTCACGACAGCGCAAGGAGAAGAAACCGAGATCGGGAGTCGAAGAATATTTCAAACGCCGACTACAGGAAGCTCAGAGGGAACTGGTCCTGGCATGAACCAAAGAAGAAAGACGCCTTGCCAGTCAAAAAATCAACGGTTTGAAAATGGAGCGCAGGAACTACAGGCAGACAAAGAAGTACAACAAAGCAGCACCGAAAAAGTAAGAGTTAGGTCAATAGGACTATTAATATGTACAAATGTATCGAGGTGTACGAATAAAGTAAGATAGAGTAAATAAAAAGGTCCAACACATAACCGTCTAAAAGCGTTCTAACCAAAAATCCCAACATAAAATTGGCGCAGCCGCATCTACGAACTTACGACCTACTAAAAGCCACAAATTAAAGATTTCAGAGGGAAAGAAAAAGAAAGATATAGACGGGAGAAAGGAAAAATATATAAACATTGAGGAAATAAGACAATTGTTCACAGCAGGGGGTTATATGGAACAGTTGACGCCAAAGGTACCATTAAATGCGAGATTAAGTGAATTGGCAGACAAAATAGATTCTTTTACGTTTGAAAACCCAAGTCCTGAGTTCCCTAACACAGCTGAAGAAGAGAGTACTGAAGATAAAGCAAACGCAAACGAAGGAGATAAGTCCGGAAACGAGCAAATACCCCAAACCCCCATGCAAACAGAAGGAAACGGGATTAGTGGAGAGACATCCTACTCAAACCCAGAAAGACGCGAAGCAGTCGAGCTCAGACACGGTAGAGGATACTATAGAGTTGATTCAGATCCAACAGGGTCAAAAAGAACGCCCAAGGATAGAAACGTCAAAACGCACAACGAGGTAAACACGGAAAAGATGGCGAATATAACGTTAGTTAATAATGTACTGTCCAACAACGTTCCAATCCTAACTGGAGAGGACAGTCCAAAGAGAGAAAACGAAATCAATGAATTTGTGAATTGTGCACGATTAGCATATGATACACTAGTAGAAGTACATGATCAAATTTTGTTTGTAAAACTCCTCCTCACAAGATTAAGGGGACGAGCGTTGGAAGTAGTACAGGCGGGAAGGAAAGATTCACTGGAAAACATAATATCGACACTTAGATCAAACCTGTTGCAAGGTACCTCATACAAAACCTTAAATAACCAATTAAGGAACGTCCAACAGTTACCTACACAGACGTTACTTAGCTATTTCAACCGCGTGAGAACGTTAATCAATGCATGTAAGAAGGCCGCAGAAACTCAGTATGCTAATGGCGGAGAAGGGCTTAAAGCCGAAATTGAAGAAGTAGGTATACACTGCTTTAAAATTGGAATTACCAATTCCAACTACAAATTCTACCTGTTACAAGAGACAGATAACACAATCGAGGCATTGGGAACAAAGATACTGAAATTAGAACAAACAGAACAGTGTATGCAGTTACAACCGAGTATACACAGTTCGAACGAACCAATGCTATTAACGGGACAACAGGAACCGCGTCAGACCCATGGCAGGAATCAAACGGGGAACCACTGGCAGAATCAACGGGATCGGTCAAGATTCCCGTTCAGAGGAATCACGAGGAGCAACCAGTGCCAGACGTACCAACCGAACCACTTTCCCCCGCGTAATTACCAAACACACTTAAATACAACAAATTATAATGATAATCCAACACGGGGTGGATTTGAAAGGCGACAAGTGCGCTGTGATTTTTGTAACCGTATGGGTCACGTAATGGCCGAATGTCGAACCCGACAAATGACGCCGTTCTGTTCTACATGCAGGGCCTATGGCCATACAAACCAAAACTGTCGGTCAAATAAGCCACACAACCAACAAAATAGAGGTGAATACCAGAGACGTCAGGTTAATCAAACCACGACAAGGGGAAACACACCTAAATGCAATTTTTGTCTCGCTGAAGACCACCCGGAAAATAGATGCTACCTAAAAGAAAGATGGGAGAGGTTGCAAATAGAAGAAAAACTGAAAAATACGGAAAACTCCATAGAGACGACCGACCGCACCGCGAGTCGTCAATAAAGGAAAGCAATAACAGGTGCGACAACATACCCAAATTACCCATAATAACAATACCCACAAACATAACCAAGCAAGAAGACCCCAAATTCATAATAGACACGGGGTCCGAAATAAGTCTAATAAAAGAAGATGAATTAGAGACACGAAACCTAAAACAAATAAATCCTTGGGAGAAAGTTACGTTAAATACAATTTCCGGAGAGATAATATCTGAGGGCACAATTACAGGACAACTAGAAGCAGCGCAATCATACCCATGTAAATTCCATGTAATAAAATCCAGGAATCCAGCATACGTAGCAGGGATAATTGGAAACGACTTCGTTGCGAAATTCTGCAACGTAGAGGGTCCAGCCCAGAGATTAGTATTCCCGTCACTAAATGGAAATAAAGTCGTAACTATTCCATTTGGGGACCACCAGGTTCCAAAGGAAAACGGAACCCGATTTGTGGATGTAATAGCAACGGGCAAGACAAGTACCCAGCGAAATTACTACTGAGGGACACATCAACAACCGCAGCTCGAAAACTACGGAGTGTATTTCATCCTCGGTAGAATTCAAGGAACGAAAGGAAGCCTTATTAACACCCACAATACCTGACGAAATACTGCAGGATATAGGAGCACTCTTCAAACCCGGTACACAGCCTGTGAATACAGAAATCCCTACTGTGCAACCAGAACAGAGTGGCACCACTTGTAAACGACATACACGCACGTATGGCGATCACCTAGTCACCCCAAACTCGCACGTTACGCGAGGTGAAGGTATTTCGGCATCAGAACAAGGAATTGGCGGAGAATTGGACCCTCTACAAAAAACTATCGAAGAAAGTCTCATATTGGCGGAACGAAGGACAATCCAAATCTCCCCGGCAGAACGGTGAAGTTTATCGAAATAATAACAGACATTAAAGGAGAATACGTAATCATTGGAGAAGAGATCGAAAAAGGGGTATATGTTAGTAACGCCCTGGTACTACAAACAGAAGGAAAAATAAAACTTAATATACTTAACGTAAACAATAACAAAGTAATCATAATTGAGTTAAATATCAAGCTAGAGAAAATCAAGAATGAACCTACTGAACTATTAGAGGAATATGAAATCCCAAGCAAAGAGAATTATAACATAAGTAAAACGGACCCAGGAGTCACTAAAGAAACTAATGAGAGCAGACTAACGAAATTAATGAAGATAATAAATATCGGGGAAAACCTAAACGAAGAAGAAAAGCAATCAATAAACCAACTCACAGGGCAATTCGAAGATGTTTTCCATTTATCAGGGGAGCAATTGGGACATACCACAACCGTAAAACATGAAATAAAAATGAAAGCAGACCAGGTACCTATTAAGTGTAAAATGTACAGACTGCCCGAAACCCAGAAACAGATAATTAACGACGAGATAGCGAAGCTCCTAAAAGAAGATATCGTCGAACCCAGTTGGAGCCAGTAGAATGCTCCACTACTGGTAGTACCTAAGAAATCTGGACCCGATGGCGCGAAACGATGGAGAATAGTCGTCGACTATAGAAAGCTTAATGAAGTAACGGAGGGGGATGCCTATCCGCTGCCTAGGATAGAGGATATCCTAGATCAGTTAGGAAACTCCCGTTACTTCTCGGTGATAGATCTCGCCAGCGGTTATCATCAAATAACAATGAAAGCTGAAGATCGCGATAAAACGGCCTTCAGTACTCTTTATGGCCATTACGCCTTCAAAAGGATGCCATTCGGATTAAAAGGGGCACCAGCCACCTTCCAGCGCCTAATGAATCACGTACTAGCTGGGTTACAGGGATTACAGTGTTTTGTCTATCTGGATGACATAGTCATCTATGGTAAAAACCTCGCTGATCATCAAGATAAATTACGTGAGGTATTACAAAGATTAAGAGAACATCAACTAAAGATTAATCCGGAGAAGTGTAACTTTCTCAAGAGAGAAATTATATACCTTGGACACAAATGCGGAATTGAGGGTGTAGCACCCGACCCAAATTTACTAAAAAGTGTGCGAGAATTTCCAGTACCAAAAACCGTCAGACAGGTGCAATCATTTCTAGGATTGGCGAACTATTATCGGAAATTCATTAGAGGGTTCTTCAAGATTGCTGCACCAATCAATAAATTATTGAGTAAAGATGCCAAATTTAACTGGGATGAACAGTGTATGCAGGCATTCAATAATTTGAAAGAGAAATTGACCACGCCACCAGTATTACGGTATCCAGACTTTGACGAACCGTTTAAATTGTACACAGACGCCAGTGGAGAGGCGTTAGGTGCAGTTCTTGCTCAAGGACCAGACAACGCGGAAGAACCTATAGCTTACGCCATTCGAACGTTGAACAGTGCCGAGAGAAATTATTCTACCATCGAAAGGGAATTGGTCGCCATAGTATGGGCCGTAAAAAATTATAGGAGTTACTTATACGGCAGACCATTTACGGTGTTCACTGATCATAAACCACTACGGGGGGCCATACGGATTAAAGACCCCACTAGTCGAATATTGCGTTTATGGCATAAATTGTCAGACTACACATTTGACATTCAATATAAAGAAGGGAAGAAGAACACCAACGCTGATGCCTTGAGCAGAATTCCATATGAAGTTTGGGCAACTACGAGAAGGCAAGCCAAAGAAATGGATTCTAGTAGAAATGATCAAAACCGCACCATAGTCGCGGATGCAACACACAGGATAGAGGTCCCGACAAACCCTGAGAAGCAGGAAGCTTCCGATACGGCAGTGAGAATACTGACGGATCCGAATGACATAAAAACAATATTATCGGACTGTCACGACTCACCCCTCGGGGGACACCAAGGTATCCACAAGACTTATCGAAGGTTAAGACGCGAATACTATTGGAAAGGGATGCTGAAAGATGTATTAACCACGTGAAACGTTGTAAGAAATGCCAGTTAAATAAACAAAGTAAAGAACACAAAGAACCTATGGTTATCACGGATACCGCTAAACTACCTTTTGATAAGGTGTATATGGATATTGTAGGGCCGTTGCCAGAAACAAAGTGCGGAAACAAATATATCTTGAGCTTTGAGGATGACCTCACCCGATTCATGGACGTGGTCCCCTTGACAAACACAGAGTCAAAAACGATAGCAAAAGCATTTGTGGACGAGATCATCAGTAGGTATAGGGTACCAAAGAAACTTATAACGGATCGTGGAACCAACTGCACCTCCGACATGTTTCGTCAGGTATGCAAGTTATTTAAAATCCATAAGTTAGAGACCACCGCATACCACCTGCAATCAAACGGAGCGTTGGAAAGGTCGCATAGACCTCTGGTAGACTATTTGAGGAGTTTCGTGGATGCAAATCAAACCGACTGGGATGATCACCTACGCGCGGCAATGTTTGTACGAAACAACAGCATTCACACAGCAACGAAACTATCTAATGGACTGCCTCTACGGATTTTCGGCAACATTACCAAACAACCTCAAAAGAGAGCCCCAACCGGTCTACGACCATGAAAATTATTATCTAAAATTAAGAAACAAACTACAGAGGGCATATCAGATAGCCAAACAAAATATAGAGGAGAACAAAGTTCATTCAAAGGAATACTACGATCGAAAGGTGAACCCGATAAAAATACACGTCGGCGACAAAGTGTTACTAAAAAACGCGGCAAGAAAAAATAAATTAGCGCAATACTGGTTGGGACCCTTCAGAGTAGTATCAATTAACAGCCCCGTAAATACAACGATACAAATTGGCTGTAAAAAACGACGTGTACATAATAACCGACTCAAAATTTTCAATTAGTAATTTTTGTTAGTAGTTTAGTAATCCCTCTTTCTTTCTTCTCACGTTCCCAGGCTGAAAGGGTTAATTTTCGCTTGCCTATTGACGACAATCTATGCAACGCAATCACCCGTCGATATACACACTCTCAAGCAACGCGGAGTGGTGTTCAAAACAATTGGAGAGGCTCAAATATATCAAGATTACTGGATAATAGTCACCCGAGTCAATAAGCCAGTATGGGAGTCATCATTAAGCTACCTGGAGGAAAGTAAAAAACCGTTGGACCAACTATGCAACACACAGGAAGACGCCGTAGGAAATGAAATGTGCAGTCAATGGAACCAGGTGTTACACAAAAGGATGGCACAAATAAACGAACTTATCAACACGGTGGAGTTAACCATGAATAGCAAACCAAGAATCAAACGAGGTCTTATAAATCTGGGAGGACGAATTATGAAAAAAGTATTCGGTACAATGGACGATAACGACTCAACGCACATCTACCAAAAACTGGACGAGCTGGAGGAAAGTAATCGTCAGAGCCTCGTATTAACCAAACAACAGGTCACCATTATGCGTAACACGATCAACACCTTCAACGCAACGAATAAAGAAATGACCCAACGATATAACCAGTTGATTCAAACACTCAACGAGATAAATCGTAAAAGACAAAACGAGACCCGAAGATATACTGAGGACTTAAGAAACCTTCACATAAGAACTGATATTAACGAAGTTATGCTTCTAATTATTGGGGAACTACAACATATTTACCTCGAAATCACCGATATATTCGTAATGACAGAAACAATATATAAACGGGAACTGAGTCCTTTATTGTTACCAGCTCATCAATTTCGAGAATTGTATGCCAACATCTCTAAACTTTCTTACGGGAGAGAGTTAGACATAGATTTCCGCACTTTACAAAGGTTAGCCAAAGTCGATTGCGAACTTATAGAAGGAAAAATGCTCATACAGATAAGAGTCCCTTTAATAAATCCCGTGAAGTACACCATCAATCGAGTATATACCACACCAATGTTGATAAACCAGAACCCACCATACATTTATGACCTGGAAGACTAGTATTTCTTGAATACTACTCGATCCCAGCTTAACTTCGGTATGACGGAGTTAGAGTACCACTCCGAGTGCACCAATATGAACGAGACATACCTTATTTGCCACTGGAAGCACCCAGTTAAACTAGACCCAAAAAACCGGGACTGTCTAGCGGAGCTACTAAAACAAACCAACAGTAAAATTGAAGACTGTCCAATTCGAGTAATAAAACAAACCAGAAACTTAATCGTCCCCATGCACCAAGACAACGCGTGGTTATATTGGTTGCAACAAGACACAACGTTTGTAATCTTATGCGATAACACTGAACATACCGAAACACTCCGAGGACTTGGAATAATAATATTGAAGTAACCATGTAGCTATCATTTGGCTAGTTACCTACTTCCGTACCAAACGACTGAAACGCGTCCGATACACATACACTAACCAGCACAGGATTCTCGACCAAAGATCGACCGCGCACGATATCAAAGTCAAATACCGGGAGGGAAAAACCATAATGATATTCAACTTCTCCACCCCATGATGTTCAACGATAAGCTGAGAGATGAAAGCTACGCTATAAACAACCTTGAACGCGAGATCAACGAAAACGCACGCAAACAACATACGCACATTCAACTCAACACCACGACCATAATAACCGGATGTCTGGCAATCATCGGCATAATCCTGTTATGCTTAAAACTAATGAAAAAGTGGAGATTAAGAGGTACTCCTAGCACCAAGGAAGTGAGGGACCCTAAATTTTATGTTGGGATTTTTGGAAGTGAGGGACCCTAAGGTCAAGATCATACCAGTAAATTTTGATATTCAAATTATGGCATCAGACAATCAAATTACGCGGATCAGCACACTTTAAAACCAAAAAAAAAAAAAAAAAAAAACGTCCTGGGCAAGCCGTTAAACTGCATCCACACGCACGTCCAACCATCTGATCTTAAGAAACAAATTCTCCTAGTGAAGATGATATCCTCATGCAAGCACTGGTGGAAGCAGATGAATTATATGGGAGGTTGGGGCTCGACGAACCAGAAGAGGATGTACCAGCGGAGCCAATAGATGGCAGAATATCATTTGAAATCAGGAATGATCCGACAGTCTGAAATATGGTATAACGAGCAACAAGAAAGAACTCATGAAAGGCGGTCGGTGGAAGAACAACCACACATTAGGCACGAAAGCAGAACTCTTTTGGATGCCACGTATTTCAAATTTACAGAAAATCGGGAAGAAGAGACGCACCCAACACCAAGAGTAGACAACGTATGCGACAACTTTCACCATGACAAAAGATATAACAGAATACTTAACACTAAAAAGGAAAAGAAGTCAGGAAGCAGTTAATGAGTTATATTCAAAAAAAAAAAAAAAAAATTTTAAAAATATATATAAAATACCAATAGCCGTAAATATTGAAATTGCTTTGTATAACCATAAAATTGCTTTGTGTAACCATAAAATTCAGAATAATAGAAAGACATCGTTGCTTTCTATAAAAAATATCGTAGCATAGTAGAAGCTTTGCTTTTGTAAGATCATCATTGTTTAGTAGGAAATTCATACAATCCAAAATATGAAGTTACGAAATATGAGAAATCTTGCAGATGCTTATATGTTCAATTAAAATTAAGAGTTAATGTAGTAACATATTATATACATAACATGCTTAGAATCATAACGTAGTGCAAAACTTGTTCGTCCTAAAGTAATTCAAACAAAAGTGTAAACCTATGAAAATCTTAATTTATGCTATGTTCAACACTTAGTACCAATTGTCACAGACAAGGATGTACACTTCAAGACTAAAGACTTCGTTACAAAAAAAAAAACAACAAAAAACAGGGGGGATCTCTTCTAAAGAGGGGAGGAAATGTTGTGAATAAAATTCACATGTCGACAAACATCTAGATTATAATCTATGGTCTAGCAAAGGTACGGACCAACACCAAATGCCAAGCAGCACCATCTATTGACCCAACCCACAACAAACCTTTCTATTCCTCACCCATGGTTATGTCCATGCTTAACGTCCCCAAATCTACACCCACGATCGTAGAGTTCCAAACACACTCTAACCCCAGACCCAACTCACCGTCTAGCCTAGACGCACTCACCTTTGACATTGTACCTGGGAACTAAACCAAGAATTAGAACTAGACCTTAGACACTTACCCATCACCGATCAGTAGCTGCAATAGAAAATTCAAGAAATGACTTACCCAGTGACCTAGTTTCATAAAGTGCAATAGCACTTTCGGTCAATTACTTTCCCTGGAAACATCTCGGTCATTTACCTCGGATATTCTTACCTCTTGTGGGAACATTAATGGCCACAGATTATGCTACTCGAGCAGGAACACGTTCATTAACCTCTGTGACAGCAAATACAGGGAATCTTTGGTCAATTATGGAACCAATGATGGGAACTCACGAATTGGCAAATCCAGAGTAACAGGTGGGATAAACAAGAAGATCAGCAAGAAAATTACGGATAAAAAGAGAAGAAATGGATCAGGCAGTCAGTCGAAGTCAAGCCCGAGAGGAAGCCAGGTCTCAGCCGCTGCCGAGTCGAAGCCCAATCCCAAGACGTTCCAAAGTTCCCGTAGAAGACAACTCCAAGACGAAGCCAAGACGTTCCAAAGTTCTCGTAGAAGACAACTCCAAGATGAAGCCAAGACGTTCCAAAGTTCCCGTAGAAGACAACTTCAAGACGAAGCCAAGACGTTCCAAAGTTCCTGTAGAACACAACTCCAAGACGAAGCCAAGACGTTACAAAGTTCCTGAAGAAGACAACTCCAAGACGAAGCCAAGAGGGTTTCCTGAAGAAACTAATGACGTAACACGGTAACCCAATCAAGTAATCGGCTACCACTCAAGTCCTGAACCGTCCAAGTAGACGACAGGCAGTAATACTCATAAATGAACCCCGCGACCAAAACCTCATTGGCAGAAGCTTTGAAAGATCCCACTGCGGGACCCCGACCAATCTCTTTGGAGGAATATCGCCGGCGTCAGGCTATCAAACAATCCGAGCTAAACCACTCTTCACGACAGCACAAGGAGAAGAAACCGAGATAGGGAGTGGAAGAATATTTCAAACGCCGACTACAGGAAGCTCAGAGGCAACTGGTCCTGGCATCAACCAAAGAAGAAAGACGCCTTGCCAGTCAAAAAATCAACGGTTTGAAAATGGAGCGCAGGAACTACAGGCAGACAAAGAAGTACAGCAAAGCAGCACCTAAAAAGTAAGAGTTAGGTCAATAGGACTATTAATATGTACAAATGTATCGAGGTGTATGAATAAAGTAAGATAGAGTAAATAAAAAGGTCCAACACATAACCGTCTAAAAGCGTTCTCACTCGTTCTTCTACCAAAAATCCCAACAACAATAATAGAATCTTCGGCGTAGGAAGCCAACAAACGAGGCAACAAGTCCAACCACAACCCGAACCTATAGTCACATCTATGAACACCATAAATGTGAACCAGGATTTTCATCCAATGGCCTCGGAAGACAAAAATTCGGGATACCTTATGTCTTAATAGACACATAAATCAGAAAAATGAAGTTGATGATCGATACGGGCGCTTCTATGAGTATCATAAATAGCAGCATCATTCATCCCAAATTCAAAACTCCACTGTCTACTTCTATAAGAATTAAATTCAGAAACGAGCAAATCAATATAAGCGATGTATTTACAGTCAAAATTTTTAGAGAATTTGATCCTAAGCAAGAAACTTCAATTCAGTTTGCTGAAGTAGATTTTCACCCCTTTTTTGATGGGCTTTTGGGAAATAACTTTCTTAAGATGATTAAACCTTCTATTTATTACAAAGATAATAAAATTAATATTAATGTTATTAATGCAAATGAATTAATATTGTACTGACATCCTGACGATAAAAACTCTGAAGAAACAGTTGACACCCTAATACCCCACAATAATAGATCGAAGGTTATTACTGGCAAAGATGAAATTGCACACACTATGAACCCAGAAAACATCCCCATTCAACCACTCGAAACCTTGGAATTCATTAACCTTAAACCTGTATTCTACACCATATCCTAATATCGAGGAAGACATTAGAACAAATCATCTAAATACCGAGGAACGAACCAAATAACTTAAATTAATGAGAAGATACGCAGGCATATTTTATAGAAAAGGCACAGACTTAACTTTTACCAATATAATCAAACATTGAATTAACTACGATGAGGATTTACCTTTGTATATCAAAACCTATGCATATCCCCACATACACAAACAAGAAGTACAAAAACAAATAGAAGAAATGTTAGATCAGAAAATAATCCAACCTTCCGAATCACTCTATTCTTCACCAATTTGGGTGGTCAATAAAAAAGATGATGCTTCTAACGAAAAGAAATGACGCATAGTCGTCGATTATAGAAAGCTAAACGAAAAAACACGGGCAGATAAATTTCCCATGCCCAAAATTGATGATATTTTGGATAAACTTGGTAGATGCATGTATTTTACTACACTGGATCTTGCTAAAGGTTTCCACCAGATTGAGATTGAGAGCCAGGATGTCGAGAAAACAGCTTTCAGTACCAATCTGGGCCACTATGAATTTCTTCGCATGTCTTTGGATTGAAGAATGCACCCGCAAACTTCCAACGCATGATGAATAATGTTCTTGACGAATACATTGCAAAAATATGTTTTGTCTACCTTGATGATATCATTATCTTCAGTACTTCACTAGAGGGGCATCTTCTTTCGTTAGAAAAAATTTTCGAAATTCATCAAGAAGTAAACCTTCAGGTACAATTGGACAAGAGTGAGTTCCTAAAAAAGGAAACCGAATATTTGGGGCATATCATCTCAACAGATGGTGTTCAACCAAATCTCAATAAAATTAAGGCAATTGTTGTCTTCCAGATTCCAAAAACCCAGAAACAAATCAAATCTTTCCTTGGATTAGTAGGTTTCTTTAGGAAATTCATTAAAGACTTCGCTTTAATAGCAAAACCAAGGACTACACGTCTGAAGAAAGGAAAACGAATTATTGCTACAGACGAAGACTACATAGATGCACTCGAAACATTGAAAAAACCAGAGTGTGGTCGGCGGACCCCCGCCAGGAACGAAGTTCCTTACGCTTTTTCTTCGTCACCGAATGTTTTTCGAAATAAAATCTGTATACAGTGAAAGCCGTCTTGAGCGGACATAGACGGTCGCCGCAATTTTGTCCGTATAAAAGGAATATCCGCCGAAGAAGGCTTTTTTCTTGAGACAAATAAGAATAGTTCCATAAGAAAATGTTAATAATTGAAAAACATTCTATCTTCAAAGTATGTATTTAATGCACTTGAGCCCGCGTCGCGCCATGAATCGCCTCATGACACTTATAAACTTCAAATGCAAAGAGCTTGTCACTTCTGTAAGGTTTTGAATTTTTAAGTTTCGCGGAACGATTTGTCCCTAAACCAATTTCAAGATCAACTGCTAGTAGAATGATATCCCATTCGACCCCAAGACCTCCCATGCAATTAATCAGTATGGATATGTAATTAATTGAGTAATTTTTAATTTTTTTTCATACAAAAACTTCGTTTCGTGTCCGTACATGAGGTCATTTTAATAAAATACAGAAGCAAGGTTCTGTCCGCGTCCGGTTAAGAGGGCGTCCGCCTTAGAGGGCCTACCTCCTTAACAAAATAGTAAGAAATGTTTGGTACCCAAAAATATGTCCGTTGAATAGAGATGTCCGTTTATAAGAGATGCCCGTTAAGAGGGCTTTCACTGTATTTTATTTTATTTTATATTTTTTTCAAGACAAATTATGTAAAGGAATAATTAACTCCAAAAATTTCATTTAATATCTTAGTAATTATTCATTTATTGATTATTAAAATTTATATACAAAATATTAAAAAAAAATTTTATTTAATGTTTTTTAACTTTATATTATTTAATTTTTTTCAAGACAAATTATGTTAAGGAACGCATTAACCTACCTTATAATATCTTAATAATAACCTACCTAATAATTTACCTAATAATATCTAACCATACCTAATATTACATTTACCAAATAATATCTAACAATACCTTATATCTTTATATATTCATTTATTGATTATTGACAATTATATATCTACAAAATATTAAAAAATTATGAATTATATTTAAAGATTATCATCATATTGTATCATAGTACTTATTGGCTTATGATAACTATAATAAGATGCATGTATTTGAGATTCAATTTTGTCCAAGAATCTCGAAAAAACAGCATCAATTGTAGTACAGTATTTTGTTGTGTACTGTGCTGGATCATTATTCATGCACAAATTTAAAGTATCATACAAAAAGGATGTGAGTGTTTCAAATTTATCTTTATCATTGAAGTTAATATTGAAGTCTCCAGCTAATATGAGTGGAAATTTAAGATAATTTTTTGAAGTAATTTAGAACCACCCTCAGTATATTCTAACAGCGATCGATGAATAAATAATGTAATATACTCAATATTTTGACTGATGAACGCCTATTACTCAATTCACTCATGTTTAACAAAATCCTTTCCATATTTGGTGTACAAATATTTACCGTATCTTTACAGTTTTGGTATATTGCGACGCCACCTGTACGAATATTGTCGCGCTTATAATGAGAAATGCAATTGAAATTAAGAAGGACAATTTCTTCTTCATTTCTCAGCCACGTTTCAGTAAGTAATAATAGATGAGAATTTTCAGTTACTGGATCGATGAAATCTAATATATGATTTTTTAAACTTTGGCCGTTAAAAGTTAATAATGAAAGGCCTCTTCTGTTACAAATCATATCCAAAATCATTTGCGTTCTGGTCTGGAAAGTGTTTAGAGATAATCTTTGAAATTCTTGCAGTAATTTCTCTGTTGATTTAGCTTGCTTTCGATTATGATAAAATTTAAATTTCTTGGGATCATCTTTAGGTGCTACAATATACAAATTTTCGATATTTGTTACGCGAGATAACGCAACGTAAACAAGTTCTTGCGAATGATCTTTGCTGCATTCGTAAACAATTTCACTGAAAGTTCCACCCTGCGACTTGTGTATGGTCATAGCGCTCAATTGAGCAGCTTTCTTCCTTTCCTTACCACCAATATTTGTTGAACCACAAAACTCCAACCACACTCGAACTACAACATTGTTTGTATCAATGTCTAAATGCACTAATTTACCAGTTGAACGATCACATAAGCCATCTGATACATCTATATTTGTTGTAATCATATAAAACATGCCTTTTACAAAAGTAATTTCATATGGTAAACCACCAGTGTCGATGACTGACTTTTTATGTAACTTCACTCTAAAATTAGGATCCTGTTCATGGTTTTTAGATCCTGTAATTGAATCAGTAGCTATAGAGATAATTTTATCTTCAAATTGTTGTAGAAGGTGATTGTTGTATGCTTTTGTAAAAAACCTTGATTCTATCATCTCAATTTCATGTTGGTCTAATGGTTCACCATTGCCTACTTTAGTTAGTACTTTGGAAAAGGCAACATTAGCCTGTTTCATGACTTTGTTGAGTTGATAAAATTTAAGTTTCCGCCAAAGATGCGGTCCAACCATTTTTGTTCTAATAGATTGATATATTGGTGTTGCTCGTACCGGTGGTAGCTGCCGTAAATCTCCAATGAAAATAATATCCATACCACCAAATTCATCCTTATGATTATTGGTTATTTGTTTTAAACGCAAGTCAATTTTTACTAAGAGTTTTGCACTTATCATACTTATTTCATCGATGATTATTACTTTTACATATCTAAACAGAGATTTATACAAATGTGCGATTTCAGATGACAGAGGCAATAGCTTTGGGAATGAAATTCTAAGTGCAGTATAAATTGTTGTACCATCAATTGCCACAGCAGCTTTACCAGTTGTAGCGCGAGTTATACGAGTATAAGCATTGCAATAACCGTCTGTATCAGTAAATCTATTATAAATTTCCATTATGAGTTTAATGACGAATGTTTTACCAGCGCCGCTGGACCAGTGAAGAAAATTTGAAAAGAAGCTTGATCTGGAGTTTGTAAATGATAAATAATATGCATCAATAATTCTTTTTGTTTTTCGTAAGCCATTCTCATGAATTCGTAGAATTGATGCCTGTTCATCAAATTCTTTTTTTTTCGCAATAGCACCAAATTTGCTGAGAGTTGCATTTTGTATATCAGCATTAACAACGGAATGTTGGTCACGCTGAAATATCTCATAAGGATCATTTTCAAATATTACATTGGCACGTTTTTCTAATTCCTCATCTTCGTTTTCATCATTATCACTACATAATTGTCTGCAAGTTTCAAGTTTTTTTTGAATGTCGAAGTTTGATTCAAATTCTTTTCTTTGCTCTAAAATTAAATCTTTGTTATTTTCATATATATTTATGAATTTATTATCAGCTAGAATATCATTATCTTCACTTCTAAAAGGAATATGTAATATAACCATCTCTCGTCTGTAATCATTAAAGTTATCAGCAATTAATTACGGTATCTAATAATTTTTGGAGTTTCTCTTTCAGCATATATTCCTTTTTTATTGATAAAATATTTAGCAACGAACTGTGCTAGCGTAACATTATCTAATTGTTCGGGTCTGTTTTCGTACTTGTCAAACCAATTTTGCTTCCATATGTCTGTACAGTCATCATCCAGTTCATTTAATTCTTTAAAACTCTTCCTTATTCTTTGGCGTTCTGATGGATATATGGTTGGTATATAAACGGTAGCTGTTGATGATTTAGCCATAGGTTCTCCTAACAAAAACCATGCAGCTTCTTGCGCCGACATTTCCACTGAATGAAGTACATCAATACTCATTTTTTTTTGTAATATCAACAATATCAAATTCTAAGTTTTCGTCCATTATCTGAATAATTTGTCGTTGTAAGTTGCTAATTCCACTATTGTGTTTGTTAACATATTCAACAACGTAAGCAGCACAAGCATACTCATCTTGAATGATTTGAAAATCCATGTTTGACTTTAAATTATGCAACACAAATGGGTTAAATGGATTATGCCATTTTTCTGATGGGTTTCTGCGATAATATAATTTTGGACGATTGATTCCTGCACGAATTATATTATAATAATGTTCATCAGAAGCAATATTATTGTGAGTATAAAAATGATGAAAATCTGTATACTCAAAATTTTCCAAGTTTGTTCTAAGTACTTTATAATGGTTTTTATATTCTTTAAAATTTTGTTCAGAAAAATCAGAATCAGTATCTTTCTTAGGTAACAATGTTATCGTGTACCTAGATGGCATAAAAGGTGCACCGAATCGACAGTTATCTCTTTTATTGGGGTCCATTTTTTTGAAGCAGGTGAAAGTATGTTTATGGGTTTGCAATTTAATATTTCCAGATGCTTCTGTCTCAGATACGGAAACTTACTCGTCGATCATTTGAATTACGTCTTTGTCGATATTTAATAAATTTTTCGGTGCATTATCCAACCATAAAAGAATATGAGCATGAGGGCTTGCACGATGTTGAAATTCTATTCTCTTGAAGTAATGAATAACTCTATATTTTCCAAATGGACTATTTTTCTTGTATTGCAAACTTTTCATCAAACAATTAACTAGTTTATTAAAGTAAATAGTACAAGTAACTAAATCTTCATTCACTAATTTGGCTTTGTGAACGTAATTCATGTTTAATATAAACTCACCAGATACATCCTTCCCATTATTTTTCAATTTATGCAATAATTTTAATAAATTTATCCAGCCAGTTTCATTTGCACTAAGCGTCATAAAGGCAGTTGGTGCTCCTAGCTGCCGAATCATTGCAAAAAGATCTTTCTTACGATCTGCCCAGTACCAAGCGGAATTCGGTATACATCGAAGAAAAGCAAGATTAGTTTCTAAACAGCGATTAATATAATTGTCTGACTGTCTCTGTTCTTTAGCTATTGTAGTATTATGACCAAACTGTTTGAAAGCAATAGTAACGCTTTGACTAACCTTTATTCTCATAATTTTTGCAGCCAAATATAAAAGATTTTGTGGTTCAGCACCGCGTCGATCAGTACGTCGCAATTCACTGGTAGCTTTTATAAATGGAGTAACAGTAATTTCTTCTCTGTAATTTTTAAACTGTCCACCGTATATTGCTGGAAATGAAAGCTTTTCGGCATATTCATCGAATAAAATACTGAGAGGAGAGCTCCGTTCGCCCGGTGCTATATGCAAAATTTTATCTTCATTCCACAAAAGAGTTGGTTGTTGAGCAGTTAGGTTATCTTCAATAGGCACATGTTCACTAACATCATTCTATGTTCTACATGTTCACAGCTACTTGATCACGTTTTAAAAATTCATCATCAATTTCTATTTTGTGATGAATATAAAGCGGGGTTTGAACTAAGTATTTTAACCATTCTTTAATATTTTTTTTGTTAATGAGGCCGTGAACATAACTTTTTATGTGTTAATTTTTATTTTAAGTGCACATAAAAGCAGTGGTCGTCTTCAATATCTCTAGACAATTTTTTTACCATGGTATTGATTTCCACTGGAACATTGATAGTTTGACCATAATTGCCATACTGACCATGAAAATGCCTAAGTCTTCTGATTTCCATAAAAGGAATTCTCGGTGAAATGAGCCGTTGCTCGATAAGATTTAATGTTGGTAAGTACGATGGAATCGTTGGATATTTGAAACCATTATAAGTCGAAAGTATTGGATTTTTTTTTATCTAAAGATCCCTTACATGTAGAACAAACCTCAATGCTTGAACTGGATTCGTAATTTGGTATTATTGTTTGTAGAAGGCTATCGTCTACGTTAGAAGGCTTTTATAAATCGTTCTTCCACCATAGCCTGTCGCAAATTGCACAAGTATGACCAAACGTATTATTTTGAAATTGATGATTGAATTCTAGATGAGCATGACTATGTGTATAATAATCTGTGTAAGTTGAATTCATGACATTCGACCTTTCAATTTCAACATCATTTTCAAAATGAATTGAAGTACTTTTTTCAACGTTAATTCTACCAGATAATTCATAAGAAAGACAATTTTCATTTTGCTGAGAGTCAATTCTGTCGTCCAGAACTATGATGTACGGTGTAAAATGTGTATCACGGAGATGAAGATGCAAAAAATTTATTGAATCATTCGCCTTAAAAAAGCAGAAACGAACAACTTCTCTTTTTGTATTATTATTAAAATAATGAAAGTGCACGCATATGTTGTGATTGTATGTTCTGGAAAATATAAATAAACAATCTAAATCTGCAGACTCAAACTCACACACGAAGGGTGAGTCATGAAGCTGCTGTCGGAGAACTGGTGCCGATATTTGAGGATGTAAAATTTTTATGAGAGATGAAAATAGACAGTTACCGTCGCCAGGAATGTTGGTTTCGTGACGCAACAAGGCGTTTGGCATTGAACATTCATCATGCTCCTCGTATGGAGCTTGAAAACTTTGACTGAAAATTTGCTGAGCCTCATTATTCAGTGATGGTTGAATTTGATTTGTTTTCATTTGTTCTTTCGATGATAATGAAGAGTCAAGTTCAGCACGTTGCTTTTTTGATTTTATTCTATTTCTATACATCTTATAGCGTTCAGCATCATTTTTTCTTCTGCAATTGAAAATTAATTATAATTTTTACATTTTATTAGTTAAAATAGAAAAAGAAGAACAAATATATTTGTTGCTTATTCTCATAAAAAAAATATATCATACCTGACGTTTTTTTGGGTTTTCGTAATGTACTATAAACGAATATAAACAGTAAATACTTGTGAAGTTTTGCACTTATCATACTTATTTCATCGATGATTATTACTTTTACATATCTAAACAGAGATTTATACAAATGTGCGATTTCAGATGACAGAGGCAATAGCTTTGGGAATGAAATTCTAAGTGCAGTATAAATTGTTGTACCATCAATTGCCACAGCAGCTTTACCAGTTGTAGCGCGAGTTATACGAGTATAAGCATTGCAATAACCGTCTGTATCAGTAAATCTATTATAAATTTCCATTATGAGTTTAATGACGAAAGTTTTACCAGCGCCGCTGGACCAGTGAAGAAAATTTGAAAAGAAGCTTGATCTGGAGTTTGTAAATGATAAATAATATGCATCAATAATTCTTTTTGTTTTTCGTAAGCCATTCTCATGAATTCGTAGAATTGATGCCTGTTCATCAAATTCTTTTTTTTTTTCGCAATAGCACCAAATTTGCTGAGAGTTGCATTTTGTATATCAGCATTAACAACGGAATGTTGGTCACGCTGAAATATCTCATAAGGATCATTTTCAAATATTACATTGGCACGTTTTTCTAATTCCTCATCTTCGTTTTCATCATTATCACTACATAATTGTCTGCAAGTTTCAAGTTTTTTTTGAATGTCGAAGTTTGATTCAAATTCTTTTCTTTGCTCTAAAATTAAATCTTTGTTATTTTCATATATATTTATGAATTTATTATCAGCTAGAATATCATTATCTTCACTTCTAAAAGTAATATGTAATATAACCATCTCTCGTCTGTAATCATTAAAGTTATCAGCAATTAATTACGGTATCTAATAATTTTTGGAGTTTCTCTTTCAGCATATATTCCTTTTTTATTGATAAAATATTTAGCAACGAACTGTGCTAGCGTAACATTATCTAATTGTTCGGGTCTGTTTTCGTACTTGTCAAACCAATTTTGCTTCCATATGTCTGTACAGTCATCATCCAGTTCATTTAATTCTTTAAAACTCTTCCTTATTCTTTGGCGTTCTGATGGATATATGGTTGGTATATAAACGGTAGCTGTTGATGATTTAGCCATAGGTTCTCCTAACAAAAACCATGCAGCTTCTTGCGCCGACATTTCCACTGAATGAAGTACATCAATACTCATTTTTTTTGTAATATCAACAATATCAAATTCTAAGTTTTCGTCCATTATCTGAATAATTTGTCGTTGTAAGTTGCTAATTCCACTATTGTGTTTGTTAACATATTCAACAACGTAAGCAGCACAAGCATACTCATCTTGAATGATTTGAAAATCCATGTTTGACTTTAAATGATGCAACACAAATGGGTTAAATGGATTATGCCATTTTTCTGATGGGTTTCTGCGATAATATAATTTTGAACGATTGATTCCTGCACGAATTATAATAATAATGTTCATCAGAAGCAATATTATTGTGAGTATAAAAATGATGAAAATCTGTATACTCAAAATTTTCCAAGTTTGTTCTAAGTACTTTATAATGGTTTTTATATTCTTTAAAATTTTGTTCAGAAAAATCAGAATCAGTATCTTTCATAGGTAACAATGTTATCGTGTACCTAGATGGCATAAAAGGTGCACCGAATCGACAGTTATCTCTTTTATTGGGGTCTATTTTTTTGAAGCAGGTGAAAGTATGTTTATGGGTTTGCAATTTAATATTTCCAGATGCTTCTGTCTCAGATACGGAAACTTACTCGTCGATCATTTGAATTACGTCTTTGTCGATATTTAATAAATTTTTCGGTGCATTATCCAACCATAAAAGAATATGAGCATGAGGGCTTGCACGATGTTGAAATTCTATTCTCTTGAAGTAATGAATAACTCTATATTTTCCAAATGGACTATTTTTCTTGTATTGCAAACTTTTCATCAAACAATTAACTAGTTTATTAAAGTAAATAGTACAAGTAACTAAATCTTCATTCACTAATTTGGCTTTGTGAACGTAATTCATGTTTAATATAAACTCACCAGATACATCTTTCCCATTATTTTTCAATTTATGCAATAATTTTAATAAATTTATCCAGCCAGTTTCATTTGCACTAAGCGTCATAAAGGCAGTTGGTGCTCCTAGCTGCCGAATCATTGCAAAAAGATCTTTCTTACGATCTGCCCAGTACCAAGCGGAATTCGGTATACATCGAAGAAAAGCAAGATTAGTTTCTAAACAGCGATTAATATAATTGTCTGACTGTCTCTGTTCTTTAGCTATTGTAGTATTATGACCAAACTGTTTGAAAGCAATAGTAACGCTTTGACTAACCTTTATTCTCATAATTTTTGCAGCCAAATATAAAAGATTTTGTGGTTCAGCACCGCGTCGATCAGTACGTCGCAATTCACTGGTAGCTTTTATAAATGGAGTAACAGTAATTTCTTCTCTGTAATTTTTAAACTGTCCACCGTATATTGCTGGAAATGAAAGCTAGCGTTTTTTTGGGTTTTCGTAATGTACTATAAACGAATATAAACAGTAAATACTTGTGAAGTTATACAATTACATATACTTACTTTTCTAAATTTATATTACACACATTTACTACAATTTCCATTTTTCAAAACTTAATTGTAATAATGAAACAATAAAACTCACGCATAAATCAAACTGCGAATTGTTTGTTAATAATTTCAAAAATTACATTAATTAGAAATAAGAATTTTTTTTCTTTTACCTTTTTTAAATTTTAAAAATCAAGTTTTAAATAAAACTTCAATCAAACTTGAAGGATAATTATTCATTATATAATAATAAACACGAGTATAAAAATATAATTAAATAACTTTAACTATGAAAATTGTGAACGATATATGCATATAAGTAGTAGTAATATTATTTATTGAACACGAACTAAATCACACGATTTATTTTATTTGATTTGATTTAAAAATATTGTTTTTAGTTTCTTCTTTTAAGTTTTAACAAAAAGTTTAATAGTCTGTTACTCTTTCTGTTTCTGTTTCTAGCAGTAGCAACAAGAACACCTACACGATTTATATTATAATGCACACTTATATGTGTAAATATCATCATCCACTAAACAAGGCAACAAAAATATTAGTTAAACTACACTTAAAACAATTACCATTGCAGTGAGTGATAATGCATAGCCTGCTTATGATCCGATTTTTCCACCCAACACCTATTCCTTGAGTACCCACAAGTAACCCACAAGTAATTTTTGCACCAAATTTTCTGTCCCTGCAACTCAAGGGATAGGAGCGCAGAAAATCATGAAAATCATAAAAATGAATCCGATCCGATTTTTCCGCCCAACTGGATGTTGTTTTTTGATCATGTTCAGTACCCACAAGTAACCCACAAGTAATTTTTGCACCAAATTTTCTGTCCCTGCTACTCAAGGGATAGGAGCGCAGAAAATCATAAAAATCAATCCGATTCGATTTTTCCACCCAACTAGATGTTGATTTTTGTCATGTTCATTCATGATTTTCTGCGCTCCTATTACTTGAGTTACGCGATTCTGAAGAGAAATATACTATTATTTATGTTTTATAAGTAATAATGCATACCCTGGTTAATACTCTCACGCATACACATGAAGCATACTAGTTTTTGTTACGTGACGATTTCTTTCAAGTCACATTACCCGTAAGCCGCGTTAAGGAAAAACCTTATTAGTTCCAAAAACCTTATTAGATCGATTTAGCAAACACGGTCAAATATACGCATTTAAACATAGAAATCCAGCAGAAATAAAAGAGGCATTAGAAGCATACATCTCAAATAATAGTACTCTCAAAACAATTACAGCAGATAATGAACGGGGATTAGTAAAACCCTTGCAAGAATTTGCTGATAATTTAAATATTCAAATCCATTTGACATTCCCACACGTTCACACAGAGAACAGTGAAATCGAAAAATTCCATGCAACACTAAATGAACACATTCGAATTTTAAATCCAAAAAAAGCTGGGGTGTGGCTGTGTCATGGACACGGCCGTGTGTTATACGTGCATACGTTTATGTAACGGGTAATATTTCTTGAATAAAATATTTTTATTTATGTATTTAGGACAAAAGCAAGGAAACAAATCATTATTTTGTTACAATATAACTTTATTAATTATAGGTATGTAATACGAAAAGTACGACACAAATGGCATACAAGATACATCCAGATTTCTGGTAAACGTTAAATCAATACAGGTATTACCTAACGTTGTTGGAGAAGTTTCAATATAAAACAAATTGAACTCGCTGAGCATGAACTCAGGCAATGAACAGTTTTGTGAGACATCAACATTAAAGTCTCCAACTATCATAACTGGTGTAGCAAGATCAGGCTCGTAATAGGGTATAATTTTAGCGATGTTTTTGGAATATTTTAACAACGAACGTATCATTAAGAGTTTAATATCTGCTAACGCTGTGCCCGGGTGGATATACACACACCCGAGTATGAATTTGAAGATGCCATTGGCCTTTATGTTTACTAGACAGACATCACCTGCTTTTGGGTCTTTAATTTCCAAATAAATTTCCGAAATGTCAATTCTATTACAATCAGTGAAGCTATTGATGTTGCGATATATGGCGATTCCACCGGCTTTGACTTGATGATGATGATACCGCTACCGATAAAGTAGTAGCAATTTGTCTGTTCTTAGCGGTTTTACAATATGAAGTCAAATCAAAGCCAGGCACCGAAAAATTGGGATTTTTCACCAAATTTTGCCAATTTTGAATTTCAAAATCGAATTGAATCAACCAGGCTGGCAGAATCGCCAGCAACACAAAAATTTCGCCACGACACAAAATTGTGCAAAAAACATTGACCATACGGTGACACCCTACAAAGGGAGCGTGTGTGACGCTCGCATGTGTTTGTTTCGATGAGAAACAAACGCATGCGGGCGCCACACACATTCTCTCGGTGGGGTGACACCGATCGTTGACGTTCGGTTGCACAATCATATGTACTGGCGAAATTTTTGTGTTGCTGGCGATTCTGCCAGCCTGGCTGTTTGAATTCGATTTTGAAATTCAAAATCGGCAAAATTTAGTACAAAATAACTCCATTTTTCGGCGCTTCCCCCTCCGCCGCGCGCGATGCGCCACTGATCTCGCTTATCCTAATGATTTTTTTGATCCTTTATCTATCCAGTGGTATAATTTAATTTCGGATGTAGTGCAGAGATTCGAAGCTACAACGCCAAACTGTATCCCCCGATTTTATCATTAGTTTTTTTGGATTACCCCCCGTATGGTAGCAAATTTAAAGACGTATTCACGTCAAAAACCTGACGAACCCATTTCAAATTTATTAAATACGGCTATCCTTCATTATAATAACAGTATATATTCTACTACTAAAAAGAAGCCAACTGACTTACACACTAATAAATTAAATGATTTAGAAATAGAAGAACTTAGAAATATAATGGAAGGTAAACAAAAGAAACGAGTAAACAAATACAACTCAAAGATAGTTGAAGAAATCGATCCAAACTATGTTGCAAATATAATTCCCAATGGCAAATTAAAACCAAAATACAAAATGCAAAAAGTAATGAAAATAGGTAAACATTATTACACCATAGAATATAAGGAAGAAGTCTACAAAAAAAAAACTAAAAAGAAAAAAGAAATTTACCTAAGAACCTTTATTACAGGAAAATTAATTTTCATAATTATGTTAAGTTTAATAACCAACGTATCAACCCAAACTATTGAAGTAAACCAAATTTCTAAAGGAAATGGATACATACTGTTAAGGACAGATAAATTGGAAATGATAAAAAATTATATAGAAATTTTGCATCCTATAGATATTAGCGATTATGAAAAAGCATTTGAGACTTTACAAAATCTAGTAACAAGAAAATATATAGATGATCCCAGTATCGAAAGTCTCATCCAAACGATACAAGATAAAATATTTGAGTTTAGGCCACAAGCAAGAGTAAAAAGAGGATTCATTAATCTTCATGGAAAATTCCTCAAGTGGATAGGTGGTACTATGGATCACGATGATAGGATCGAAATTGAAAATAAATTTATGATAGTAGGAAAAAATCTCGATATCTTAACAGATGCAATAAATAATCAAACAACTCATATAAACAAACAATTCGAAAAAGAAATAAACACAATGATCAATACAATTAATAACCAAAATTTGATAATAGTTAACAAAACTATGGAAATAACCCAAATAACCAATAAAATGCAAAAAGACAGAATGGTTTAAGGTAAGATAACTAGTAAGAGAGAACTTAAGATATCTGTTAACAAGCCTTGAAAAATTAAAAGATATCGTTTTACATTGCAGATTGGGAATTTCAAGTAAGAACATACTTACCACTGAAGAAATCTATAATTTCAATTTAACAATTAATCATCTTATATACATTGAAACGGCCGTCGCGCAATTTCTCCATTTACTTTTATACATTTATTCGTTTCTTAACTCTTATACAATTATTACTTTGCCTGTTTGCTGCCTGACGCTCTCTTCTGCATTGCCTTCTGTTGTCGGTAAACCTTCCTTTCCTTCTTGAACCGGTCTATCCTGATGCTAGCTGCGACTCGCGCTTCTTTGTCCTCTGCTAGGACCCAGACTCGGATGGCTTCCCTAATGTCACGTCTGAACCGAGCCTCTACTCCGGTTTTCTTCTTTTTCACGGCCTGCTGAGGACTTCTGTTAGGTTGTCGTGGTGTTGGGTTCCTTCGCCGGTACTGCTCCATAGATATGGGGCGTGGTCCAGCCCGAGGGTCCTCTAGTGCCTCTTTTAGTTCGATTTTGTTCATTAAGACCCGGGTTGATCGAGCCGCTCCGTTATTAATTTTGGATTTTCCGCTATGTCTGGATCGTTATCCTCTGTTTGTGCTTATTACTGGCCTGTTATCTAGAGCCTCTTATTAGTGTTGATAAATTACGTTCGAATAACTATTATATTTCTGTGTTTATTGGTTTTAGTTATTTGCCTTTGTTAGTTTTTGTTAATTATGGTTATTACTTTTTTGTGTGTATTAGTTTCTATGATTTATTTCTTTTTTGTTTTTCTTTTATTTTGTCTTTGATTGATTTGTTCTTTATACGTTGGATTGGTAACGTAGAATCTTTGTTTCGGCGCTTCGGTCCCAGTGTGTATTTTTAAAGAGTCCCCCAGCCAAGAAGCCAGTTTGAACCTGAATACTGAACCTCTTTGTCCACCTAGTCCCCCAGCCTAATGGCCAGTTTGGACTTTAGGTATATTTGACGATTTTGGTCCCCCAGCCGAAAGCCGGTTTGGGCATGGATTTTGCAGGTAGACTTTGGAGCCTCTACCTGTTTTGCGTGTCTGACGTCTCCTAGTGGTAACGTCTCAGCTTGGTTGACTTCTGGTGGTAACTTCTCGGTTAACAGCTCGTCTCTTCAGCAGCGGGAAGTCGTCTCAGGAATGGTTATCTTCTCAGCAGCGGGGTCTCGTCACGGCAGCGATTTGTATTCAGTGGTCTTCTTCTCGATTAGCAGCTTGTCTCTTCAGCAGCAGGATGTCGTCTCGGGAAATGTTATCTTCGCAATAGTGGGATCTCGTCACGGCAGCGGTTGTTCTTTCAATAGCATCTACTTCAGCTAGTGGTCATCAACTGCCTCCCTGTGGCATTTTCGGGTTATTTTATTCAGTTTTTCCGCTGAGGCCAGCAATGCCCCACCAATGTTGTTGGTCCCCAATTGGCTTTGCCTGCGCATTCCTCAGCTGTCCCGTCAGTTTGATTATTGATCAGTTCAAATATCTTACCCATTCTGCGATTCCTATTCCTCGATTCAGATCGTTGACCTGCAATTTACCTGTTCATGTTCCCATCCGATCATTCACCTGTTAATGTTCCTATTTGCAGTGGAAGGTGTCGTGTTTTCGCGGTGCATTCCAGGTCGTTATCCCATGTTGTTTTTGTTGCATTCCGATGTTCATTCACCTTCACGTTGTCACATCTTCAATGGAGAGTGTCGAGTTCCCTTATCCAAGTCCCGGTTGTTTTCGCTGCATTCCAATGTCTCCGATTTCCCTTTCTGTTATTGTCGAAAACAATTGTTGTTGCAGCGCCTTCCGGTGATCGTTGTGTCGAAAATAATAGCCCATGCAGCGCCTCCCGTCGTGATCACTATGTTGAAAACATGGTCTCAGGCAGCGCCTCCCGTAGAATTGGGTCATTCGGTCATTCAGTGATACTGGTCCGGGTTGTTTCCCTTGGGGGTTTGCTTAATAATTTATTTTCCGGGTTCGGGGCTATTGGGGTGTGGTTGACCCTATTTATAAGTGGTCGGGGACCTTTGGGAATTCTCGGTGTGGTTTTCGTTTGGACATTTGCGAGTGTTCGCAGACAAGGGGTATTTCTTGTATCACAACATGACGTTATTATTAGCATGCATGATAGGTTTGTGTGTATTAATTGCGCGCATTTGGCATAAACGGTAGGCAATTTACTCAAACGTATCATCTATGCTTATAATAATGTGAGATGGCTAATGCTAATAGAAAATGCAGCTATATGTTCATTGTTTTGGTTTTCGCCCGGAGGAATACAATCAAATATTGATTGTTTTGGCTTATGTTTCCAATAAATGATTGATGTATTTGGTTTGATTTACGGGAAAGTTAGCACGTGACATTTATTGGGGACACAAACCAAAAAATCCTCATATGATTGTATTTTTCTAGGCGAAAAGCAAAACAATCGAACACATACATTCTTCCGAACAGCATCGTCTACACTATATGTGTGCTCAATTCTCTTATACATTCCCATTGCGATTTTTAATTTCTATTCAAAATTAAATTTATTTATAACTAGATTGAAGAAAAAAAATTAATTGATGCAGGTAGAGGAAGAAATACTCTTTTGATTGGTATAATTTTTTTGTGGAAAACTCCATCTGGTTTCTTGTAAAAGGGATAACAAAAAAACCTGTCGCCTATTTATATATAGATGATGATGTGATAGCTGCTTAGTGCATCAATCGGAAGGACGGTGATTTATCTCAAATACAGCATTTATCCTATTATCCTTCGACAAGAACTTACGGAGATAAGTGAGAAAATTTAAGACGACGATGAACAACATTGAACACCTTGTAAATTCTAACCGGTGAATGTTGCGGGTAATGTATCACATCTTCTTGGTTCATTACAATATCAATGGACAAATAATTCAGGAAATTGCCTGGTACTTTACTCAGTAGTTCTTCGTTGATTGTATCGACACTACCTATTATTTCTAGCAGCTAAATTGTCACTCTGACACATCCACTGGTGATCTTTTTGTTGAATATGGATCAAATCTGAGTAGACTCTAGAGATCAAATCTTCAATGTCGTTCACAATTTTACCTAATTTTCTATAAATTCTAACTTTACTGACTGCGTTATGTACTTGTCTATCACCGATTGAAAGAAGTGTTTTTGAGAAATGTGTGCTTCCTCCACCTCAATAAGACCTCATGTCTGTGGTCTCATGTCCAGTTTAAAGCGTTTAATTAATCTTGAAAGGGAAGAAGATTTTAAGCAAGACTTCACAATGTCGGCTCTAGTTCCCCTAACTATTACAGGCAACGTTTGCCTAGAATTGCAAGAAAACATAAAAGTAATACCACCCATAGGTGGGTTCGAGTTTCTCATATCTCTGAGTCTTTTATCCAATTCCTCTATATGTGCTGTGTGTATCATGGTGCACTCTTCCCATATTATTAAACTTACATCTTGCAAAACTTTTCCTATCGGACCATTTTTACAAATTGCAGAGACAATGCAAAGACACTGAAACAGGCAGTTTAACAGTGAAATGCACGGTTCTTAAGCCTACTCGTAGTGTTAGAAGAATTCAATAAATCGTGAAGGATTCGCAAGCAGCCCCTTTCGTTTTCTTTGTAAAATTTGGTCGTCATCGGTTTTTTCTTTGTCCTTCGGTGTCATCTGGTCGGTTCCTCTCCTTTCGTCCTTAAGGTTCGTGGTTTTCCGAAGTTTGTTTTGCTGTTGTTTTGAGGATCGGTTCTTTGGTATCAAGTAGGCCGGTCAGAGCATGTTGCGATTTGCAGTGCTTGGTATGGTGTGATGTGAATGATGGGGGAGTGGGGATGTGAAAAACAAATCGCGAGTGAGGGAATTTCCAACCTTTTGTTGGGTTTTATTTTTGTTTCCAACATATTTAAACTCTTTTTTACTCTTTCTTTTTTTTTACATCTCCTTTTTATTTTTACAATCTTTCATTATTCGACAACATTCCTTGCTTACGTCTACTAAAGTTTTTACTATTGTAGCCTCCTTTCTTTGCCTGGCATTAATGCAATGGGCACCATTCAAAATAGTGACTTGACTCAATTCTATTTAAACTCAATTTATTTTTCTCTCATTTACTATCTACTAGGGGGCGCCCCCTGCTCGCTACGCTCGCCAACCCCCGCCGTTCGCTCCGCTCACTCCAATAGCTCGCGCATGGAGCTATATATACAGTAGCATTGTAAGTAAAAAGGTTATTTAGTTCAGACTGTAGTAGCAATCATTTCAGCTCATTTTGCACGTCAAAGTACATCTATATTGAATGAGACCCTATCTATAATAATCGAAAACCTTGCGGGTGCGGTTGCGGATCTCAAAAGATCTTAAAATTTTCTCATACAAAATACTTTTTGTAAAAATTCTTTCATCTTCTACCAAATGACCTTGGCTTTGTGTTTCAGAAAAACATATCAACACGCAATCGGTTAAACGATCTAACTCTACTGGCTACAACATACAATTAACAGTGAGAAAATATAGGTTGTTTGAGTAAGATTCCTGATTTTTGAAACGTTTGCCCCTGGGATTTATTAATTGTCATCGCAAAAGCCAGAATGAAAGGAAGTTGAGTTTCTTGAAAAGAAAAAGGCAAAAATACGTCACACGTGTCAAAATACGTGTGTTTCGGAAAAACCCTGCTAAAATCTCACAATCCAAACAATTTTCTTTTGCATTTGAACTAAACAAATAGGTGTACCATTGACCAAGCAAGTCATGTCCTGTACACAAATTACGAATAAGTAAAAGTATGCAATTTGGTTTTTAAAATAAATTTGTGGGATCGGGAGCCAACTTACATCAACTGAGTTTAAAAATTCTACTGGAAAATTATTTTGCTCTCTATAATCATCACTCAAGACTTTATCGGAACTCAAATATATTCGTTTCTCTCCGGGCAGGCTGTTAAAGATTTCTGCATCAATGAAAGTACAGGCTTCATATTTGGGTGCTAATATAACCGAATTGAGAATATCGTTAGACTTTATGGTTTCAGATACATTGCCATAAGTATCTGGAATCACGAAGTTGCAGCTAACTAAATGGGAAGGAATTTCAATAACATCTTGGCTGTAATCTGGAAATGTGGGTAAAGTTCCATTACAAAGAGATTTAAGAAATTCAACGAATTCAATCTCATGAGGTGAAGCTCTCATATTTTGGGTAAAAGTTATTTTGTGGATTTTGAAAATTCGGACCATGAACTAAGGCAATTCTCAATAAGTGATACACATGTACCGTGAGATATAGCCGGCAATATTCGTCAAAAATCTCCACAGAGTAAAAAAGTCTTACCTCCGAAAAGTTTAGTTGCAGTACCGAAGGAATCGTTTACTGAACAAAATTTCCTCAATAGCTAATAAAGCACGGTTCTATGAATCATTTTCTGAAGAGTTTCTTAAAAATTCTTCACACATGAAAATTTTGAATTCATTCCACAAATCTAAAGCATTTGTAGGAAAGTTCATACCAAAAATAGGATATGGCAAATAACTCTCTTAACCGCTGAGAGGACTTACACTCTTTTACTTCTAATAAATATTCACGCCACTCTCCATCAGTTCATGCGATACGTCGTGTATGTGCTGAAAATGTGCAGTAAATAATGTTCCCAACAGTGCCCTAATCCTGATGGGACCTCGAACATGAAGCAAAATAGTCTCAAATGGAACAACTCAACATAAAACATAAAATAATCGAGCAAAATCTTTACTACTTCCTCTTCGAGGTTTTTCGATTTCTTTTCTTCATCTACCTAAAAATAATGCATCGGCGTCTCTATATATAGAAACTCGGACGAACTAGCATTTCCTTCCCTAAAGACTGCATTTGGCCGATGAGGCCAATCACATTCAAGTCGAACTATAATATATTACGTAACTGGTAATGCATTGGATACTCATTTATGCGCCAACTATCTTCCGTTGATCCAACATAGTGACCGGACAAAAAGCTATCGATTTCATCTATTTAACCTTTGCCCTAAACTCCACCCAAACTCTTCGAAACGGTAATGAGGCACAGTCGTATCCTTTATGAACATATTTGTACATATATTTTAGGCTCTAAACTGTGCCAAGAACTTCCACATTTAAGCAGCAATCAAATTTCGCTAAAAGATATGGATTTTAAGGAACAGCATAACGGTTGTCAACAGAGTGGCCACGAAAGTCAACTGTTATACCATTAACACGACGCATCTAACATTGGCTAGAGTTGTATTTTAAAAGTCCTTAGAAAAGCTTTCGCTGCAGTTACCATCTCTCATATAGACGGGGATACGATTCAACAAACCACATGGATCGTGGATCATATGGTTTTTAATTAAATTATGAAGTTCTGGGAAATACATATATATTGTAAATAAAATATATCTGGAATTTCCGTACAAACGTACCAACCTTCATTTCCTACCTTTTCTTTTTTCTCTAAATTGAGGTTTTAAAGGTGAGCAGGCAAATGTTTGGAAATATGATATAATTTCAGATTTTCAATTTTAAACAGTTTTTTGATCATAGCGGCTAAATCAAGCATTCTAGGGGGTATGACCAACCCCTATAATTTTTTCATTTCCCAACTTTTGGCCATATATCATATTTCTCTAAATTATGTTTTAAATGTGGGTCCATACAAAAGTTGGGAAACACGATAAAATTCTGACTTTCGCTCGCTTTCCATAAATATTCTTGAAAGTTAACCTCGCGTTTTCTAGAAATAACTGTAAAATTGTGATTTTCCATATTTTTTAAAATAAAATTTGCATATATTTTTATCAAATTAGCAAAAAACAATGGTATAAGTAAACGATGGCTTTAAATTTGTCTGTGGTAATGCATCCATATTATTGTCTGTGGCCATATGTTCATTGTTTTGGCTTTTGTCTGGAAGAATGCAATTTTATTAGCCAAAGATTGCCTTCTTCCAGGCAAAAAACAAAGGAATGAACATGTGAATATAGTCTGTGATATGGCTGCATTTGCCCCTCACATTATCATTGGCATAGATATAGGGTTTGAGTGAAAAGAATGCACATATTTGGCATAAATGGTTGTTTATTCAGTCGAACGTATGATCTATGCAAATGATAATGTTAAATAAGTATGTTCTATATTTTAATTTTTTCGTAGAGGAATGCAATTATATATTCATTCTTTTGGTTTGTGTCACCAGTAGAAGATTGATCCATTTGGTTTGCTTTTCGACTATTTTAGTACTTGTTATGTATCGGGGACACAAACCAAAAATTCACATATGGTTGCATATTTCCAGGCAAAAAGTAAAACATTCACACTCACACATACTTCCCAAAAGCATCATCTACGCTATACGTGTGCTCAATTTACACATACTATCCCATTGAATTTTTTAATTTCAATTTAAAATTAAACTAATTTATAATTAAATTTAAGAAAAACAATTAGGTGATGCACATAGGGGAAAAACTAATCTTCCGAATGGTATAATTTTTATGCTGGTAAGTCCACCTGGTTTCCTGTAAAAGGGATAACAAAAAAACGTGTCGCCTATTTATATATAGATTACATGGGTTATTTCTTAACATTAGTATTAACTTAACTCACTCCCTTACTTGGATAAAGCGGCTTTCATGGCCCTCTTTTCCTTCTTCTTGTTCCTTCGGTAAGACAACCGTTCCTGTTTCAGTCGGGTAATTCTTATGCTGGCCTGGATTCTTTCCTGTTTTGTCTGCGCTAACACCCTAGTCCTCGCGGCCTCCTGGATCGATCGTTTATACCGGGCTTCATCCCCGGTCTTCTCCTTCTTAGTTGTTGGTGGCTCGGTTGGTGGTTGCGAGGGACGCTGGTTTCTCCGGTAATAGTCCTCTACGGTGATCGGTCGAGGACTTGCATTAGGGTCTTGTAGAGCGTCCTTAAGTGGACTATTCATTCGTCGAATTATCATGGTACCTACCCAGCCTTATGGCCGGTTCAAGGATTTTTCGTGGTAGTAGGTGGGTAACCTGGCTACCGTTTTTATTATTTCTTTTTTAGGGTTCCGTACGTAGAATACGGAACCCTATTGATATGACTTCTTTGTCCATCCGTCTGTCACAGAGCTGTATCTCCTGAACTATAATAGCTAGACACTTCAAATTTTCACAAAGTATGTATTACTGTGGCCGCTATAACAAATCAAAAAATTGAAAAACAAACAAAAACAAGTCTAAAAAAAATCAAAAAAAAAATTTAAAAAAATAATTAAAAAAAAATTAAAAAAAAAAAAAATTAAAAAAAAATTTTGAAACAAAATCATAAACGCGCTGATACGAAAAGCGCTACCAACAACGAAGAGGAACATACGCATTACGATCTAATGCGCATTACGATCCAAAAACGAAGACGGCGATAAGGAATGCTGTTACGATGCAACAGTATTCCTTATCGCCGTTTTATATTTTTCAATGACGTTGGAATTTTCATTCATGACTCAAAATACAGTGCACATGCACGAGCACTATAAGGTAGTACGGAACCCTTCGTGTGCGGGTCCGACTCGCACTTGCCAGTTTTATTCTTCTTCACTCTGACTGGTTCCTATACTCGGGTTCGGCCGTCCTATTTGATGGTGACTCGGCTTGATGGCGACTCGTCTTTACTTCGACTGGGCTGGTGTGTGGCGATTTGACTTACCTTTGGCTTCGGCTGACTTAAGTGATGACGACTTTGCTTCACTCCGGCTGGGCTGCTTGACTTCTCTTCGGCTGATGGCGACTCGTCTTTACTTCGGCTGATACCTCGTCTTCTGGACCCGTTGCCTGTGCGTTCCTGGTGCCAAGTTTTTACTGACTCCTATTGATTTCCAATGCTCTTTTATATCGTTTTTTCCTGCTGAATCTGCTCTTCTTAATATTGATTTACCTCTGCTTGAACCGCTGATCCAGGTTTTGATTGGTAAGGTTGACGACTTTTCCCATTCATTCACCTTTTGCATTTTGCATTTCATTCATAATTTTTCCATTCATGAATGAATGACCACTATGCCATTTGTTGTTGTCGTTTTCTTTCAGGTGTCCAATTCCTTTGACCGGCGGTCGTGACGCTAGGGAGTCGAATTGCTGCGTCAGCAATTTTGTTATCAACCGACGTGAGTGCCGGTGCGCGAGTGCCGGTAAGCGCCGCTAAGCGCCGGTGTCAAATTTCATTTTATTTTCTCATGTCACCTGAGTGAAAAGTTTTTGCTGATTCAGCATTTTTGCTGAATCGGCGATAAGTTTTTGTTTTGAATGAGGTCAATGGCCGGAGGGGAGGGGCATTCGGGGTCAGGGACATATTTTTGTGTCACAACACTCCTCCCTCCTTAAGAGAAGTTTCCCCCGCATCTTTTTTTGGTGTAGTGCAGCTCGTATTCCACTTTCGCATATATAGTTTTTTTTTTTTTTTCATTTAAATTCTTACGACTATGTTACAGTTCCTTAGCTCCTATCTCTATATTTCCTACTTTTGATATGGTGCCCCCTATCTATTCTACCCTATCTAGGATTATCATCCCATTTTTGATGTTTATAAAACTTATAAGTTTATAAAACTGTGTTTTTTTTTTTTTTTCTTTTAGTCCTTACATTCAGTTACATGTATTATTTATTATGTTATTAAATTTCTGTTCTCTTCCTATCTTAATATTATTCTTGTAACATCTGTCCTTTTGTGCTTATTTATATTTCTATACTACTTCTTTAAATTTATTTGTTATTGGTGGCCCCTGGTTGGTTCGTCGCCTTTTTAGTGTTGAGAATTTGTACGTATCGACGTTTATTGTCGAGTTCTTCCAGGAATAATGGCTGTGGGTTCCACGTTGGTATCCTAGTAGTGCTGCTCAGTTCGGGGTTGTGAGTTTTGAATTTGAAATATTCGGCGTCTAAGAGGCCTGGGTGCTCATTACCTCCTGGAACCGCATCTGCTTTTGATTCTTCGCTATCTCCGCTGCTACTCATTTCCATGTCTCTGATCATTCGGGTTATTTCATCTGCTCGGAATAGTAAGCAAACATATCTCTTATCTTCTCTGGATCCGTTTCCAGTTCTTTTTTTCCTTCTTGATCATCTATTCCGAGTTCTCTGCTCACTTGCTCTACTGCCGCTAGGATGTTTTCAGGAATTTCTCCCTCATCGTCTGAGACCATCTTGTTCTCCGCTTCCCTTTCGTTTGACGCTTGCTTCCTGTTAGGGGTGTTTGTTGTTAATGTCTTTTATATAAAAATGTGTACCTATATATACATATATATATATACTTTTTTTTTTTTTTATGGCTTACCTATTCTACGTATTTAACGATACAGGTATATCTATTGTCATTACTTTTACTATTTATATATTTGTATTCTGGTTTCTGTTATTTCAAATTTGTTCAAATCGACGTGCGGTTTCGCGCGGGTGTCCTTTCGGTTCCTAGAAGTTGTTTTCGGCAAGGTATGCTCACGGGTATCGAAATGATGTTCACGCGTCGTTCTTCCCTCCTTTCAATAATAGGCTTCTGGCGGTGTATTTTGTGTTTTCTCAATGTTTTTACCAGGATTACGACCAGTATTAGGGTGAGTAAGGATCCACTCATTATTTTGGTTGTATGTAGTTGTATGTGCATGTGTCTTGTCTTTTCTTCTTAAGCTGTTCCTTCTTCCAAATCCTTTATGGTGTCACTCTCTTCTCTCAATCGGTCGTTGAATGCCATGGGTTGTATTACTTCTAGGCCTTTTTCGGTGCGACTTCCCTGTTCTTTCTTGTGGTAGCGGGCAAACTTGATCTTTGGTAGTAGGGGTGTTTCAGGTTGTTGCACTTGTAAAGTGTGGAGATCGTCTAACTTATATGGGAGTGTATAGCCGGCTAGGTGGTAGCTGCATTTTACTTTAAGTACCACTATACCCAGTCCTTGAAGCACACTAGTGTATTCGGTATTGTCACATTGCGCTATGAGGTTTGTATTCTGGTGTATCCAGTACAGCCACGCATTTTCTTGATGCATGGGGTCAATCATGTTTTGGGCTTGTTTCAGCAACCGGAATGAACAGTTGTCGGTTTTTCCATTTTGTCCTTTGAACAGTTCCTCAAGGCAAGTCGCCCTTGTGGGTCTTATTTGGATGGGCTGGTTCCGGTAACATATGGAGTATGTGTCGTTTATTGTGATACACTGAAATCGGTACTCTAGTTTACTCATGCCCAAGTTAAGTTGTGATCGGCTGGTATTCAAAAAGCATGTCGCCTGTAGTTCGTATATGTAGAAAGCGTTCTGTCCTGTTGATACTGTTGTTGTATACACTTGATTCACGGTATATTGTAGGGTGTCTGCCAATGGAATCCGTATTTGAATGAGTAGTCCGCTTTCGTGAGCTTCGCAATCTACCTTGGCTATTTTTTGTAGCGTTGAAAAATCCAACATAGTCTCCTTTCCGTAATGTGCTTTGGTAACGTTTGAATATAGTTCTCGGAATTGATGGGAGGGTAGTAGCAGGGGACTCAGTTCCCTATTATTTGTTGCTTCCATTAGCATAAATATATCAGTGATGTCGAGGTAAATCTGTTGTAATTCCTCCAGTATTACAATCATTATTTCATTAATATCCGCCCTATGGTGGATTTGTTGGAACAACAAGGTATATTGTTGGTACTTCCCCTGTCTCTTCTGATTTATCTCGTTAATTTTTTGTATTAGCTGGTTAAATTTTGCGGTCATTTCCTGTTTTGTCTCATTGACCGTTTTGAGGGTGGTGCGCATTATCGTGATTTGTTGTTTCCGTTGGCTCTGAGCATCTAGTTCATCTAATTTCTGATGAATTTTATTTGAGTCTTGGTCGTCCATGGTGCCAAATAGTTTCTTCATTACTCTACCACCTAAATTTATAAGTCCTCTCTTATATCTTCGCGTGGTTCCCGTGGTGAGTTCCACCTTCCCAAGGAGTTCTAGTATTTGCTTTGATCGTTTCTGAAGTGTAATATTCCAATTTTTACACATCTCCACTCCCACCTGATCGTCTGTTCCCTCCCATATGTTATTGAGTGCTCTTGTGCTTTCCTCTAAGTACTTTAAGTGTGGACCCCAGTCTGGTTTACTAATCCTGGTTACAATGTTCCAGTGGTCGTGATATATTTGTGCTGTGCCTATGGGTTCGAATACCACTCCGCGTTCGGTGAGTGTATGAACTTCCAATGGTTGTTGTGCTACGATATTGATGTCAAATCCGTATTGCTCCTCGTAGGGGCTTGTGGTCTGTATATACGACAAAATGTCCCCCGTATAAGTAACTTCTATAGTTCTTTACGGCCCAAACGATGGCAAGCAGTTTGCGTTCAATCGTTGAGTAATTTCTTTCCGCTGAATTTAGGGTTCGGCTGGCATAGGCGATTGGTCTTTCCTCGTTGTCTGGACCTTGTGCCAAGACTGCTCCAAGGGCTTCTCCACTAGCATCCGTATATAATTTAAACATTTCTTCGAAGTTTGGATAACGCAATACTGGTGGACTGGTTAGTTTATCTTTCAGTGTTCTGAAAGCATTTTCACATTTGTTATCCCAATTGAACTTGACATCCTTTCTCAATGGTTTATTTATGGGGGCCGCTATTCTGGAGAACCCTTCTATGAACTTGCGATAATAATTCGCCAGTCCTAGGAATGATTGAACTTGTCTAATTGTTCTGGGTGTTGGGAATTCTTTTACGGATTGTATTAGGCTCGGTTCTGGGGCCACTCCATTAGTACCGCATTTATGCCCCAGGTAAATAATCTCTCTTTTGAGGAAGTTGCACTTTTCTGGATTCAGTTTTAGGTGATGTTCTTTTCATCTTTGTAAGATGGATTTTAGTTTTTTCTGGTGGTCCTCTAGATTTCTACCGTATGTTACAATGTCGTCCAGGTAAACGAAACACTATAACCCTTGCAATCCAGTTAATACATGATTCATTAACCGCTGAAACGTAGCTGGGGCGCCCTTCAGTCCGAATGGCATTCGTTTAAATGCATAATGGCCATAAGGCGTGCTGAATGCTGTTTTATCGCGGTTTTCGGCCTTCATCGCTATCTGATGGTAGCCGCTGGCGAGGTCGAGCACGGAGAAATAACGAGCATTCCCTAACTGATCTAGGATATCTTCTATCCTAGGCAGTGGGTAAGTGTCTCCTTCCGTCACTTCGTTTAGTTTTCTATAGTCGACAACAATTCGCCAACGTTTCTGGCCATCAGGTCCCGGTTTCTTTGGGACTACTAGCCGGTCCGGTCCGTCATATTTTTCCACGTCCGAAATGGTGATTCACTCCGCAGTTTGCGAGCTGCGGTCACAAAAGTGCTTCCTTTTGAGGGTTGTTTCAATTTGGGCAGGTTTTTCGTCTGTTGCTAAAACGTCAACGAATCGAGTTTCGGTGTCTTTTCGGCTTTCCTCGTCCGTGAATGGAATCGCGATTTCTTCCCCTTTCTTTGCCGATGGAAGGACTAGTCTTCTTGTTGGGCCCTCCACGTTACAATGTTTCCCTACAAAATCATTACCAATGATTCCCGTCACGTTTATGGGGTTTAATGTCTTGACTACATGAAAGGTGCAATTGTATGGTTGAGGTATTGTTAGTTGTCCTAGAATCGTTCCTTCCGATGCTATTTCACCGGAAATTGTGTTCAGTGTAACCGTTTCTTCTTTGTTTATGTCTTTGAGTTTCAATCTCTTTATTTCTGACTGTTTGATTAAGCTTATTTCCAACCCTGTATCGATTATAAATTTTGAGGTTCGTTCTTCTGCTATGTCCAGTGGTAGCGTTATAATTGGCAGGGCCGGCATCTTGTCGCACCTATTATTTTTCTCTATGGGCGACCCGCGGTGCGATCGGTCGTCTCTTCGCAGTTTTCCGCGTTTCTCATTTTCTTTTGTAATTCCAATTTTTCCCATCTCTCTCGTAGGAAACATGTATCTTCCGTGTGGTCCTCGGCAAGACAGAAATTACATTTCTGGATGTTTCTGCTTGCGTTTGTCTGGTTAACTTGACGCCGTGTAGGCTCGTTTCTGTCTTGTTGAGCCTCTTGATTATAGTTCCTATTCGACCGACAATTTTGATTTGTGTATCCATATGTTTTGCATGATGAGCAGAATGGAGTCATCTGTCTTGTTCGACACTCCGCCATAATGTGTCCCATCTTATTACAAAAGTTACACCGTACTTGCCGTCGATCTGGCCTACTACGTTGTGTGTTTTGGTTTTGGTTCTGTGTATTTCGATTTGATGGGTGATTTGGGCGTGTGTTAAATGATCGGTTCGGGGTATACCGAGGGTTACCTTCGTATGTTGGGTGTTGATATCTCGGGGCGTAACTATTTCGCTGGTTATATTGTCCATCACACGTTCTTTGTTGGCTGAACCGGCATTCGTCGAGATTTTGTCCAAACGGCCTTATACTGTCTTCTTGCATGTACTGCATAGGCGTCTCCTGGCGCATACATTGTTCTGTCTGCTCCAGTCTTTGTATTTTCGAGTTTAATTCCTCTAATGTATTGTTAGCATGCTGAAGCAGGTAGAATTTGTGGTTGGAGTTAATGATTCCTAGCTTAAAGCGACGTCTTCTATCTCGGTTTTTAAACCGTCACCGCCATTTGTATATTGTAATTCTGCCGCGCTTTTGCAATCATTAATTAATCAATCATTAAATTTTCACACGATTGAAATACCCTAGTAGAGTCTCTGTGGGTAATTGGTGTAGGTTCCTTAATTGGCTAATTAGTGTGAGGTATGATGTACTTTGTACTAGGTTTGTTCTCAGTGTGGAAAATATTTCTTCTAGAGTATCATTTCTCCCTGATTGAACTATGTTGGGGTTTTCTGGGGTTTCGATCAATAGGCATAAATTCATTCACAAAAATCGAGATTTAGTTGGGACGTTTCAAAGTGATACTCGGAAATAATTGTACATAACGTTTATTTTCTTCTTCTAATTTTTACAATGGCGGGGTTACTCTCGGAAAGTTAGTATGCTGCCGAGCTCTTTCTTACATCATTTCCTGCTTGAGGGACTTCTTCATCTGTCGGTAGCTTCTTCGCTGTATTTTCAGCTCGTTGATCTTCTGGCTGGCTATTCTTTTGGCTTCCTTAGTACTCGCTAGGATGAGATCTCTTTGTGCCTCCTGGAGCTTCCGCTTGAAGTAAGCCTCCGAACCGGACTTCTGTTTCTTCGCTGGGGGTAGAATAACTTCCTTAGGACGTCGTTCTAGCTGACGCTGACGATACTCCTCGATGGTAATCGGTCTGGGGCCAGCTGTCGGATTCTTCGACGCTTCCTTGAGATTGGAATTTTCTCGGCTTGACATCACCAACTCCCCTTCTCGGAGAGAACTGAGGTCTACTAGGACCTTTCAGTATTTTGGTATTTTGGTGTTACTAGGTCAATTCACCCAAAGAGAACGGAATTCTTCTGTTGAATTCTGCAGGGAGACGATGTCTTCCTTGAAAACTGTCTGTAGAGGCTATATCTTCCTTCTAATCCGTCTGTAGAGACGGTGTCTTCCTTCAGAATTGTCTTGAGAAGCAGTGTCTTCCTTCAAGATGTCCGTAGAGGCGATGTCTTCCTTCAGAATTGTCTTGAGAAACAGTGTCTTCCTTCAAGATGTCCGTAGAGGCGATGTCTTCCTTCTAAAGCTCTGTAGAAGCGATGTCTTCTTTCGAAAAATGTTTGTAGAGGCGAGGTCTTCCTTCAAGACTCTTCTGGCACGCGAAGAGTCGTCGTAGTCCCGGTGACGGATCAATAACTGCCGAAGTACGCCAGTTTTTCCCTTTTTATAGGCCTTTTACTGCTCATGCCAGCAATTTTTCAGCGTGAGAACTAGTTTACGGGAACCAGCTCATCCAAGGCCACGAGTGTCCTCAAATTTCCTTGCGCGTGCGTTGATATGGGAATGGAATACCCATTTTTTCGTCTTTTCTCATGCATTCTTTGAATTTTTTGTAGTTTCCCGGTAATTGAAGGAGTTTGTTGCGGGTAAGTAATTCAGAAGCGCATAAGGCTGATGGGGCATGTTCCTATGGGAAAGTTTCATTCAGAAACGAGATAAAATTTTTCTATTTCAGCTGATGGGGCATGTTTCTATGGTAAAGTTTCATTCAGAAACTCCAGCTGATGGAGCATTCTGCGGGAGCCGGGCGCATTTTAATGTGGCGTGATGTGATTTTCCGCGTGGCGTCATCATGTCATCACGCCACTTTTCCTTTGTTCTTTTGTTTCGCGTGGCGTCATCATGTCATCACGCCACTTTTTCTTTGTTGACGCGGCATTCCTTACGTGGGAATGAATTGTCGCGTGGTGGCTTCACGTCAGTTCATTGTCGCGTGTCGCGTGGATCACGTCGTGATCACGTATTAATCGGGTATAATCTATTGCTTGTTATTTTTTTCCAATTCGGTAATAATTTTGATTGATTGACATTATTTGATTGACATTTTGTTTGTGATTTATTGAATCTGTGTTTGTAATGTGGTGTTTATTATTTTAAGTTTTGATTGATCTCAGTTAATCATTGATTTGCAACTTTGTTTGCGATTCAGTAATCTTAGCGTGTTTAAGTTTAAGTTTTAATTGATCCCAATAAATATTCTTTTTACTGTTATTACCTTTTTCTTTTGTTTAGTTTGCTGATTGGGTAATTGATTTTGGATTTTTCTTTCGGGATTAAAATCTTGTTCCTTTGAGTTTTAATTTGTTAGTTTGAGTGATTATCGATTTTGTGGTTGATTGATTTTCGATTTCGACCTTTTTTCCAGGTTACAGTGTGTTTGTTTTTGGTTTCAACTATTTTGATCGATCAGTTATCGATTTTCGATTGGTTTCTTGATTTTGTTCTTTGTTGGTGATTTTTTGGTTTGGAACATTTTTGCATTTTCAGGTTACCATGTGTTTTTAAGTTTCAACTATTTTGATCGATCAGTCATCGATTTTCGATTGGTTCGAAATTTCATTTCGTTTTGAAATTTTAATTTTAAGAAGAGTTTTTTTTTCCAGATTTCAAACAAGTGTGATCTTCCACTAGGGACTACATGACCTTGTCGTTGGTGTGGAAGCTTACCCATGGGGGCTGTCTCGCGAGTGTAGGGATCTCTATAAACGAGCTCTCCCTTACACGAGAGCAGCCAAATCTCATGGAACTAAGAAGTGGTCCGCCCAATCTAAGGTGTGAGATACCGTGCTGAAAGATGCGTGGCACAGGGGGTGCTGTGTCATTAACGGTTCCCTTCGGGACACCAGGCTAAATCCCGTCGTAGCCAAGCCTTACTCGCTAGTTGCGGCCAATGGCGAGTGGACCTTTTTATCCGCACTACTCGTGGGACCAAAACATGAATGAGGAATTAAATAATCATGGTTATTCCCGTAACCGTAAACGCGACGGAAACGTACGGTTTCTTAGAAACCGATTATGTAAAACGTATTTGTGCCGTGGTCGTTTGCGATGCAGAAGTGCATTACCGATCACGAAACAATTGATTTCCGGTATTCCGGAAAACGTACGGGTGGGAAAATTCATACGTTTTTGAACCGCAGACGAGTAAACACGTTTCCACAATGGAATGCAAGAGGTAATTTTGAATTTTTAAAAATAAAATTTTTAGTTAACATTAAATATGAGATTTTTTTTGAATTTTTATTTCAGGAAAGTCACCAATAATAGGCAGCTAGAAGTTTTAGTGGATGCTATGAAAAGAGAGCGAAATATTGCACGCGGATTTACTAAGGATCCCAAGGATAAAGTACGAGATTTTTGGAAGCTGCTAACAGATTCCTTGAATGTTGAAGGGCCGCCTTTAAGAGAAATGGCAGAATGGAAAAAAGTAAGAATATATATATAAGTTGCATTTTTCAGATGTGTTAAATAATTTTTTGCAGGTTTGGACCGACTATAAGGCTTTCGTTAAACGGAAGCTGGTTAACAATAAAAGGAGCATTACGGCAACAGGCGGGGGTCCTTCTCGCGAGATTCCCTTAAGCGGGATTGAAGAAGAAGTTGCAGCGTTGCTTCAATTAGAAGTGACAGTAGAAGGAATAACGGGCGCAAAATCTTTTGGTCTACCAACTGTGTCGCCAGAACCTCCAACGCCAGCTTTGGAAACCATTGAAGAGATTGAAGGTTCCCCGGATACTATCATGGACGATGTTTTGAGAAAAACGCCTGCAAGTACCAGGAAAAGGAGAAGAGAAGATGACTATTTCCTGGATTTATTAAGGGAACAAATTGACATCCAGCGTAAATCACTAGGCGCTCAAGAAGAAATTGTCCGAATCAAGAGAAACAAACTTTTAGAATTGGAAAGACACCATTCGAAAATGGAAAAACTAATGGAAAATAATATAGAACTTAAGAAACAAATTTTGGAATTAACAATGAATAAATAAGTTTCAACTTTTTTAAAAATATATTCATTTTTATTTTAAAAATATTGCAGTATTTCATCTCGTAAAGTAACGCCTTCATTCATGTCCACAACAGAAGCAGTAGCAGCATCATCTTGATCTTGATGTTCATCAAACTCAATCTCGTCTCCAGTGTTTCCGTTAACACAAAAGTTTCCATCATATTTGAAACATATATTATGTAGTGCACAGCAAACATTAACTATTTGTGCAGACTTTTTGTCGCTGTAATATAGGGCTCTTTCATCCATCAGACAGCGGAATCTGTTCTTTAAATATCCGATAGTCCTCTCAATAATATTGCGAGCAGCTGCATGTTTTGTATTATACGCCGTCTTCTTGCTATCATCTCCCACATTTCTGAAGGGTGTAAGCAGCCATGGTTGCAACGGGTAGCCAGAATCACCTAGAAACGATTTGAGTCGTATTAATCTGTAATCTCTCATTCGTTAAAATAAATTACCCAAAAGTCGGATGCTTCGATCAGCGTTACTATAACTCCGTTCGATGAACTTTTTGGCATCGGATAGATTCCAAATATGAGAGTCGTGGCACGATCCCGGAAATCTCGCATTCACAAAGCGGATACGTGATTCATGGTCGCACATCTATAAGAAAATAACATTTAAAGTGTGATAAAGTGCATATAAAAGTTTCACTTACAATAAGAACATTTAGACTGTAAAAATGTTTCCTGTTGAAGAAGCTGTGTTGTCTGTCCCGTGGTCTAAGAATTTTGACATGAGTGCCATCGAGGCACATTGTTATCCCCGGAATATTACTTTTGTTGAAAAAGTACTGCTTCGCTGGAGATTTCTCCTCGTTGTTCATTTCAAATTTGATCCATTTTGGACACAATTTTGTCTCCAAACTGTTCAAAACCTCCTTCACAACTTTGGAAACCGTGGATTGAGCTATGTTAAAATGAAAATCCTTTCCAACCGCCTGCTGGTAGCTTCCCTCTGCCAGAAATTTAAGGCATATTGCCAATTTTACTGTGGGTGATAGCACTCCGGATTTGGTTGGGACTGGAAAATCTGTTTCTAGCTCCTTCAGCACATATAAAAATGCCCTTTTTCCTAAACGGAAATTTCTTCGGAATCTAAAATCAAAGAAACGCTAGCAAATTGTAAATTATTTATTTCAACAAACTTACACATCATCGCTTAGTTCAAGAACAGACTTTGATTTAACTCTCAAACCATGTCGTTCTCGACGAAGAGTATTGTCCGAGCATCGCCTCCTATTTCTCATATAATGTGCAATTGAATCCATTATTTTATTAAAACTTTATTAAAACTTTATTAAACTAGACAATAAAAATCAAAACAAATTTCACAAACAAGCACCGATTTGTTGTCATGGAACCAGAAATGTCAAACGGGTATCGGCGATGCAGTTCCCTCACAAATATCGATACCGCAGTCGATCGAACGCGGGTCGATAATGCAACCACCCGCACGTTTTCGGTAATACCGAAAAAATTTTTTGCGGGCGCAAACCACGTTTCGTCACGGCTACGGTGCGGTTACGGGAATAACCATGAATAAAACAAAACACACGCAAACAACGGAGGTACTAGGAATCTCGGGCTCTGAACCGACCCAGGGGACCTCTTCGGCACAAGCAACGGAGGCACCAGGAATGTCGGGCTCTGAACCGACCCCTGGGACCTCTAACGTTAGCAATCAGGGGCTAGAACCCATGCAAACCAACAATGCACCGGGCTCGCACCGGGGCATGAGCGGGGCACAAAGGAGGAAACTCCTTAAGGAAAAAGCGCTTGAGGAAGGCAGACCGCTTCCCAAGTTTGGCGAAGCCAGAAAGCAGAGGCGGAGGGACGAGAGACGGGCTAGAACCGACATCACCCTCTCAACCTCTGCTCAAGGAAGTCAGGCCGGGAAGAGGAATGCTTCCGCAAGCCCAGAGCAGGCGGTCAGTAAGCAGGACACTAAACTGCTGAAAAGACCGAAATTGGATGCGAGTTACGCGGCGGTGGCTTCCAACGCGCCGAGGGTATTCCTCACTTGTGGGGAATACTTGGGAGGGGAAATGCTGACCGCGGTTTGCAAGGCGATCAAAAAGGCCGTCGTGGACGAGGTCATTGCGATCGAAGAGGGGGCTTTTGTCCCCCGATTTCTGGAATCCTTCCCCAGAAAAGGCACCGTTGTCTTTATCTGTGAGGACAAAGAGTCCGGGGAATGGCTGGAAAGTAAGGCGGGGAACCTGAAGCTTGGGCAAGGGGACCAAGCAGTTCGGGTGGTACCACCGGAGGAGATGAGGACCAGGAAGATGGTGGTGCATCTTCCGACGGGTGTAGAGAAAGCTGCGGACTTCTTGAAGTTGGTCCGCATGCAGAACAAGGGGGTGGATACGACCAAATGGGCGGTTTTGAATGAAACACCTGAAGGGTGTCTAATTCTTGGCCTAGATGAACCATCGGTCGCTACACTCAAGAGTCTAAACTGTAAGCTGAAAGTGGGCGTCGGTCAAACAGTTTTTAAGCTGCTTGATCGGGGTACCGCCAAGGCTGAGGTGAAGGCTGGCGGGAACACGCAGAACGCGGGTGAGTACTAAAAATGGCTCCCTCGCTGCTGCTTTTCTCCCAGATTAACTTGCATCATTGCAAAAGCGCCTCTGCCGTTCTAGCAAGGCGACTGGCAAGGATGCATACACACGTAGCACTAATTCAAGAACCTTGGTTACACAAGGGTCGTATTAGGGGATTAGGTGTGAGCGGGCAACTATTCGTAGGATCGAGTGAGGGAGATGCACGAACGTGCATCTACGTCAAGGGGATTAGTGGACTGTTGTTGCAGGAACTAAGCACTAGAGACTGTACAACCATTAAGATGGAAGTTGAGGACAATGAAGGGCGTATGAGAGCTGTGATTATCTCATCAGCCTATCTACCCCACAACGAGGAAGCACCTACAGTGGAGGTGAAGAGAGTGATTGAATACAGCAAACGCAGCAACACGGACCTGATATTGGGCTGTGACGCCAATGCACATCATGAGGCATGGGGCAGTACCGATATAAATGAGAGGGGCGCTGCGTTGCTGGAGTACATCACAGGTACACGTATGGACATAGCGAACAGGGGGAATGAACCAACCTTCATTACAGCTAGTAGAAGGGATGTTCTAGAACTTACCCTAGTCACTATGGGCATGAGAGATAACATAAAAGGGTGGAGAGTGGACAGCGAACCATCCATGTCTGATCACAGGACTATCATCTTCGGGATAGAATTTAAGGAACCGAGGATGGAACCTAGGAGGATACCCAAGGACACGAATTGGGTAGCGTATAGGAGTGATCTTGCGGAATGCTTGATCCACTTCAAGGGAAAGTATTGCTCTGAACATGGCCTAGACTGGACTCTTGAGCAGCTACAAATAGCCATGATCAGAGCCTACGAAGATAACTGTCCACTGAAACTCGGAACCAAACCCAACAATGCACCCTGGTGGAATAGGACACTGGAGGGGCTCAGGGTGAAAGTTCGGAGTGCTTTCAATCGGGCTAAGAAGAGAAATAACCCAGAAGGCTGGAAGGTGTACAAGGATGCACTGAGAAACTTCAAAGGGGCTATTGCGAAGGCGAAAGTAGAAAAATGGCAGGAATTTTGTTCAAGCGCTGAGAGCTTGACAGATGTGGCGAGGCTAGCCAGAATCCTGACCAGAGAAAACGGCACCAGATTACAATGTTTGAAGGACAGATCTGGAACCTTTACGGAAACAGAGGAAGAGACGTTGGAGCTTCTTCTGAAGGCTAGTTTCCCGGACTTTTCCAAGGAAAGGGAGAACCTGGAGTCTATACAGGGTAGGAAAAGGACGGGAAGAAGAGTTGACTGGGAGATAGCGACTCAAGTCGTCACCCCGGAAATAGTAAGATGGGCGATCGACTCGTTTGAACCGTTTAAAGCACCAGGTCCCGATGGCGTCTTTCCCAAGATGCTACAGGAGGGAAGGGAATACCTTCTTGGGACACTAACGGGCATTTTCCGAGGATGTATCGCCATAGGGCATGTTCCAAGTAGTTGGAAAAGAACACGGGTTTCATTCATACCGAAACCTGGGAGAAGAAGTTACACCACGGTAAAGGATTTCAGACCTATAAGTCTGACATCTTTCTTTCTGAAGACCTTAGAGAGAGTAGTGGACTATTATATCAGGCACAATATACTGACAATGAACCCACTACACCATGGGCAGCACGCGTACACTGTGGGGAAATCCACAGAGACAGCTCTACACCAAGTGGTGAGCTTTATTGAGGAAGCTATAGATACAAGGGACACCGTCCTAGCTGCCTTTGTTGACATAGAAGGTGCGTTCAACAGCACCACTAGGAGCGCCATTGACGATGCTCTGTCGGATCAGGGAGTACCGAATACCATCAGAAGATGGATAACGGGGGTACTGAGTGACAGAGACATCTATAGCGAATGGAACGGTAAGACCGTTCAGGGAAAAGTCAGTGAAGGTTGTCCGCAGGGCGGGGTCCTCTCACCCCTACTGTGGAACCTTGTTGCAAATGGGCTATTAACTACCCTGAACAAGGAGAAAATCTTCACTATCGCCTATGCGGACGATTTTGCCATACTTATCAAGGGAAAGTATGAGGAGGTTCTACCAGACCTCATGCAGAATGCCCTGGCAAGGGTGAGCAGCTGGTGCGAAGCAAGATCTTTGGGTGTCAACCCCGGCAAAACTGAGATTATTGCTTTCACCAGGAAATACAAGAGCAAGATTGCGAGGGAAGTCTCAATGCGTGGGAAAATCATACCATATACTGAGGGTGTCAAATATCTAGGTGTTTATCTAGATAAGAAGCTAACATGGGGACAGCATGTGGAAACGCAATGTAAGAAGGTTCTCAACATCTTTATGCAGTGTAGGTCAGCGATTGGGACAGGTTGGGGGCTTGAACCCCTTAAAGCTCTTTGGATTTATGAAGCAATACTGAAACCTAAACTTACTTATGCTGCACTAGTATGGTGGAAAGCAACCGAGAAGGCCACCTCGAGGCGCAGTCTGGACCATATACAGGCAGTCACCTTGAGGGGAATCTTCGGGCTGAAAAGAAGCACACCCACAGCTGCCATCAGGATGATACTGGACGTCAATAGCATTGACCTCGACGTTAAGCTGGCGGCGGCCAGGTCTGCTTACAGACTGATATGCGGCAATGAATGGGTGGGAAATGGAATCGAACATGCGTCCATCCGGAAAACTATGCTGAGGGGGGCGGTTTTTGACGCACCACAGGATAGAATAAACAGGATCCAGGTATTTGGGCAGCGCTATAAAACGCTAATACCGAACAGGGAGGACTGGGTGACCAAACAAGGCCTCGGGCATGGAGACATCTGGTTCACAGATGGCTCCAAAAATGACCTGGGCACTGGATTTGGAATAGCTGGACCCAGGCGAGTGGACGATGGCTCGTTTAGTCTGAGGAAATACAACACTGTTTTCCAAGCAGAGATTGCTGCGGTTGTAAAATGTGCTGGAGTACTGGTACGAGGTGATGTTGGGGGAAGATGCATACGCATCTGCACCGACAGTCAGGCCTGCATAAAGGCGTTGGAAAACCCCGGCACCAAGTCCAGGCTAGTTAAGGAGGCAAAAGAAACTCTTAATGAACTAGCCCGAAAGAACAAAGTCATCATTACCTGGATACCCGGTCACTCAGGCTACAGAGGTAATGAAAGAGCGGACAAACTCGCGAAAAGGGGAGCGGAGTCGGATGAACAACCGGAAATGGAGGTGGGAGTCCCATACCAGGAAGGTTGCAACATCATTTCACAAACCATCGACAGAGAAAGGTGGGAGACCTGGGAGAAATCCTCTGGATACAGGTGGTCGAAGGAGCTGCTGGGAAATTATTTTACCGGCTGGGCGAAAGCGATCACCAAACTCGATAGACGAAGAGCACGCGATGTCCTGGGAATTTTAACAGGGCACTGTGGCCTACGCTGCTATACCCATAAGACAAAGGGCCATGGCAACCTGTGCAGATGGTGTGGTGAGGAGGAAGAAACACCTAGACACTTCCTCTGCAAATGTCCGATCCTGATGAACTGTCGTCAAGAATGGTTGGGCAGAGAGATCCTCGATTCAGAGCTATTCAAAGAGGTGAACGTGAACAACCTGCTTGCGTTCTGCAAGGCACTGGGGATCGCGTACACCACTGAGTAAAAGCCGGGGGGATAGGGATACAATGGTGAAAACTCAGTGTCCCTGAGCTGTGCACCCTGGCACGTTGTTTTAAAAAAAAAAAAAAAAAAAAACAAGTGTGATCGATCGGTTATTGATTCTTGATTGGTTTCACATTTTGCTCCGTTTTTCGAAAGTTTAATTTTTTGAAGGGTTTTATTTTCCAGATTCCAAAGAGTGTAATCAATCAGTTATCGATTCTGATTGGTTCGAAATTTTATTTCGTTTTGAATTTCAATTTTAAGAAGAGTTTTATTTTGCAGGTTTCAATAAGTGTAATCGATCGGTTAGTGATTGGTTTCACACGTTGTTCGCAATTTGAGTTTTCAGAAAGGATTTTTGTTTTTAGGTCATGACATTCCTCCCTCCTTTGGAGAGGTTCCGCAATTTTTTTTTTTTTTTTTTTGTTTTTGTAAATGCAAGTATAAGTTTCAGTTTGTTTGGTTCTCATCTTTTTTCTTTTTTTTTTTATACAATTTCCCCTTTTTTTTCTTCCCTTTTGTTTTGTATTTATTTCAAGAATTTGCCCACTTTGTCATAATATGCCTTGTATATGTTTGTCATATGTTTTGTTTTTCAATTTTTATTTCATTTTTTTTTTTTTTTCGTTTTTAAAGCCAAATATTTTTATTTTTATATATTATACTTTATTTTTTTTTAAATTTCTTTTTTTTCCTTTTAACAGGTTTTGTGTGCATTTTGTTTTATTGTTTTACATCTCTTTTGGATTGGTGTTTCTATTATTGGTGGCTGCACTTCCTTCTTCTGATGGTGATGGTTGCGGGTCCAGTCTTCTAGGAGTCGGGAGTCCTTTTCTGGCCTCCATTACTTCTGCCCAGCGGTTCATTAGGTAGATTTCGACTCCTAGGGGCAGCTGCTCTTCCCCGGGCAGTGGTGTTCGTCTAACCAAGTTCTCCGCGATCTCCATCCAGCGGGTCTGTTCGAACGGCGGGGTTGGCTTATATCTTCGCGCTGCGTCCATTGTGAGGGTTGCTTCCGGTGTGAGTACTGGACTGGGATGCTGCCGTTTTTATTTACTTTAATTGCTGAGGTCAGCTATTCCTTTGGGTATGTTACATTTTTCTCTTAATCTTTCTCTCCTAATTTTTATTCTTAATTACTTAAAATTACTCTTAATTTCTCTATTTGAATGTTTCAATTTTTCTCTTAACACGAATTCTGTTTGTTTATACTATTGGCTATTAAAATAAAAAAAAAAAAAACGTATTGGAAAACTTGATCAATTGAAAACTTGCTATCTGGGCAATTGATTTTGTTGAGATATATCGATATACTATTAGTTTGAATACTTCTATTATGAGAGTAATTGATGCATTACATTGATTGATTGTCTACGATGGACTGAGTTGGTGGGTATCAATAATGATCATTACGTCGGTCATTGATCACCAATATCGATAACGTAAAAGCTTAAATCAGTTGAGAATTGCTTTTGTGGTAATTGATTTGTTGGGCTATATTGGTTTGATTACTTCTATGAACTAATTCCATCAGTTTATTCAATATAAAGGTAATTGAACTATTTTTTTTTTTTTTTTGATTGGACATTACATTACATTGATTAGATAACATTGTTGATCATTGAATCGATTGATTATTATTGATTATTATTAATTTCTTATTGCTCTATACTTATTATTCTTTATTGATAGGATAACTTATTGATAAATTGATTGATTGATAACATTGTTTATCATTGAATCGATCGATATTGATTATTTTTGTTAATTATCGATTGCTTATTACTCTTTACTTATTATTCTTTATTGATAGGATAGCTTATTGATAAATTGATTGATTGATAATATTGATGATCATTGAATCGATTGATTATAGATAATTATTAATTCCTTATTGCTCTATTCTTTATTGATAGGGTAACTTATTGATAAATTGATTGATTATTATTATTTTTTTTTTTTTTTATTTCCTTTTGTTTTATTTATATATTTTTTTTTTGGTTGGCTTTTACCATTTATTGATTGATTGATTTTTTTTTTTTTTTTTTTTTTTATTACGTATTACTTATAGCTAATGTTGAGCGCAGACTCTTTTGCCTGTGCCTTAATGCAGTTAGTTAAGGCGTTACACCTCTAACTAACTCTTTATGACTCCTTTTCAAAAGGGGAAGGTGTTTGATAAAGCAAATCAAGGTGTTACACCAAGACTTGTGTTGAAGTATGCAAGGGTCTTAGACCGATACACGATCGATTATGAGGAAGGAGTGAAAGGTTTTGCTTCTAATTAACAACTGAACTTTTATTTAATTTTGCGAGATTTTTATACATAAAAAATGCTTACCTGGGCAAATTGGCTCCTTGGATATTGAGAATATTTTGTTTGTACGCAATTTGCCACAGGTAAGAAGTAACTAGAGTAGGAACTGATTTCATCGTCGAAATAGTTGAATTTTAATGATAAGCAAAATTGACTCAGCTATTTCGACGATGAATGAAAGCATGCTCGGTTCATTTTTCCTTCTGGAAGACGCTGACGAGGCTTGGTGGATGGCACCTGTAGTAAAACGATCCCATCGGTCAAGGTGTGATGACGAAGGTAAGTGCGGTACACTGCGGTAAAATATTCATTTGGTCATCAGGTACAGTAACGTAAGGCATTTGTGAACATCCTCCCCGGCGTTGAATGAGAACATTCAATGAACGTTTACGGTGAAGGGCTCGGTGGTTGCTTCAGCATCTTGACTGTCTGGACTGTCCTCAGAAGTTGCGACTGAGGGCGGTAGTGATGTCCGGTATGCGCGATACATCCTCAATGCCATCAAAATTACCCAAATGATGATTACGATTATGATGCATAGGATTCCGTAGGACCAAGCATGATGATGATTGGAGTGACCTTGTGTCAAGGCCGGGATTTGGCTGTCCATTTCTGAAAGCTTGCGCTTGACTGATTCTAATTCCTGAATGTGTGGGGCGAAGTGGTGTTGATAATGCAGTGCTGATGTCATGTTGAGCGGGTCAATGAGGTCAGTCAAGTTAAAGGCCGGAACGTAGGAAGCGTGCCTCACTGTGGAGTAGCTCTTGTACCCTCGAATTGTGATGAGAGGCTGCTTAATGACGCAATTGCTATCAAGCGTTAAGATACCCGTCCATTGGAGAGTCAGCTGTGACATGTCATCTCCACAAACAATGTTGATTGTGGTTTTTTCTGGCAAGGAGAAGATCCACTGGTTTGGTGTGTGAAGTTGGGTCCAACTGGAATGGGCGTCTACTCTCATCAACTGGCAATGGTGTGGAGTTAACTGATTCAGGAGGCTGATTTCACAGGCAGAAATGGATGATCCAATTTTGTACAATGGGTAATGTTGATTGCATAAATTCCTCCCGTTCATCGTATTGCAGATGCGCAGTTGAGACTCCGTTAGCGGATAGTAGTGGTCTTGATGTAAGTTAACCATTAGGTAGGGAAAGGATGGTCTAATAGCCACGAAACTATCGTTGATCTTGACTGGAACTGGAACCACTCGAAAGAGGTCGAAGTCTTCAACCGAGATTAACGGCACTCTGAGCATGAAAATGAAATGCTTGTCCGTCATTCTGCCTTCAAGTGTAATTAGGTTGTAAAAATGGAGTATATCATCCTGACTGAGTGGTAGTCTTAAACTTGAAGGAAGATTAGCCCGAATGGTGTGTAGAACGGCTCTTAGCTGCTCTGGCGATAAAAGATGTCTGCTGACTCTTCCTCGATGTATATTGACTAAGGTGTCCAAAATCAAGCCTTGAGTCCTTTGGAAGTTGGTGGCGAGCAATGTAGCTTGTAACGACAATAGGATGAAGGACCGAGATCGAGCTTCTTGTTGTACGTCGTTGTGTATTGCGTTTATCTGTGTGGATAAATCATTTAAATCAGACTCAACTCTCTGAAACTCCCTGTCAATAGCCTGGTGATTCTTTTTCATAATATTGACCGTAGCGTCTAGAATGGAGGTTTGGTTACGCAACAGATTTGCTAAATGTCCTTCGTTGTTCTTTATAGAGTCAATGGTCATGGACATTTCTTCAGCGTATTTAGAATCGAGGACACGAAACATAAAGTTTGCTGCGTTGCCAACGATGTTGAGCAGTCCTCGTTTTGCTCGACCTGATGTAGGACTTCTTAAAAGTTGATTAGTCTGGCTAAGCTCATCCACTACAGGGTTAATTTGCTTGGCTATTTTGTGATGAGATTCCGGATTGGGCATGGTAGATGATAAGTTACATAAAGATGCACTAAACGTTTGTAGAAGTTCGAACTCCCTCCAAAATGATTGCATGTCATAATATGTTATAACATTCCAATCACTGGTAATAATGCTTGCTCTGCCTAAGTTTTCGAAATAGACGCCTGGGTTTGTAGTGAACGGAGTTATAACAGGAAGAGACATACTAGTAACACGGTGAAAAGAGCGGAGCGAGCGTGTTTAACTGGCGTGGGGCCTTGGTCCACTGATGGTTGAGGCATCATTCTCTTTTTTGGTTGCTCGGTTGGTTCCATGTCGTTCACGTCTTCATTTTCGATGGGGAGTGGTGCCAATCGGTGTATTGGTCGGCGCAAGATGTTATTTGCTGTTTTCACGTCGACAACTCGAACGAGTCCGTCCTCTCCCTTAACGACGTTGGTTACGCGCCCCAATGGCCACTTCAACGGTGGAAGGTTATCTTCCTTCATGATGACCATTGTGCCGGGTGAGACGTTTTGGGCCGTATGTTTCCATTTGACTCGATGTTGGAGTTGATTCAAATATTCAGTCGACCATCGTTTCCAGAACTCGTTCTTGACGTACGTGACAAGCTTCCACCGAGTTAGTAAACTGGCCTTGTTCGAGTGAGCCTGAGGGTCGACGAGCGCTGTTAGTGGCTCGCCAATCAAGAAGTGTGCTGGCGTGAGGGCTGCGAGATCGTTGGCGTCATCAGACATTGGCGTAATGGGGCGAGAATTCAAAATAGCTTCTACTCCCACGATGACTGTCTCCATTTCTTCATACGTCAATGAAGCGGAGGCAGGACTATGCTGCATTAGATTCTTTGCAGATTTGATTGCGGCTTCCCACAGCCCACCGAAATGAGGAGCTCGAGGAGGGATAAAGTGAAAGTCAATACTTCGACAACTGCATTCCTTGAGTAGTTTCTCCTTGGAAGCATTCTTGCTGAAGACATCATTAAGCTCCTGTAATTGATTTCGGGCACCGACAAAGTTGGTGGCGTTGTCGCAATAAATTTTCCGGGAATGTCTCTCGCCGTGAGATGAATCGACGCAAGGCACCAAGAAAGCCATCCGTTGATAAATCGCTCACCAATTCCAAATGAACGGCCTTCGTAGCGAAGCAACAAAAAACAGCGATGTAAGCCTTTTGTGGCTGTTTACCCCGGATCTTGAAATGAACGTATATCGGGCCGCAAAAGTCGACTCCGGAATTTATGAATGGTCGTGCAGGCTGAACGCGGTCTGGTGGCAAATTCCCCATTAGTTGTGTCAATAGTTTGGGCTTGGCCTTGGCACAACGGACGCAGTGTTGTACGACGGCGCGGGCTAAGTTCTTGCCGCCGAATGGCCAGAACTGTTGTCGTGCGATGGCGAATAGAGCCTGAGGACCCGCATGCATATTTTCTGTATGTAGCGCATTGAATAGCATCTTGGTGATTGGATGACTATTTGGAAGAAGCGCAGGATGCTTGGCTCGATACTCGAGATTTGATGACTCGAGGCGTCCGCCTACACGAAGGATTCCATCTTGGTCCAAAAGAGGGGTCAAGGAGCTGATTGAGCTACCCTTTGAAACTTCGCCATATTTGATTACATGCTGGAGATCGTCCTTGAATCCTTGTTGCTGGACGTGTTTGATAAGCAGAGTTTGTGCGTCGTCTAGCTCTGTCACTGATGGAACGGGTGAATTGTTCTCTCTGGAGCACCGTTTCGTGGCCTTGGTGAAGCGTAGAATATAGGCGACTATGCGCTGAAGACGTCTGAAGGAATTTTGATGATTAATGTTGAGTAGGAATTCGTCGTCCTTTGTGAATCCGAGACATGTGGAATGAATCTTAGTCCGTTGCTCCAGAGTGCATTCGTCTGGGTTTGGATTAAGATTAGGCCATGCGTCTTGTCTACCATGAAGGAAGAGTGAACCGAAAAACCATAAGGTGTTGTTGACTAATTTTCCAGGAGGAACGCCTCGTGATAATAGGTCGGCAGGATTATCCAATGATGGTACGTGTCGCTATTGCTCGGGGATGCTGGCCCTCTGTATGGCTGCAATGCGGTTGGCGTCGAAGGTGTGGAAGTTCGATGACTCAGCCTTAATCCAGCCGAGAACTATTGATGAATCGGTCCAAAGGAAGATTTGATTGGTGTTCAACTGCAGATCCTTTTTAATGCGCTGTTTGAGCTGTGTGGCCAATTTGGCGGCGCATAACTCGAGGCGAGGTAGTGTTATTTGCTTGATTGGTGCAACCTTAGACTTGGCGCATAGTAATCGTACAATGACAACGTTGTCTCGCCCTACGGACCTGATGTACGCGGCAGCACCATATGCTTTCTCTGAGGCATCAGCGAAAATATGTAGTTGTATTTGGGAGCTTATTTTGTGAGCCAATACATGTCTGGGGAACGATATGTGGTTTAATGTGCTCAAGCCATCTCTGAAGCTGATCCATTTGGTATGTAGTTCTTGTGGAAGTGAAGCGTCCCAGTCGAGTTAAAACTCCCACAATTTCTGCAAAAACAGCTTCGCCGTTATGACCACTGGAGCCAATATGCCCAATGGGTCGAAGATGTGTGCGATGTCAGAAGAAGCGGTTCGCTTCGTGACCCTTTGCGTAGGGATTAAAGTGCTTCGAATGGCGAAAGAATCAGATTTGGGTTGCCAGGTTAACACCATCGTTTTGATGCTGTCGTCGGAATGGTTACTGAAGTCTAGTTCAATTGCTTGATCCTCAGCTGGTATTTCTTTGAGTAGGTGAGGATGGTTTGCGCACCACTTACGAAGCCTTATGCCCGCGGTTTTGAGAGATGATAACAATTCGGTTTGCTTTAGCAGGCAGGTGGGCAAGTAGTCTGAACCAGACAAAACGTCATCCACATAAAAGTCGTGTTTGAGTGATTGAGCGGCAAGAGGGTACTGGTCCTTCACATTGTCGGCAAGCATATGTAAGGTACGCGTGGCGAGATAAGAAGCTGGAGCAGTACCATAAGTGACGGTGCAAAGCTGGTATCACTTCAAAGGTTTGTTAGCATCATCTCTCCACCATATAAGCTGGTATTTTTGATCAACTGGATCGACTTGGATTTGTCGGTACATTTTCTCGATGTCTGCAGTGAAGACGTATCGGCGAAGACGGAAGCGCAGTAGGATTGTGAAGACGTCGCCCTGAATGGCTGGCCCGACAGCTAGAACATTATTCAGTGACAGGTAGCTAGTTGTTTTGGCGGAGCCATCGAAGACTACTCGTAGCTTTGTAGTCGTGCTTTCGGGTCTGAGGACACAATGATGTGGAAGAAAATAATATGGTTCTTCGACCATGGTGAAACAGATTTCCTTCATGTGGCCCAGATCTATATACTCCTTCATGAACGCGTTATATTGCTGCCTTAAACTCTGGTTCCTGGCAAATCTCCTTTCCAAAGAGTGGAAGCGTCGAAAGGCCGTATCACTGGATTCGCCTAATCCATGTGGATCGCATCTGAACGGCAGTCGAACGACGAAGCGCCCATTGTTGTCCCTTTTCGTAGTCTGTATGAAGAATTCCTCACATTGGTTTTCAGCAGCGGTATAATTATTTGAGCCATGTTCAGTTTCCTCAAGCTGCCAGAATTTTTTGATGTGGGAGTCCAAAGTTTCATCTTCACTGCATATTCCGCAGTGTGCGAGGTTAGTTACTGAGCTGGGCCTGGCGATTCGGTCTGACACGGTCCAACCGAAAACCGTGTTCTGGAGTATAGGAAGTTGCTCTCCCAATTTTATTTGGCCAACAGAGAGAACTGAATAGAACAGCTCGGCTCCGATAAGAATGTCAATGGGACCAGGACGATGAAATTGTGGATCGGCCAACCTTATGTTGTCAGGAATAGGCCAGGACGTCTTCTCGATATGTTGCGAGGGTTGCGGTGCTATTATTCTTGGTAAGACATGAACGTCTATGCTTGCGCTGAAGTCAGTTATGTTGGAATGTATTTCGATGTTGGCTCTTGAGCGTGTATTCTGTGCTATCGAACCGATCCCACCAATGGTAACTGAATGTCGCGTTTCTTGAAGGCCCAATCTTTTTAAAAGTCTTTCTGAAATGAAGTTTAGCTGGGAACCGGAGTCCAACAAGGCTCTTGCCTGAATTTGGTTTGCCCAGCTATCCGTGACCTTGATGAGGACTGTACTTAATACAGTATAAGCGCCGACAGTTGAGGGAGTGCTGGAACTGAGCGACGCAGCTTCCTTAGTGCTTGAATCTGGGCGTGCTTGTGCTTGTTGGTTGTCGACTGCGGGAGGTGACTGGTTGCCCGAAGCTTGAGATCTTGGGCTGTTGTCTTCCAAATGAAGCAATGTATTGTGTTTCTTGGAGCACTTGTGGCAATTACCAGAGGGACATTGATTAGAGCGATGTCCCTTCTTGAGGCAATTAACGCAGCGACCAGCGCGTTGTATGAGTTTAAGGCGCTTGTCAGGACTGTGATTGAGGAAACTGGGGCAGGAAAAGATCGGATGGTCTCCTTTACACACGAAGCACGGCGTCCTTGAGGATACGACAGCTAATGCCCTTGGGGGTCGCCCTTTGCCGAAGTTAATGTCATTAGAGGCGTTTCTTGAGTTTTTGTTAGGAAGGGATTCTAGTGACTGGAATCGCCTTTCCAGGAACGTGAGGAAATGCTCCATAGATTGCAATTTCCTAGGATGTTCCAGGCCTTGCTCGTAAAGCGTGTGTGAAACTCCGTCTAGTTTTTTGATGAGGATGTGGAGCAACAGAGGATCCCAGTTTTTGATGTCAATTTTGAGATTCGTTAAACTGAGCAGGCACTCTCGAGTTGTGTCATGGAGTGACTTGATGGCTGTGGCTGATTCGGTGTGAATGACAGATTGGTTCAATAATTTGTTAATGAGGGCTGCTACCAACAATCTGTCATTGTCATATCTGTCCTTGAGAAGGTTCCAAGCAGACAGATAGTTTGCGTCGGAGATTGTTAGGTGGCTAATACATCGCTCTGCTTCACCAGTTAAACTCGTCTTGAGGTACCACATTTTCTGCGCATTGCCAAGATTTTGTTCGTGTACCACTTGCAAGAACAGGTCGTGGAACTGCTTCCAGCAAAGATAATTGCCTTCAAATATTGGCAATGTGATGGTTGGCAGCTTAACCTTGGGCGAAACATCACTTGTGACTGGATGTGTGGACGGTGTAGAATGTTGTTGTAAGTCTATTATTGTAGACTCCACTTCGTCGGACAGCAAAAGATACGCTTCTTGATCAAATCCAGCAGCAATGGGGTCGTCTGTCATTCCCCAGATGGCATCATGCAGAGTCTCCAGGTTTGCCCACAGGCGTTCAATGGAACGGCACTTTACGTCGTACACGACAGCGTTTTGTTGAGGGGGGAGGTTTTGGACTGAGTCCAAGGCGCGCCTTAATGAGACAATTGCAGCGTTCAATCTCCGTAACATGACCTGAAGTGGAGAACTTTCGGCATTAGATGGCTTGGCATCTTCAGGCTTGTGACTGCTTGATGCATTCTCCGTGGATTGAATGCTTGATTGACTGCTTAAGCGTAGTTTGACGTCCTCGATAAACCACTTGTACAGCTCCTCTATGTTGGCAAAGTATTGTTTCTGGAAATATGGATGACTGGTTTCGAGGTCATATTTAGCCCGAATACCGTAGTCCACAGATTGGATCGTCTCCCAGAGCTCCGTTATGGCCTTGGACTTGTTGACGAGGTATTCGTCGTCTTTGCGTGTCGGAGAATCCTTCTTGTAGTTCCTTACATGCCTCTCGATTTCTCCTCCTGTCTCGTTCTGTTGTTTTGCAAGTTCTTCCAACGAGGACATTCTTGAAGTTTAACGAAGTGGAACGATGAGAGCAAACAGCGGCTTGAGTCAGTTGACTGCCACAAATGAGGTGATGTTGTCTCGGAATGTTGGGAGGGACGTCGATAGGATGGAAACTTCAGCTGCTTCTTCTTCAGGATGCTCGGGATGAAACGATCTTGACGGTATTCGCGGTTGACGATTTGTCGCGACGGTGAACGGTTTGAAATTCGCGTAAACTTGAATGGTTTGGAGTTCGCGTGACGTAAATCACGTCGGGGTCACCAAATGTTGAGCGCAGACTCTTTTGCCTGTGCCTTAATGCAGTTAGTTAAGGCGTTACACCTCTAACTAACTCTTTATGACTCCTTTTCAAAAGGGGAAGGTTTGATAAAGCAAATCAAGGTGTTACACCAAGACTTGTGTTGAAGTGTGCAAGGGTCTTAGACCGATACACGATCGATTATGAGGAAGGAGTGAAAGGTTTTGCTTCTAATTAACAACTGAACTTTTATTTAATTTTGCGAGATTTTTATACATAAAAAATGCTTACCTGGGCAAATTGGCTCCTTGGATACTGAGAATATTTTGTTTGTACGCAATTTGCCACAGGTAAGAAGTAACTAGAGTAGGAACTGATTTCATCGTCGAAATAGTTGAATTTTAATGATAAGCAAAATTGACTCAGCTATTTCGACGATGAATGAAAGCATGCTCGGTTCATTTTTCCTTCTGGAAGACGCTGACGAGGCTTGGTCGATGGCACCTGTAGTAAAACGATCCCATCGGTCAAGGTGTGATGACGAAGGTAAGTGCGGTACACTGCGGTAAAATATTTATTTGGTCATCAGGTACAGTAACGTAAGGCATTTGTGAACAGCTAATTACATTTGACTTATTATACATTACTTATAACTAGGATAGTACGTTTATTTATCGCTTACATCTAATAGCTGAAGGGTTCTTTAGGAGTTATATCGCTCTTTGGTTTATATTGGTCGTACTTTTACTACGGGTTAACCCCTTTCTTTTGCCTATTATTCCGTGTCTCCGTGGAATTGTTACTGGAATGGGTACAATATTTCTCCTTGTTGCTCTTTCGGCTGGTATTGGTTCGTGTCGCACCTGATGGTGACGGTCCTTGTATTTCTGGTACACCTTCAGTAGTATAGTTACTGTGACTGCTGGTAGCAAGCATCCTGTTAGTGCGGTTGTTGTATGCACTTGGGTATGTACTTGTCTTCTTTGTGCCTCCTTTGCCACTTCTGCTTCTATTGCTTCTAAGGACTCACTATCCTTTTTTAATTGATCGTTGTATGTGATTGGTTGCAGAATCTCTAGTGCTTTGGTAGTATTTGTTGTAAGTTTTCTGGGTTGGTATCGATCAAAGTTAATTTGATGTCCAATGAGGTTTCCTGGTTGTTGTATTTGTAGGCTGTGTAATTCATTGGCCTTGTAGGGTAGTATATATCCTGCCACGTGGTACATACATTTCATTTTGAGGTTTATTACCCCCAGTCCCTGAAGTGTCTTAGTTTGCTCGCTAGTATCACACTGGGCTATAATTGTTGTGTTCTGGTGTAACCAATATAACCAGACATTTTCCTGGTGCATTGGTACGATCAGGTTTTTAGGTTCCTTGAGTATACGTACTGGGCATCTTGGAGTTTTTTCCCTTTGTCCTTGGAATAAATCTTCGAGACAGGTGGCTCTGGCGGGCCTTAGAGGTATGGGTTGGTTCCTGTTGCAGATAACATACGTGTCGTTAATTGGGGTGCATTGGCTTCGATTGTCGGATTCCTTCTTCTCGAAATTAAGCTGTGACCGACTGGTATTGAGGAAGTATGAGGCCTGTAGGTCATATATATAGAACTCCTTTTGTTTTAAAGGTATTGGCAGCATATACAATTGGTTCACGGTATACTGCTGGTTATCCGTTAATGGTAATCGTATTTGGACTAATAATCCCTGTTCGTGATTTTCCCAATCCACTTTAGTTATTTTTTGTAGAATTGTGATATCCAACCTGGTCTCTTTTCCATAGTGCGTTTTGGTTACCTTAGCGTATAATTCTCGTAGTTGATGTGTTGGCAATAGGAGTGGGCTTAATTCCCTTCGATTGATTGCTTCCATCAGTATCAATGTATCGGTAATTTCCAAGTATATTTGCTGCAATTCCTCTAGGATTATGACCATAATTTCGTTAATATCTGCCCGAAAATGTATTTGTTGGAATAGTTCTGTATATCGCTGGTAGTCTTCCTGTCTTCTTTCCTGGATTTCGTTTATTTTTTGTACCAATTGGTTATACCTTCGGGTCATTTCTATGTTTGTTTCATTCATAGTTTTGATGGAACTATGCATTATGGTTACTTGTTGTTTGGCTAGTTCAAAACTTTGTTGGTTGTCGGCTTCCAATCCGTCCAACTTTTGGTGGATTTTATCTGAGTCTTCATCATCCATGGTGCCAAATAACGTCTTCATTATTCTTCCACCCAAGTTAATAAGGCCTCTCTTGGTTCTTCGGTGGGTGTTAGTGGTCAGTTCAATTTTCTCAATTAGCTCATGTATTTTTGCTATCCCTTTTTGGAGCGTGTGGTTCCAGTGGGGGCATATTTCGTTCTTCAAGGCTCCGATAGTCCCTTCGCATACTCTATTGATGGCTTGCTTACTTTTTTCTATGTATGATAGGTGTAGGTCCCAGTCTGGTTTCTTTATCCTGGTTATTATGGTCCAATGATCATGATATATTTGGGCTATTCCAATGGGCTCGAACACTATTCCCTGCTGCTTGAGTGAGTGGGATTCAATCGGTTCTTCTGCAGCATTTGATACGGTTATTATGTTGATAATTAGGGCGAGCATTAGTCTAGAAAGGAAAGGATGGGGTTTATTAATTAAACAGTTTTAATCTGTTGTTATGAACACGACGTTTTTTGTTGCCTATTTGTATCTGCGTGTTAACTGGGCTATTAATTTTGATCACTTTGAATGGTCCCGACCACATTTGTGCTAATTTATTTTTTCTCGCGGCATTCTTTAATAGAACTTGGTCCCCAACGTGTATCCTTATGGGATTGGTATTCCGGTCATAATATTCCTTAGAGTGGACTTTACTTTCCTCTAAGTTCTGCTTTGCAATTTGGTATGTGTTTTGTAATTTATTTCGCAATTTCAGGTAGTAATTTTCATGGTCATATACTGGTTGCGGCTCCTTTTTTAAATTGTTTGGCAATGGGGCTGAGAATCCAAAAAGGCAATCAATTGGTGTTAACTTAGTCGTGGAGTGTATACTGTTGTTACGTACAAACATTGCTGTTCTTAGATGTTCGTCCCAATCGTTTTGGCTTTCGTCGACAAAACTCCTTAGATAGTCCACTAGGGGCCGGTGTGATCTTTCTAAAGCTCCTTTGGATTGTGGGTGGTACGCAGTGGTTTCCAGTTTTCGTATTTTAAATAGTTTGCACACTTGTTTGAACATGTCGGACGTGAAGTTTGTTCCCTGATCTGTTATTAGTTTTTTAGGGATTCGATATCTACTTAAGATTTCGTCCACAAAGGCTCGAGCTACCGTTGTTGCTTCGATATTTGTTAGGGGGACTACATCCATGAACCTGGTTAAATCGTCCTCGAAACTAAGAATATATTTATTACCCTTTTCCGTTTCTGGCAGCGGCCCAACAATGTCCATGTATACCTTGTCAAACGGTAGACTGGCTGTGTCTGTTATTATCATTGGCTCCTTGTGCTCTCTGGATCTTTTGTTCATTTGGCATTTTTTGCATTGTTTTATGTATTTTGCTATGTCTTTTTTCATACCTTTCCAGTAAAACTCCCGTCTTAACCGTCGGTATGTTTTAAATACTCCTTGGTGTCCTCCTAATGGTGCATCGTGACAGTCTGCCAAAATTGTTTTGATGTCCTGAGGGTTTGTTAATACTCTTATATTGTCATTTATTATTCTTTCCGTATCATCATTTTGTTCCGTTTCTTCCCTTGGTTCGTTGGTATTTTCCTCTGGTGCATTGGGTTTGTTTTGATCTGTCGTGGCTTCATTTGTCTCCAGTTCTTTTGCTTGCCTGCGTGTAATGGCCAATACTTCGTATGGGATTCTGCTTAGGGCATCTGCGTTATTATTTTTTCTAGCTTCTTTGTATTCGATATCGAATGTATAAACTGACAATTTATGCCATAGTCTTAATATTCGACTAGTAGGATCCTTAATTCTTATTGCGCCTTTTAGCGGTTTAAGGTCAGTATATACTGTAAATGGTCTACCATATAAATAACTTCTATAATTTTTTACTGCCCATACTATGGCTAATAATTCTCTCTCAATAGTGGAGTAGTTTCTTTCAGCCGGATTTAGGGTGCGACTAGCGTATGCGATTGGTTTTTCCTCCTTTTCTAGCCCTTGTGCTAGTACCGCTCCTAACGCTTCTCCACTAGCGTCTGTGTATAATTTAAAGGGTTCATCGAAGTTGGGATATCTAAGTACCGGGGGTGTTGTTAGTTTCTCCTTTAGTGTGTTAAAAGCCTCTATACATCTTTCATCCCATTTAAATTTTACGTCCTTTTTTAACAAGTTATTAATTGGTGCCGCTATTTTGGAAAATCCTTCTATGAATTTCCGGGGAAGTTTTTTACGGATTCTAATAAGGCGGGATCTGGAGCTACGCCATCCGTACCACATTTATGCCCAAGGTAGACTATTTTTTTCACTAGGAAATTGCATTTTTCAGGATTTAATTTTAGTCTGTGCTCTGTCAGTCTCTGTAGTATATCCTTTAGTTTGCTTTGATGGTCACTTAGGTTTTTCCCATAAGTGACTATATCGTCGAGGTATACAAAACAATGTAGTCCTTGGAGCCCCGTTAATACATGGTTCATAAGTCGTTGGAATGTCGCAGGTTCGCCTTTTAGTCCAAAAGGCATTCTCTTGAAGGCATAGTGCCCATATGGCGTGCTGAATGCGGTTTTGTCTCGTCCTTCTGCTTTCAGCGCTATCTGGTGGTAGCCGCTGGCGAGGTCTAGTACAGAGAAGTAACGTGAATTTCCCAACTGGTCTAGGATATCTTCTATCCTTGGCAGTGGGTATGCATCTCCCTTGGTTACTTCATTGAGTTTTCTGTAGTCGACTACTATTCGCCATCGGTTCTGGCCATCAGGTCCCGGTTTCTTTGGGACTACTATCAATGGTGCATTCCATTGGCTCCAACTGGGCTCCACTATGTCTTCACTCAAGAGTCTGTCTATTTCTTCAGTAACTATTTGCTTTTGGGTTTCAGGGAGTCTATATATTTTGCATTTTATGGGTACCTGGCCCTCTTTTGTTCGTATCTCGTGCTGAACGCTCGTTGTGTGTCCCAATTTTTCTCCTGGTAAGTGAAAGATATCTTGAAATTCATTTATAACCTCATCTATTGATTTTTGTTCCTCCGTATTCAAATTTGAATCCATGTTTATTATCTTCATGATTTCTTCTAGTCTATTTCCCTTATTTACTGTGTGAACTTCTATATCCTTTTTTACTATCCCATAATTCATTTAGGTTTGCTCAATGCTCTTGTCAATCTCTGAATCTGTTTCATGATTCCTTTCAATTCTTATTCTTAAGTCATCTATTATTATTTCATGGTTATTTACGTTTAATATACTAAATTTTATTCTCCCATTCATTGGTACCACTAACGCGTTGCTGATGTATGTTCCCGAAGTTATTTCTTCTCCCTTAATTATTTGTTCCCCTTGGACATAGGACAACATTTCCACAAATTTCACTGTTCTTGGTGGTATTAGGATTGTTTTTCTCTCTGATATTGTGACATATTTCTCGTTATGGTTTTGGAATTGGTCTTCCTCTTCACTAGTGGACATCTCTATTTCTGAGGTAATTCCATCCTGTTTGACGTACGAGTCAGTGGTTCCAAATTGATCACCATATTTGCGAGTATTGTTTTTGCAAGTTGGTCCATTTTCGTCGGAATGGATAGTAAGAATTTCTTCTTCCTCTTGTTGTCCAGGATTAAAGAGGAGCGTCAGATCCTGCAGTACTTCTTCATTGTCTGTTGACGTTAGCGAGACTACTTTGTGTCTTGTGTGACATTCCAATTTCGAAGGTATTTTACACTCCGGAGCATGCGATCTTCGATTTACGTGTCCTTCGCGGATGTCGCTTTGGCCTTCCTTCTTGTCTCTTGCGTCTGTTTCGACAATATTTTCAAGTGATGGATCCTCCTCAAACGGGATTGTGATTATTTCCTTTTCATTAATGTCAGGAAATACCAGTTTCCTCGTTGGTCCTTCCACATTGCAATATTTAGTTACAAAATCATTACCAATTATGCCAGTTACATTTGTGGTGTTTATTGTTTCTACTATATGCAATTTGCAGGGATAAATGCGTGGTATTTGCAGTTCTCCTGCTATCGTCCCTTTGGATATGACTTCTCCCGAAATCATATGAAGCGTATTTTCTCGTCTCCGTTTATTTCTTTCATACTCTTAGTTTTAATCTCGCTTTCTTTTATTAAACTTATTTCTGATCCTGTATCTATTATGAATTTGGGTTTTTGTTTCTCAACTATATTGAGCGGGAGTGTTACTATTGGCATTTTGTCGCACCTATCCATATTGTTATTTACTGACGACTCGCGGTTCGATCGATCGTCTTTGTGGAGTTTTCCGCATTTCTCGTCCTTTCTTCATCTTGTAGTCTGTACCATCGCTCTCGTAGGAAACATCTGTCTACCGTGTGAGTATCATCCAGGCAGAAATTGCACTTACTGGTTTCTCTGCTTCTGGTTGTTTGATTTACTTGGCGAGTTTGCGGTTCGTTCCTGTTTCCTTGGTTGTTTCCGAAGTTTTGTTGATTCCTAGGTCTTTGTGTGTTACAGTTCTGTGTTGTGTGACCATAGGATCTGCATGAGGAGCAAAAGGGTGTCATTTGTCTTGTTCTACATTCCGCCATTATGTGACCCATTTTGCTGCAGAAATTGCATCTTATTTGACTTTTGTCGCGTCCTGTATTTTAATTAGGCTGATTTCTGCGTTGTCGGTAGTTATTATTGTTATATGGGCGCTGTTGTTGGTATTGATTTTGATTGTTCCTTTGGTTTGTTTGCCATCTATTTCTTGGGTTGTTATATTGGTTAGCTTGTTGATAGTTATTATGATATATATTTGGTGCTGGGTTCGTGAACGGGGTCAAATTATTTGAGGTGTTGGGTACGCTTCCACTTTGCTGCATACATTGCTCTGTTTGTTCTAGTCTCAATATTTTATTCTTGATTCCTTCCAACGTGTTATCGGCGTCTTGAAGAAGGTAAAATTTATTTAGTTTGAGTTAATGATGCCCATTTTGAAACAGTGAATTCCAACTTCTTCTATTTCGTTCCTTAATCCATCTCCACCATTTGTATATTGCACATCTGCTGCGTTCTTGCAGCTGTTAATCAACTCGTTTACCCTATTGAAGTATCCTAATAACGTTTCTGTAGGTAGTTGTTGTACATTTCTTAATTGGGTGTTTAATGTTAAGTAAGAAGTGTTTTGTGTTAAATTCGATCTTAGGGTGGTAAATATATCTTCCAAAGTGTCGTTTTGTCCTGCTTGTATGATTTCTAGGGCTCGACCTCTTAATCTTGTTGGCAAAAGTCTTACAAAAGTGTCCTTGTCTTGTGCTTCTGAGAGTGTTTCGTAACCCAGACGCGCACAATTTATAAATTCGTTGATCTCGCTCTGTTTTCGAGGGTTTTCCTCCCCAGTTAGAATAGGGACATTGTTATACAGAACGTTATTTACTAGTGCTATATTTGCCATTTTTTTGGTTTTAATCTCGTATGTGTCTCGGTAATTTGAGGTATTCCCGTTTGTTAAAGTGTTTCTTAGGACTCTTGGTATTGGCTTTGGTTTGTTTTTGTCACCTTTATTGATTAATATACCCGAATCAGAGTATGTTCTTATATATTGTTTCCCGTTCCTAAGTTCTACTATATCTTGCCCTGGTTCTTCGGACGAATTTGTGTTGTCTTCTTTTTGCATAGACACTTGTTTGCTGCTTGATCCTTCGAAAACTTCGTCGTCTAAATCTTGTTGTTGGTTGTTTACTGGATCAGTGACAATTTCTTCTTTATCTGCTTCAAAAATTGGGTCTAGATTGTCCACCGTAAATGAGTTAATTCGTACCAGCAAATCCTCTAAATTCTTTTGTAGTGGGGTTTTTGGGGTTGAGTGGGCCATATATCTGTTTCTCTAGCTATGTTTGTCTTCCTACATCTTTGTTTGGAAGGTAGGTTCGAATTGCTGCTGCGCCAAATTATGTTGGGGTTTTCTGGGGTTTCGATCAATAGGCATAAATTCATTCACAAAAATCGAGATTTGGTTGGGACGTTTCAAAGTGATACTCGGAAATAATGGTACATAACGTTTATTTTCTTCTTCAAATTTTTACAATGGCGGGGTTACTCTCGGAAAGTTAGTATGCTGCCGAGCTCTTTCTTACATCATTTCCTGCTTGAGGGACTTCTTCATCTGTCGGTAGCTTCTTCGCTCCATTTTCAGCTCGTTGATTTTCTGGCTGGCTATTCTTTTGGCTTCCTTAGTACTCGCTAGGATGAGATCTCTTTGTGCCTCCTGGAGCTTCCGCTTGAAGTAAGCCTCCGAACCGGACTTCTGTTTCTTCGCTGGGGGTAGAATAACTTCCTTAGGACGTCGTTCTAGCTGACGCTGACGATACTCCTCGATGGTAATCGGTCTGGGGCCAGCTGTCGGATTCTTCGACGCTTCCTTGAGATTGGAATTTTCTCGGCTTGACATCACCAACTCCCCTTCTCGGAGAGAACTGAGGTCTACTAGGACCTTTCAGTATTTTGGTGTTGACTTCTAGGTCAATTCACCCAAAGAGAACGGAATTCTTCTGTTGAATTCTGCAGGGAGACGATGTCTTCCTTGAAAACTGTCTGTAGAGGCTATATCTTCCTTCTAATCCGTCTGTAGAGACGGTGTCTTCCTTCAGAATTGTCTTGAGAAGCAGTGTCTTCCTTCAAGATGTCCGTAGAGGCGATGTCTTCCTTCAAGATGTCCGTAGAGGCGATGTCTTCCTTCAGAATTGTCTTGAGAAACAGTGTCTTCCTTCAAGATGTCCGTAGAGGCGATGTCTTCCTTCTAAAGCTCTGTAGAAGCGATGTCTTCTTTCGAAAAATGTTTGTAGAGGCGAGGTCTTCCTTCAAGACTCTTCTGGCACGCGAAGAGTCGTCGTAGTCCCGGTGACGGATCAATAACTGCCGAAGTACGCCAGTTTTTCCCTTTTTATAGGCCTTTTACTGCTCATGCCAGCAATTTTTCAGCGTGAGAACTAGTTTACGGGAACCAGCTCATCCAAGGCCACGAGTGTCCTCAAATTTCCTTGCGCGTGCGTTGATATGGGAATGGAATACCCATTTTTTCGTCTTTTCTCATGCATTCTTTGAATTTTTTGTAGTTTCCCGGTAATTGAAGGAGTTTGTTGCGGGTAAGTAATTCAGAAGCGCATAACGCTGATGGGGCATGTTCCTATGGGAAAGTTTCATTCAGAAACGAGATAAAATTTTTCTATTTCAGCTGATGGGGCATGTTTCTATGGTAAAGTTTCATTCAGAAACGAGATAAGATTTTGTATTCCAGCTGATGGAGCATTCTGCGGGAGCCGGGCGCATTTTAATGTGGCGTGATGTGATTTTCCGCGTGGCGTCATCATGTCATCACGCCACTTTTCCTTTGTTCTTTTGTTCCGCGTGGCGTCATCATGTCATCACGCCACTTTTTCATTGTTGACGCGGCATTCCTTACGTGGGAATGAATTGTCGCGTGGTGGCTTCACGTCAGTTCATTGTCGCGTGTCGCGTGGATCACGTCGTGATCACGTATTAATCGGGTATAATCTATTGCTTGTTATTTTTTTCCAATTCGGTAATAATTTTGATTGATTGACATAATTTGATTGACATTTTGTTTGTGATTTATTGAATCTGTGTTTGTAATGTGGTGTTTATTATTTTAAGTTTTGATTGATCTCAGTTAATCATTGATTTGCAACTTTGTTTGCGATTCAGTAATCTTAGCGTGTTTAAGTTTAAGTTTTAATTGATCCCAATAAATTTTCTTTTTACCGTTATTACCTCGTTCTTTTGTTTGGTTTGCTGATTGGGTAATTGATTTTGGATTTTTCTTTCGGGATTAAAATCTTGTTCCTGTGAGTTTTAATTTGTTAGTTTGAGTGATTATCGATTTTGTGGTTGATTGATTTTCGTTTTCGACCTTTTTTCCAGGTTACAGTGTGTTTGTTTTAGGTTTCAACTATTTTGATCGATCAGTTATCGATTTTCGATTGGTTTCTTGATTTTGTTCTTTGTTGGTGATATTTTGGTTTGGAACATTTTTGCATTTTCAGGTTACCATGTGTTTTTAAGTTTCAACTATTTTGATCGATCAGTCATCGATTTTCGATTGGTTCGAAATTTCATTTCGTTTTGAAATTTTAATTTTAAGAAGAGTTTTTTTTCCAGATTTCAAACAAGTGTGATCGATCGGTTATTGATTCTTGATTGGTTTCACATTTTGCTCCGTTTTTCGAAAGTTTAATTTTTTGAAGGGTTTTATTTTCCAGATTCCAAAGAGTGTAATCAATCAGTTATCGATTCTGATTGGTTCGAAATTTTATTTCGTTTTGAATTTCAATTTTAAGAAGAGTTTTATTTTGCAGGTTTCAATAAGTGTAATCGATCGGTTAGTGATTGGTTTCACACGTTGTTCTGATCGCAATTTTAGTTTTCAGAAAGGATTTTTGTTTTTAGGTCATGACAACTACTTCCGTTTTGTGGGTAGAAGTCTGACAAATAGTGCACGATCTAGTGGCTCTGTTAGAGTTTCGTAGCCTAACCGGGCACAATTTATGAGTTCATTGATTTCATTTTGTTTTCCTGGACTGTCTTCCCCTGTTAATATGGGTATATTATTGTATAATATATTATTCACTAGTGTTACATTAGCCATTTCTTTTGTTTCTAATGATGTTTTATGCTCTGGTATTTTTATATCTTCAGGTTTCTTGTCATTTACATATATACCTGCTTCCGGTTGGGTCAGAGTTTGTTCTTAAGTATTGTCTTCCGTGTCTTAGGTTGACAATTTCTATTCTTACAGGCTCCTGCGCTATATGCGCTTCTTCTGTTTCTGGCTGTATTTGTGGATGTACTGACTCCTCCTCGGTGGTTAGTTCTTTTGTCTGATTGTTCTCCTGGTTGCCAGTCGGCTTTCTTCAACACATTCTTCAACTACTTCACTTATTTCTTCTCTGCTATCCTCGTTCGTGCACACAATTTGTTGATTTTCGTTACTTCCTTCAACTTGTCCACTTGTTTCTTCCCTGCTTTCCTCGTTTGTGCTTGAAACTTCTTCCGTATGGTTTTCTTCGTTGCTGATAGAGAACTCTGGCACTGGTTTATCAATTGAGAATGAGTCTATTCTTTTCATAAATTTTGAGAATGCTTTCGAAAGTGGTATTTTTGGAGTCGAATGGGCCATATATTTCTTTTTCTCTAATTTGTTTCAGATTCCTTATGCGTAGGTTCGTAAGTGCGGCTGCGCCAATTTGTATGTTGGGTTTTATTTTTGTTTCCAACATATTTAAACTCTTTTTTACTTTTTCTTTTTTTTTACATCTCCTTTTTATTTTTACAATCTTCCATTATTCGACAACATTCCTTGCCTACGTCTACCAAACTTTTTACTATTGTAGCCTCCTTCCTTTGCCTGGCATTAATGCAATGGGCACCATTCAAAATAGTGATTTGACTCAATTCTATTTAAACTCAATTTATTTCTCTCTCATTTACTATCTATTACATGGGTTATTTCTTAACATTAGTATTAACTTAAGTCACTCCCTTACATGGATAATGCGGCTTTCATAGCCCTCTTTTCCTTCTGCTTGTTCCTTCGGTAAGCCAACCGTTCCTGTTTCAGTCAGGTAATTCTTATGCTGGCCTGGATTCTTTCCTGTTCTGTCTGCGCTAACACCCTAGTCCTCGTGGGCTCCTGGATAGATCGTTTATACCGGGCTTCAACCCCGGTCTTCTCCTTCTTGGTTGTTGGTGGCTCGGTTGGTGGTTGCGAGGGACGGTGATCGGACGGTGATCGGATCGGTGACCTACGGTGATCGGTCGAGGACCTGCCTTAGGGTTTTGTAGAGCGTCCTTAAGTGGAGTATTCATTCGTCGAATTATCGTGGTACCTACCCAGCCTTATGGCCGGTTCAAGGATTTTTCTTGGTAGTAGGTGGGTAACCTGGCTACCGTTTTTATTCCTTTTTTTTTCATCACTTCTTCACTCTGACTGGTTCCTATACTCGGGTTCGGCCGTCCTATTTGATGGTGACTCGGCTTGATGGCGACTCGTCTTTACTTCGACTTTGCTGGTGTATGGCGATTTGACTTATCTTCGGCTTCGGCTGACTTAAGTGATGACGACTTTGCTTCACTCCGGCTGGGCTGCTTGACCTCTCTTCGGCTGATGGCGACTCGTCTTAATTTCGGCTGATACCTCGTCTTCTGGATCCGTTGCCTGTGCGTTCCTGGTGCCAAGCTTTTACTGACTCCTATTGATTTCCAATGCTCTTTTATATCGTTTTTTCCTGCTGAATCTGCTCTTATTAATTTTGATTTACCTCTGCTTGAACCGCTGACCCAGGTTTTGATTGGTAAGGTCGACGACTTTTCCCATTCATTCACCTTTTGCATTTTGCATTTCATTCATAATTTTTCCATTCATGAATGAATGACCACTATGCCATTTGTTGTTGTCGTTTTCTTTCAGGTGTCCAATTCCTTTGACCGGCGGTCGTGACGCTAGGGAGTCGAATTGCTGCGTCAGCAATTTTGTTATCAACCGACGTCAGTGCCGGTGCGTGAGTGCCGGTAAGCGCCGGTGTCAAATTTCATTTTATTTTCCGCGTCCATTTGTGCCGCTAAGCGCCGGTGTCAAATTTCATTTTATTTTCTCATGTCACCTGAGTGAAAAGTTTTTGCTGATTCAGAATTTTTGCTGAATCGGCGATAAGTTTTTGTTTTGAATGAGGTCAATGACCGGAGGGGAGGGGCATTCGGGGTCAGGGACATATTTTTGTGTCACAACACTTTGAAAATTAATGTCCACAGTTCAAGTTTAACCAGTGAACAGTTTTGAATTATACTTAAAAATTATTAATGAGCTACAAATTTGTGAAGTATTCCGCAGATTCTACATAAAACCGCTAACTGACGTCTAAGTGCGATAGTGTGTTGTGATTTGCCTACATTAAAGACTACCCTCGGTGATGTACTCAGACATATGGTTCAATCAGATTGTAATTCTGAACTATCAATTCACCCCACAGCCAGTTTATCTAGATGGTTGCTACGACTTTAGAAAGTGTCACTAGCCAATTAACCAAGTAGCACCCACTACTGAACTTTCAGTTGTGCTTGCCTACCCTACCAGGAATGTGTCCCAACACGACCATGTCCAGGTGATTCCTTTAAAACTAAGAGTAAAGGTGCTCTTTACATGACCGCAACGGGTTTTTTTCTTTATTTAATTTCAGATAGAAAGCCGTCGACAATTTGGCAGAACCATTGTGGAGTAGAGTTGTCGATATTCCTGTTAAAGCAAAGGCTGAAGCTAGTTATCTAACTACTGCCCTGTTTCACGAAAGATGGATAGATAAATTTAATCCAAAAGCGATGGATAAACTCTGGATAACTCATTTTCGCGTTTCACGAAACTCAAGATAGATAAACTGTGGGGTAAAGTAAGGAATAATTTATCCACACGATTTTCTCGAAATAACTATTTATCCATTGGATAAAATGACAGTTCTAAGTTATTTGTAATAATAAACGGGGCAATTTCGTGCGCACGTAACAGATTCCGGTAATATGACAGCCCGTGTAATTTGCTGTTGGAATTCGAAAAGTTTAGCTACGGTCGAAATTGGTATTCCGTTTAAAATCTGTTAAAACTCCATTAACTTAACGGGCTCAAAATTCGTCGACTTAAACAAAGTTTTTATCAGTTTGTCATTTCATTCTAAAAAATTAAGAAAATTTATCAACATGAATTACGTTTTAGCTTACCGTTTATTAAGAATACGCAGTAGAATTGAAAGGCAAGTTCTTAATTTTGTTCTTTTTTAAATATTTACTAATTTTATACTCATTACAGGCGACAAAATATAAGAATTCTTATGGAATAAAAGGCGAAACCAGAGCCATTCAACTTGGAGGATGCGGCTTTCAAAAAAATTTTCCGGCTCACAAAGCAAGCCACGAGGCCATCATGGCCATCATGTAACCCATTTGAAATACAAGTGAGTATTTTTAGTTTTATGTGTTTTACAAGATTTATATGATACTAGGGGGACGCCCCCTGCTCGCTACGCTCGCCAACCCCCACCGTTCGCTACGCTCACTCTAATAGCTCGCGCATGGCGCTATATATACAGTAGCGTTATAAGTAGAAAGGTGATTTAGTTCAGACTTTAGTAGCAATCATTTAAGCTCATTTTGCACGTCAAAGTACATCTATATTGAATGAGGCCTTATCTATAATTATCGAAAACCTTGCGGGTGCGGTTGCGGATCTTGAAAGATCTTAAAATTTTCTCATACAAAATACTTTTTGTAAAAATTCTTTCATCTTCTGCCAAATAACCTTGGCCTTGTGTTTCAGAAATACACAATAGAATACGCAAGACATAGAAATAATATAGACGCGCAATCGATCAAACGATCTAACTCTACTGGCTACGACATACAATTGACGGTGAGAAAATATAGGTTGTTTGAGTAAGATTCTTGATTTTTGAAACGTTTGCCCCTGGGATTTATTATTTGTCATCGCAAAAGCCAGAATTACGGGAAATTTAGTTTTTTGAAAGGAAAAAGACAAAAATACGTCACACGTGTCAAAATACGTGTGTTTCGGGAAACTCCTGCTAAAATCTCACAATCCAAACAATTTTCTTTTGCATTTTAACTAAACGAATAGGTGTACCATTGACCAAGCAAGTCATGTCCTGAACACAAATTACGAATAAGTAAAAGTATGCAATTTGGTTTTAAAGATAAATGTGTGGGATCGGGAGCCCACTTACATCAACTGGGCTTAAAAATTCTACTGGAAAATTATTTTGCTCTCTATAATCATCACTCAAGATGTTATCGGAACTCAAATATATTCGTTTCTCTCCGGCCAGGCTGTTAAAGATTTCTGCATCGATGAAAATGCAGTTTTCATATTTGGGTGCTAATATAACCGCATTGAGAATATCGTTAGACTTCATGGTTTCAGATACATTGTCATAGGTATTTGCAATCATGAAGTTGCAGCTAACTAAATGGGAAGGAATTTCAATAACATCTTGGCTGGAATCTGCAAATGTGGGTAAAGTTCCATTACCAAGGGATTTAAGAAATTCAACGAATTCAATCTCATGAGGTAAAGCTCTCATGTTTTGAGTAAAAGTTATTTTGTGGAATTTTGAAAATTTGGACCATGAAGTAAGGCAATTCTCAATAAGTGGTAAACGTGTACCGTGAGATGTAGGTGGCAATATTCGTGAAAAATCTCCACAGAGTAAAATAATCTTATATCCGTAAAGTTTAGTTGAAGTACCGAATGAATCGTTTACTGAACAAAATTTCCTCAATAGCTAATAAAGCACGGTTATATGAATCATTTTCGGAAGAATTTCTTAAAAAGTCTTCACACATGAACATTTTGAATTCATTCCACAAATCTAGTGCATTTGTAGGAAAGTTCATACCACAAATAGGATATGGCAAATAACTCTCTTAACTGCTGGGAGGAATTACACTGTTTTACTTCTAATTAATACTCACGCCACTCTCCATGATTTCACGCGATACCTCGTGCATGTGCTGAAAATGTGCAGTAAGTAATGTTCCCAACAGTACCCAAATCCTGATGGGACCTCGAACATGAAGCTAAAATAGTCTCAAATGGAACAACTCAACATAAAACATAAAATAATCTAGCAATAGCTCTACTACTTCCTCTTTGAGGTTTTTCGATTTTTTGTCTTTATCTACCTAAATATAATACATCGGCATCTATGTATATAGAAACACGGACGAACTAATTCGATTGATTTCAGAGAATGCAGTCAATTTTGTTCTTCCGTGATTTTTAAGACCTTGCTGAACATTTCCTTCCCTTAAGACTGTATTTTGCCGGTGAGGAAAGTGACATACAAGTCAAACTATAATATATTACGTGACTGGTAATGCATTGGATACTCATTCATGCGCCAATTAGCTTCCGTAAATCCAACATAGTGACCGGACAAAAAGCTATCGATTTCATCTATATAAACTTTGCCCTCAACTCCACCTCAAACTCTTCCAAACTGTAATGAGGCACAGTCGTATCCCTTATAAACATATTTGTGCATATATATTAGGCTCTTAACTGTGCCAAGAACTTCAACATTTAAGTAGTAATCAAATTTCGCTAAAAGATATGGATTTTAAGGAACAGTATAACGGTTGTCAACATAGTGGCCACGAAAGTCAACTGTTATACCATTAACACGACGCATCTAACATTGCCCTGAGTTGTATTGTAAAAGTCCTTAGAAAAGCTTTTGCTGCATTTACCATCTCTGATACAGACGGGGATACGATTCAATAAACCACATGGACCGTGGATCATACGGTTTTTATCTAAATTATGAAGTTGCGGGATATACATTGTATATTGTAAATAAAATATATATGGAATTTTCGTACAAACGAACAAACTCTAATTTCCTACCTATTATTTTTTCTCTAAATTGCAGTTTTAAAGGTGTGCAGACAAAAGTTTGGAAATATTTTTATCAAATTAGCAAAAAATAATGGTATAAGTAAACTATGGCTTTAAATTTGTCTGTGGTAATGCATCCATATTATTGTCTGTGGCCATATGTTCATTGTTTTGACTTTTGTCTGGAAGAATGCAATTTTATTAGCTAAAGATTGCCATCTTCCAGGCAACAAACAAAAGAATGAACATGTGAATATTGTCTGTGATATGGCTGCGTTTGGTTTGAGTGAAAAGAATGCACGTATTTGGCATAAATGGTAGGTTATTAAGTCGAACGTATGATCTATGCCAATAATAATGTTAAATAAGTATGTTCTATATTCAGATTTTTTCGTAGAGGAATGCAATTATATGTTAATTCATTTGGTTTGTGTCCCCAGTAGAAGATTGATCCATTTGGTTTGATTTTCGACTAATTTAGTACTTGCCATTTATCGGGGACACAAACCAAAAATACACACATGGTTGCATATTTCCAGGCAAAAAGCAAAACAATCACACGCATACATTCTTCCCAAGAGCATCATCTACGCTATACGTGTGCTCAATTCACGCATACTATCCCATTGAATTTTTTAATTTCAATTTAAAATTAAACAAATTTATAATTAAACTTAAGAAAAAAAATTAAGTGATGCACATAGAGGAAAAACTAATCTTTCGAATGGTATAATTTTTATCCTGGTAAGTCCACCTGGTTTCCTGTAAAAGGGATAACAAAAAAACGTGTCGCCTATTTATATATAGATTTATGATTGTAGGTGTTTACTGCCTTGCATTTATTTGCGCAACGTTCCTACCAAGCATCCATTGAAAGGAATCTCCTGCTAGAACTCTCCCAACCTAGTGCTTCCCGATCAATTCGTAATGTGACGAATTTGATTGTGAACCACTTGGCTGCATCATCCATAAAATTTCCACAGAGCCAGATGGAAAAATTCGGGGCTCAACAAGGGTACATCAGCGACGTCTTATATATTGTATATAAAAATATATCTTTTTGAAAATGTCTGTCGCGGCTAAACTCGGAGTCTACCGAGTCGATTTTAATAAAATTTTGCATGAAGGTTACTGTCCGATAGGAGAGTGTTTGTGTTAATTTTTAAAAAACTGTTTTAAACTTTTGGAAATATTTAAGATTTAAAGTTTTCACGAATTTCATTTCAAGAGAAAGTCGACTTTAGTGCTTAAGCTTAAGATCAATAAATGAAGAGAGATCGTGCAATTATCGCATCGTTAGCGGTTGCTCCCACTCTCTTAAGTATGAGACGTATTCGAGAGAACATTTCGGCATTTTGTTGATTGCACGATCTCTCTTCATTTATTTTTCTTAAGAAGCAAAGTACACTTTCTCTGGATATGAAATCCATCCATGGATTCATAGTAGAGAAGGATGCGACTTCACGTCATGTGGTTTTCAATTGGGAAATGGGGATTGATTTATTTTTGGAACTTCTCATGCCCATCTCGAATACGAAAACGTCAACCTTCACTTACGTATGAGTGAACCGTTACCTTTCGCTTTTGAAAAACGGAACAAAAGCTCTCTACCAAAAATTCTCTATCATTTTGCACTCTGTATTTCCGTAGAGCCGGTTTTAACTGTTTTCGATAAATTTTCAGTACAATTAGGTTCATTCAATCCCTTGCAGGTGGATTTGTTCACATAAGTGAAAAATGGTAAATATTTTCTTTAAATTTCAGATCGCAGGACATCATAGTTTCCGATAATTCCAAGTTGACGAATTTTCTTCCGGTTTTAAGGGTACTTTTCCGGTAAAAAAATTGAATTTTTAATGGTTTTTTGCCCGTAGCGGCTAATCCAAACGTCCTATGGGATTCATATGTACGAACAACCCCCACTATATTGAAATTTCCGAACTTTCCTTCATACATCATTTTTCTCTACATTGAGGTCTTAGAGGTGTGCATTCAAAAGATCGGAAAATTGATAAAATTCAGATTTTGAATTTTTAACGATTTGCTATTCCTTGCGGCTAAACGAACCATCTTACGGAGTTCATACGTATGACCGACCCCCATTTTTTTTAAATTTCCGAACTTTGAATCCGAAGTTAACCACTTCTTTTCCGGTTTTAAGGGTTCTTTTCCGGAAAAAATTTGAATTTTAAACGGTTTTTGGCCCGTAGCGGCTAAACGAAGTATCCCACGGGGTTCATATGTATGACCAACACCCCCTATTTTGACATTTCCCACCTTCTGTTCATACGTCATTTTTCACTAAATTGGGGTTTTAAAAGTGTGCATTCAAAAGATTGGAAAATTGATAAAATTCAGATTTTGAATTTTTAACGATTTTTTGCTCCTGGCGGCTGAACGAAACTTCATATGTATAACCTATATATTCATATGTATAACCGTATAACCGGGGTTCATATGTATAACCTACCCCCATTATTTTAAAATTTCCTTCCATTTTTGTATACATGTTTTTTTCAGAATTGAGTTTTTAAGGGTGTGTCCAAACAAAAGTTATGACATATGATCAAATTCAAATTAAAATTCGTAAATGCAAAACCTCGCGTTTTTCGGAAAAATTTTGTAATTTTTTATACAGTGGAAATTCAAGTCGTATATATTTTCTTAAAATAAATAAAAAATACTATTGCACACAAAAATTTCCGCTTTCTACACAGAAAACAGAAATTTTTGAGTTTATTTACGTGTACGGGAGTAAAGTTTACTTTCCAATGGTACACATATGAACGATTTTTGTTTGTGTTTGTTTTGTGCAAATTTCATAACATCAAAATTGTGTGCATTGTGTGTACATGTACATTGTGTTCCATCCGCAAAATTTTGTTTCAGCCTCCTTTCCTACTATTGTGATCACTCATTCCCTATTTGACAATCAAACATCAACTAGAAGAAAAATTCACGCACTGTCTGTTTATCAAACGTTAAAGCCGTACAAATACGCATATGGCCCATTTATCTCTTGTCTGCTGTTACGTGTGATGTTGGAAAAAATTGGGTACAGAGTCACATGGGATCGCGACATCTGGTAAATTATTTTGTCTGTGATTAACTTTTAACTTTTTTTGTAAGTAGAAGAAAGCAATATATTTCAACAAATTCGCCGAAAATAAATGTACACGGCTAACGTGGGCGTTTTGTTCATGTGGCCGATCGGATCGACTCAAATATTACTGTGCTATAAAACATTTACATTCAGAAAATGTATATAAGCTAAGATAATTTAGATAAGTAATCGGTATGAATCGAAGTTTAAGCAAAAAGTTAACCAGTTGTGTTTGAATTTCAACCGGCAATCTTTAAATCCTTATTGTTGTCACCGAACATAGGACAAATTTCGTTTTCTTATAACTACTATATTTCAATTTTCTTGTTACTTTAAGGTTAATAAGTGTTGTAAGGTGTAGTTATATTTTCAAAATTGGCTCTTTGTCAAAGAGTGCTTGGTTAGTTGTTTTAAGTTTATTTCTCATTCTCTTATTGAGCACTGTTCATACCTTCAATTTATTATCCATTTTACGGCGAAAATTTTTAGCCAAACGTTAATAAAAACATTTTTGAAATAGCCAAAGATTTTTTGGAAGTTTTTGAACTTATGTTACAGAATCAAAAATCTATAACTAAAGAAAAACATAAAACATATATAGTATCAACAAATACAGTATACAGTATACAAAAAATATGCAGTATTACGTAATGCCCAGCAGAGCGGGCGGGTACAGCTAGTTTAATTATAAAAAAAGAGTGTAAATGAATTTTAGTTTTTAGATTCTATGAGAAATTTGGGATGCCTCTCATACTGGATGTTTAGACGGCACTCATATTCCTATTGTGGCTCTCCCGAGATGAGTGATGAATTCAGAGGCATTCTCTACATTAATCGGAAGGGATACCATAGTTTGAATGTGTTAGCAGTGAATAAAACATTATAAAAATATGGTATATACTAATTAGTGGATTTTATTTGTAGTGTCACGATTCGAAAATGCGTATTACATCACGATGCTAAGATATAGCGTGTGAGCGAAATTCGAAGCCTCTTCAGAAAGCAGTTCTCTTCGGTGCAGAATCAAGACTCGTTTTTGATAGGTACTGACTTCTACTTGAAAGGATTGATGGTAAATTAATAAATGGTTTTCGTTTTTATTTAAAGTGACAGTGGATTTTCTTTACAACAATGGCTACTCACACCATACCAGTCAACAGTTGAGGGCACTTATGAGCACCACTACAATCTACTCCACAAAAAAACACTGCAAGTGATGGAGAGATGTTTTGGTGTTCTAAGGAATCGATTTCGATGCCTGATGCTGCACCGAGTGCTGCTTTATAGACCGCAAATCGCAGCTCAGATTGTACACACGGTAATGGTCTTGCACAATATGTGCATAGAAAACAACACTTGCGATTGAGATGTGGAGGTGGATGTGGATGAAATTACCCGTTCCACAGGACACACTTCACCCCAGTTCGTGAAGCGAGTTCACTCAATTTGGTGAAGCGAGTTCTTTAATTGTACACAAATACCTACCGTTTGCCGTGGATGCAACTAATAAATTTTAAAACAATTAATTGTTTTGTTATATTTATTTTTATTTAATGTTATACTTAACTTATGAAAATAACTATCTTAATGAATTAGGAACTACTTTTTTGTCGTGTTCATTCATCCATGCATTTCGTAATGGTTGCCATCGACTGTCCCAATTCTTTTAAGCCCGCGTCAATGGATTTTATAATTTTTCGATTTTGTTCCATGTCCATTTTGACGAGTCTTACAAATTTGTCGTCCGGAAAATATGGTTTAAAAATGTGAAATATAATTTAAATATATGACTTTTCGAATATCTTTTCTGGTCAGCTGCGTCTTGCTGCTCTCTCTATTGCGTTAATTTCCGCTTTTTCCTCCAAGTTAGTTTAGAGTCCAGGATGACTCCTAATTACTTTGCCTCTCTCGAGAGGTCTACTAAGAGTCCTTTCACCTGTTGTGATGCGTCGCGTCACCTAAAAAGAAGGGAGGTTAGAACATAACAAATATACTATGCGAGTCACTAATCATACCCGCAACACATAGGAACCTAAAAAACATAATGCACCAGAAATTTAACATACTCACTCGAACATGTCACGCGAGAAGTCGATGTCGGTGTTTATGTTTACACAACATAGTCCACACAGCGAGCAACATAGTCCACACAGATAGTGCACACGGAGTATTTCATAGGGAATAAAACATAAAGCATAAAGCATAAAAAACTGCCTAAAAAGCATAAAACACCAAAAGTTAAACAGGCACTATACTCACCATCAAGTGTAAACACAACACGGTGGAACAACGTAAATAAACCTACGAATATGTAAAATGTAAACAAACCTATTATTTCATAACACTTACGTGAGCATTGGATCCCGGAAACCTATGTCAACAACATGAAATTCACTACCGAACATAAAACACGCGACATCACAACACGTTCTTAACCTAGACTGAAACGTCAAAACGTAACAAGCTGAAACGTAAACAACTCCATCAACTAACGTTGTTCTAAAAACCTCCGCCCGTCACCGGTAGATGGCGCCATGCAAAAGTTAAGTGCGTTTCGTAATTGACGGCAACCTCGATCCAACAGTCAAAAATCCCGGTTGCTTGGAATAAAAAGCGGAGAAAATTTGGGGATATCACCAGTAGTTGGATCGACTTCAAAAACCTTAAAAGTCAGGCAGACCATTCACGGGAGTAGACATACAAGGAGAAGTAAGTGATCCAAACCGAACAAGGTTCTAGAAGCCTATCGGTTCGCTGGGAGCTTGAGTTTGAAAGTGGTCATAGTAACCCATCAAACTCAAGTTCGAATTTGTCAAACCGAACAAGGTTCTAGAAAGCTATCGGTTCTCTGCGTTGGGAGCTCGAGCTTGAAAGTGGTCACAGTAACCCATCAAACTCGAGCTCGAAGCTGCAAAACCGAACAAGGTTCTCGAAACCTATCGGTGCAGTAAGGAACTTCGTGTTGAAAGTGGTCACCAGAACCCATCAACCTAGTTCCAAGTACGGCGTCATTAAAGTGGCTACTTCATAGTGTCGGGGACGTCGCGAACAAGTTTAGAGGAGGCGTTGCGTGATTCCAGGGCCGGACCGAGGCCGATTACCCTGGAGGAGTACCGAGCCAGGAATCGGGGCAAGCAGCAAGTCGTCGCGCCACCGGTCGTAGAAGCAGAGCGTCCCGTGAAATATAGGACTGGAGTGGAGGCCAACTTCAGGCGGGCCATAGAGGAGGTTCGCCGTCGTCTGCTGCTGGCAGTAGGGAAAGAGGAGCGCCTGCGTATCAGCAAGGAGATCCAGCGGCTCCATAACGAGCGGTTGAAGTACCGCCGCAGCGAGAGAAGTAAGAATAGAATTAAGAAAGCAATTGTAAACTAGATTAAATGGAATGGAATAGATGGAATGAAAACTGAATAAAATTAGGATTAAAAACACAAAATTTAGAAACATGAAATCAGACAAGAAAGTAAAGTAAATTTGAATCTGGCTAAGTAGTGAAATGAAAAGGTAATAAGTAGATTGGTCGCATGAACCTTTGATTTATAACAAATATTAGGAAGATAACTAGTAGATTGGTAACATTAGCGTTTGAATTATATAAAATCTTAGGAAGGTAATTAGTAGATTTGTCGCTTGGACGTTGGATTTGTATAAAGCTTAAGGAAAATGAATGAAAATGTAAAAGAGAATTGTAATTAGAATATGCACAATAATAAATATTAAGCCAACTTAAAAAGACACCAAGAAACTACAACACCAATACACCCCGGGAGAAACAGGATAAACGGCAGATAAGATGTCATTTCTGTGGAAGACCAGGACACGTGATAGCCGAATGTCGTACGAAGCAAATGACGCCATTCTGCCCAAGCTGTAAGACGTATGGCCACACGATTCAAAACAGTAACGCGCACGGCAGAAATCAACAAAATTCAGCTTCAAACACATATAGAGGTCGTCAAGTGAATCATACCATCGGGAACACAGCAGACGGAAAATGCAATTTCTGTCTGGAAAGTGGACATATGGAGGACCGGTGTTATATAAGAGAGAGATGGGAACGGTTGCAGCTAGAAAAACAAACAGCAAACCTTCAAACGGAAAACTGCGAGGAGACGACCGGGCACACCGCAAGTCGTCGCTAAAAGAAAAAGAAAAGCGGTGTGAAACATGTCCAGACGTCCCTATATTAAGTTTACCCCTAAATATTACGAGAAGAAGCAGAAATAAGTTCATAGTGGACACAGGAGCCGAAATAAGTCTTATAAAAGAGGAAGAAATTAATGAGTCAATAGAAAAATACATAAACAGAGAAGAGATTATCACACTCAACACGATTTCAGGGGAAATTTCCTCAAAGGGAACCATCACAGGACACATAAATTTAGATAAGATCCATATTATCGAAACTGTCAACCAAGGTAGTATAACGGGCCTGCTGGGCAACGACTTTCTGTCCAGGCATTGCAACATTGAGGGCCCCGCGAAGAAGCTCGTGTTCTTGTCCACAAGTAATGGGCAAAGAACGGTTATCAAATTCGAAGAAAACCAAAACCGAAGTACAACCGACGTTCATTTTGTGGACGTCATAGCAGCTGGTAAAACAAATCATGAGCGTAGTCATGGCAGGGAGGAAAACACCCGAGAATTCCAAAGTAGAACTACTATGGGGGGTGATACGAAACCTGCAATACTGGAAAAAGATTACGCCGAGCAGCCAGAGGAATCCCGACAAACGGAGAAACCAGGGAACATTACCAACGTCAGGCAAAGCAGTCCGAATACATGTGATAACACAGGGGAAGTAATGCCTACAGCGGAAGTGTTGAAAGATCTTGGAAAACTCTTCGAGACAGGTACAACGCATGAAAACTACGAGAGTGGGATGCGTACCGGGGGGAGTAATTTAAAATGTATTCCATCCCATACTCGCACGTATGGGGAGAACGAAGAAAGTAATTTGCAATGTTTTCCATTCCATACTCGCACGTATGGGGAAAACTAAGAAAGCTGCGAAAAAAGTTGCTCAAAGGAGGAATTTATAATCACAGAGCCCAGGAACATCATAATACCGGGAAGGACAGTGAAATGTGTGGAAATGATCACGGACAAAGAAGGACAGTATGTAACCGAAGGAGAGGAGATAAAACCGGGTGTATATATTAGTAACGCGCTCGTGAGGTCAATAAATGGGAAAATAAAACTGAGTGTACTAAATATAAACAATTATAATGTAGAAGTAAAAATACGAAGAAACGACAGCACCAAACAACAACGATACTAATAACTCTGAAGAAAAACTCGTCAATTGTATTAGCACCGAGGAATGGAAACCAGGAAAAAGAGAAACTCAGATAAAAAAACTAATAAGCTTAGAAACCAATTTGAACATCGAAGTAAGGAGGGAAATGCATAAAATTATTGAAGAATTCCAAGACGTTTTTCATTTACCGGGAGAGAAACTGGGGCACACAGCAACAGTGCAGCATGAAATACGGATACAATCAGGGAAACAACCTATCAAGTGCAAGATGTACCGCCTGCCGGAGACGCAAAGAGAGATAATAACGGAAGAAATACAAAGATTACTCGAGGAAGACATAGTAGAACCAAGCTGGAGCGAATGGAACGCACCATTACTAGTAGTCCCAAAGAAACCGGGACCTGATGGACAGAAGCGATGGCGAATAGTGGTCGATTACAGGAAACTAAATGAAGTCACCGAGGGGGATGCTTATCCACTACCCAGAATTCAAGATATCCTGGATCAGCTGGGAAATTCTCGGTATTTCTCAGTACTCGATCTCGCCAGCGGATACCACCAAATCGCAATGAAACCAGAAGATCGGGATAAGACTGCGTTCAGTACCCCTTACGGACACTACGCCTTTAAGCGTATGCCTTTTGGGTTAAAGGGAGCACCAGCAACGTTCCAGCGGCTCATGAATCATGTGCTGACAGGACTACAGGGTCTACAGTGTTTCGTATACCTGGATGATATAGTAATATACGGCAGAAACCTAAAGGATCATCAAACAAAACTACAAACCATATTACAACGATTGAGAAAACATAACTTTAAGTTAAACGTAGAGAAGTGCAATTTCTTCAAAAAAGAAATTATATACCTTGGACATAAATGCACGACGCAAGGAGTAGAACCAGATCCGAGCTTGGTGGATAGCGTAAAAAATTTCCCGACGCCTAAAACGGTGCGCCAAGGACAGTCCTTCTTAGGACTAGCCAACTACTACAGGAAATTCATATCGGACTTCTCCAAAATAGCGGCTCCAATAAATAATCTCCTAAAGAAAGATGTGAAGTTCAAATGGGATAAAAGTTGTGTAAACGCTTTCAACACTCTCAAACAGAAATTGATAAGTCCACCGGTACTAAGATACCCAAACCTTAAAGAACACGGATGCGAGCGGAGAAGCACTTGGCGCAGTACTAGCACAAGGTCAATCCAGCGAAGAGAAACCCATAGCCTATGCTAGTAGGACATTGAACGCAGCAGAAAGAAATTATTCTACAATGGAACGGAAACTTTTGGCCATAGTATGGGCAGTTAAGAACTTTAGATGTTACCTGTATGGACGACCAGTAACCACGCGAAAACAAACGAGGGAACAAAATGAAAAATTGGAAGAAACAGAAGCAAAAGGTTCAACCACAAGTGAAAGTCTCGAGCAGGCATCACCAAGCAAAGTACCTGAACGAGAGAAAACACATATAAGAATTTTAACGGACCCTCAGGAGATAGAAACCATACTACGAGACTGTCATGATGCACCCCTAGGAGGCCATCAAGGAGTATTCAAAACATATCACCGCCTGAAGAGAGAGTTCTACTGGAAGGGAATGCTGAGAGATATCAAAAAACATATACGAAAATGCAAGAAATGCCAGCTGAATAAGTTAAGCAGAGAACATAAGGAACCGATGGTCATAACGGATACAGCTAAACAACCATTTGACAAGGTTTATATGGACATTGTGGGTCCACTTCCAGAAACACCATGCGGGAACAAGTATATCCTAAGTTTCGAAGACGATTTGACTCGCTTCATGGACGTAATACCACTCCAAAGAATGGAGGCGAAAACTGTGGCACAGGCTTTTGTGGAGGAAATAATAAGTCGTTACAGAATACCAACAAAATTAATTACCGACCAAGGAGCCAACTTCACTTCCGAAATGTTCAGGGAAGTGTTCAAGTTATTTAAGATACGGAAGATCGAAACAACACCATACCACCCCCTTTGATCCCTCTTGAGGCCTTTGATCGAGTACCTAAGAAATTTTGTAGACGACAACCAAACAAACTGGGATGAGCATTTGCGAGCAGCAATGTTCGTCAGGAATAATAGTATGCACGCAACCACAAAATTAACGCCTATGGATTGCTTATACGGCTTCTCCGCCCCTCTTCCCAACAATTTGAAGAAAGCTCCCCAACCAGTATACGATCACGAGAACTATTTCCTGCAACTAAGAAACAAACTCCAGAGAGCATATCAAACCGCACGAAGAAATTTGGAAGAGAGTAAGATCCAGTCCAAAGAGTACTACGACCAAAAGACTAACCCTTTAAAAATACACCTCGGGGACCAGGTATTGCTACGGAACGGGGCTCGAAAAAATAAATTGTCACAGCATTGGGTAGGACCGTACAAAGTGGTAGCTATAAACAGTCCGGTAAATAGCACCATAATGATAGGCAAGCGCAAACGCCGCGTACATAACAACCGATTGAAGCTTTTTAATTAAAACTAAAACCTACGTCCCCGACACGATAGCCCCAACAGCACTCTATCCGACACGTATTAATAATAACCCTATGCCTAATCGGTCATAGTAACCCATCAAACTCAAGTTCGAATTTGTCAAACCGAACAAGGTTCTAGAAACCTATCGGTTCTCTGCGTTGGGAGCTCGAGCTTGAAAGTGGTCACAGTAACCCATCAAACTCGAGCTCGAAGCTGCTAAACCGAACAAGGTTCTCGAAACCTATCGGTGCAGTAAGGAACTTCGTGTTGAAAGTGGTCACCAGAACCCATCAACCTAGTTCCAAGTACGGCGTCATTAAAGTGGCTACTTCATAGTGTCCGGAACGTCGCGAACAAGTTTAGAGGAGGCGTTGCGTGATTCCAGGGCCGGACCGAGGCCGATTACCCTGGAGGAGTACCGAGCCAGGAATCGGGGCAAGCAGCAAGTCGTCGCGCCACCGGTCGTAGAAGCAGAGCGTCCCGTGAAATATAGGACTGGAGTGGAGGCCAACTTCAGGCGGGCCATAGTAAATTTGAATCTGGCTAAGTAATGAAATGAAAAGGTAATAAGTAGATTGGTCGCATGGACGTTTGATTTATAACAAATATTAGGAAGATAACTAGTAGATTGGTCACATTAGCGTTTGATTTATATAAAATCTTAGGAATGTAATTAGTAGATTTGTCGCTTGGACGTTGGATTTGTTTAAAGCTTAAGGAAAATGAAGGTAAATGTAAAAGAGAAGTGTAATTAGAATAAGCACAATAATAAATATTAAGCCAACTTAAAACTTGTGTCAAGCCTGCTTTCAACATTGAACTGGTTAACATTGAGAATTGGAAACATAACAAAACAAATAAAAATACATAACAAATCTTTGGTAGTCTAACCAGCGGTGTCTTATACCTTCTGGCGAAGAGAACAAACTTCATCTTTTCAAGATTTATCACTAACCCGTTCTCCTCTGCCCACTTACTTGTCTCTCCACTCTTGGTGTCGCATAACGTTTGTGGGTCTTTGCTTGTTGTCAGTATGACTACGTCATCTGCGTAGGCGGTAACCCTAATTTTTCTCCCTCTAAGTTCTTTTAAGATCGAGTTAATTACTATCAACCACAAAAGTTGGGACATTACCTCTCCTTGTAGCGTGCCCTGGTCGCCTGTCTTCTGATCTCTTTATCCCCCGCTTCTGTACTGATAATTCTGCTATTCAGCATACTTTTTATCCAGTACGTTATGGTGGACTCCACGCTCATTTCCTCTAATATCTCCTTATTGCATTGGTCTTTACATTGTTGAAGGCTCCCTCCATGCCCAGAAACGCCCGTAGGGCATAATCCTTTTGCTGGATGGATTTTTCAGTCGTTCCGACCACTTCATGCAGCGCACTTTTCACCCATTACCTTTCAGGGAGGGGTACTGTGCTATACAGTCCTCGTCTATTTTGGTCCTCTGCTTAACGTTAAGATCCAGAAGGCTCTCCATTGTACTTAGCAGGAACGAGGAGAGGCTCATTGGCCTAAAGTCCTTTGGTGTAGTGTTGCTCGACTTCCGCGATTTGGGTATGAGGGCAACACTTATCTCTACTATGTTTCCGGGATGTATCCTAATGATAAACTGCTCTGAAAGATGCGCGTCTATGCCTCTGCTATGCGGCCTATCGAATTTTGCATCCTGGCTGGTGTGGTTCCATCCGGCTTCGCAGATTTATATGGCTCGAATACTTCCACCGATTCACCGTACTTTCACCGACTTTCACTGATCTTTTGGAGCTCTTCCTCGCTCATGTTGTCAGGCAACCTGGGAAGTGAGTCTCCATCAGCAGGTCTAGTGTTTTCTTGCTCGTTTCCGTCCACGAACCGTTTGGTGTCTTCAGGTTTCCTGTGACTATTACGTCTTTGGAAAGAATTGACCTGAACCTTGAGGCCTCGTTCACGTCCTCTATAGAGTTGAGGAAGTCGAACAGGGAGTCCCACTTTGCCTTTATCATCTTACCCTTATATTCATTAAAACTGCGCTTACAATTAGCTTAGTCTTCCGCTTCTTTACTCTCCTTTGCTTTGTTATAAAGCCTTCTAGTGGCGTCCGTCTGTTGCTTCAGCTCTTTGGTCCACCACTTGTTGGTTTCCCTTCGAGCTCTGCTTATGGGGCAGGTTTTCTGGAAGGTTTTAGCAAGATCTCGCAAAGTTGTTTAACGGACTTTTCCAGACCCGCTACCGTGTGGAGGTAGGTATTGAAACACTGTGTGTTCTTTGTTTTCATTGCCTTCTCCACTTCAGTGGAAAATCTATTCCAGTCCGTGTTCCTTGGATTCCTATAGGGTTTTCCTGTCTGAACCTTCCGGTTATTGTCGAAAAGAATTCTCCCATTTTGTCGCACATCTCGTGGATTGTATCTGCAATAATTATTATACCTTCTTTGTACACCTCGTCAGCATATTGTATTAATATGTCGCATAAGTCATCACGAAACTTATTCCACACCAAAATCGGTTCTGTTGCGTGGCAGCTTATTAATATAATAGTAACTAATTTTCTCATATTTGCTGATAACTCTGCAATATGTATCTGCATCTGGCAATTTTTTTCGCAGTGTTCATCTCCTTCTAATAAACCGAGTTCTTAGCAGTCGCGGGGAAAACCAACCATTTGTTTCAACATACCGATTCTTAGAATAATCGAAAGTAACATTTTCATTTCACTCAAATGTATGTACTAGACAATTATTACCTCAAGAGACTAGACAATTGGGTCACATATGATGCTTTAGATAGTTGGATTTTCTAGTTCGTTGAAGCCAGCAAACAGCTTTGGAATTTTTATGATAACTTGGGAAATATGAAACAAATCCTGTAAACCAGCTTTCTTCCGAAGCATTTTCTTTGTTAACATCATAACGTATGGTACTCGATTCAACTCATCATCGTAGAGATTTTGAAGAGTTGTAGGGCTTTCTAGAAGGCACTGGACTATATCATGTCTGTGCTTAAGAGTTTCAAAATTCCTCAAAGGTTTTTTAACCCATTGTGTCATTAGTTTGCGTCCTTCTGCTGTTCGGCAACAATCAAGAACTCCTAGTATACCTTGACGACGGTTTGTTCGAACAATGAAAAATGAAATTTTTAATATCTGTATTGCTTTTCAATAATTTTCCTTACGTTTCCATCTGATGATGGTAAAGGACATTCTTTGGGTGCAAGCAATACAATAATTAACTATCAAAATACTCAACTATTCCTTTGCTGCTGTTGTTCTTAACTTGATTTCAATGATATTTTTTATATCTCTAACAATTCCCAGAACTCATATTTAATTTTCTAGTTTTTATAAAGTATATCAATGGCTTTAGCTAGATGTTGATCTATTATTGCTAAACTAAATTTATAAAAGTGACATTGCGAAGATTTTTGCTAATAACTTTATTCCGATTTAAGTTTCGCGGCAACAGATGCTGCTAAAGAAAACACAACATCTTAGATCATAGAGAACAGGATATGACACCTTGTCTGAAATCCGTATACATACACGGGCACAGCAGCGACATCAGCGTACCAACGAGTTAATGGTGATTTAAAATCTTTCGTTTAGCCGCAAACCACCAGCTCAGGCGTACATTTTGTTTGATGACGCCATAAAATTCAAATTTTTTTTACAGGTTTTTCAAATAGAGTTTTATTTACAACAGGTAAAACAAATTCTATAATAGACCCCTATACATATCTTTTCTAATTTCTGTTCATATTAATTCAGAAAATTGAAAATAAATTTGCTTGTTCAAGCAAAAACAACCACCTTTTTCATCTTCGGCCACAACCATTTTTCATTTTCAGCTAACATGGCCGCCAGCTGGTTTACAAAACTCGCATCTAAATGTCTCTTATCGCAAGTGAAAACTTGTGGTGGTAAATAAATTGACCATCAAATGTCAAAACAAAGCGAAATTTAATAATTTTATAGTATTTCTTGAAAAAAATTAGTAATTTGTTGAAAATAAAAGAAAGTGAGGTACACTGGACTGATAGTAACAGTTTTGTGACATTCTCATTTTAATAAAATATATCAGTAATAAAAGAAAAACACGAAGTGAATTGTCAGAAAAATTTTTCAAATTATATCCTTCAGAGGAAGAAAGTACAGTAATACCTCGAACTTACGCGATAGGTGGGACCGAACCATAACCGCGTAAGTCGAATTCGTGTAAGTCGGGGTACAAAATAGTAATAACAGAAAAGCACTCTGTGTATAACCAATAGATGCGAAACACAAAATAAATAGTAGCTATGCGTTGTTTTCGCGCGACAATTCCGAAAATGTACTCTAGCTGGACAAAAGTGTGGGGCAGTAAGTCTACAAAAGGCAAATCACCACGATTTGCAAATCGCGTAACTCCGAGTTCACGTAAGTCGGGGTAGCGTAAGTCGAGGTATTACTGTATTCTATTTGTTACCTATGTGAAATTCAATATTTTCTTTAATTATTTTAATTGTTTTCAAAGTGAAAAACATTGTTTTTCTAATTAAATTACAAGTTCGAAAATATGGAACATAGTAAATGACGCATCGGTTGTGAAATTCGTATCAAATCCGTGCAGTGGAGTAGTAGTATAAAACATTTATAAAATTGTATACTGAAATTTTTTAATAGTTTATTTTATAATTAAGAACATGTAACATAGGTAAAAATTATAAATAAATGTTTCTGAAAGAATAGATTTGTGTTTTTTAATTATTTGTGTCCAATTCTACTTGTGTCATCGTCGTGTACAGAAATTTTCCGACGTCAATGCATTTCGTTCAAGTGTGGTAGTAAATTATGTTAGGTTGCGTTAAAATGATACGCTCATCTGTCATCGTGCCATATCATGTTCTCTATGATCTAAGCACAACATCTAGTTCGTTGTGTGTTGTATAAATGAAATATAGATGGCGCGCCTAACCATCAAAATAAAATCTAGATGGCGCGCCTAACGCAACCATATAGGCTTTTATGTAAATATATCAGTCAATAACTAATAAATGTATTATCAACGCGAGCTGGGGCCTATTACCCAGTGTTCAAGCACAGGAAAACTAATTGATTAGTAACATATCAAACTTTATTTCAAAACTCGAATTTTAAAAGAAAGACAACTGTAGTTCATATAAGTTTGTAGGCTCTCATTATCGTCCGGTAGCATTTCTTGAATCAAATTGTTTCCATGGCCCAATAGTACCCTTTTCCGTAATATATCCCTCACCCACCATCGCCGACTTTTCCTCATCCTTCCTTTCCAAAAATTCCAAACATCAAATAATATGACACAATAAAATTTCTCTTGATAGCACTATTCATTTTGAATTATTTTAATTGAAAATCCCTTTTCGCGAGTTTCGTGTTGTGTTTTGACGTAAATACGTCTTTAAATTTGCTACCATACGGGGGCAATCCAAAAAAACTAATGATAAAATCGGGGGATAAAGTTTGGCATTGTAGCTTCGAATCTCTGCACTACATCCGAAATTAAATTATACCACTGGATATATAAAGGATCAAAGAAATCACTAGGATAAGCGTGCGGCGGAGGGGGAAGCGCCGAAAAATGGGGTTATTTTGTACTAAATTTTGCCGATTTTGAATTTCAAAATCGAATTCAAACAGCCAGGCTGGCAGAATCGCCAGCAACACAAAAATTTCGCCAGTACATGTGATTGTGCAACCGAACGTCAACGATCGGGGTCACCTCACCGAGAGAGTGTGTGTGGCGCCCGCATGCGTTTGTTTCTCATCGAAACAAACAGATGCGAGCGCCACACACGCTCCCTTTGTAGGGTGTCACCGTATGGTCAATGTTTTTTGCACAATTTTGTGCCGTGGCGCAATTTTGTGTTGCTGGCGATTCTGCCAGCCTGGTTGATTGAATTCGATTTTGAAATTCAAAATCGGCAAAATTTTGGTGAAAAATCCCCATTTTTCGGTGCCTGGATTTGATTTGACTTCATATTGTAAAACCGCTAAGAACAGACAAATTGCTACTACTTTATCGGTAGTGGTATCATCATCATCAAGTCAAAGCCGGTGGAGTCGCCATGTATCGCAACATAAATAGCTTCTCTGATTGTAATAGAGTTGACATTGACATTTCGGAAATTTATTTGGAAATTAAAGACCCAAAAGCAGGTGATGTCTGTCTAGTAAACATAAAGGCCAATGGCATCTTCAAATTCATACTCGGGTGATTGTATATCCACCCGGGCACAGCGTTAGCAGATATTAAACTCTTAATGATACGATCGTTGTTAAAATATTCCAAAAACATCGCTAAAATTATACCCTTTTACGAGCCTGATCTTACTACACCAGTTATGATAGTTGGAGACTTTAATGTTGATGTCTCACAAAACTGTTCATTGCCTGACTTCATGCTCAGCGAGTTCAATTTGTATTATATTGAAACTTCTCCAACAACGTTAGGTAATACCTGTATTGATTTAACGTTTACCAGAAATCTGGATGTATCTTGTATGCCATTTGTGTCGTAATTTTCGTATCATATACCTATAATTATAAAAGTTGTATTGTAACAAAATAATGATTTGTTTCCTTGCTTTTGTCCTAAATACATAAATGAAAATATTTTATTCAAGAAATATTACCCGTTACATAAACGTATTCACGTATAACACACGGCCGTGTCCATGACACAGCCACACCCCAGCTTTTTATCACTGTGATATCTGTCACTAACACAGCCGTCACCACATGTGTCACTCCCAGGACTATTTTCGAAATCAATCCACGCTGGCATTGGAAACAAATGCCAGACTCAGCGCCAACACACTCCACTCCAAGCTGGCATTGGAAACTGTATTGTCACTCCATTGTTATCAGATGGGATTAATAAAATTTATTTATCTCTTATTATGTTTTTATTTTATTTTATTATCATTATTAATTTTTGACAACACTTAATATACACTTGATATAATTTCTATAATCAAAGTCCTATAATTATAGTCCTATAAAATTTTAGTTTAATAATAACTTTTTAAATACTTCTAAAAAATCCTTTACAAGTTATTAATTTTTATGTTAATACGTCTTGTGTTGAAACATTCTGCCTTGCTTTTTAAAACTCTCCATTAAGTCACATTTGTATGTTAACTAGATTATAGTTTTTAATTATATAAGCCAACTAGATTATAGTGATAGTTTAGTACAGTATAGGCAAGTAAACTAGATTAAGTAAGTAAAATACCATGATTAAAAATTACCGTCACAACACTCCTCCCTGAAGAAACGGAGTCAAGCAATATGCAATATTGTCCGAGATCCGTCTTTTGAGGAAAGTCGGCTTTAATCTATCGACAGAGATTGTTCCTGTTCTTCCGCCCAATCAACAGTCATAAATTTTGTTGTCCTGTTGATAACCGTGAAAGGACCCTCATACGGAGGGGACAAACCGGATTTTTTTTTTTTTTTGACCTGACAAAACCATGAGAACAAGTCTCAAGAGAAGAAGGGACGAAACAACTGGCCTGTCTTTTTGGGGCTATGGGAATAGTGTCGGCAAATATTTTACGTAAATTTTCGAGTGTGGTTTGGCCCTGGACAGACAAACCAACGTCCTCAGAGCAGACGACAAAAGGAAAAAGCGATAGGAGAGGAAGGGGTTTTTCTAAAATAAAGGGCATCACAATGGGCCATCTGGCCTCCGAGTGGGACGTACAATCAGCGTGAACACTCCACCCTGAAAACCTAACCTAACCTAACTGCGCAGGAGAACATTTTAAATCATTAAAACGGTGCGGAATCCTGATAAGGCCAAGGGGAGTTTCTCAGTCCAATTACTAGTGGTATCAGACTTTAAAGCCGCCTTTAGTTGTCCGTGGAAACGCTCGACCATTCCGTTACTTTGTGGGTGGTAAGCAGTCGTTCGTATTCTGTTGATACCAAGAAGCTTCGTTAAAGAACTAACAAATTTCGATTCGAAGTTTGTGCCTTGATCCGTTGTTAGAGTCAAAGGAACTCCAAACCTGAAACATATTCTTTAACAAAGGTTTCGGCAGTTACGTCGTGTAAAGGTTATGCCTCTGGCCACCGAGAAAATCCATCAACGTTAGTTAAAATTTATCTATAGGTGCGAGAAACTGGTAGAGACCCAACAATATTCATGTGGATATGTTCGAAACGTGTTCTCGGAAGAGGAAAAGTGCCTAATTCAGACTTGGTATGCCTTGAAACTTTATTTCTCTGACAAACGATACATTTTTTGGTCCATTCGTTGATATCTGAATTCATTCTTGGCCAAAAGTACCGGTCAGTAACCAGTTTCATGGTAACTCTAATACCAGGTTGAGATAAAGAATGAAATCTCTTGACAAGTCCTTTACGAAAAGAAAGAGGCACGAATGAGCGCATAACATTCGTGGTAACATTACACCAAACCTTATCGTTGATAAAGGGAATGTTACCAGTCTGTATTTCGTAGAAGAATTTTCGCTAGAAAGAAGAGCTTGAATTTCTTTATCAATAGACTGAGCGTTAAAAAAGGATTTAAGATCAAAACTAATTTTTTTTGGATCGTCAATTTGATCAATTATTTTTGATAGAGCATCGGCAAGAATTACCGCGAATGTGTTGAATATTATTGGTAAATTGAGAAATAAATCCAGGTTGACGAATCTGTCTTGGACAACACGCTCAGTTTTTGTGCTTAAGGCAGTGACCAACGGTTCGTGGTCAGTAAACACAGTGAACTCTCTGCCTTCAAGCCAATGTCGAAAGTGTTTGATTCCGTCATGGATAGCCAGAAGTTCCTTGTCAAAAGTCGAATAATTCTTCTGAGCTGAATTCAGCTAACGGGGTAAAAATGCCAAAGGAACCCTATCTCCGGACGCGCTCAATCTGTGCAAAACCGCACCTATAGAGACCTCTGACGCATCCGTAGTGATATTTAAATTGTCATCAATAGCTGGATGCATCAAAACATTTGCCTCAGAAAGGAGTTGTTTGAAATGTTGAAACGAATTTGTATGACGATCAATCCAACTAAAAGAAGCTGGTTTTTTACTAGAAACAACCAGTTCATGTAAAGGGATTAAGTATTTTGCCAAATGAGGGACAAAACGGTGGTTAAAATTTATCATACCGATGAATCTCTGTAATTCTTTGACTGTTTTTGGGGTTGGGTAATTATTAATAGCTTCCACACGATCTTTTGCGGGAAGAATACATTTGTTAGAGATGTGATGTCCTAAAAAGGTGAGTTCTGAAACTCCGAAAAGACATTTAGATGGTCTAATGTTAAGACCAAAATCCTTTAATCTTGTAAAGACCATATTTGAATGCGCGAGGTGTTCTTCCTCATCTTTGCTAGCGATTAAGATGTCTTCAATGTAGAAGAAAACGAAGTTGAGATCTCCCAAAACTTTATTTATAAGACGTTGAAATGTTTGAGCTGCGTTTCTTAAACCGAAGGGCATCCACAAAAAATCAGACATCCCGAAAGGAGTAATTATGGCCGTTCTATGCACGTCTTCAGGAGCAACAAGGATCTGATTGTATACTCGGCACAGATCGATTTTGGAATATATGGCACATCCATGCAAAAGAAGATTGAAATTCTGCAGATGTGGTAGAGGATATCGATCCGGTTGCGTAATATTGTTGAGACGCCTGTAATCTCCACAAGGTCTCCATTCTCCATCAGGTTTGTGAACCATATGAAGTGGACTTGAAGCCGAAGAACTTGATGGTCTACAAATGCCTAGTTGGCAAAGGGAGTCGAACTCCTTTTTTGCCAGGTTGTGTTTAACATCCAACCTTCTTGCGTTGGAAAAAGGCAAAGGACCGGTGTTATAGATGTGGTGGGTTACAGAGTGCTTAAGTTCACTCGCGAAATTGTTGTTAGATAATAGTTCTGGGAATTTTCTCAATAAGTTTGTAAATCTATTGGACAATAAAAAAATCTTTGGAGTGGGTGTCCCAGAAATTTGAGAAATTCCAGAAACATGGGCAAGAAGTCAAAGAATCGATGAGTTTCTTGTTTTTAAGATCAACACGAAGCCCGTTTTTGGAAAAAAAATCAGCACCAATGATGGGTCTGTCAACTTGCGGCGATAAACAAACAAGGGTACTCCCTCCGGAGATTTAGGGAAACATTAAGTAGTTTCTCACCAAACGTCTGAATAGGGGTACCATTTGCCGCGGTTAAGTTTATGTCAATTGTTTGTTTTAAAGAATGGAATAATTTTTTGGGCAAAACAGAGATGTCGGCGCCGGTATCAATCAAAAAATTTAATTTGGATAAATTGTCAAAAATGACTAAACGACGTGAGGCAAGTGTACCAGAGTCAGTCGCTGCGACATCAGTCTTTATTCGTTTTTTTAAATGGTTGTTTTCATTGTATTTGCAAGGTTATTCACACTTGCTGACTCGATTCCCAAAGTTTGAATGGTACCAGCAATAGTTGCTTCTTGAAGAACTCCGTGATTGAGACCGAGAGCGATTCCGTCCGGAATATTGTGAATTGGTTCTTCCTCTTGTATTATTTAATTTAAGTGCTGCCACCTCAGAAGTTACAGCCTTAATGACTTCCAATAATCCGCCCTCACAGGAGGTGGAACCAGGAGGCAGTGCCGAACTAGCAGCATACATTTTTTGGTTATAGGTAACCTCTCATACTTTATCAGCCATAGAGAGAATCGCTGAAATATCCTCTAGGTTAGAAGAGGTCACGGAAACCTTGACAGCTTCCGGTAACTTCCTCAACCACAGACGCCTCAGCAAATCCCTATTTACAAAAGAAGAAGAACCAAGTCTGTTATCCATATCTCGGAACAGGATAGACGGAGAGTGGTCGCCCATCTTTGAAAAACTTAGAACTTCTTCCAAGCGTTTGTTCTCGCTTAAAGAGTGTCGAGAAATTAAAGTTTCTTTTAATTTTGAGTATTTGTTATCTTCAGAAGGATCCTTAAGCAAATCAAGAACATTGGTCATTGCTTCTTGGGGAAGAACGGCGATAACATGCCATATTTGGACATATCCGAAACAATTCGGTTTATGGCGAAAATTTGTTCAACCTGTATAAACCAAAAGATTGGCAATTTAAGCGAACAATTGGTCCTCCATTATGAAGATATTAAAAAAGTATAAGAAGAAAAGGAACAATCTCAATTTCAATCTCAATCGTGAGCGAAAGAAAGCGGAAATTTCTAAGAACGAAATATTTAACAAACAAAAATTAAAATGAAAAATTTAAATCTTTAGCTTAATAAAATCTTGGAAGTTTCTTATCTGCCTGATATTGATGTAGATTCATCTTGAGAGATGTAAGTTGATGTTGATTGTTGATTGTTGAGTGATTGATTGTTGTGTAGTAGCAATTTGTTGTACTTGTTCTTGTGCTTGCTGCACAACTCTATTTGTTTGACTGAAAATTTGTGAAAATATCGCGCGACATAACAGCAATTTTCAATCTTCTATCGTTTGTGTGGATGTTTTTCATAATAAGGGGAAAGCGTTTGGTTTGTTTCACTTCAATTCACTTGTGCTGTTTATGTTTCAATTTTTAGTTGATCAGCAATTATTGTAAATTGAATTGATTGAATTTCAATAAGAAATTTTCCAGCAATCCTAACTCCAAGTCCAGTTTAATAAACTCCAAGTTCGAGTTAATGGGTGTTCAACAAATTCAACACATAATTATCAATTTGTAGATTCTAACATTTGACAGCACGCGATTAAAAGTTATACTTTTAATAATGTTCCCTTTTCGGGGTCACCAATTTGTATTGTCACTTCATTGTTATGAGAAGAGATTAATACGATTTATTTATCTCTTATCATGTTTTTATTTTATTTCATTATGTTTATTAATTTTTAACAACACTTAATAAATACTTCATATCATTTCTATAATCAAAGTCCTACTATTATTCTGTAACATTTTAGTTTGATAATAACTTTTTAAATGCTTCTAAAAATTCTTTTACAAGTATGAAATTTTTATGTTAATACGTCTTGTGTTGAAACATTCTGCCTTGCTTTTTAAAACTCTCCATAAAATCACATTTGTATGCTAACTAGACTATAGTTTTTAATTATATAAGCCAACTAGATTGTAGTGATAGTTTAGTACAGTATAGGCAAGTAACCTAGATTAAGTAAGTAAAATACCATTTTTAAAAATCTCCGTAACAAAACGCACCTTTAACTTTAATATTTATTGCGTGATACTATTACAAATTGTGGTTTTTAGGAAATGAATGTGGGTAATGAATAATTAATATGTATATGATTTATGAATAAATATGAGGAAGGATATGTCTCGATCAGATCCACTGCACACGCTGATGATTAACACACCTACTGCCAATACTGGAGTGGCAAGACGATATCGTAATAGAAATTACGAGTAGGATTTTGTGATTGTTTGTCAGAAAATTGAATAGAATTATATACGATAGTAATATTTAATTTTAATAAGAAAGAGTTAAATAACTGTAATCATTTTAAGCCACTGAACTATAATAGTGGCTGCAGTTGGTACAACCCTGCCGCGAACATCTGGGCAGCCCTGCAGATGACGTGATCGAACCGACGCGCTCTTATTAGCGCGTCGCTTCGATTGTAGAGTTCAGTCTTTGTGTAACCTCATTGAGAAGTGGAGCCATTTGTAAAAGTTAAAAGTTATTGTTGCGGTTTAAATAAATGATATAAAAGTTATTGTTGCGGTTTGAATAGTTGATTAAAATTTCAGAAGTGGGATTCACTCATTGTGCTTTCGCCGACATCTTTGAAAAACAATAAGTCATGAGTCGTGCTACTAAAAACGATATGCTCGCGGCCCTTCAGGCAAATGGTGTGGATGTTCCGTATAGTGCCACTATAGCGCAAATTAAGTCACTATATGAGACACATGTGCAGCCTGACACTAGTACTGATGTTCCTTCCGACACGACGACGTCTTCGGACACTGATGCCACAATGGATCCACAATGGATGCAGCTGAGGCAACTATTAAAACTGCTGTCATGAGTGTTGACATCGATCCGGCTGACGCTGAATTGAATATTGAAATCAAGCGCCTGAAGAAAGAAAGGAAGCTATTATTACTGCGACAGGAAGTTGATGCTCTTAAGCGCGAGAAACAACCATCTGCGGCCCCGATTCACTTAGATATAAGTACCATTGAGTCGATGGTACCACCGTTCACAGGTGATAATACCTATGATGTAAGGAAATGGATAGATGATCTAGAAGATACCTTCGGAATATTACATTTTGATGAAAGGGCCAAATTTGTGGGAACTAGGCGATTGTTAAATGGAACTGCTAAAATTTATGCCCGTACTATCGCTGTGCATTCGTATGACGAACTAAGAGAGGCACTTATTGACGAATTTGGCCATTTACACACTACAAACGAAGTCTACTCCCAGCTTCGTAGAAGACTCCTTCAGCCTGATGAAACATTACACAGGTACTTGATCGAGATGCAGGAGATTGCCACTCGTGGGAACATCGCTGAGGCTGAATTAGTGGATATTATTGTCGAAGGAATTGGTGACACTTCCGCTGAGGCAACTATCCTTTACAATGCCACCACTATAAAGGAGTTAAGAACACTGATGAAACGCTACGAGAGGAAACTTTCCTGCAAGGAATCAGCCCGAAGCTCATTGTTTACTCCACCGGTAAGAAGGAAGACGACTTTTAACCTGATGCCTACACCAAAAACTTCAGCAACTCCAAGCAATCCAGCGCTCAATAGAACTTCAGTGACAACAAGAACTTCGGGTATGTTAAGAAATTCAGAACCTAGGCCTTCCACTAGTAGAGAACCTGAGGAACAAATTCGATGTTTTAATTGTTCCGGATTTGGGCACTATCAAAGCCAGTGTCCTAAGCCGAGAAGACCTATGGGATCCTGCTTCCGATGTGGATCAATGGACCACGTTTACAAAAACTGTCCTACGAGAACTGCTCCCTTTGTCGACTGCCGCCCTGATGACGATGATGATTCTTCCGACAGTACATACCTATGTAAGAAAATAAGAAACTTAGATTTGGTAAGTGTTGCCTTTGGTCCATATTATAACAAGCATTCACATGTGGTTTCTCTTTTCGATTCCGGTAGTCCTAAAAGCTTTATATCCGAAACAAAAATACCTTCAGGACAAATTGGAAAATTAAAACCTTCCGGATACCGCGGTCTGGGAAACCAAAGTATTATGTCTTCTGGAAAAGTTAGTTGCGCTATTAATTATAAAAATCAAATAATTAATCATCAATTTATAGTTTTGCCTGAAGACTCTTCTTCTTATTCTATGATTATTGGAAGGGACCTACTGCCAAAATTAAAAATACACTTGTGCCATATTTCCTATATATATACAAAGACGAAATTGTTAAAATTGAATTTAAATAAATTAAGTTTAAAACCACATGTGTCGGCTATTATAAATAAATTAAATATCGCAAAGGATGGTGATGGTGGCATCGTCGGTAATGAGCAATCTTCGACAACCTTCGGTTTGAGTAGAGATACAGATAATGTGAATTCTTCTAACCTTAGTAGTATTAGTAGTGATTCGGTCTTTGAAGAAATGTGTACCATTGATGTACTTCCGGATTCAACAATTGACATAAACCCGCAGCTTACACAAGGTCAAACTGAAGTCTTTGTTAAGATGATTGAAAATTATGGAACTGAAGTCCCCTTGAAAGAAACGATTGATGAGGAATTCAAAATGAGAATCAGTCTTACGCACGATGTCCCGGTTTACTGCCGTCCCCGCCGTCTATCGTACTTTGAACGTAAAGAACTTCAAAAAATAATAGATGATCTACTGGTGAAAGAGATAATTCGGCCAAGTAACTCTCCTTATGCTTCAGCTCTTGTTTTAGTGAAGAAAAAGAATGGTGAAATTCGCAAATGTGTTGACTTCCGTCCCTTGAATAAAATCACAGTTCGTGATAACTACCCTCTGCCCCTTATTTATGATTGTCTTGAGCACTTAGGTGGGAAGAAATTCTTTACGTTGCTTGATCTTAAGAGTGGGTTTCACCAAATAAAGATGCATGAAGATTCGGTTAAGTACACCTCTTTTGTTACGCCTGATGGTCAGTATGAGTACTTAAGAATGCCCTTTGGTCTTAAGAACGCTCCTTCTGTATTTCAGCGATTTACTACTAATGTACTTATGGAACTGATTAAAGATAGAAAATTAGTAGTATGCTCATATGGCAACTGTGTCTGAAGTTTTACGCCTTCTGAAACAGCGTGGACTCGAGTTACAACTTAAGAAATGCAAGTTTGCTTATAATGAACTTGATTATTTGGGATATCGTGCTAACGCTAAAGGAATTAGACCGAGTGATATCCACCTGCTAGCTATTAAAAACTATCCTATGCCCAAGGATAGAAAACAATTGGAGCGCTGCTTGGGACTCTTTTCGTATTTTCGAAGATTCGTGAATTCATTTTCAATATTAGCTAAACCTATGACCCAACTGCTGCGAAAAAATATAACTTATGACTTTGATACACTATGCGTTGAGGCCTTCGAGACACTTAAGCAAAAACTTCTGGAATCACCTGTTCTTTCAATTTACGATCCTGAAGCAGAGACTGAATTACATTGTGACGCCAGTGCAACTGGTTTTGGTGCTGTTTTACTTCAGAGGCAAAATGATAAAAAACTTCATCCTGTGGCTTACTTTTCAAAAACTACTTTCGCAAGTGAATCTCGGTTACATAGTTACGAACTTGAGGCCTTGTCCATTATTTATGCCCTGAAGCGATTTCATACTTACTTGGAGGGTATACCATTTAAAATTGTAACCGATTGTAATTCATTAGCAGAAACTTTGAAAAATCGAACACATTCTGCTAAAATAAGTCGTTGGTCGTTATTCCTGGAAAATTATAACTATACAATTCAGCATCGTACTGGCACAGCAATGCGTCACGTTGATGCCCTAAGTAGAGTTGAAATAGCCGCTACTTATGAAGAAGTTGATTTAGATTTCCAGCTTCAGTTAATGCAATGTCGTGATCCCGAAGTGATGAAACATAAGTCAGAATTGGAGAATATTACAATGGTATACTTGAAGCGAACAAACTTGGAAGATGGATTGCTCCTCCGGCTGATGCTACAACTGATGCCATTGATTATTATGAAAACCTTGAAGAACCTAAGGCCACACTTATTGGGCTCGAAATCGAGCGACTAGGTTAAGTGGCTTATGTCAATAGGTTAAGTTGCTCATGTCAATAGGTTAAGTTACTTATGTCAATAGGTTATGTTACGCCCCTTATGTTGAAATTGAGGTCAATTTGCGTCAGGATGGACGAACTGTAATCATTTTAAGCCACTGAACTATAATAGTGGCTGCAGTTGGTACAACCCTGTCGCGAACTTCTGGGCAGCCCTGCAGATGACGTGATCGAACCGACGCGCTCTCATTAGCGCGTCGCTTCGATTGTAGAGTTCAGTCTTTGTGTAACCTCATTGAGAAGTGGAGCCATTTGTAAAAGTTAAAAGTTATTGTTGCGGTTTAAATAAATGATATAAAAGTTATTGTTGCGGTTTGAATAGTTGATTAAATAACATAAAATAAAATATTAAAATTAGTGTGAGTTTTGATATTATCAAAATATTAATAATGATAACTATGTATATTGGTGACCCCGACAAGGAACAATAAAAATAAGGTGGAGACTCCACGTGGGCCGCAGTTAAATTGTAAAAATAAAATATCAAATTGCTGTATTTTGAAATTAACATTGAAGTAGTAGGCAGAGTGTACATTTCCCGAGACGCAAACCTTTCCATATTTTCATTTCAGTAAAATGAACATTTGTACGGAAATGACGAAGTGGCACATAGTCTAAAATGACGCTAATTAGACTGTGTGCTAATCGGCTTCAAATGACATTTCGCGTGCCATTTCGAAAATTTTTGACATTTGATAGCCGTGCTTGCTCCTAAAACAGAAAAAAATTTATAAACCTACATGAAGGTACCTGCAGACGATCATATTTCTGTGATGTTTCATCATATATATAGAAATATGTCATATTATATGATCGTGTGAACAGTTCATCATATATATGAAATATAAATACAGTGCAATCGCGGTAACATGAACACGAAAAATTTTGAGTTGTTCAAATTATTGAAATTGTTCATATTAGTGATGGTGGTAAAAGAATCAACCAAAGTACCTTCTTTATCATTTAAATTACCAAAAAATTATACAAAAATTACGTCCTTGTACATATTTATTACATGTTGTACAAATTTATTTATTTATATTTATAAAGTGTAAAGATATGTATGTGCGTTGGTAGAAGTGAGTAATTTTCGACTGAATTTGTTTGGAGGAGAATTTCGCAATCAAAGATAATGCAAAGAACAACAACCAACTGTAGCATATAACAAGCATAAGCATATTCGCTTAAAATCAGACATAAACATTGATAAACGCAGCTATTGCGTCCAATCAAATCAAAAATTTGACGCCTTGCAAGTGTTTTCGGTTTGTAACAGATTTGTTACACGGTGGTACAAAGGATGAAGCAAGCCGCATAGAACATAGAAAACACCCAATTTACAGTTAAGGAAATAAAACCAATGAATATTAGGCAAAGCGACACAATAACAGGCTAAAAGGAACAAAGAAAACATATGCACATACATATCTATCATGTTTATCTCTAGGACAGCGTCAACCATAAGAAGAAATGCCTACTTGTTTTATCACCGATCCATTTCGTATAAGACAGAATGTTCATAAAATCGCGAGATAAGTCTGTTCATACTACAGAGTAGTCAATGTAATAAAAATTGCGTTCATATTACTGCGCCGTTCATGCTAGCGCATGTTCACGTTATCGCGATTGTACTGTATATCATATTTTTCTTTTCCATTTTCGATGAAAAAGAAATCTATGATGAAAAGTGGCGCTAGTTTTAAAATATATTGAAATACTTACGTTTTTTGCTGTATTCACGCGACGTTTCCATTTTGTTTTGAAACTGTTATCCAAATGCCGATGAAATGCCAGCATAAAATCGTGATATCCTCGGGCGCAAACCTTTAGAAATTGACTTTTCATTAGGTCAGAGTCTAAAGATGAATTGTTATGATTCTGAGTATCTGACGACGAACGACATTTCTAGTTTAACTTTAGTTTATTAGATCTAGTTACTATTACACATTTTACATTTAGGAATAAATAAAGTAGTATTCACAAATAGGGCCCGTTCTTACTAGGGACGCATATATTTCACAAGACATCTGCCCTGCGTTGGAAAACGTACGACAATCCGTAATAACATAGCCACCCACTGTAATTGTCGCTTTAAAGATCGAAATTAGTATTTTGGAAATTTTTAAGATTGTGGGTTAAACACAATAAAATTAAATTAGTAAGTTTTTGTTTGCTCAATACATACTTCTCAAACCTATTTTGATCATAATTTGTTACATGTGAATTAGACAGTAATTTCAAAATGAAACAAATTTATTTTAATTCAAGTTAATACATTTTATTTATAGATATTTTATTAACAGGAATATTAAATTTTTTAGGCATGCATTCAAATTTAAATTGTGCACAATTAAAGCTTATTGCCAAAAATCGAAACATGTGTATCTTATAGCGAATATTTGTTAAATTCAAATAAAAGAAATTCTCTTACTTGTTTTTTTTTATTGTACGCTAATACATATGTATGGTTTTGGTGTGAACATATATGAGCGTTACAGTCTCACGGAAGGCACATTTAAAAATGATTATAAAAAGTACAAAACAATTTGCAAATGGCAAAGTTTATAAGAAAAAGATCTTCTTCATATTGTACAATGACCAGTTATAACTTTTTTGAATAAAGTTTAAGTCATAAATACTCAAAACATGTAATTTAATTATTAATTATTTTGTTTTAGACAAAACATATTAAGATCGCTTCAGTATCTCACTTTCATTTATGGTTATATGTTTTAATAACAAGGATTATCCATAAAAATAAATGTATGTGTTGATTTATTTAAGTTTGAAAGTAAAATTTTCTTATGGCAAATAAATTCATTGAGCTAATATATTAATTCAAGCATTCTCATGTTCCGACAAAAAATGAGATGATAGCCAATTGAACTGCAAACTGTTTTATTTAAAGCTACATATGTTTAGTGAATTGATATACATATGTATTTTGCTAATGTAAAAGAATTGAAGTGAAAATTACTTAAAGCACTTTATTTAATTTTTTAGAACACGTGTACATAAAGATGTAGCTTACGACCGTTAATATACATATGTTGAAAGTTCATTACCCACATACGTATGTGTATATTTCCCCTCTAACGCTAAAACAAACCAATTAACCATGTTCTACTAAAGTTTATTCATGTCCACTGCATTACAATTTTGTATATCCTTAAAGTTAATCATCTTTGTATACTTGTCAACTAACATAAATATCACCTTTTAGTACAGCGACATACTTTCTTGGAAAATCAGAGACTTAGTTGAAAATATTCGATGTATAGTTATATATATACAAATATATTAGTAAGGCTCATTCTAGATGATCAAATAGATCTCTCGTGCTCTTCTTTTATACTTTTAGAAGCACATTTATTTAAAAACAAAATTTATAAATAACAGTAAAAATTTTAATGGTATGTCTCCAAGAAGAGAAATTTTTTGTCATAAGTGTTTTCTATCTGCGTCTCTTGTAAGACATATACATAAAATTCAAAACTAAGGTCTTCATTTCTCCATACGAAGTTTCTCTTCTTTGCTTTTATATATGCATGTGGTTTGGAGGTAGTTTTCAACTGTGGGGTAGTTTTTTAGTTCAAATTTGATCATTAGGTTCCAAAATATTGTTTAAATATTAAGTAATTAAAACTGTACAATTGTTTTTTCTGCTGACATTTCCGAATACATTTGGATTTGTCTCTTTGTAGCCAGGTTTTTCAAAATCTTCGTCCGTAATGGAATGGTTACTCCCAGCAGCTAATTCTAAATTTGCTTGTTGCTTCAAAATTAACAAAATTTTAAACGTTAGAGTTGGACCAGGATCGAAAACGATCCCCAGGTGGTTACAGTAATACTTAGCCTAATTTAATTTAACACTTACTTGTAACATTGCCTCTTCCTGCCCCTCAAGAATAGGTCTATGGTCTTCCCAGCATGTATTTCGCCTTCTGTTGTTGATGATAAGAGAGTCATCCATATCTGAGGTGTCGCTTGTACAGTATTTGCATCGCATTTTTGTGTCATCTCCAACCTCACGTATAAAAGCAAAAATTAAATGAAATTAATTCTAATTTAGCTTATATACCTTAACGGAATTTGTTATGATACAGAGAGATATAAAGGAAATAACAAACAATATTGTTGGTACAGTGGTTGCGATGAGCAGTTCTCGGTATGTTTTTTCTAGGTCAAAACGTGCAATAACAAAGCTAGGTTCATTCTGGTAAAGTCACGAAAATATATCAAGTGTATCAGTTGGGAAAAGGCGCTAAGTTTTACCTTATTAAAATAACATTGATACCGTGATTGGGCAGTGTCATTATCACCATCGCACCCATAATTATTTTGAAAATCAGCACATTCATCGCGTAATGTATTGACGCATCCTTCCAAGTTTATATACAACCGAGCTGAGTTAATTATAGTCAAATTTTTTTGCATCGGCAAAAATCTAGGAAACAAAATCATATGTATGTCAAAATATCAAAATGACAATCAAAATATGTGTAAATCCTATAGGTTCTCGTAAATTTACTTTTGCGTTGGATCTAAAATGGAGTTACTGTTTTCATATATCCTCCAGAGCTGGGAAAAGTTCATCGATGGATATGGGATAATGCTGTCATTTACTAAAGTTCCATTTAGACAGTCGGTTGCGCTGATATGTCATAAAATTATGATGATGCTCTTCAAAGTTTATAGTTTATACACAGTTTACCTAATTGTTGCGTCATCCCGATTATAATACACTTCTGAACAACTAATGAGCAGTGTTACAATATCGTTGGATTCCCAGATTTTTCTTGGTGGGATTCGTGCCCCAAGTTCACTTCCACGTGCTTCATTAAACGCTTCTGCACTATCACATGATGCCGTCACTACACTGTCACCCTGTAGTATGTTACTATTGTTACTTTTTTCACTAACAAAATGATGTTTATCTTTTATATATTAGGTACTATATAAATTATAAATTTTATAAATATAGGTAAATTGAACTTTGACAAAATATCTCATAAAAATTCCTGGTGACAATGAATGGATCATAAAATTTTGTTTCAAATTAACAATTTATTGTGACTGTGTGTCAAAGTGCTGCGTCATAAAGGCCAATTGTTGTATTATGTTCAATTATCGGCAATGAAAATATCAAATATCAGCAATGAAACTTGCCACCATAATTATAACGCTTGCCCCTGAAGTGGTTATCTTGCGGCATCTTCTATCGCATTTGAAATTTTTGTTGATTTTTGTACATTTTGGTCCTTAAAAGGCGATGACTTGAGATAAACGCGCTTGTGGATTAAATTTTATTACCATTGCATTGAAAAAATCCTGTTAGTTTGACGTTATCCTTCTCAGGATCTAATGTGATTCCATCACCCTTAAGATTGCAAACGTAGTCGTGGGTCAAGTTGTAGCAACGCCCTAGAAGTTTATTTAAATGTTATTTGTGTTGATTATATATTAGCTTGAATTAGCACAACCATTTGTACAGTTAAATGTTCCGAACAATTTTTCGCACTCGTTACCATTGTTGCAGTTGAAATTCGCTGATGCATTTGGTTCTGGCTGAAATTAAAACCAAAATATAAAAACACGAAACTATTAGTTGCGTTCCATTCGCATTGCTCTGCTCATGAGCATTGCTCACGATGAATGGAACGCACAAAAAGTTATTCCCAAAGGTTGGCTAACGTGTTGATATTTTGACATTTATCATTTAACTTTGAATTGCAATTGTCAAAACCAAATTCAACAATTTAAGTTACATTTAATTTATTTCAATTTTTGCAAGTGATTTAAATATAAGATATGGCGCAAAGAGCAGCTTTATTGAAGGTGAAGTAAATTAAATTTGGCATTTGACACATTTTTCATTGAAATCGTCAGTGCCAGTACAGTCCCGACCAACATTTTTTTCGTGGCCAGTGCTCTTGCTCACGTTTTAAAACGTGTGCAAGATTGCACACATTTTGTTGTTGCTTGCCATGTGAATGCTGATCTGCTCATGAGCAGACCAACGAAAGGAACGCAACTATTAACTGCTATGTTTATAGTTTGTTTTTGCTACTTATCTACCTTCATTTGCTTCATAACACACAGAGAAAAATGTCATGGGTTTTATAATTTTAATAGCGTGTACGTATTTCCATTTTAAATGCTCCCTTACTGGATTACCGACAACTCAACTTCGCATTATGTATTAATTAAAAGACATTTGGAATTCAAAACAAGTTGAAATTCTTTTAAATGACCGCAACGAGGCAATATCCTTTGTTGACCTTCAGTACAATAACTTCTCTAAGGGAAGGATTTACTTACTGTCTTACATTCGAGATTGCTATATCGTTGACAATGATTCAGTTGAATGTCAGTTCCATTTCGGCGTACTGTCGATGATATTTGAGTACATGTTCCGGTCGTTTTACTGAGACACCACTCACCACACGACGTCCATGGACAATTATTAACTTCCACTGTGTCAATTGTCTGACACATAACTGGATCGGGCTCAAAGCCTGATTGGAAGGCCCTATAAAAGTTCTTAAATCCATAAATTTCATTCATCTATCAAATACTATTTGGCGAAAATTACCTGTAAGAAGGCATATAAACAGCCACACTCAAATAAACTATTGAAACACAGGAAAGAACGACGGTAAGTTGACAAAGGCATATCGACCGACATATTCTATTGTTCTGTTCCGGAATCATACGTGGCTTATTTTTACGCCCCATATTGTCATTGAAATTACCTTAGGAGATTAGTTACATATAAATAATATGAATTTTCCTTATTCGCTGAATTGAAGCGCAAAATGGGGCAAGAATTTCTTCTAAAAAGAACCTCGTTTTTGTTACTTTCGATTACACATAACTCAAATTGAAACCTTGCACATATTTAATCTACACTTATCAAACTTGAAATGATATAAAATTTATAAAATTTTTGCTGTGCGAACTTTCAACACTTACAATTGCTGTGCGAATTAGCACTCCATTTTGATTATATATGATTTCACAAATACTTGTAATTTTTGAGGTTTTTTCGAATACCCTGTTCGCCTTAGCCTTAAATAATCAGTAACATCAACTTGCAAGAAATTATATATATGTATATTCAATACGTTTCATCACAACTACTTCAAGCTAAAATTTAATCTGGAATTTACAAATGAAAGAACATCCTTGACACCATATTTCCGTCCAGATCCAGATTCGACACAATCAGATGAAGACTTCCGTAGCTCTTCTGAATGAAGTGAAAACTCACATTTGAGTTTCTAAATATATCCTCCGCTCCTTTCTCATTGAGAAGAGTGCGCGTTCGTTTTGTGCGCAGCAATAACCATATTCGGTATTTAGTAATGAATAATTGCTCCGTTCCATTTAATCGAAAATTTCGTTCCCATGTACTTGCGAGTATGTACTTGGGAAATGAAACCAGTGTGACCAGATTTTGATTCAACATTCTGCTAGATATTTAAGTAAATTCTGCTGAATTTTGTCAAACTTTTTGAAAGTCGTTTTGATACTGGCTGACAGTAGTTTTAAAACTTTTTCTAAATTTTAAGCTTATTTTGAGCATCATCTTCCTCTGGTGTGTCGATATTTTTATATACAAGTGCTGATTCTTGTTCCGTAGATCCGTTTTTATATTATTAATTTGAGAGAATATATGTTCACAAGTCGTATTGGACATAGGCAAAATCATCATGGGGTTTGTAAAATTAACCAAAAGCGCAAGCTTTTTAGTTCCATCTGCCTGGTCATTTGGGATATGTAGCTCCAGAAGGCTTCGGTGTTCATTGCAATGCTATCAGAATTTCCTGGCGATAGTAGAATTTTCTCTAGATCGCTCACAGTTCTGTCCAATTTTACCTCCCTGTATTCGGTGTCAATTGTTTGTATGTCAGGCACATGTACCAAATTGAGAATTTTTGAAACTATTTAAAACATTAAACAACATTTTACATTTGCATTTGCTCAAATAATTTACTAACAGGTAAACGCGATTTTCAAAATTAAATCCAGAAACTTAGTAACGGGCGAATCCTGGTGAAGTTTGGTTTGATTATACTAAAGTCTGCCAAATTTTTCAATTCTGCTAGGGATTATGCTAATTCCACAATTCGTGGCTAATTTCTGCCAAAATAGCAGAATTCTTCTAAATCTGGTCACCCTGAATGAAACGCACTTTTTGGTACAAAGTAAGGTAAAATGGCAAAACCTAACCTAAATTTTCAAGTTTTTTTTCGATTTGATTTGTGTTAATTTGCTTTTAAAGTTTAAACTTGCGGTGGAGTTGGATTGAGTCGATTGAATTGACTTCAAACTTTTCTATAAAAATCTTAATAAACCTAAAATAAACAAAATCCACCTAGCGGAAAACTGACGCGTAATTACCACTGGCAATATACTCACGTACCAGGGTTGCCAGAAATTTTTTACCAAAAACCGCCGATAAGAAGCGTTCGAGTAGCCCAAAAGAAGCCCAATTCGGAAAAACTCATGTACATACACTAATTTTCGAATTTTATTTGCTTGAACATTTAAGACTTGTTGATAATTAAATATTTTTTATATAAATTATTTAAATTTTATTTTATAATATAAGATTTGAATTTTATTTACATGAACATTTAAGACTTGTTAATAATTAAACTTTTTTTATATAAATTAGTCATCTGTTATTTCAATTAAATTTATTACTTCGAGTAGACTTGAACTATTATCGTCAATGCTGTTACTTTTGTAAATATCAGTGTTACATAGTGATAACATTTGTTTAGAGGGAACGTAAGTAGCGCAACAAAGTTTCAACGCACTCATATGAGCACGGATGCGGACAAGAGCCATTAACATTGGAAGCAATATTCCGTTACGAAGTCTAGTTTTTACTACAGCCATTTTACTAAAAATTCGTTCCACAGCAGCATTACTTATGGACAAAGAAAGCGCACGAATTGCAAAGGAAGCTAATTCGCTGAAAGATTTGTCTCCGTTGGCCGATATACATATCTTCCGATATGTCTTCAATTTTTAGCTCTCTTGGTTGTCGCCATTGAATTTCTATTAAATCTCGGTCCGTATCTCTTGCTAAAACAATAAATAAATGAAATTTAACTAATTTTGTACCAAAATTATTTCACATAAAAAAATTACCTGCCAAATCTCAAGGTAGTTTATTGATTGTTATATTTGTAGTTTGAGATAAACAAAGTTTTGGTGAAAAATAACGAATGTTCTCAATGACCGATAAGTTAGTTGGTAGTCTCTTGACTAACTCGTTACATAATTTAACTACAAATAATATTCACCTTTCTTTAACATTAGTAAGACTTATTGGAGACAAAGTTTGTTTTTTATCATAAACAAAAAAACGGTCACCGAAATCTCGAGCTTCCACAGCCAGTAATGAGTTTCCGAATTCGGCGAAAGCCTTCGATAAGGCTTGTTTTATCGCAGCAATGTCAGCAGATTTTAAAATATCAAGTCCATCAGTCTCAAAAATCGTGGTTCAAAAATCCTTCGAGACAATGAAACTAATAGCAATTTCAAATGACCATATAATTTGGTTATATCAGCGTTTGCCCATTGAAAAGCCAAATTTACTCGTGTGACTTCTCTTAAAATATTGTCTAAGAAAAGTAAATACAAGTAATTAGTGTCATCGTTATACATTTCGGCTAACATGCGTGCTGTATAACATTTATCTGTTGGTGGTTTTGCGACGTCATTGAAAAATTTTTTTAGAGTCTCCCACTGATTTATATTAGATGAAATTGTTTCATACCAAGATAACCACCGGGTATTGGACAATTGTACTAATTTAGGCGGATTACTTATATTCACGGTCTTATAAATTTCTTTATACTTCAATTGACGAAGCGGACTATGAGAAAACCAATTTCTCGTTTCACGCAGTAAAAATTCCAAGTTTGACGGAAGTTCCTGGCAAGCTTTAGAAGCGCATAAATTCAAAGAGTGACAGCTGCATTTCATTAGTTGTAGATTATGGCATTCTTTTTTAAGTAGAGGAAAAAGGGTTTCATTTACTCCACAAAGATTAGATGCACCGTCAGTGCCAATACCAATCAGCTTGTCAAGTTCTAACCCAACAGATTTGATGAAGTCCAGAAAATTTTTGTGGAGTTTATCAGCAGTTGCCGAGCCAACCTCATTGAAACCCAGAAAATCAGTGCATATTTGGTCCAATGACTTACTTTTAGCAGCGAATACAATACGCCATGTATTTAACCGTTGACAAATCAGTCGATTCATCCAAAATGATCGAATAATATCCATCTTCAACATCATCTATCAGTTCTTTTAACATTCCAGGAGAAATGACGTTAAGTATCATTTTGGAGCATTTGGTCCGATGCAATTTTAATTTTCCCAGTTGACTACCTTTTCCCATTTCTTTGAGTAGATCACATAAGTGATCAACGCTTTTAATTGAATTATGGGCAGCGATATTCAGTACCAGTTTGATGTCATGAATTTTGGTTTGTTCATCAATTTTCCTTCGGACACCTGGAAAAAAAGTTATAAAATAATTCCATGATTAATCAAAAATTTAATTCATCAACAAATAAACAATTACCAGAATCTAAAAGAGTGCGCTGAGTTTTTAAGTTCAAAACAGCAGCATTTTCTTTATGTTTTTTTGTTTTAGCATGCGCCTTTAAATCATTGCACTGGGCCCGTAAAGCAACTTTACATACTTTACAGTATGCTTCTCCCTGTCCAGCGAAAATTAGAGTTTTCCGATTTTTGCAAAGCCAGCCTTTATGAAAGACAGACAATTATATAGAAAATATTTTAAGGCAACCAATACTTAAGAGGTTAAAAGACAGTAATAGTTGCAAAACATGCAAGCACCAACAAAAATGTGTATACAGTAGAGCCTCGATCAACCGAAAGACCGGCTACAAAACTTCTAGGCTTTGCTCGCTCCCACGCGGCACTCTTCCCCCTTAACAAATTTTTCAAATTATTGGTGTTAAGTTGAAAATAAATATTTGCAAAAATTTAGTGTTTTTTACTCCAAATGTTTTTTCCGCGGTAAAGTACTTTTAAGAAAAAACTCTTTGAAAATTGTAAGGAACGAAATACCTCAGCGGCTAAAATTGTGCTACTAAACACTTAAACACTTGTTTATTTTAAAACAATTAGTGTGTAAAACACTTCGTTCCTAAACATATTGTCTATTAGACATTTTAAATGTTTTGAAATAAAACACTTGTTAGACACTGCAATGCAAATTCATTAAGGACTTCTTTAAACGTCAATTTTATAGGCATACTGTACCTATACGTAATATTTCAATTCAATTCTGTTGTAAATAAGATATACATTAGTATTTGTACCAGAAGGTGCTGCCACCTAAAGTTGCAAGATAAAGTTATCGGTTGCTAAGAGATCTGTCGCGTAGTTAGTCAGTCGATGACCGTCATAGCGTCATGTATTAAGAATATTATCCAGTTTAATAAATGATCATAATTAAGAAGATCCGTCTATTATTTATCCAACATGGTAGCAGGTCCGTGGTTTAAAATTAATTGAATTGATTGAACTAGTTGAAAAGTGAAAAACAAAAGATCTAAAACGAAGAAAAGAAAAATCAAACCTGTGAAAGTAATCGGTGAGACAAAGGCAAAATGGCGAGCAATGGAAGAGACGATATACGCATTCCAGTATTCGACGGATCAGAATATTCCAGTTGGAAAGCAAGAATGTTACTATATTTGAGGATGAAAGAATGTAAAGATGCAGTTGATAGACAAATAATAACTGAAGGGGACGATAAAGACGATAACAAGGAATGGGAGAAGAAGGATGTAAAAGCAATGAATTATATTTGCAGTTCAATTACTAACAAACAATTCGAGTATGTAAAAAATCTCCCAACAGCTTATGACATGACTAGGAAATTTGATGAATTATATCTGAAAGAATCTACTGCTCTACAAATGGAATGCTTTGGAAAAAATTAAACTTAAAGATTTTTCAACGCCAAAAAGTTTTTTTGAAGAGTTCGAGAAAGCTGTGAATCAATTGAAAGCAGCAGGGGCCACAGTTAACGATAAAGAGATACTGAGTTACATGTTAAAAGCTCTTCCCACAGAATACAGTCACATTGGAGATATGATAGATGTATTACCTGCGCAAGAAAGAACTGTTGAGTATTTAATGGGGAAAATTAACCTAAAAGCTATGCAGGAAAGTGATAATAAAAGTCATGAAAAGTTGACAAATTCAAGTGCATTCCACACACAGACACAACATCAACCGATATGTTTCAGTTGTGGTAAACCTGGACATATACAAAGATACTGTAGCGATAAAAGTGAACGAGGCCGAGGAGGACAGAGTCGTGGATCAACCAGAGGCAGAGGCAATTATCAAAGAGGTAGAAGCAGCTATCGAGGTTATGATTATTCACGGGGAAGAAGCAGTTTTAGAGGACAACAAAGAGGGAGCTATCGAGGAGGTGGAAATCCAATGCAGAGTTCTCAAGACTCTCAAGGTCATTCCAACGTCTTCTTAACATATATAAGTAAAACAGAAGCGAACAAAGTAGAGGTAAATAATACAACTGCAATTAATGAAAGTATAATTGAGTGGATTTTGGATAGCGGGTGCACAGATCACATAATTAATGATGATAGGTTATTCGAAGAATGTGTAATATTGAAAAATCCAGTTGGTGTTAAATTGGGGGATGGTAGAGTAATGAAAGCTACAAAAATTGGTCGAGTTAATTCTATTTTCAAAGTTGATGCAAATGAAACTCAAGTAACGCTGAATAACGTTTTTTTTGTTCGAGAAATGAAACAGAATTTAATAAGTTATGCTAGAGTCACAGTGAACAACACAATAATATCCTATGATGACATCTCAGAAATTTATAACACATATGAACAATTAATAGCCATTGCATACAAAGTTAACAACATTTATAAAATCACTAGTTTTTGCAGGAAGTCTGATGATGTGAGACAAGCTAATAGTAGTCAACTAACTGGTAATAATAATAATGAGAAAATGACTGAGAAAGAAAAATTGCATCGTACTTTGGGTCATGTAAACTTTAATTATTTGAATACCCTGTGCAGGAATGAACTAATAGATGGATTGCCTAAAAATTTGGAAGATGTCGAAATGAAATGTGCAACTTGTATTCAGTCAAAAATGCAAAATTTACCCTTTGCAAATGAAAGAAGACAAGCGAAAGAAATCTTAGAGATTGTCCATACAGATTTAAATGGACCACATCCAACAGTAGGAAGTTCTGGTGAGAAGTATTTTTTATCTTTTGTTGATGACAGAAGTAAATTGGCAAAAGTGTTTTGCATTAAGTCTAAAGATGAAGTTTGCAAGTGTATAATCGAGTACGTGAATTTAGTTGAAAATATGACAGGCAAAAGAGTAAAGAATTTAAGATGTGATAACGGTAAAGAATATATCAACAGTCAAGTCTATGAATTCGCGAGATATAAAGGGATTAATATCATGCCATGTCCACCATATGTACATGAACTAAATGGAGTGGCTGAGAGATTTAATAGGACTATTATGGATTCAGCAAGGTGTCTATTAAAAGAAGCAAGGGTAGATAGAAAGTATTGGCCAGAAATCGTAATGGCAGCTACTTATTTGAAGAACAGAACATTAGCTAATACCTTTGAGATTAAAACTCCATATGAGATATTTTTTAATAAAAAACCAAATGCAAAGTATCTAAAAATTTATGGAAGTCGAGTTTTTGTAAGAACACCTGAATCACAGAGAAGAACTAAATGGGATGATAAAGCAAAATTAGGAGTACTACTAGGTTATTCGGAAGTTGGATATCGTGTATTAATTAACAACAGAATAATTGTAGCAAGACATGTTGATGTGGTAGACAATGAGATTAAATATGTCGGTTTCAACAGCGATTCAAACAATGAAACAAATGAGGAGTCTAAAAATAACATTTTAAATAATAATTCAAAAGATGAAGATGAAGTTGATGATGAGGAGAAAAATGATACTGATTATGAATTTGCTGAGTCGAGAGGAAATACTGAAAATAAGACTGATGGTAAAACGTGTTTGAGAAGGTCAACAAGGGAGAAAAAGCCAAACATGAAGTATAATGATTTTGAAAGCTACTGTATTTACGTAAATTGTTGTAACGCAAATGATCCTACTACATTTGAAGAGGCGATTAACAGTAAAGAGTTTAAAAATTGGCAAAAGGCAATGGATAATGAAATGAGTAGTATTAATAAAAATAAAACATGGATTCTAGTGAACAAACCAAAAAACAAACAGGTGATTGATGTAAAATGGGTGTATAAAATGAAATCAAAAGATATTTACAAATCTAGGCTGGTAGTGAGGGGTTTTCAACAAAAAGAACACATTGATAACACTTATTCCCCTGTAGCAAAAATGGAGACTTTAAAAATCTTATTATCGTACTGTTGTCAAAATGAATTAAAAATTGAACAAATGGATGTAGAGACAGCCTTCCTAAATGGTAAAATAACTTCAGAAATATACGTAAATCAACCATTAGGTTATCAAGATGGAACTGCTAAAGTGTATAAATTATGCAAATCACTATATGGACTAAGAGAAAGTCCTAGGTCGTGGTATGAGTGTTTCCATGAATTTATGAACAAATTAGGATTCGAGAGAAGTAAACATGATTATTGTCTTTATGTAAAAAATTATAACAATCATCCAGTTTATATGATAATATTTGTTGATGATTTGTTGATATGTGGTAAAGAAACCTCAAAGATACAAGAAGTAAAAGATGAACTATCAAAGCGATTCAGAATGAAAGATATGGGCAAAGTGTCTAATTATATTGGTATTGATATTAAACATGATTTTGATAAAAATGTGATGACTTTAAGCCAAGAAAATTATATTGAGTCACTAGCAGAAAAATATGATTTGAAAAATGCTAAATTACATAAAACACCAATGGAAACTAATTTGAAACTTGAACCAGCAGATGAGACTAATGAACAAGTGAAATATCGAAATATAATAGGAGAATTACTGTATATCAGCACTGGGACAAGACCAGATATTGCATTCAGTGTTAATTACTTGAGCAGATTTCAATGTTGCTATGATGAAACACACTTCAAATACGCTATGAGGATTCTGAAATATTTATATTTTACTAAAAGTTTGAAATTAACTTATACAAAATCTGAAAAAGACGAAAAATTGGATTGCTTCGTGGATTCAGACTGGGCAGGAGATATTGTTGATAGAAAATCTACATCAGGGTACATAGTGAGAATGTATGGAAATGTAATCTATTGGAAATCACGTAAACAGAAGTCTGTAACTAAATCTATTTGAGAGGTTTATCCGATCCGATCGGCCACATCAACAATACGCCCACGTTAGCCGTGTAAATTTATTTTCGGCGAATTTGTTGAAAAATATTGCTTTTGTTGTGACTGGGCCAAGACCAAGTCACACATGTATGCATCTGCTTTCGAAAAAAAAAAAAAAAAAAAAACCCCTTTTCCCCCCCCCCCCCCGTTGTAGTTAACAAGGGACCGCCCGTTCGCCGGCCCGAAACGCGGTGTCAGCACACGCGCAGACAGTGTTGCACATGTGCAATACAATTTGCAACATTGTCTCCCAGCTGACGCAGCGCTCTGGGCTCCGATGTTGTCGCCACATCATTTTTCGCGACCATCGTAACATTGTTGCCCAGCGCGATCGGATTTCGGTGCACAAATAGAAATCCGATCGCGTTGAGAAAAGCGAGAAGCGAAGATTGCTGATCGCGGGCATTCTTGGTCGCCATGCGCGACATGTCAGAAATGCGCGGTCAGCGGTTTTCGCCCGCTGATAAGGGACCGTAAAGGTCACACAGGGGCTCAGTCGCGAGTGTGCAGTGGTCGGTGGTGGGTCGTTTTGGACAGACTCGACCACGCGGGCCCCAATTAAATTCCGTTTAATATAACTTCTAATAAATTAATAAATAAATAAAAAAAAAGGGAACATTCAGTTTTAAATGTTTAACGAACTAAGTTTCTAAAAAATTAATAAATAAATAAAAAAAAAAGGAACATTCAGTTTTAAAGGTTTAACGAACTAAGTTTCTAATAAATTAATAAATAAATAAAAAAAAAAAAGGGAACATTCAGTTTTAAATGTTTAAGTAAACCTTAGTTTCAAACGTTTAAATTAACCTCAGTTTAAATGTTTAACGAACTATGTTTCTAATAAATTAATAAATAAATAAAAAAAGGAACATTCAGTTTTAAAGGTTTAACGAACTAAGTTTCTAATAAATTAATAAATAAATAAAAAAAAAGGGAACATTCAGTTTTAAATGTTTAAGTAAACTTCAGTTTCAAACGTTTAAGTTAACTTCAGTTTTAAATGTTTAACGAACTAAGTTTCTAATAAATTAATAAATAAATAAAAAAAAAGGGAACATTCAGTTTTAAATGTTTAAGTAAACTTCAGTTTCAAACGTTTAAGTTAACCTCAGTTTTAAATGTTTAACGAACTAAGTTTCTAATAAATTAATAAATAAATAAAAAAAAAGGGGACATTCAGTTTTAAATGTTTAAGTAAACTTCAGTTTCAAACGTTTAAGTTAACCTCAGTTTTAAATGTTTAACGAACTATGTTTCTAATAAATTAATAAATAAATAATAAAAAAAAGGAACATTCAGTTTTAAATGTTTAAGTTAACTTCAGTTTCAAGTGTTTAAGTTAACTTCAGTAACAAATGTTTAGCGAACTAAGTTTCTAATAAATTAATAAATAAATAATAAAAAAAAGGAACATTCAGTTTTAAATGTTTAAGTTAACCTCAGTTTCAAGTGTTTAAGTTAACTTCAGTAACAAATGTTTAGCGAACTAAGTTTCTAATAAATAAATAAATGAAAAAAAAAGGGGAACATTTCAGTTTTACATGTTTAAATTAACTTCAGTTTCAAATGTTCAGCGAACTAAGTTCCTAATAAATTAATTCAGGTGCGGGTGAACTTTTACCAAAAGCACTCCCCGTTCCTTACTCCGGTTAAAGAGTTAAAACATTTGGTGGCAGCGGTGGGATCTTGCCGCTAGATCCCAAAAATAAATAATAAATAATAAAGTAAAAAAAAAAAAAAAAAATATATAAAATTATAAAAAAAAAAACAAAAATTTTTTTTGGTAAAATATACCAAATTAGTGAAAGTGAAGTGAAAAGGGTTGCATGCTCCAGGCGAGCATGAACTAACCCCAACAAGATTCGTACGGGGCTCCAACCTTGCCCGCAACTATAGGGACCGGCGCGTCCACACCATAAAATAAAATTCAGGAGGCAAACCACAAACTCCCCAAGACGAAATGGAATCGTGAGTCCTTCGCCTTTAGTTTAAATTATTTGTTTTAAAAAAAAAAAGAGAGTTAAACTGAATATGAATTAAATATTCTATTAAATATTTTATTTTACACATTGGGAAAAACTGGAAAAACCTTGTAGGAGCATTGAGTCTCCGGGAAATCAATTTTTTTTTATTTAATTGAAATTGAGAAGTTAACTTGCTATATACATTCCAGGATTTGACAAGGTTTGATAGTCCATGGACTATACATAATGTGTAAAGTAGAATACGGCTGTTATATATAAGTAATTTGTAACATTTTTGTAATTGGGATGATCCTCCCTTATTCCTTGGCTTAAATTTTTTTTTTTTTCGTTTCTTCTATCTCGTCTCCTTCCCCTCCTCAAAACTACCACAAACTTAAATATATATTCGCTTGCACATAAGGGAACTAAAAATTTGAAAAAAAACTATATATATATATTCTTAGGGAAGTCTACCAAATTTGAAAAAAAAAATAGTAGAAATCAGTATTTGAACAAGATATAGCGGAGGACGAGTATCAACACTAATGTTGTCATTTTCTTACCGGTAATTGCGTCAGCAATATAAAATCATATACCCTTATATTTCAAATTGGACCGAAATGAGATTCTTAGCATTTACCTATATTTATATATATAACAATTTCTATAATCGCTCATTGTTTTCGCCTTCAAATTTTTCCATGGAACCGAATTTTTCATGGAACTGAATTTTTTTTTCCTCTCTCTTCAAGTACCAAACATTGTCCGGGACGTTTGGAGCCGATATTAGGTCCAAGAAGTTGTTTTCCTTTCTTTTCTCTCCATTAGTTACTTTCGATTGAACCTTTCTATATCAAGTATTGAGCATGCGTTATCCTTTCACCGGTATTTCTTAGCAGAACATATCGCTAAACTTACGGGGAACAATTGATCGTCTCCTTAAAAGACCTCCTTTATTTTTTTTTTTTTTCTCTCTTTCTCTCTTTTCTTACTTTCTTTCCCATAGCTGGACAAACCCTCTTTTACCTTAACTCTTTTAACGTTCGAAGTTTTCATATTTACGATTAAGACCTTTACTTTTGGGGCTCCCTTCAAAGACTATTGCAAGCCTTTGAGACCGTCCGAGTATTTTCTAGAATGACCGAAAAGGAATATGCCTCCCAATTATTATTGATCGAGGATATTAGGAAAATACACGACTCAGTAAGAGATACAAAATCTACTAGAGTTTTGAGTGGTAAATTAAAAATCCTTTCCTCTCTTTGGGAAAATTTTCGTGACACGGACGAAAAGATTAAAAGTCGTGCAAAGGTCGATCAGTCTCACGACTATATTAAACAAAGGTGCTTTGACACTGCAAAGGACTGGGTCGATGCCACTCAGGAATCTATCCAAAGAAAACTGCAGCAGTTAGAAGTATTAGAGTCAGATCCCTCTAACCCGGATCAGGGCGACGAACTTGAAGAGGTCGTCGTCGCCAACCCCGAAACTCTCCTACCTCTCCCATCACCACTACTCCAAACTCCCGATTGTCAAATCGTCAAAGCCTCTGAAACCAAAATGGGACCTAAGAAATTTCCAACTGCCCCTCGCGAGCAATCAGACGATGCCGGCGATTCGTCCCTAACGACGCACGTGAAGTTAGTAAGAGTCCAAAAGGAAAGGAGCAAGTTGTTGTTGAGTCTGGCCGATGAGGTAGAAAACCAGGACTTAGCTGGTCTTAGAAAATCTGTTCTTAATCGGAAAATCTCTAATCTCGACCAATATTGGGAACCATTCAAAGAAACACACTTCGAGATTATTAAAAATTACAGTTCGGAAGGAGAAGATTCGGAATATTTCTCTTCTCAACTATACAAACGTACGGAAACCAGGTACTACGCCGCTATAGACCTCCTGATGGAGCAGTCGGAGGAAGGTTTCTGCGAAGGACCGCCAATTCAAAGAGGATCCATTCCTGAAAATAAAATAGATTCACATCCTCTTCACTCGCTCTCTCTTTCTAATGCCCAAAATTTGATCCCTGAGTTTAATGGCAATTCCAAGGAATTGCACAAATTTTTGTCCTGCGCCGATGATATATTCGACACCATTCGCAATGAGGACGAGCACAAATTATTCCTAGGAGTCATAAAGAGCAAATTATCGGGTACTGCCTATGACGTCCTAAAGTACAATCAGATCCTTTCTTGGCCCGACTTGAAAACCGCTCTTCGTAGTAAATTCGAACCCAGACTTTCGCGCTTCAACCTCCAAACCCAGTTAAACCAAATGAGACAAAAGTCCGGAGAAACCGTTAAAGATTTTGTCCAAAGAATCATTTCAAATCTCTCCCTCTTAAATGAGGCCACCAGGGCATATACTAGGGACGAGATCCTTCTGCGCTCACTTCTCAATGACAACGAAACCCTAGCGATAAGAGCATTTGAGGACGGATTATCCAACAATCAACTTCAAATGCTGGCCAAGGTCTATCAAGACAAAAGGCTTAGTTCCGTCACTAGTTATATATTGGAACACGCCACCAGAATAGAGGTGAGAGCACCTCCGAACACACCCCAAAGGTACGAGTTTCCAAGAACCTCTACTCCCCCAAATAGACCGGTAGTGATGAGGCAGCAACCTACTTGTTACAAATGCGGTACCGTAGGACACTTAGCTCCCCAATGCCCCCAGAAACTTCAACCAATGCCCCTTCCTAACTTTCCCCACAAACCATCGAACAATTACATGACTTTTAGCGGTGGAGAACAACCTGCTCCCTATTGCAGATACTGCAAACGGACGGGACACCAAATCTCTGATTGTAGGGTCCGTAATTCCAGTAACACCCCTCGTTCATCTCAACCCTCTCACATCTCTAACCCTCGTCAAACCACTTCCTTCCACCCCCATTCTAACCTTCAAAACCGGACGACCAATAGAGATCACTCAAACGACCAGCATACGGTAAACTATCGAGAGCGAAGGCTAGCAGTCGGCAACCCTTCGCGGATGAATTCCCGAGCCGACACAAATCCCAAACAGGCGTTTCGTTCTCCCAGCAACAACCAGTAACTCTACCCCTCGACGTTAAGTCAGGGATGCTCACTGTTGTCCTACCCCTCGATTTATGCAAGGACTCAAACATTGAATTCATAATTGATACCGGCGCGGAAATAAGCTTAATCAAGGCCAATTCCCTAAGATCAGATTGCGAGATCAACAACCAAATTATCTATAACGTCAACACCCTTTTTTCCAAATCCACCCCTACCAAAGGTTCTATTACAGGAATTCTGAATCTATCCAAAACCAGGAGGATAGATCATTCCTTTCAAATTATCGACCAGTGTTCTCTGGCCTATGACGGCCTATTAGGCCACGACTTCCTCCTAAAAACAGGCGCCATCATAAGTTATGGCACAAGAACTCTTACCTTGATGGCCACTAAGCTCTGCAACTATATCTCCGAAAATTACCGCGAATGCGTCCTGAAAAACTCATTAACACCGAAAAACGTACTAATTCCCTACATTCAGAAAGGAACCCCTAATACACAACAAATCTCAGAGGAATCTCACGATTCAAACCCTTTACCTTGCAATGAAAAGAAAGAGGACGATTACGTAACTATCCCGGCCCGGGCTGAAACTGTTATACAAGTACCAGCACCATCCGACGCCGAAATAGTTACATTCAAAAAGGAAATCCAACCAGGAATCATATTGGGCAACATTATTGCAAAACCAATCAATGGTTCGGTTAAGGTACTCCTTTTGAACAATAATGAAAACGATATAACTCTTCGGAGAAATGACATTCACCTAGATTATCGGAATCTAGATGACTTCGACGTAGTAACCACTGATTATGGTAAGGATCCCTTGAAAGGCAGAATAAAAAGGCTGCATAATCTTGTCAAGTTGGACCACTGTAACTCAGAGGAAACCAAGAGTATCCAAGAGATTTGTAAAGAATTTAATGAATTATTTTTCCTCGAAGGGGATTATCTAACCTATACTAACGCGGCAACTCACAAAATTGAAGTAAAAAATAACCAACCCCCCATTTACACCAGACCTTACAGGCTGCCCGAGGCCAATAAAAGGGAAGTGGATAGGCAGATCCAAGAAATGTTAGGGAATGATATCATCAGACCATCATGCAGTCCTTGGAACTCTCCACTCCTGTTAGTCCCGAAAAAGCCTGACGAGAACGGTAATAAGAAATGGCGAGTGGTGGTAGATTTTCGCAAATTAAACGAGGCCACAGTAGGAGATGCCTATCCCTTGCCGCACATCACTGAGATACTGGATCAACTAGGGAAGTCCAAATACTTCACTACTCTGGACTTGGCCAACGGTTTCCACCAAATCGAAATGGACCCAAAAGATAGAGAGAAGACTGCTTTTAGCACCCAGTTCGGGCACTATGAATATAACCGTATGCCCTTCGGGTTAAAAGGCGCTCCCGCCACCTTCCAAAGAGCAATGAATAACGTGCTCTCTGGACTACAGGGCATACACTGCTTCATCTATATGGACGATATAGTTGTCCATTGATACAATCTTGGGGAACATAACACCAGATTAAGGGCAGTATTCGAGAGATTAAAAGAAAATAATTTGAAACTACAAGCTGAAAAATGCCACTTTCTACGGAAGGAAATAATGTATTTAGGACACTTGATTACTGAAAGGGGAGTTAAGCCCGACCCTTCTAAAATTAAAAGCGTACAAACGTATCCCAGGCCCAAGAGAGCAAAAGACATTCGAGCCTTCTTAGGTTTCGTCGGATACTACAGACGATTCATTCCTAATTTTGCTAAAATAGCCAAACCGTTAACCAGACTTCTAAAGAAGGACGTACCCTTCGAATTCAACGCTATATGCGACGACGCATTCTGTGAACTCAAGGATTGTCTGATCAGGGCCCCTATCCTGGCATATCCTGATTTTTCTCAAGAGTTCTACGTCACCGCAGATGCTAGCAATCTGGCCATAGGAGCGGTCCTATCACAGAATACCGATCTCGGAGACCAACCAATAGCTTTCGCTAGTAGAGTATTGAACGACGCTGAAACTCGTTACTCTACTATCGAAAAGGAGCTATTAGCCATTGTCTACGCCGTCGAACAGTTCAGACCTTATGTCTATGGTCGGAAGTTCACCGTGGTTACAGACCATAAGCCTTTGGTATGGTTGATGAACCTGAAAAATCCTTCGTCCAGGCTAATGAGATGGCGTATCCGATTGGAAGAATTCGATTACGAGGTGATATATAAAGCTGGTAAGTTGAACACCAATGCGGATGCTCTCAGTCGCGCCATACCCGATGTCCAAGAAGAAATACCCCAAGAAAACGTCAAATGCAATGTGAATGTCGTCACCAGAAACCAAGCGAAAAATCAAAGCCCCTCGGTAGAAAAACCACCATCAAATTCTACCATTAAAAAGGTATCGACCGAAGAACGCTCATCAAAAAACGAAACAACTATAATAGAGAAGAATGACTCTCTCCTTCTGCTAAATAAATCCCCCAAATTCTTCCTACTACCCCTCCACGAAAGCTACCTAGGAAGGAGGTTAGAAGAAAAACTCAATATAAAAGAAGAAAACCTTACCCTCAATACCCATCATACCTTCGTGTGCACCCGGAACATTGAACACCACATATTCAAACTCAACCTCCCCACTCGAACCACTCAAGATCAAGAGAGGTTAAAGGAATCCCTCACAAAAATTAACGCGTATATCGTGTCTCTCAAATCAAAAGAAGTCCATATCTCCGTCCCCTTTACTATCTTACAGACCCAGTTGACTCTCAAGACTACTATTCGAGAAACATTCCGCCCGAATGAAATAACGGTAAACCTCTATTTTGACTCAGTCAGAGTTCTGGACTCCACGTCCGAGATAAACCAGGTATTAAAAGACTTCCATATATTACCTACCGGTGGACACCAAGGGGTATCGAGGACTATAAAAAGAATAAAAAGACAATATTATTGGAAGAGTTTAGCAACTGACACTTCCAAATTTATCAAATCATGCGACTACTGTCAGAAAAACAAGGCGTCAAGGAATATTAAAATCCCAATGAAAATATCCAACCCTTGCTCCAAACCCTTTGAGAGAATTTACCTCGACGTAGTGGGACCTCTCCCAGTTTCTTACTCAGGTAATAAATACATACTTACCTTCCAAGACGACTTGACTAAATTCTCAGAAGCTATTGCTATTAGTACTACCGATTCCAGCACTTTAGCTGAGGCCTTTGCAACCAATATCATATGTAGACATGGAATTCCGGAAAGTATACTCACCGACCAAGGAGCGAACCTCATTGCAGGGATGTTCCGTGAGGTTTCAAAACTCCTAAAGATTAAAAGGTTAACAACTACACCTTATCACCCGCAAACAAACGGAGCCCTAGAACGTAGCCACAGAACGTTGGTCGAGTACCTTAGATCCTACGTAGAGAAAGATATACAAACATGGGACACGTGGATTCCCTATGCAATGTTTGTATATAACACCACACCCCATTCTAGCACCAACTTCACCCCCCACGAACTACTTTACGGTTTTCCGGCAGAGATACCAAATAACCTCAAAAATACACCTACACTCTGTTATAACTATGAAAACTACGCAAACGAACTAAGGGCACGATTGCAATTTAGTCATAAAATCGCAAGAGAAACCATGCTGAAGCAAAAGCTCAAGTCGAAAACCTACTACGACAAGGGAACCAAAGAAAAATGTTTCAATATAGGAGATAAAGTCCTACTCGCGGCAAAAACCAAGGATAACAAATTTTCACCACTATGGCATGGACCTTACACTATTACAAAAATAAATTCTAACGAAAATTCCACAATAATGTACAAAAATAAAGAAAAACGGGTACACAACAACGACCTTAAACCATACAACGAGTAAGACTATCGTCCTGGGTAAGACGTTAAACTACATCCTTATTAAGAGTCGTTTTTCCTTCTATTCTCTTCCTATTTCATTCGACCGAATCCCGTTGGTGTTCCCACGGGCTATTTTATAGATTCTGGGGTCTTAATATCTTCTATCGTCCTGGGTAAGACGTTAAACTGCACCCATAAATTTACCATACCTTTTTTTTTTTCTTTCTTCTCCACGTTTATCCTTGCTAGACTTAACAAAACCCCCCCTGGTCAATTTTTCCATGTTTTCAGTTTTGGTTGTGCTTGAGAGCGCTTATACTCGCTATATTAGTCACTTTATTGATATTCTTCAAACCATCCGCTAATCATTGTGAACTTGATTTAACTTGTAGTAATTGATCTGCCAGACCGTTTTTATCCTCTATCGTCCTGGGTAAGACGTTAAACTGCACCCACAAACTTACCATACCCTTTTTCTCCACGTTTATCCTTGCTAGAGGATCCATCCGCTAATCATTGTGAACTCGATTTGACTTGTAGTAATTGATCTGCAAGACCCCTTTTTATCCTCTATCGTACCAAGTTGACCCCTCCCCTTACTGTCCAAACCCCTTTTTTTTTTTTTTTTTTTCTCTTCCCCTGTCCGGTGGTAATGTTGACTCGTGGATGGCTTCTTAACGATTAGGTCGAATACTAGAACTGCAAGTGCAACAAGTTGCACCTAGCTAAGGTATTATTTCGTACTTATCCTTTCCCTTATTATTCGCTCTCCTCATGCTATGTGTTGAGTACTGTTGTCAGAATCTCTTACTTATTACTCATCTTTCACTTGTCAATACGCTTCTATTCTTCTATTGTAATTTCACTAACTCACTAACGTGTTATTTTAATTCTCTTCACGTCACTTCATCCCTAAGACGGTGTTTGAAACAAAAATATTATAGCCATAAGATAATTTTATGTAGCGCGCTAGCTATACGCCAACGGCATCCGCCCCGGGTTAGTACCCCTATAGGCCCAAAGCGAAGCCACTCTTTGTCGCGAAAAGGTTTCCGCTCCACTCGATTTTTTTTTTTTTTTTTCACATGCAGGTCTCCTATTATCCTGTTTCCTTTTCTTCTTCCTTTGTTTTTCCCACCGATATTCTTGTCTTATCTTACTCGATAGTCAAAAACCTAACTGGCGCCTTCGGGAAACACAGCTTACCATTTTCAATTACCCTTCCAGGAGTACCATTTTCTCACTGTTTGCGTTGGTAGCGTCGGCTGCGTACGCCGCGAGCCCAGGATTCAAGACGACGCCCCTAGAGTCCAATGCCGGAATATACTTCGAAGAATGCGGTAGGGCTAAACTTTATTCCAACGAATGGAAAATCATCATATTCTACAACCTGACCAGTTTCCATGCTGAATTCGCCAACGTAAGAACATTAATTTTCAAGGCCCAAGAAATATGTAACAAGGTACAAAAAGGAGCACCTAAGACCCATACTTGTAATAACACTATAACACAATTAGTTTATCTTAAAAACCAGATAGAAAGCAGGAACGAACTATTGCTAACACACTCTAGAAAACCGAGAGCCCTCCTTAACATTGTCGGAAAAATCTCTAAAACCCTTTTTGGTACCCTCGAAGAGGACGACGCTATAAGATATGACTCCCAGATCGAAACTTTAGACAAAAACCAGAAACGGTTACTGTCCCTCATGCACAATCAGACCACCGTAGTAGAAGCTAACTTACTAATGTTCAATAAAACCCAGGACTTCGTGGCCAACCAATTCAAAGACGTGTATGAAAAATTAGAACAACTCCATAACTGGTTGAAAGAACAAGAACTACATATGGCACGTGTTGAGGAATTAACCGAATTGGACTCCCTAATCTCTCTTCTAAGCATTATGCTGACCCAATATCAGGAAGTACAAAAGGAACTTTTGGATCTTGTAACTGACTCACAACAAGGGAAGTTCCATCCTTCTTTAATATCTCCATCCCCAATCGAGGAACTTCTAGCGGAAGTTAAATCCGAAATGTCCAATCACCTGTCTCTCCCCATCGAAAAGGATGAAAACGCGTTAATTCAAGTCTATAAACTTAGTACACTTGCCGCTAGGATCATCAACAACAAAATTATCTTAGAAATGAAACTACCTCTACCTTACAGGGAAACATACCAAATCGTCAAAACGGTTCCTTTACCTACCGTTGTTAATAACTCCCTCTGTTATATACAGCCCTCATTCAATTTTATCCTTTTAGACTTAGCCCGGGAACATCACCTTGGAATATCTAAGGAAGAACTAGACAATTGCCGTACAACGGACCAAACCCAATTCTATTGCAAAATATCCGCTCCAGTTCTCTATTCAGGGATTGAACCCCATAACTGCGAAATCAGCCTTATCAAACTAGACCCTATCATATCACAATGTAACGTAGTTTGTTCAGAAAAGGATTCTTATTGGGCCTCCCTGTCTCAGCCGAATATTTGGTTGTATTCAATAAAGACACCCATAGTAACTAACATAATATGCAAGGACGACATTTTCACCCAGTTGTTGAACGGGAAGGGAATAATGTCTCTACAACCAGGTTGCTACGTGAAAAACAACAAATTTATTCTCCACGCCCAAAATGTTGAAAGCGTAGAAATTAACGGCAACCTATTACCGTCCTTCAACCTTACAGCCTTATTGTTGACAAACCCAGTTAATAATGGCTCCGCTCAAAATAAAACGTTCCTAATCCCTAAAATTAATCCGCTAACCCGTGACGAGATACGAGCTCTCTCCGAGTCTATAAGTAACCTAAAGGACGAAGAATCTAAGCCCCTCCAAGAACTGAACCTACACCATGTGCATCATTACACTATCCTTTATTTAATAATTGCAGTGATGGCTGCATACTTCCTAATCTCCGTTTGTGTAAGAAGGAGACAATCTAATGTAAACATAGCATTACCCCAGTCAACGAATTTCCGTATCACCCCTCCCCCCAGAAGGACTAAGAGCCAAATTGGAGAACATAAAGTATAAACATTTAACTATTACCCACTATCCCATTTCGTTTTCTTTTAGTTATTTCTGATTTTCCGAGACTTCCAAATATTACCATTTTCGAATGCCGCTAACATCTCCTTTCGCGGACTATCAACCGTCGTCCTAGGCACGACGTAAAACTGCCCTAACCAAAAAACTCTTGGGCTACACTAAATTATTTCAATGTAAATCTCTTTAATCCTTTTGCATTTTTTTTGCATGATTCCTTTCACTATTAGCCCAAGATAACTTACATTCGGCAACACCAGCGAGAGTTCAATATTTCGTAAATTATTATTGCTTGGTTGCCATTTTTCGTATCCTTTGAAAAACCATTTCCTTTCTCGTCTCTAAAGTTCTATTTTTCTGACGTTTATCTTCGAATACATTAAACTTGTTCATGTCTCGGCAGGTAGTAGAGCTTCAGAATCCCACTTACACCCAAATTCTCTCATTTGAAGGAGATAATTCACCTACATCCACGGATTGCCTCTATCCTTTACACTGTTATACAAACCCGGAACCAATAAAATCAAGGTATACTAAATAAATTAAATAACCCATATTAAAATCAAATAAGACAAATAAAAGAGGATCACCCCAAAAGGGACAATTTTGTACTAGGTTAAGATACCTTAAGTCATTAGAAATAAGAAAATGAAAAATGTTACAAAATTGTAAAGACACAAATGTCGTGTCATAATGGTTAAAACCATATACTGTGTAAGAAAAGCCTAGAATAGATAAGCATATCCTTGTAAAAGAAAATATTTGTTTTTGTTTAATCATCATTATCAAAAAAAAAAGGGAGCGGGTGAACTTCTATTTAAAGCACTCCCCGTCCCTAACTCAAATTAAAAGAATTTGTAAGGACACAAATGTCGTGTCATAATGGTTAAAACCATATACTGTGTAAGAAAAGCCTAGAATAGATAAGCATATCCTTGTAAAAGAAAATATTTGTTTTTGTTTAATCATCATTATCAAAAAAAAGGGGAGCGGGTGAACTTCTATTTAAAGCACTCCCCGTTTCCTAACTCAAGATAGAGAGTTTAAACATCAAATGAAAGAGATTGTAAGACACCAAGATGTGTTAGATAAGCTAGTTAGGCGTTAGATAAGTTAGACATTAATTGAAAAACAAACAAAACAAAAAGGAGAAACAAACAAAATTTTTTTTTTTTTTTTCCAAAAAAAAAAAATTTTGTTTTCCCAAGGGGGGTGGAATGTTGTGACTGGGCCAAGACCAAGTCACACATGTATGCATCTGCCTTCGAAAAAAAAAAAACCCCTTTTCCCCCCCCCCCCGTTGTAGTTAACAAGGGACCGCCCGTTCGCCGGCCCGAAACGCGGTGTCAGCACACGCGCAGACAGTGTTGCACATGTGCAATACAATTTGCAACATTGTCTCCCAGCTGACGCAGCGCTCTGGGCTCCGGTGTCGTCGCCACATCATTTTTCGCGACCATCGTAACATTGTTGCCCAGCGCGATCGGATTTCGGTGCACAAATAGAAATCCGATCGCGTTGAGAAAAGCGAGAAGCGAGGATTGCTGATCGCGGGCATTCTTGGTCGCCATGCGCGACATGTCAGAAATGCGCGGTCAGCGGTTTTCGCCCGCTGATAAGGGACCGTAAAGGTCACACAGGGGCTCAGTCGCGAGTGTGCAGTGGTCGGTGGTGGGTCGTTTTGGACAGACTCGACCACGCGGGTCCCAATTAAATTCCGTTTAATATAACTTCTAATAAATTAATAAATAAATAAAAAAAAAAGGGAACATTCAGTTTTAAATGTTTAACGAACTAAGTTTCTAATAAATTAATAAATAAATAAAAAAAAAAGGAACATTCAGTTTTAAAGGTTTAACGAACTAAGTTTCTAATAAATTAATAAATAAATAAAAAAAAAAAGGGAACATTCAGTTTTAAATGTTTAAGTAAACCTTAGTTTCAAACGTTTAAGTTAACCTCAGTTTAAATGTTTAACGAACTATGTTTCTAATAAATTAATAAATAAATAAAAAAAGGAACATTCAGTTTTAAAGGTTTAACGAACTAAGTTTCTAATAAATTAATAAATAAATAAAAAAAAGGGAACATTCAGTTTTAAATGTTTAAGTAAACTCCAGTTTCAAACGTTTAAGTTAACCTCAGTTTTAAATGTTTAACGAACTAAGTTTCTAATAAATTAATAAATAAATAAAAAAAAGGGAACATTCAGTTTTAAATGTTTAAGTAAACTTCAGTTTCAAACGTTTAAGTTAACCTCAGTTTTAAATGTTTAACGAACTAAGTTTCTAATAAATTAATAAATAAATAAAAAAAAAGGGGACATTCAGTTTTAAATGTTTAAGTAAACTTCAGTTTCAAACGTTTAAGTTAACCTCAGTTTTAAATGTTTAACGAACTATGTTTCTAATAAATTAATAAATAAATAATAAAAAAAAGGAACATTCAGTTTTAAATGTTTAAGTTAACTTCAGTTTCAAGTGTTTAAGTTAACTTCAGTAACAAATGTTTAGCGAACTAAGTTTCTAATAAATTAATAAATAAATAATAAAAAAAGGAACATTCAGTTTTAAATGTTTAAGTTAACCTCAGTTTCAAGTGTTTAAGTTAACTTCAGTAACAAATGTTTAGCGAACTAAGTTTCTAATAAATAAATAAATAAAAAAAAAAGGGAACATTCAGTTTTAAATGTTTAAATTAACTTCAGTTTCAAATGTTCAGCGAACTAAGTTCCTAATAAATTAATTCAGGTGCGGGTGAACTTTTACCAAAAGCACTCCCCGTTCCTTACTCCGGTTAAAGAGTTAAAACATTTGGCGGCAGCGGTGGGATTCCAAAAAAAAAAAAATTTTGTTTTCCCAAGGGGGGTGGAATGTTGTGACTGGGCCAAGACCAAGTCACACATGTATGCATCTGCTTTCGAAAAAAAAAAAAAAAAAAAAAAAACCCTTTTCCCCCCCCCGTTGTAGTTAACAAGGGACCGCCCGTTCGCCGGCCCGAAACGCGGTGTCAGCACACGCGCAGACAGTGTTGCACATGTGCAATACAATTTGCAACATTGTCTCCCAGCTGACGCAGCGCTCTGGGCTCCGATGTTGTCGCCACATCATTTTTCGCGACCATCGTAACATTGTTGCCCAGCGCGATCGGATTTCGGTGCACAAATAGAAATCCGATCGCGTTGAGAAAAGCGAGAAGCGAAGATTGCTGATCGCGGGCATTCTTGGTCGCCATGCGCGACATGTCAGAAATGCGCGGTCAGCGGTTTTCGCCCGCTGATAAGGGACCGTAAAGGTCACACAGGGGCTCAGTCGCGAGTGTGCAGTGGTCGGTGGTGGGTCGTTTTGGACAGACTCGACCACGCGGGTCCCAATTAAATTCCGTTTAATATAACTTCTAATAAATTAATAAATAAATAAAAAAAAAGGGAACATTCAGTTTTAAATGTTTAACGAACTAAGTTTCTAATAAATTAATAAATAAATAAAAAAAAAAGGAACATTCAGTTTTAAAGGTTTAACGAACTAAGTTTCTAATAAATTAATAAATAAATAAAAAAAAAAAGGGAACATTCAGTTTTAAATGTTTAAGTAAACCTTAGTTTCAAACGTTTAAGTTAACCTCAGTTTAAATGTTTAACGAACTATGTTTCTAATAAATTAATAAATAAATAAAAAAAGGAACATTCAGTTTTAAAGGTTTAACGAACTAAGTTTCTAATAAATTAATAAATAAATAAAAAAAAAGGGAACATTCAGTTTTAAATGTTTAAGTAAACTTCAGTTTCAAACGTTTAAGTTAACCTCAGTTTTAAATGTTTAACGAACTAAGTTTCTAATAAATTAATAAATAAATAAAAAAAAAAGGGAACATTCAGTTTTAAATGTTTAAGTAAACTTCAGTTTCAAACGTTTAAGTTAACCTCAGTTTTAAATGTTTAACGAACTAAGTTTCTAATAAATTAATAAATAAATAAAAAAAAAGGGGACATTCAGTTTTAAATGTTTAAGTAAACTTCAGTTTCAAACGTTTAAGTTAACCTCAGTTTTAAATGTTTAACGAACTATGTTTCTAATAAATTAATAAATAAATAATAAAAAAAAAGGAACATTCAGTTTTAAATGTTTAAGTTAACTTCAGTTTCAAGTGTTTAAGTTAACTTCAGTAACAAATGTTTAGCGAACTAAGTTTCTAATAAATTAATAAATAAATAATAAAAATAAAGGAACATTCAGTTTTAAATGTTTAAGTTAACCTCAGTTTCAAGTGTTTAAGTTAACTTCAGTAACAAATGTTTAGCGAACTAAGTTTCTAATAAATAAATAAATGAAAAAAAAGGGGAACATTTCAGTTTTACATGTTTAAATTAACTTCAGTTTCAAATGTTCAGCGAACTAAGTTCCTAATAAATTAATTCAGGTGCGGGTGAACTTTTACCAAAAGCACTCCCCGTTCCTTACTCCGGTTAAAGAGTTAAAACACTTTCTTCTACTTACAAAAAAAGTTAAGGTTTAATCACAGACAAAATAATTTACCAGATGTCGCGATCCCATGTGACTCTCTACCCATTTTTTTCCAACATCACACACGTAACAGCAGACAAAAGATCCATGGGCCGTATGCGCCTTTGACCGTCTTTAACGTTTAAAGAACAGACAGTGCGCGAATTGATGTTGATGTTTGATTGTCAAATAGGGAATGAGTGATCACAATAATAGGAAAGGGGGCTGAAACAAAATTTCGCGGATGGAACACAATGTACATGTACACACAATGCACACAATTTTGATGTTCTGAAATTTGCACAAAACAAACACAGACAAAAATGTGTACCATTGGAGAGTAAAATTTACTCAAAAAGTTCTGTTTTCTGTGTAATAGTATTTTCTATTGATTTAAAGAAAAAATATATAAATTGAGTTTCCAATATATAAAAAATTACAAAATTTTTCCGAAAAACGCGAGATTTTGCATTTACGAATATTAATCTGAATTTAATCATATATCATAACTTTTGTTTGGATACACTTATAGAAACTCAATTCAGAGAAAAAAGATGTATTGAAAAATTTAGGAAATTTAAAAAAAATGGGGGTCGGACATACGTATGAACTCCGTAGGACGCTTCGTTTAACCGCTAGGAACAAAAACTGGTTAAAAATTCAAAATCTGAATTTTATCAATTTTCCGAACTTTTGAATGTATACCTTTGAAACCTTAATGTAGAAAAAAATGATGTATGAAAGGAAGATAGGAAATGTCAAAATAGTGGGGGTTGGTCATACATATGAACCCCGTAGGACGCTTCGTTTAGCCGCTACGGGCAAAAAACCATATGAAATTCAAATTTTTGCCGCAAAAGAACCCTTCAAACCGGAAGAAAATTGGTCAAATTGGTTTTCAAAGTTAGGAAATTTAAAAAAAATGGGGGTCGGTCATACATGTGAACTCCGTAGGACGCTTCGTTTAGCCGCTAGGAACAAAAAATCGTTAAAAATTCAAATTCTGAATTTTATCAATTTTCCGATCTTTTGAATGCACACCTTTAAAACCTCAATGGAGAGAAAAATGATGTAACAAAGGAAGGTAGGAAATTTAAAAAAAATGGGGGTCAGTCATACGTATGAACTCCGTAGGACGCTTCGTTTAGCCGCTACGGGAAAAAAACTGTTAAAAATTCAAATTTTTATGGAAAAGAACCCTTCAAACCGGAAGAAAATCGGTCAACTTGGGATTCCCGGAAACTATGATGTCCTACAATCTGAAATTCAAAAAAATATTTACCATTTTCCACCAATTTGAACAAATCTACCTGCTACGGGTTTAATGAACCAAAATTGTATTGAATAACCCGAGTAAGATTTGTAGAAAACAATTAAAACCGGCTCTACGGAAATACAGAGTGTCAAATCATAGAGAATTCTTGAGAGAGAGCTTTTGTTCCGATTTGCAAAAGCGAAAAGTAACGGTTCCCTAATACGCAAGTAAAGGTTGAAGTTTTCGTATTCGAAATGGGCATAAGAAGATCCAAAAATAAATCAATCCCCATTTCCTAATCAAAAACCACATGACATGAAGTCGCATCCATCTCTAGTATGAATCCATGGATGGATTTCATATCAAGAGAAAGTGTACTTTGCTTCCTAAGCAAAATAAATGAAGAGAGATCGTGCAATCAACAAAATGTCGAAATGTTCTCTCGATTACGTCTCATATTTAAGAGAGAGGGAGTGACCGCTAACGATGCGATAATTGCACGATCTCTCTTCATTTATTAAGCTTAAGCGCTAAAGTCAACTTCCTCTTGGATGGGTAACGCTATGTATTCGAGAGACACGATTTGATTCCTATTTTCATGATCTTCTTCGTTTCTCTCTTAGAAATATTTCGCGTGACGGAGCGACAATAATTGCACGATCTCTCTTATAATCTAAAGTAGATTTTCTCTTGAGAGTCATTCATGGATACAGATCATTGTTTTCATATCAAGAGAACTCTATTTAAAATTAAGAGATATTATGGAATCAAACTACCGAATTGTTCTCCCGAATACAGTTCATGCTCAAGAGAATGAGAGAAATCGGTAAAAATTTGTACTCGAGAGAAACGATCGCTCTTAATTTATTTATTTCAAGCTTTCGCACGGAAAGAAGATGCTCTCTTAAAATCAAAACGACCAAAACTTTAAAACTACCATATCTCGAAAAGTTTTAAGCGAATTTTTTTGAAACTTCACAAAAACATTCTCCTTCTAATAAGACTAAATCCTATCAAATTTCATAAAAGTTGTTCCGGTAGATCCGGAGTTTTGCCGTGACAAACTTTTGTAAAAAGATCTTGTTTCATATACTTATATAAGATTGTACTAAAACACCATTTATTGTTTCTCAAAACTTTGTTTCTTAAAATTTTTGGGGACAGTACACTTAAAGTCACTTTTTATTAGTCATTTTTTTCAAAAAAGAAACACTTATTTGGATATATTAGACTATTCTGTGCATTTTAAAGGGTGGACAGTTTTTTGACCCCTCACTACACCCCCCCCCCCCAATCTTTCGTAAAAGGAAAAATTGTTTGATTTGTACTAGAACTTTTAAAAAAAATCAAATTTTTGTATGAGCGCCTCGCGGAATAAAAGCCGATTTTGGATATAAATACCACATAAAATACATTCGCCCACCCCTTAAATGAAAGATAATGAGTATATCTTTCTAAATATGTGATTTTTTCCAGAAAAAAATAGTAAACACCGAGTGACCGTAAGTGTTCTATAGCCAAATTTTTACGTTCACAAGATCATGTAGGTATATCTATTAACTACACTTTGAATTATTAGCCGTGTTTTTTATTCTGATCCGGATCAAGTTGTGAATAAAAAACGCTACGAGTTGATCCAATTTTGTTCTTTAAAGTTGGCGAAACTTCTTCGTTGTGTCAAGTGTCAAAACAAAATTTATTCCTTTTACTAAGTGTCAAGTGACAAGTTTACTTCTTGGATTTGCAGAAACAAAATTAAATTATAATTGTATATCAAAATTTTCAAGCTCAATTTTCAGATGTAAGTATAAAACTTAATCCATTCCAACTTTATTTATTAATATATGTCCCTTATTTTTGTTTTTTATGTGAATTAAATGCATTTTCTCTTGAACTTTCAGATTCTTGTTAGATATGGATGCAAACAAATTACCAGCCATAATTGCGGTAATTCTAATATCATATATCAAATTTATAAGAAATTCATATACAATATGTGGTTTGTTTGTAGCTTATGGAATCATCAGAATCATCGGAGTCCAGCTCAAATGATGATGATTGTATGCTTCTACTGGAGACAACGTCCTCAGATTCTGACGAAATGATGGAAGAACACGCTAAAGTGAAAAATTTCTTAGACACCGTACAACAATATAGCGAAGGGGACTTTAAGTCTCACTTTCGTATTCAACGCTCAACAGCGAATTATTTGATAGGTAATATTGTTTGGTTTTTGGTGTTCTTTATTATTAGTTAATACTTTAATTTTCAGAAAAGTATACGACAAGCGAATACGCCCAAAGAGAAAGAGCGGGTCGTAAGCATATTGAACCGGAAAGAGAAATGTACATATTTCTGTGGTACATTGCAAATACTGAGCCATTTCGAGTACTAGCTAATCTTTTTGGTACGTCAAAATCTGGCGCCTGGAATATTGTGGTGAAAGTATCATCTTGGCTGATATCGGTCTCGCACGAGTATATTCGATGGCCTGAAAGCCTTGAATGCGTCAAAATTACAAGGGAGTTCCAAAAGAAGAATGGAATTCCTGGCATTTTAGGAGCCATCGACTGCTCTCATATCAAAATAAAAGCGCCAAAAGAGCATAAGGAGGCGTACTTTAATAGGAAGCATTACTACAGTATTCATTTGGAAGCTGTGGTGGATTTCGAATTAATGTTCAGGCACATATCCATCGGTGAACCTGGATCAATGCACGACAGCCGTGTTCTACGCAGAAGTTCGCTGTATGAACGTGCACTTGCGGCTCAAACAGAAATTTTTCCAAACCGGAGCTTCCTAATTGGAGATTGTGCCTACCCAGTATTAGATTGGCTTATTCCTCCGTTTAGAGATAATGGGTCATTGTCCGTAACTCAGAAGAAGTTCAATTATTTACTGTCTTCTTCGCGCATAGTTGTGGAAAATGCGTTTGGCCTGATGAAAAATAGATTCCGTAGATTGTTATACTTCACGGAACAGAACGATTTAGATTTTGTAAAGGATTTGGTGGCATGCGGTTGCATTCTCCATAACATTTGCATTATCGAACGAGACATCATTGAACACATACCAGATGAAGAGACGGAGGATTTTGCAGATACTACCGAACCAAATAGCAACCAAAATCGTCGAGCCACACTTATAGAGCACTTAGTATCAAACAATGTTTTGTAAAACTATTTTGTGTTTAATTAAAACAAAACTAAGTATTTTAGTAATTTTTTTTATTTTTTTAGTAAATCCATAATGGCCTTTATTCTTTCTTTATTCCGCAGACTCTTATTGAGCTCTCGCTCCTGATGTCTCCTTTCTTTGTCCGCAAAAATTTGCTCCAGTGCTTTTCGCTTCTCTTCGGCCCTTTTTTCTTTTTGCATTTCACTCCACTTAATGAAATTAGGCTTACGTTTCTTTGCAGGAACTGGTGAAGGACCTGGTGCAGGAACTGGTGAAGGACCTGGTGAAGGACCTGGTGCAGGAACTGGTGAAGGCGAAGTTGGCTTCCGTTTCTGACACAGGGACTGAGTGCGTTCGAAACTGCATGTCAACTTCCGGACAGTTCCTGTTATGGGGCTGGATCCAAATATTTCCTCCATTAACTCCTGAAATGGCGGAGTAGAATACCCAGCCCCAGATTTCTTGCTTGCGTCAATTGAGCTTTTGTAAGCTCGCAACAAATTCTTTAACTTGATGTTTAACATGTCTACGGTTGTATGCTGAGACTGAAAAAAACAGCAAAATTAATTATTAGCGCCAATTTATAGAACGTAAATTGTTAAAAACTTACTAAGACACCTTGTGCCTCTAAATCCTCGAGGACATTTTTCATAGCATCCTTCTTCTTTCTTGGATGGGAAAATTCATTTTTCCTCTGTAAATAACTAGTCAAAAAAGCCCGGGTTTCAAGCGGTTGCCAGAATCTGCGTCTACTACAAAAGTTTCGAAATTAAACTAAACTAAACTTTTGTATTTTATTCATAATACTTACGTATCATCAGTAGTTTCCATCATGTAATTTTTTGTAATTTGGAATGATATGTTGTACGTTACTCTGTGCATGTCAAAATGTGAATCCCGTTATTCCTTATCTGAGTCACAATTCTTTACAGGATGCCTTACAGGACGAAGAAAAAAAACAAAAAGTTTCGCGACGAAACATCCCTTTTAAACGTAAGTATATTTTATATGTATTTTTACTTACCATTTTTCAGGTTCTCTTTTATTAAATTTCGAATTATACTTACTTTTTATTTCAAAAATTGAACAAAATTTTCCGCGCCATAAATTTCAAACAGAGAATGTACTACACGATGACAACATTAAAGGGTAAAACTGTAAACGTGGCGACATCTGTCCACGAGAAACGAAATGATTCTCGTTGATCCGGATAGTTGATCCAACTTTCAGTCTGGATCATCGTTGTTGTTGCAATTGCGTGTTGAGGACTTGATCTGATCCGAACCGAATGTAATAAAAAACAATAAAAAACACTACATATATTTTGAATCCTGTTGCCACTGCCCACTCGAACGTTCGTTTACGTACTGACTAACCATTAGTCAATTAATCGTTTCATTTAGTTTCCTTTATGCTTCCTTCGTCATTTCTTAGGTGTGATAAAATGTTGCTTATCACGGAAACCTCTTGCCTTAATGATTTGCAACATTTTATCATGGAAACGTCGCGACTAAAATGATTTTCATGACCGGCTTCAAATACCTAAAATAAATTGTTGCAATTGCAACATTAAAGTGATTGGATATCACCATATCCAACACAATTCCTCATAAAATTTATATAAAAAATACCGATGCGGATTTCGACGCGCCAAACGTCATATAAACTTTGTAGAGGCAGCCTTCAAAAAGTGTGAGGTAAGTGTGTAGACAATTCTGTACAAAATGTCATGTCGTCTTTATTAAAATAAAAAATTTCATTTTTTCGTCCGAAAATTTTGAATAGCCCAAACGGTAACTTGCCGGAAGCAATAAAATTTTACCGCCAGTTGACAATTTTTATAGCCCAATTGGCGGAAAATAGCCCAATCTGGGAACCCTGTCACGTACATGAGCAAGGGTAGATTGCCACTAGCAAAACCCTCTGTATGTATTGACAAGCCATGAAGTAGGCCTTGTCAATGTGTGCATGGTAGGCCTTCATTTCACACCATTCCGTATGGCGAAGTACGGGAAGTTCATATCGTTTCCGCGGTTTTAATGTTAAATACGTGCAAAAAGTCATTATTGTATACAAAATGTTGTATTAGTGTAATTGTTAAAGTTTTGTTAATAATATAATATAAATTTTCTATCGGAAAATCCGCGAAAAGTCTGTAAAAGTCCATTTTGTCGGCGGTATGAATTTTGACGTTTGTTTGTTTCGGTGCAAAACAAACGCAAATATTCATTAAATTCAGTGCTTGTGAAACTAAAATAGTGAAAATATAATATTATTTATAATAAATAATAAAATTATAATTTATTGTGAAGTTTTGTAGATAAAATAAATCGAAATTATATGTAAATTGTTCATTAGAAATTAATTGTAATGTTTCAAAATATGAAAAAAGTAAAAATTTATAAACAAATGTTTATAAATATAAACTGTTAAAAATAATTTGTTTAAATTTCAATGTTCAATAATAAAGAAATCTTAAAAAATATCAAAAAGTGTATTTTTATTAAAATTTTCAGGTACAAAATTTGTTTAAATTTAGTTTTATACCATATAACTTTTATATTTTTATCATTTTATGTTAATTTTTCGTTATATTGTTATATATTTCATTTATTTGACTGCCTTTTGTTGTTAATTTGTCCATAACGTAATTTTGTTATTAAATCTGTGTAATATCTGGTTCAACTTTCCTATATAGTTTAATTTTGATTCCACTTTTCAATACGTAAATATATATTAATACTGATTTACATACAAGTGTATTCAGTTTTGCAAATAATAAAAGTCATTTATTAATAAAAAAGTGATTTTTATTATGCCATATTTGAGTTTTTCAAAATTCCCGCGATGAAAATTTCATTTTTCATATGAAATTTCATTTCGTTCCATATGGCAGAAGGTAGGCCATCTACTACTACAGAGGGTTTTGCCACTAGCAAAACCACTAGTACAAGCTATGAACCAGACTTTCTTACTATCACATTCATAGGGTCAAGTGGGGCCCATTGCCATATCGGAGAATATGACATTTCATACGAAAAATGAAATTTTCATTGCGGGAGTTTTGAAAAACTCAAATATATTATGATAAAAATCACTTTTTTACTAATTTAATGAATGTTTTTGTTTTTTTTTTAAATGAATACACTTGTATTGAAATAAGTATTAATATATATTTACATATTGAAAACTAGAATAAAATGAAATTATATTGGAAAATGAATTCAGATATACGAAAATTTAATAAGAAAAGTGCGTTATTAACAAATTAACAACAAGAAGCAATTAAATATAGGAAATATAAAACAATAGAACGAGATATTAACAAAATATAATAAAAAAATAGAAATTATAATGTATAAAAATAAAATTTAAACAAATTTTGTACCTGAAAAATTTAACAAAAACACATTTTAATATATTTCAGGTAAAATATTATATATTTCACAAAATATTTTTGACAATTTACATTTATAAACATTTTATATAAATAGTTGCATATTTTCACAATTTCAGAATATAAAAATCATTTCTTTATTAGCAATTAGCATATTGCTATAATTTATTATTTAATCTAAACATCACAATAAATAATTATTTTATTAATTATTGTAATGTTATTATTATTAATAGTATTTTTTCACTATTTTAGGTTCATACACTGAATTTAATCAATATTTGCCTTTGTTTTCCACCGAAACAAATAAATGTCAAAATTCATACCGCCAACAAAATTCTCTTATATACACTTTTCGCGGGTTTTCCGATATAGAATTTATATTATATTAATCATAAATGCTTTAATGCTAGCACTCATTATAAATCTATATATAAAATACACATTTTAAACACCTAAATTACGTTTAATTCGCGGACAAAACAAGAAACGTGATGAATTTCCCGTACTTCACTACACGGAATGTCGAGAGACGTCGGCCTCACATCACACATCAACAAAGCCTACTTCGTGGCTTGTCAATACATACGGAGGGTTTTGCCACCAGCTAAAATCCCCTGGATATGTAGTGGTTTGACACGCCATGAACTACATTTTGTCTATGTGTGCATTTAGTCCTATGGATTGCGCCATTTCCAAACGCGGTGTCGGAATTGACACATGAAATTTTTCCGGTGTCAATGTTAAATTATAATTGTGAGTGTTTTTGTGTTTTATAAGTTATTTTAATGTTATTTTTTGAATATTCAATCTATTAATATTGGTGTCGCTTTAGGAAAACGTTCAAATAAAAAATATAGTGTGAATATAAGAATGTTTTTGTTTCTTGGTGCAAAACGTTTTCCTAAAGGTGATACCATGTATAAAATTTCCAAACGTAAATTTAGTTACTTAAGTTTCGTTTTAATTGTTTTGAATGTTTTTAGTGTTAAATTTTATTATTTTTCAAAAAAAAATTGGTGGATTTAATATTTGAATAGAATGTGTAAGTTTCCTTATTAGCAGAAGACCACTTTTTAATGATGGAATGAACGTCAACGGATTTCGCCGAAACTCAATGGATTTAGCAAATTTTTATGGTACGTTAATATTTTAATTGGGAAGAGAAAAATTTTTAATGTTTTAGGACGAGGCGACCGGATCCGGACACGCAGGATTTTTTAAGACTAGATTTTTATTTATTGCTTAAATCTATTTTGTTTATTACTTAAATCTATTTCATTTATTTTATCTGTTTTCAGATATTTTGTTATTTTTTTTTATTATTTGATTTATTTTTTTTTTTATTATATTATTTATTATTTATTTGATAGAAGTGCTGCATATAGATTTAGATGCCTCTTCATATTTCAATTTTTAAAGTACATATATAAAGAATACTTTAGTTTACTTCAAAATGCCACGTCGTTGTTGTGTGCCTAATTGTTCTTCGAACTATGATAGTTCCGTCGCGAAAGATGGCACATTTTCATCATTTTCCTTTCCGAAAACCGAAACTTCGCTCTTCAACTCGTAGATGAAGAGCATACCCCGGGAAAATTGGCAACCCACAAAATTCTCCTCTGTCTGCTCTAAACACTTCCGGGATTCTGAAATTCTGCGAGTCAATGAGGTTGGTCGTCCTCTGAAACGCATTCGTTTAATGGAAACTGCCGTTCCCTCCCTTTTCCCAAACAGTCCATCTTACTTGTCAAAAACAGAACCATCATGTTCACGCAAAGATCCCAATATTCGCCGAGAGAAAGCTCTTGCGCATTGCGAAGAAATCAATGAAGAGTTCTTCAGTAAAGACAGGATCACCAATTTCAAAAATTTTCGAGACAATTTTAAGTCTCAATTAGAATTAAATGATTGGTTTATTAAAATATATGCGGACAGTGTTATTTTCTTCATTGTTGAAAAAGATCCAACTGAAATTTGCTAGTTCGTTGTTAGAATATCGGTTTCGGAGGATCTATTTGTTAGGGTTTTTATGAAAGATTCTGAATTGAGCGACCAAGATCTTTCATGGGTTCTGCCCAAATCCAAAAAACTTAGTATTTGGTCGCAACTTGTGAATATTTTGAGCAGATATAAGCAATGCCAAGAAACTCCTAGGCCAAGTCGCGAAATATGTTTAACGGCTGCTTTGCGCAATCTTTAGGCAGCTTCTCAGGTTGACGATGAATACGAACATTCAGGAAAGTTGGAAATATTGATTAACCAACTCAAACACTTTTTCTTTAAAAAACCCGGTACGACTCTTCAATCATTATAATGTCTTTTGTGATATATTTGCATTCTGCCGCCGCATACGAACTTCTGCGCAAATTCATGTTTCGCCCTTGCAAAAGACTCCTTCAAAGTATTTCGCCGTCATTTAATATAACTCCTGATTTTAAAACTGAACTCAACGACGAACGGTATTTGGAGCAAGTTATTAAGTCACTTAGTAATGTAGAAAAAGTAGGCGCATTACTAATTGACGAAATTTATGTTGAACCGTGCCTACAATTTAAATCCAATAATGTTACCGGTTTGGTGGAAAATAATAGTTCAAAATTGGCTAGAACCGTTCAATCACAGACAATCCAGATGTCTTATTCCCATACAACGAGTTGGCACCCGATTTTGAAAGCTCCTTTCAGGAGCTTTTGCCAAATCGTTGTTGGGAATGCGAAACTTTGAAGAGCTTGCTCTCTTCAAAGTTTCATTTGTTTTTAGGGTGAAAACCGGTTTTGAATTTATTTCATAGATCGCAATGTTCTATGAAATAAATTCAAAACCGGTTATATATTTACGTAGCTACACACACCACCAAAGGGATTGTTGGCAGTGTGTTGGTACATAAATTCTGGTAGCGAATTTTTCAAAAATTCGAATTGAATTTTATTTCCCAACAACAACAACAATCCCTTTGGTCGGGTTGAATGACCTTTTGTTCATTCAACCCGTAGCAGGTGAATTTTTAAGGATTATGTAAAATGGTAAGTTTATTTACGAATTACAGATAAGAGAACATTATGGTTTCCGGGAACCGTGAATTAATCAATTTTCTTCCGATTTTTAGGGGCCTTTTCCGAAAAAAATTTAATTTTCAGCGTTTTTTTGCCCGTAGCGTCTAAACCAAGCTTCCTAGAGGATTCATATGTATGACAGACCCCTTTATTTTTCTATTTGCTAAGTTTTCCTCTTACACAATTTTTCTGTAAATTGAGTTTTTAAAGGTGTGGAGACCAAAGTTTGGAAACATAATAAAATTCAGATTTTGCTCGTAGCGGCTAAACTAACGATCCTAGGGGGTTCGTAAGTATAACTGACCCCCATTATTTCTACATTTTCTAACTTTTTTTCATGTATCACATTTCTCTAAATCGATTTTCCTAAGGTGTGCATACAAAAGTTGGGAAATATGCCAAATATCAGATTTTTAATTTATAACAATTATTTGCTCCTAGCGGCTAAACTAAGTGTCCTAGAGGGTTCATATCTATGACTGACCCCCATTACTTTTCTTTTTTCTATCTTTTCTTTTCAAACAAACTTTCTCTAAATTGAGTTTTGTGCAGACAAAAATTGGGATATATGATAAAATTCAAATTTTGAATTTTTCGCAGTTTTTTGGTATTAGCGGATAAACTAAGCGTCCTATAAATTAATAAAATTTCGTACTAATGATGAATTACTTGAATGAGTGATTCAAAATTGTCTTATGACTTCAAGATATATACTCGTTATCATCATAAACAAAAATTTAAAGTTGTAAATAGTATAAAAAACATAAAATCCCATGATAACAAAAAGTTATTATTAATTGGCAAATGTTAATTAAAGAAATAGGGATCAAGTCATTTCCAAGTTTAGCTTTTTTCATAAAAATCTATGAATAACAGATTTGTTTCCCATATGCACAATTTCCTAAATTTTTATATTGCAAATTAATCATTTTTAATCAGGTGTTATGGAAAAATGAACAATAATAACATTTCAAAATAATGTATCTATTAATGTAATAATATACGTATATAAATAATGATGTATATAATGTATTATTTCCAGTAGTACCCAAGATTCTTCAATAACTAAATACTTTTCTAAAATATATGAATAACAGCGAATAGTTATCATTTGCTCATTAACTGCTTATTAAATAGATGTTATTGATAAGGAATTTAAAAATATGCACCATTTTCTATTTTTCTACTTTGTTTTTATTTGAATTTTTGATTATCAATATAAATAATCGAGATACTATTTGTTAACGTATAAGAAAAGCGGGCAAAATAGTTAAAAGTAGTTATTTTTTAAGTTAGATAGATTTGCATATGGTTCTATCAAATCGATAAATACAACTATGATAAACATATTTTAAGTTTATCAAATGAAATTTCAACTTACAATCACAAATAACAAATGAATTAATAAATATTTTTGAAAAACATTTAAAAATCAAACAATATATAATGCCCATTAAATGCTATCTATCTCAATAATAAGAAATTTGAAAATGTGAACAATTTTCCATTTCCTTCAATCATTGTAACCATTTTCAGAAAAATAATATAAAATTATGAATAATAATAACAATATGAAAGCATTATTAATGCAAGTTCATTCAAAAAATTAAGCAAAAAGTAAATACCATTAATAACTATCAAAAGTTAATTCACAGATTTCAAAAATCTCCCGTTTTCCGGAAATATTCGAAAAATAGTGCTTTTTTATTTTTTTTTAAATTTAATTTGCATATTTTATTCCCACAACTAATCAAATTTACCAACACATTCAAAAATTTTCATTTTCAACACAGAAAATGGAAATTTTTGAATGTATTTACGTGTACGTGAGTAAATTGTTCTCACGAATATACACACTCAAACAATTTTTGTGTGTGTGAGGGAAACGTAAATTTCAGAAAATGAAAAATGTGTCCCATCGCCGAAATTTTAGTTTACCCCCCCCCCCCCTTTACCCTTATTTCTACGACCCCTTCCCCATATTAAATTCAAACTAGTTGACATCAACTAGCAGACAAATTTCGCTCTCAGAGCGCATAAAATATGCACTCACCAAAAGTTCTTAGTCTGCTAGTTTGGAATTTTTGTGCCGACTCGTTGTATGGGAACGAGACATCTGGATTTGTCTGTGGTTCAATCATATATGATTAAGTCAATTTATGGAAACTTTAAGGAAATTGTTCGACTAGTACCGGTCACTAATATCTCTGGTAAGCATTTGCACGAACTTACCACAGAAGTCACAAAATTTGTGCAAAAAATAGGATTTCAAGTTCTTGTTCCTATTACTGATAATAGCAAAACGAATCAAAATATGTTCAAAGTATTTCAAAAAACGTCACAGAACTATTTCCCCAATCCAGATTTCCCTGACAAAAAAATCTTTTTGCAGTATGACACTGTACATTTATATAAAAACTTTCGCAACAATTGGATCAATCTAGATCCCAAACAACTTTTTTATAGTGATTTCAAGACCGGTGAAATTAAAATAGCTTCCTTTCAAGATGTCTCTAATCTGTTTAACCGCGAAAGAAACCTCAGTGTTAGGAAGGCTTTCAAGTTAAATTTAAAAACTGTTGACACTAGCAATCTGGATAGGCAAAAAGTTTGTTATGCAGACAATGTGTTCCATGATTCCACCATCGCAGCCTTGAAGTCCGAAGGCTGCTTCCAAACTGCCGATTTGTGCGAAATTATTCGCACTTGGTGGAACATAGTTAATGTGAAGCAACTTCACAAAGGTAGAGACAAAAGCGAGGGTTCACATCTGTCGATGAAATCGCGAAATCCAGGAAAGTGATGGTAAGGTGAGTGGAAGACAGGAGTGGCCAGTCGACCAGAAATCCCTATCCCGATGTGGATTCCGAGATTTCGTTTTCTTAGTGTGTGTGTGTCCGAATTATTCGGAGTGTCACATTCATCATTCTGGTCGTGGATGTTGAACGAGTGTCATGACCTAAAAACAAAAATCCTTTCTAAAAACTGAAATTGCGATCAGAACAAAGTGTAAAACCAATCACTAACCGATCGATTACACTTATTGAAAGCTGCAAAACGAAACCCTTCTTAAAATTGAAATTCAAAACGAAATAAAATTTCGAACCAATCAGAGTCGATAACTGATTGATTACACTCTTTGGAATCTGGAAAATAAAACCCTTCAAAAAATTAAACTTTCGAAAAAAAAGAACAAAATCAAGAAACCAATCGAAAATCGACAACTGATCGATCAAAATAGTTGGAACCTAAAACAAACACACTGTAACCTGGGAAAAAGGTCGAAATCGAAAATCAATCAACCAAAAAATCGATAATCACTCAAACTAACAAATTAAAACTCACAGGAACAAGATTTTAATCCCGAAAGAAAAATCCAAAATCAATTACCCAATCAGCAAACTAAACAAAAGAAAAAGGTAATAACGGTAACAAGAAAATTTATTGGAATCAATTAAAACTTAAAAATAACAAACACAACTTAAACACGCTAAGATTACTGAATCGCAAACAAAGTTGCAAATCAATGATTAACTGAGATCAATCAAAACTTAAAGTAATAAACACCACATTACAAACACTAGATTCAATAAATGTCAATCAAATTATGTCAATCAATCAAAATTATTACCGAATTGGAAAAACAAATAACAAGCAATAGGTTATACTCGATTGATACGTGATCACGACGTGATCTACGTGACACGCGACAATGAACTGACGTGAAGCCACCACGCGGCAATTCATTCCCACGTAAGGAATGCCGCGTCAACAAAGAAAAAGTGGCGTGATGACGTGATGACGCCATGCGGAACAAAAGAACAAAGGAAAAGTGGCGTGATGACATGATGACGCCACGCGGAAAATCACATCACGCCACATTAAAATGCACCCGGCTACCGCAGAATACTCCATCAGCTGGAATACAAAATCGTATCTCGTTTCAGAATGAAATTTTACCATAGAAACATGCCCCATCAGCTGAAATAGAAAAATTTTATCTTGTCTCTGAATAAAACTTTCCCATAGGAACATGCCCCATCAGCGTTATGCGCTTCTGAATTCCTTCAATTACCAGGAAACTACGAAGAATTCAAAGAATGTATGAAAAAAGACGAAAAAATGGGTATTCCATTCCATATCAACGCACGCGCAAGGAAATTTGAGGACACTCGTGGCCTTGAATGACCTGGTTCCCGTAAACTAGTTCTCACGCTGAAAAATTGCTGGCATGAGCAGTAAAAGGCCTATAAAAAGGGAAAAACTGGCGTACTTCGGCAGTTATTGATCAGTCACCGGGAATACGACGACTCTTCGCGTGCCAGAAGAGTCTTGAAGGAAGACATCACCTCTACAGCCAGATTTGAAGGAAGACCTCGCCTCTACAGACATCTTGAAGGAAGACATTGCTTCTCCAGCCAATTCTGAAGGAAGACATCGCCTCTACATCCAGATTTGAAGGAAGACCTCGCCTCTACAGACAGTTTCCGAAAGAAGACATCGTTTCTACAGAGCTTTGGAAAGAAGACATCGTTTCTACCGAGCTTTGGAAGGAAGACATCGTTTCTACAGAGTTTTGGAAGGAAGATATCGCCTCTACAGACAGTTTAGAAGGAAGACATCGTCTCCCTGCAGAATTCAACAGAAGAATTCCGTTCTCTTTGGGTGAATTGACCTAGTAGTCAACACCAAAACACTGAAAGGTCCTAGTAGACCTCAGTTCTCTCCGAGAAGGGGAGTTGGTGATGTCAAGCCGAAAAAATTCCAATCTCAAGGAAGCGTCGAAGAATCCGACAGCTGGCCCCAGACCGATTACCATCGAGGAGTATCGTCAGCGTCAGCTAGAACGACGTCCTAGGGAAGTTATACTACCTCCAGCGAAGAAACAGAAGTCCGGTTCGGAGGCTTACTTCAAGCGGAAGCTCCAGGAGGCACAGAGAGATCTCATCCTAGCGAGTACTAAGGAAGCCAAAAGAATAGCCAGCCAGAAGATCAACGAGCTGAAAATGGAGCGAAGAAACTACCGACAGATGAAGAAGTCCCTCAAGCCGGAAATGATGTAAGAAAGAGCTTGGCAGCATACCAACTTTCCGAGAGTAACCCCGCCATTGTAAAAATTAGAAAAAGAAAATAAACGTTATGTACCATTATTTCCGAGTATCACTTTGAAACGTCCCAACCAAATCTCGATTTTTGTGAATGAATTTATGAGATATGACACATGTAGGAAAATGTTTGGTAGGAACTGGGGTCTGCAACCAAGGATCATTCACTGGATCTACACAACAATTGTCAGACCCATTGTCACATATGGAGCCCTAGTGTGGTGGAAAGCCATGGACAAGGAGACGAACAAACAGATGCTGGGGAAGGTGCAGCGACTAGCAGTGATAGGTATAACGGGAGCGATCAAGAGCACACCTCAGGCGGCGCTGGAGGCAATCTTAAATTTGCAACCGTTAGACCTATTTATAAAGGGCCTGGCAGCCAAAACAGCTTTACGGTTGAGAGAAACAAAACTGTGGAGGCACACAGGCCAGGGGCATGCTAGTGTGCTGGAAGAGATAGTAAAAATGGAAGGCACCGTGGAAACCGGAGTGCTACGACAGCGCACGGACTATATGGTGGCAAAGCAATGGTTTGGGGAGGAGCTGGAGATCAGAATCCCAACCAGAGAGGAATGGGAAAATGGTTCCATTTTTGAAAAAGGCGAGATAAGCGTCTTTACAGACGACTCAGTAACGGAAACGGGGACTGGAGTCGGATTATTCTCGGTGATACTAGAGGTCAAGGAGTCACACAGACTCAACAAAAGCTGTAGTATATTGCAGGCGGAAATTAACGCGATAGAGAAAGCAGCAAGACTAAAGCAGCTGACCGACGAAGAAATTCAGAAGATCACAATCTACTGCGACAGCCAGGCTGCTCTTAGAACACTGGAATCTAAGACAATCAAGTCAAAGTCGGTGATGAGTTGCCGAGAAGCACTATCCTGGATCCGAGACAAAGTCAGCCTCTGTTGGGTGCCCGCACACAGCGATGTGGAAGGGAATCTACAGGCGGATAAACTGGCAAGGATCGGAACCGAAATTCATAGTGCTGAAGAAGCCAACTCTACAAAGCCACCGATGAGGTTGTTGAAAGATACCATCGACAGAGTAATTCGGGAACAACATGGCCAGAGATGGAGCAGCAGAGATGACTGCTTCAACTCAAGGCATTTGTGGCCCAAAATTGAGGAAACAAGAACGGGGGGCTTGTTAAGAGCAAAAAAGGCCTCAGTCCGGACCATCACAATGGTCATTACAGGACACTTTCCGGTCGGGAGAAACCGCCAGAGGTGGGAGCTCGAAAGCGACAGTCTCTGTAAGGAGTGTGGCGAGGAAGAGGAGACAGTGGAACATCTTTTGTGCTCCTGCCCAGCATTGGCCGATAGTCGGAGGCAAATACTGGGGAGCGAATCCTCAACAGGGTTGGAGGAAATAGGGGTCATGGATGTTCAACTATTGAGGAACTTTGCCAAGGGGTGGAAATGCCTCCGGACAGAGGAAAAAAGGATCAAGAAATAGGAGAGGGGGGATAGCGAAATATAAGGGGCATCACAATGGGCCATCTGGCCACCGAGTGGGAGTGGATCGCACAATCGGTGTGAACACTCCACCCTGCTAACCTAACCTAACCTTCTTCTGATACTTATCAAGCTGCAGTTTTTACTACGCCCACTTTATTGGACTGAGTAAGTTATACTTTGAACAATTTAAATTTAAAGTACGTTTTGCTAGGAAAGTTTCAAACCGACGGTTTGGTAGGAAGATTCCGCTTATATCGGTCTCTTTCTGGTTGTCGGTATAATGTTTTTTACACGGAACTCTTAGAATCGGAGCAAAAATTCGAATTCACAATGTTTTTCTCCACAAAAGGCAAAATTTCCAAAGCCTTATCGCAGATTATGGCGAAAATAAAGTTCAAGATAATATTGACACCACAATTTTTAAGCTCATTTTTGATTCGTCGTATATTGCAAGTGTACAAATTGATGAATCTGCCCATATATATGCATGTGGATATGCCACATATGCAACCGAGCGAAAAATCAATTGCGCCAGACGTAAGATCGAGGTTATGGAAGACAAAGGTGTCCCCATAGATGATGAATACTTTAGCCGTGTTCTTTTGGTCACTCTAACAGAACAGAACTGTCAAATCCCATACATTTAACAGAACAAGGTTAGTTCTCGATAATACCTGGAACTAATTTGCTGTTCTGAACACAATAATTGAGCTAGAAATGTCCAGATGGCGACATGGATCATTTGCCTTGACGCGAACCTAAATTTTTCTTTAAATTCAACAAAATTATAATTTCTTCAAAACTTTCAGTTAATTTGATCTGAAAATTTAAATTCATGTAATATGTGAGGAATTTATGCAACCAAGGGCTCACAAAATGGAAAAAAATCGAAGAAAGTTCATATAAATGGTAAGTGAAGTTGGTAAAAGTTTGTAATCTATCGAGAACAAGTCCGATGCGTTCTTTTGCTACTCTAGTTTTGTACTCGATAGCGATGACCAACAGAACGCGGCTTTTGATGCGATGCAACGTGGTGGACTCCACATTCCTACAGCTAGTGTCAAAATTTTATTTTTCCATATGTGTGCTATTTTCCAGTACATTATTTCTACTATGGAATTCTCCAAAAGTTTCTTAGGGACAACCAATCAGAAAGGTCTTTTAAGGGCTCTAGTCTTCGAGTCAATTCTTTCTGATAACTTTGATGTTGACTTGGATCGTATATGCTCTTGCGGTTTAACCAACCTTGAAATTTTTAGTAAATTGTGCTCCCCACTGTGCAATATCTTCTTAAATAATTACACAAAATCAACTTACAATAGTTCTCTGTCCACTAAAACGCGGAAATTACAAAAATTTAACTGCTAATATGCAGCACTTCATTTTACCTGTGATTTTTTTTTGTTATTAGTTTTCTAATTTATTTATTTGTTAATTTGTTATATTTTTCTAACTATTCTTTTTTGTTACTTTTCTATATTTTGTTATACATTCTTTTTTGTTATTTCTTTATATTTTAATTTATTATATTTTGTTATGCATTCTTTTTTGTTAAGACTGAATTAATAATTAATAGACTGAATTATTTAAAATTGTAGCTAAATTGTTCATTTTAAATATTATAATATCATAATGATTAAAAAGATTAATAAATTGTTCATTTGTACATAATTAGTAATTACCCATTTGTATAAATATTAAGGTTAATAAACACGTAGAAATATAGTTTTTTGTTATTATTTTATGTCAGTTTGTCTTTTAATTGTTGCCGATATTTTGTTAAATTGCTTAACATTAATAAAAGAAATGATTTATCCAACAAAATGTTCTATTTATTAAAACTTCCCGCACTCAAAATTTCGTACATCCTTTCAAATTTCAACTTTGTCAATATTTTACTTTTCTGTTTATAAATATATGTATATTAATACTTATTTCTATGCAAGTGTAATCATTAAACGCTTTTATTATGTTCGTGCGAGTTGTCTGTCTATCTGTCTGTCTGTCTGTCTGTCCATTTCATTCAAATCTAAGAATTGATTTTTCAGCAACTTCCACTGAAGCTTTGAAATTTGGCACATATAAAGATTTTCTGTGACACTGCAATATCCGAAAATAATGAAAACTCTAGGTCAATCCGGAATCCTTAAATTTGCAAAAGATTTAAAAAATATAATATAAGTATTTCTATAATATAAAATAAAAAAATAGCTGCAGAGGAAGCTATAACGATAATTTTTTTTTTATAGCGTTCGAAATGGGTCTTTCCGAGGGTATTTAAGCATGTGTTCCTTGACACCGCGGCATAAGTATCAAAGCGGAATAATTAGATGCGATGAGTCACGATTTTCAAATCACAAAATCTCCAATATGAATTTGCAAATACTTTTCAAATATTTCTTGAAGGATCTTATTAAGTATTAAAAAAATCAAAATCAAAAAATCTTGAATTTTAAAAATCGGACAATATTTAATCAATTTATTAATGTTTCGCGCTGCTTATAATATGGCCTTCTCTATACACTATAGATTAGGTAAAGCGAGTCTCGCGACAAAATACTGTGTATGTTTTGTATACCTATGGATATGTAAACACAACGTATAGGTATACAAAATGTACACTGTATTTTGTCGCAAGAGTCGCGTATAGTATAGAGAGGGCCTGTACGGTACATATATATATATATATACACGCATTACATGTGGATTATTATATTTTCGACGCTATATATATAGACAGCCTATATTATGTGCAACCATACGCTTAATAAAACTGGTATGGCTACTTCATGCTCTCGCTATGTTATAATAATACAAACGCAATGTACATATAGTTTGAAAAAAAACATATTAATGTTTTGATATATCTAAATCTTTTATATTCTCGCGTACTCTCTATTTTTTAAACGCTTTTTTTATCTCTCTTTAGATTTTAAACACTTTTATTTCTATTGCCTTTCCCCACGAGTGCGTTTATACAAAAAAATAGCTGTTAAGACTTTTTTTTTTATTATTTTTTCCGCTCTCAAAATAAATTTCGTTTTTATCAATGTGAGATTAAAAAATTGGATTGAGAAAAATGTTTTCCAGTCTGCTTCTGAAGCTTAGTGTGTTTACTTCTACTTTAATTTGATCAAAAAATGTTGACGATATTTTTCGTATATTTCTAAAATTACAATTTAAAAAATGGTTAATTAGTATATTACAATGGTATATCATACAGTAAAAAATATTATATATTTTGTTAAAAATGTATTTCTTAAATTTTGTCCTATGAGACTTAACAAAAACAGTTCATAATATTTTTCATGCCAATTTTAAAGCGTGGCGCAGTTTAAGCGTGGCGCAGTTTTTCTTTCATTTAAAAAATATAATGGAAGAAGTTAATGTATATCTAGAACTCATGATATAAAACATATGTAAGATTAATAACCATAATTTAATAATTTATTCCAGTGACATCTTTCATTTATATATAACTAGGGGGACGCCCCCTGCTCGCTACGCTCGCCAACCCCCACCATTCGCTACGCTCCTTCTAATAGCTCGCGCATAGCGCTGTATATACAGTGGCATTGTAAGTAAAAAGGTTCTTTAGTTCAGACTGTAGTAGCAATCATTTCAGCTAATTTTGCACGTCAAAGTACATCATTGAATAAGGCCCTATCTATAATTATCGAAAACCTTGTGCGGTTGCGGATCTTAAAAGATTTTAAAATTTTCTCATACAAAATACTTTTTGTAAGAATTCTTTCATCTTCTGCCAAATGACTTTGGCCTTGTGTTCCAGAAATACATATAGACACGCAATCGATCTCACTGTACTGGCTACAACCTACAATTAACAGTGAGAAAATATAGGTAGTTTGAGTAAGATTCCTTCTTTTTGAAACGTTTGGGATTAATGGGATTTATTGGTTGTCATCGCAAAAGCCAGAATGAGGGGAAATTGATTTTTTGAAAGGAAAAAGACGGAAGTGTACTTGTTAAAGATTTCTGCATCGATGAAAGAGCAGTTTTCATATTTGGGAATTCAATCTCATCAGGTCCCATGTTTTGGGTAAAAGATATTTTGTGGAATTTTTAGAATTCGGACCATGAAGCAAGTCAATTCTCAATAAGTGGTACACGTGTACCGTGAGATGTAGCTGGCAATATTCGTCAAAAATCTCCACAGAGTGAAATAGTCTTACCTCCGAGAAGGTTAGTTGAAGTACCGAATGAATCGTTTACTGACAAAAATTTCCTCAATAGCCAATAAAGCATGGTTATATGAATCATTTTCTGAAGAATTTCTTAAAAGTCTCCACACATGAACATTTTCAATTCATTCCACAAATCTAAAGCATTTGTAGGAACGTTCATACCACAAATAGGATATGGCAAATAACTCTCTTAACTGCTGAGAGGACTTACACTCTTTTACTTCTAATAAATATTCACGCCACTCTCCATCATTTCATGCAATTCGTCGTGCATGTGCTGAAAATGTGCAGTAAATAATGTTCCCAACAGTACCCAAATCCTGATGGGACCTCGAACATGAAGCAAAATAGTCTCAAATGGAACAACTGAACATAAAACATAAAATAATCTAGCAATAGCTCTACTACTTCCTCTTTGAGGTTTTTCCATTTCTTTTCTTTATCTACCTAAATATAATGTATCGGCGTCTCTGTATATAGAAACTCGGAAGAACTAATTCGATTGATTTCATAGAATGCAGTCAATTTTGTTCTTCTGTGATTTGTAAGAGGTTGCTGAACATTTCCTTCCCTAAAGACTACCTTTTGCCGGTGAGGCAAGTGACATTCAAGCCAAACTATTATATATTACGTGACTGGTAATGCATTGAATACTCATTCATGCGCCAATTAGTTTCCGTAGAACCAACATAGTGACCGGACAAAAAGCTATCGATTTCATCTATATAAACTTTGCCCTCAACTCCACCTCAAACTCTTCGAAACTGTAATGAGGCACAGTCGTATCCCCTATAAACATATTTGTACATATATTTTAGGCTCTTAACTGTGCCAAGAACTTCAACATTTAAGTAGCAATCAAATTTCGCTAAAAGATCTGGATTTTAAGGAACAGCATAACGGTTGTCAACAGAGTGGCCACGAAAGTCAACTTTTATAGCATTCACACGACGCATCTAACATTGGCTAGAGTTGTATTGTAAAAGTCCTTAGAAAAGCTTTTGCTTCATTTACCATCTCTCATACAGACGGTGATACGATTCAATAAACTCTAGCTTTTAATTAAATTATGAGGTTGTGGGAAATACATGTATATTGTAAATAAAATATATGTTGAATTTCCGTACAAACGTACCAACTGTCATTTCCAACCTTTTCCTTTTTCCCTAAATTGAGGTTTTAAAGGTGTGCAGACAAAAGTTTGGAAATATGATATAATTTCAGATTTTGAATTTTTAACAGTTTTTTGCTCGTAGCGGCTAAATCAAGCATTCTAGGGGGTATGTTCAACACCCATTATTTTTTCATTTCCCAACTTTTGGCCATATATCATATTTCTCTAAATTATGTTTTTCAATGTGGGTCCATACAAAAGTTAGGAAATATGATAAAATTCAGACTTTCGCTCGCTTTCCATAAATATTCGTGTAAGTTAACCTCGCGTTTTCTAGAAATAACTGTAAAATTGTGATTTTCATATGTTTTATAATATTTATTTTTATCAAATTAGCAAAAAATAATGGTATAAGTAAACGATGGCTTTAAATTTGTCTCTGGTAATGCATCCATATTATTGTCTGTGGCCATATGTTCATTGTTTTGGCTTTTGTCTGGAAGAATGCAATTTTATTAGCCAAAGATTGCCTTCTTCCAGGCAAAAAACAAAAGAATGAACATGTGAATATTGTCTGTGATATAGCTGCATTTGCCCCTCACAGGTTTGAGTGAAAAGAATGCATGCATTTGGCATAAATGGTTGGTTATTCAGCCGAACGCATGGTCTATGCAAATGATAATGTTAAATAAGTATGTTCTTTATTTTGATTTTTTTGTAGAGGAATGAAATTATATGATAAATTTTTTGATTTGTGTCACCAGTAGAAGATTGATCCATTTGGTTTGATTTTCGACTAATTTAGTACTTGCCATTTATCGGGGACGCAAACCAAAAATTAACATATGGTTGCATATTTTCAGGCAAAAATCAAAACAATCATACGCATACATTCTTCCCAGAAGCATCATCTACGCTATACGTGTGCTCAATTCACGCATACTATCCCATTGAATTTTTTAATTTCAATTTAAAATTACACTAATTTATAATTAAATTTAAGAAAAAAAATTAGGTGATGCACATAGAGGAAAACCCAATCTTTCGAATGGTATAATTTTTATCCTGGTAAGTCCACCTGGTTTCCTGTAAAAGGGATAACAAAAAAACATGTCGCCTATTTATATATAGATAAAACTGAAATATATATAAAAACTGCGCCACGCTTTTATTTGAGTGCAAGATTTAACGATGATTTTAATATTTACGTAACAAGTATAGTATGTTTAAAACTAAATCTTATTTTCTTCTTTTTAGTGCATTTAAATGTATATAAATATATTTCTCTAGTATTTTCATTTTTACATCAACTTATTTTAGTGTGATTGTTTTTGTATTTAATCACATAATAAAAGCGTTTTTTTTAAAATTTTTTTTAATTTATTTTATTTTTATGTATAATAAAATTTATATAATAATAAAAAAGTGATTTTTATTAGAAAATATTTGTATTTTTCAAAACTCCCGCGATGAAAATTTCATTTTTCGTATGAAATTTCTCATTCTTCAATGTGGCAGCCGGACTACTGAGCCATGGATGTGGTAGTAAAATAGTCTGAGTTCATGGCTTGTCTTACTACTACAACCAGGGGGTTTTGCACCAGCCAAGTACTTTGCCAGTGTAAATGGCACACAGCAAATGATGTTACGAAAAATCATTGCAATATGCTCCGATACATGACTTCGTACCCAATTTTTTCTGAAGCAGACACGAAATAACGCATGCAGACTTCAACACTCATTCATTCGCTCAAGAAACTTTTCAATTCGTTGGAATTTAAACCGGTTTTGAGTAAAATGGGACATAAATGTACTAAGAGATTCGAAATTCGTCGAAAAAGCTAAAAAAATTAATCACCATGAATTACATTTAGGCTTACAGATTATTAAAAATCCGCTGTAGAATTGAAAGGTAAAAATATATCTTTGTTATTTTTCAAATATACACTCCCGGCCAAAAGTTTAAGACCACATTTTTAAAAAGAGAAAAATGGAATAAAACTCAAAAATTTTATCATTGGGGAATAAAATGATTATTGGTCATGTAGTACAGAAGATAAGAGATAGTTTTCTTTAAGATATATACATAAAATACAGTCACCAGAAAAAAATTTACTAAAAACTCGTTAAACGGATTTTTCGTCAAAAAATTTTCCTTTGGATTTTATAAGTGCATTGACAATTCGTGGCATGCGAGCTATCAATTTATCAATGGTTTGTTGAGTAATGTTGTTCCAACTATTTTTTAAGGCATTTTACAAATTCTCAGCAGAAGAAGGACATTGATCTCGAACGTTTCTGTCTAGCTCGTCCCACAAGAACTCTATGGGGTTTAGATCAGGACTCTGAGGCGGCCACACCATATTTTTTAATACTCCTTCGTGCAAGTGTCCAAGTTTCCATTTTATTACCCACGACTTTATTATGTTTGAAAATAATAAAAGATTTTTACGGGTGGTCTTAAACTTTTGGCCGGGAGTGTATATATAATTCTTTTATCATTAGAGGAGAAAATATACGAGAATTCTTAGAGAATTAAGAGCGAAAGCTGAGCCATTAAACTTGGAGTATGCGGCTTTCAAAAAAATTTTCCGGCTCACAAAGCAAGCGACAAAGGATCTCATTGAAAAATTATGGCCTTTTTCAAGGTCATCATGTATCCCATTTGAAATACAAGTGAGTATTTTTAATTTTATGTGTTTTACAAGATTTATATGATATTTATGTTTGTAGGTGTTTACTGCCTTGCATTTCTTCGCGCGAGACTCCTACCAAGCATATATTGCTATATTGCTAGGAATCACCTGCTGGAACAATCCCAACCAAGTTTTTCCCGATCAATTCGCAATGTGACGAATTTGATCGTAGTTCATTTCGCGTCTTACTTAATAATATTTCCGGGAAGCCAAATGGAAAAAGTCGAGGCTCGACAAGGGTAACTCAGCAATAATTAATTTTAAGTTTTAGATTCCGTGACAAATTTGGGATGCCTCAGATACTAGGTGCTGTAGATGGCACACATATTCCAATTGTAGCTCCTCCTGAGATGAATGATGATCTCAGAGGCAATCTCTACATTAATCGGAAGGGATATCACAGGTTAAATGTCCTAGCAGTGAGTGCAACGTATTACATACGCAAATGCTACATTCCCAGAATCTGTTCACGATGCTGCGGTATGGCGCGTGAGTGAGATTCGAAGCCATCTTATACAGCGTTTACACCGACCAAAATCTAGTAGATTTCGTAAGATGATTTGATAAATCTCCTCGCCCGTTTACACCGCCAGTGAGGAGATTTAGTTTGACACTTCGACATTTTTCACGTGAAATTGTAGTTTTGTGGTTCTGGTTTGCTTCAAATCTATGACAAAACTATCTTGGACAATAGTCCATGCCTTTCCTTGGATCTTTTGATTTTTTTTTTTATTAAAACTAAAATAAATTTTCAAAATCAAAAATCGCGCCACATAATGAAATTAAACAACGCGCACAACAACCAATTGAACTCACATCGGATACGTCGAAAGAGTACTAAATTGTGCTAAAGGACGTAAAATGGCACAAATGATCACCACTAGATGGTGCCACTGAGGAGATTTAGTGCAGATTTCGAATAAATCTACTTCCGAGAACATTTGGAAACTGTATGGTAAATCTTGGAGGTTTCAGCCAGATTTCGGGCTAAATCTTCTCAAGTCGCTCAATCCACTAGATTTCGGTCGGTGTAAACGCCGTATTAGAAATAATTTTCTTCGGTGCAGAACTAAGATCCGATTTTGATGGGTACTGACTTCTACTCTAAAGTATTGATGGTAAATGAATAAATGGTTTTCGTTTTTATTCAAGGTGACAGTGATTTCCTTTGGAACCATGGCTTCTAACACCATATCAGGTGACAGTTGGGGGCACATACGAGCACCACTACAAGCTACTCCACACAAAACACGTCAAGTGGTAGAGAGACGTTTTTGTGTTCTGAAGAATGGATTTCGTTGCCTGATGCTGTAACGAGCGCTGCATTACAGACCGCGAACATGAGAGTTTTGCTTTCCCGCGTGTAACGGAAATTAGGGGAAGTGCCTGTGCGAGTAGTTTTCTCCGTGCAGGAGCCCAAAACTATTCTTCCCATTCCTTGAAAATGAATTTTCTCTGCTTTCAGAGCGTGAATCTCATTCTCCTTTTTCTGCTTCAGTACTTACTGATTGTTACTGAACTTCAGAGTTTTGCGTTCCCGCGCGGAGCGGAAAATAGGAGAAGTACCTATGCGAGTAATTTTCTCACAATTTCCCGTTCCGCGTGGGAACGCAAAACTCTCAAGTTCAGTAAAAATCAGTACTTAAGGTGCCTACAAACGATCATATTTCTATGATATTTCATCATATATATGACGAAAAAATATGATGAAGCTGTACACACGGAATATGACATACTTCTATGATGTTTCATCATATATATGACATAGAAATATGTCATATTATATGATCGTGTGGACAGTTCATCATATATATGACATATAAATATGATGAAAATATATGATGAAGAGTGGCGCCAGTTTTAAATTTTAACTGTTTCTTTTCGAAACATTATTGGACTTCAATATTTCTTTTTGTGACGAAACTAAATAATATTTATGCAGCAGGTAATTTCTTTGTAAATAAAAAGGAGCGCGGTATTTAGGAAAATAAACTATAATTTTTATATTTTATTTATAATTTTCAAACGCAATTTTATATTCATCACTCATTTTACCTGCAATTTGTTCACTTCTATTCAGCGCCTGCAGACGATCATAGAAAAATACATCATATTATATGACATATTTGTATCATATCATATCTATGACATATTATATGATGAACTGTACACACTGTAGGCACCTTTACTCGCACAGGGACTTCGCCTCCTTATCTGATATTTACTGGGTAAATTTTTTAAATTTTTTATGTTTGGTCTGTTCCCGTACTAGAAAATCTTACTGATATTTACAGAACTTGAGAGTTTTGCCTTCTCGCATGGAACGGAAAATAGGGGAAGTGCCTGTGCGTCGTGCGAGTAGTTTTCTCACAATTTTCCCTATTTTCCGTTCCGTGCGAGAACGCAAAAATCAGTACATACTTTGTGACATCCAAGGAGTTAATACGAAAATGCAAACATATAATATGGGATGAATCAACTATGGCTTCATGGGCTGCCCTGAAAGCTGTTGACAAATTATTAAATGGATAGACTTGGCACCGGTAAATCCTGATTCGCCTTTCGTTTTGCGAAAAAGACAATTCCCAATTAAATTGGCTTTGCCATGACCATCAATAAGGCACACGGGCAAACCCTTGAAAAAGTTGGATTGTTCTTACCAGAGCCTGTATTTGCTTATGGCCAATTATTTGTAGCACTGTCAAGAGTACGAAAATCTTCGTGTATTAAAATCAAAACGGACCAGATCAAGGCAACCTCATACCTGGATCTGAAGCAGTCTTCACACGAAACATTGTGTACCAGGAAATATTTTCCAAATAAGGACGGATTTATAAAACTTATAAAATGCGAAAGCCAGATTTACGGCTTTCGATGATGAGAACGATATTCCGCCGCCGTTCGCCAGCTGCTGGTCCCATTTCCTCATCCAGGCGGTGAAAATTGCAATTGTCATCCAGACTGACTTATTGCTGGCATATCCAACTGGTAACGTTTTCATGTTGACCCCTTTCAAACAACGCGGTTTGGCGGACTTGCCAGTGATCACTAATTTTCGACGGTCTGATCCTCTCGTCCGATCATCTTGTCCTGTGCTCGGTGTGATAAGCTCAATGTCCTGGCGTGCGATCCTGTCCAAGGAAGTGTTGGGCAAATGGTTCGGAGTATTAAACCATGATCCAAGCTAAGTGCCCAGTCAAGAAGGATTCCAGCATTAGTGTTCGTCTGAGGGCAAAACCAAAGAGTGTTGTGTGCGTTGAGGTCACCCGCTATGATGTGGGGTCTTGTCCAATTGTCTGTTCCAGGTTGTCCAGATCATGTCTATTGATGTTGCGATTGTCGATTGATTGGGTGTGAAAAATAGCTACGATAGTCATTTTTGTATTGTCTGTTAGCGACAGTTTTACTGCTAAAGCCTCGAAAGAGGTAAAGTTGGGCATGGTTAGTACGTTAAAGTTAAAGTTCAGTGGCAGCAAAATAGGTAGACCACCACCACCTCTTTCCTGTCTGTTCTGCATAAAGGTGCCTACAGACGATCATATTTCTATGACGCAAAAATATGATGAAGCTGTACACACGGAATATGACGAAAATATATGACATGTTTCTATGATGTTTCATCATATACATATATGACATAGAAATATGTCATATTAGCCGTGTTCTCTTGCGACACGCTATCGAGTGCAATGGTACAAATTAGACCCACTTGTTATGGAGTGCAACGATAAATGTATGGGATTTAACAGTTCTACACCACTCGAAGCCAGCAAGAAAACACAGATATTATATGATCCTGTGGACGATTCATCATATAAATGACATATTTTTCTTTCCCATTTTCGATGGAAAAGAAATCGATGATGAAAGGAGGCGCACGTTTTAAATTTTAAATGTTTCTTTTGGAAACAGTATTGCAATTCAATATTTCTTTTTGTGACCAAACTATATTATATATATGCAGCAGGTAGTTTCTTTGTAAACAAAAAGGAGCATGGTAATTAGAAAAATAAATGATGATTTTTATATTTTATTTATAATTTTCAAACACAATTTCATTTTCATCACTCATTTTCTTTCCAATTCGCTCCCTGCTATTTTTCATGAAATACAATCTGTGTTTGACAACTTCGAACAACACAGAACTTTAGAAATATATATCATATTAAATTGTGTCGTGTGTGCAGTAAACATCGCTTTCTCGTATTTTTTAATCATAGAAAAAAAATATTTTTTTTAAATTTTTTTTCCTCATTTTCGCTTTGAGGAAAATATCAAGCCAGGGCCAGATGGTATCCGTCAATATTTTCTCAAAAGATGCTGGACGGTCTCAGAAAAACCTGTTTTAAAATTATTTAATCTTTCCTTAGCACTTGGAAGGTTTCCTTATTGTTGGAAGCATACTTATTTTATGCCCATTTTTAAAAAGGGAGATTCTCAAAATATTAGAATTTATAGGCCAATATCTATTATTAGTACTCTTTTTAAAGTACTTGAACCAATTGTGGCGGATCATATTAAAGATAGGTATTTATCACTTATAGTTAGTGAACAACATGGATTTGTCAAAGGGCGCTCCACTATTTCAAATTAATTATTAAACAATGATTATCTTTCTAATGCACTTTATAAACAACTCCAAGTTGATTCAATATATATAGATTTCGCAAAAGCATTTGACTCGGTCAACCATTCAATTTTGTCTCTGTCTAAGTCGCTCTCCTCATATTCTAGTGCAATAGAAAACAGGGTGTCCGAGTTGCTGGTCATTTATCTGCATTCAGAGATGTGATATCAGGAGTACCAAAGGGCTCTCATCTTGGCCCAATACTTTTTATGTTGTTTATCAATGATGTCACATCTAAACTACGTAAAATTATTATTTTATGCAGATTATGCCAAACTTTTTTTACCTGTCTCTAGTGCACAGGATGCCTTAAAGTCCAAGAGAATCTTGATTAGTCTGGTGTATGGGCTTCTCGAAAAGATCTAAAAATAAATTATGAAAAAGTTGCACGTTAACTTTTACCAGACGTGCGAACTTTACGGAATTTAGCTACGCATTGAATCGGACGAAACGTCAAAGTGTCTGACTTAGGTGTCACCTTTGATTCTTCTCTTTCTTTTTCTGATCACATTATTGAACAATCAAATAAAGCTGCTCGTGTATTGGGTTTTATTTATCGTACGTCTGGTGACTTTCATAACCATGCTTCATTGAAGCATCTTTACGATACATTAGGTCTGTTTGTTTGGAGTTCAGAACAGTGTGGAACTTTGTACTAAAAGTACAATTTGACACTTCTAGCGTTCCACTCTGTTCCGTTGTAACTAACGCGTCAGGGTAAAATGAGAACAATAAGGTCAAACTCTCTTACTTTCTCATAATAAAATGGAAGAGTTTGGTACTACACTAAACTTCAAAACAAACGCGGTACTGAGTACTTAAAGTACAATTTAGTATTCCGGAGCAGTTCTGATCTCAAAACAAACGGACCTATTATTATTACCGGTTTTAAATTACGCTTCCGTTATATGGCCACCCTACACCGAAGTTAATAAAAGAGCCCCGGAAAAAATTCAACATCGTCTTATTCGTCTTTTATGTTATCGTTTTTTACCATGCACTATACAGATCATGACTACACCCCTGCACTGTTTCAATTTTGAATGATGACGTTAGAAAAATGGAGAACCTACTTTGATGCTCTTTTTGTATTTAAGGCGGTACATGGTTTGATCAAATCCAATGAAATGTGTGATAAACTTGCAATAAGACAAATTTGTTGTTGTTCGAAAGTTCTATCTCATTAAATTATATGTATTACTCTACAATCTTACTTTAAATCTTCTCTCAATCGTTACTATTGAAGCATACTCAAGTTCACTTCCCGCGATTGTCTCCGAACACCGTTACTCTTGCAATTCTTTATCTATACGTCCCTTACTCATTTTAATATAACTACTCTTAATCGTTCTTGCACCTCTGAGTCTCTTGTCTTCAACTCTTTACTTTTCTACAACACCGCACTCCCTTTTCACTATTTGTCAATTGTCCTTATATCTTCTCTTAATCTCTAACACACTTCGTGCTCTAACGGTGTGCCTGATGCACATGTCCCCAATTTCTGGCGACGCGCGTGTCCTCGGCCGTTCGTGCCCTGAGTCACGTACTCCATTCGCACACGACCCCCAGCCTTATCTCCCGGTCGTTCACCTCTGATAAGTAGTTGAGTTCCCACGCTCGGACGAGGTCAATGAACGATTTCCCAAATCGATCGTTGACCCTGAGCGCGTGCCGATTCCGTCGTCCTGCTCTCTGCGGCCCTCAAAGTGGGCGGGGTCGCTTCACCGTCGATCGATCATGGCCATCCTTGATTGATGGTCATCGAGACGATCAGTCGCCTGTGCGTTCCACGCGAGGTTGGATGTTATTTTTCCGTTTCGTAAACGCCCTGAGGTAAATCGTCCCGCTTTTACGTAATTTCCCTTAACGTTACGTGACTTCTAATCGGACAGTTGCCTACCTCCGGGCGATTGGTTTTTCGAGGAAAAATACTCCGCGGGATTTGCCGCGTCCTTCGCGACCGTGACAACTTTCAAAAAGAAAAGAAGTAGAGATATATAAATCCTTTTCACTTTTAAGGAAGCGAATTATCACAAAAAAAATTACAAAAAAATACGAGCATACATATATATATATATTTATATATATATTTGAGCAAGTACGGCGAAAATTTTTCCATTTTCAATTTCTAACTCTTCCGCTTGAATTAATTTTTTATGGCTAATTCGCCCCTTTTTCATCACCAATTTTTAAAATAAAGTCATGGACGATTTTACTTTCATTTATAACGGAAAGGTAATGTTACCCATAATCCTCCTCGTACTCGTAACTATTGTATATTATTGAATCTTCGCCTACTATCTCTACTCTTTCATACCTGAGACTGAACCAGAGTCCGCCATAGAAGAGAATCCCTCTACTGTTAGACTAGCTAACTTACCTCAAAATCCTTAGAACTATCAAGGAACTTGTAAAGAAGAAGAAACTTATCATTATCATAATCCTATATTTCGGGTATAATCCTCTCCAATTGCTATCATATTCGGCAATCTTATATTTACTGGCGAGAACCACCTTTGGTAGACCGTTAGGCTTGCTCTATCTCATCTCTTTATATTGTGACGATTCTTAAATCAGTAAATTCCCGAAGTCATGACAGCAAAAGGGTATATCGCGTTAAATAATAATCAAGATAAGCTCATCGTGGAATTAGAAAGTATAACTTTAACTAATAAGGAGACCGAGGAGCTAACCTTTGAAAAAAACTATCAACCATCTGCTCCAATCCCTTGCAAAGGTGCAAAAGAATTTTCATGATAACAACACAAAAATAAACAATCATCCCCAATTCGATCGTACCCACGAATATACGGAATCCAAGTGTTACGAGAGCACAATCTCCAGAATTAATAAAGTTAGGAAAATAATCTTGAATAATCTCACCCATATGAATTCTCCCATTATCGAAGGCACTCCAATAGAAGTACCAAGCGGAAATCAGCTAAACCCCTCTGTAGACATGTAAGAGACTACCACCCATACCATGGCACACTTCAAAAAACTTTTGAGGCTCCAGAAGGAGCAAAGCAGGCTGTTAATGTTAATATCCTCACTAAGGATATAAGTCCACAGAATTTGACCGGAATCAAGAGGTCAGTCGCATTTCAGAAACTTACCCTGTTAGATAAGCACTGGGAGTTTTTTAAAAGGGTACATTTAGAAATAGTCCAAGATATTGACCCCGCCATAAGTGGCGCAGCGTATTTAGGGTCCAATATATTCGAGAGTACTGAAGAAGAGTACTATCGGGTAACCGAGCTACTCACTGGGCATATGGAAGAGGAAACCCCCAAATAATCACCACCACCTCCCCTGGACAACAGAGGACCCCCAACCGATCAGAAATTCGCATTGAACATCGCCCAACAATTAATACCAGAATTCCTCGGAAACCCGAAGAATTTGCACAAATTTTTGGCCTGTGCAAATGACGTTTTCGAAACCGTTCGCAACGAGGGCGAACATAGAACATTCCTTGGAATCATACGAAGCAAACCGTCAGGAAGTGCGTATGATGTTCTCAAATACAACCCAATCAACTCTTGGGCCGAATTAAAGGCTGCTCTTTGTAATAAGTTTGAGAGCAAGATATCCCATTTCAACTTACAGTCCCAACTCAGTCAATCGCGACAAAACCTGGGGACAACGTTAAAGATTTTGTACAAAGAATAATCGCGAATCTCTCCCTTCTCAACGAGGCAACTATCTCATATACAGAGGACGAAATTCTATTGTCTTCCTTACTCGCGGATAATGAACTACATGCCGTAAGAACCCTGGAAGACGGGCTTGCCAATAACCAGGTACAGATGCTAGCTAAAGTCTTCCCCGAAAAAAAGCTAGGGCCCATGAGCAAGTACATATTACATCATGCCTCAAGGTTAGAAACCCGACCTTCACTCGTCGCACCCCGAGGCGCGATGCCCACAATAACCCCTCAATTAGACAATACCCAAGTACCTAAATCTTGTCCTACTTGCTACAAGTGTGGAAAGATAGGACATATAGCTCCCCAGTGTGATCAAAGGAACAGACAAGTATCATTCCAAATTCCTCCGCGTAGGCCAGTAAATAATTTCTTGGCACACGCCAATAACGAGACCCAAGCGCATTATTGTAGGTATTGTAAGAGGCCGGGTCATGTTACCGAAGAGTGTAGAAGGAGGTTACACAACAACCTCAGGTATAATGGTATACAGCTTAAAAATAACAACGAATCCAGGGTCACGAGCTCAAGCGCACCACACTCCCCCGTGGAACAAACCCCAACGAGGGTTAATCAGCCGGGAAACACTCAAAGGCGAAGGATGAAGGTCGGACACCCTTCGCAGCTAAAAGTTCTAGCTGACGTACACAATTAATATTGCCCATCACTATCAACCCAGTAACCCTTACCATAACTCTCCCGACGACCATTAGTAAGAATTCACATGTCGAATTCATAATCGACACAGGAGCCCAGATAAGTTTGATTAAACACAGCATTCTCAACCAGAACAAGCGAATCAACGGAGATACCATTTATCACGTCAATACTCTCTTCTCAAAATCTACGCCCACCAGAAGATCGGTGTTGGGAACACTATATTTACCCCAAAAGGTGAGAATGAAGCACCCATTCCAAGTAATCGGTGAGGAAACTTCCCTTAGTTATAATTGTTTACTAGGTCATGATTTTTTGCAAAAAATCAATGCTCTAATATATAATGAACATGAAAGTCTACAGATAAACACAGGTACTAACGACAATATAGTTCCTCGCACTAGAAGCGAGATATCGATATCAAATATACAAAGCCACAAACCCAGATTCGAAGAAGCAGATTCGGAATCAGAACTTCAGTCCAATACGGAACCCCAAAATACTCTTAAAGGAGAAACCACTAGTTATTTCACTCTCCCGGGCCGGTCCGAGGTCGTTGCATGAGTAACCGCACCCTCGAAAGGGGCGATGTTGTCTTTAAGTCAGGAAATTCAACCCGGCGTCATGATAGGAAATACCATAGCCAAACCAAGGAAGGATTCGGTGAAAATCCTACTACTTAACAATAACGAGGATGAACGAGGGACACGATTGAGTTAGACTACAGAAATCTTGAGGAATTCCACGTAGTAAGTCCCAACTACGACAAAGACCCCGTAAAACTTCGCACCCAAAAACTGAAAAATGTTATCAAATTGGACCACTGTAACCAAGAAGAATCAGCAGCACTCCAAGAAATCTGTAGAGAATACAACGATTTGTTTTTCATAGACCGCGACCACCTAACCTACACAAATGCCGCTGCCCATAAAATTGAGATAGTACCGAATCAAGCCCCCATTTATACACAACCCTATAGACTACCAGACTCAAATAAAAAGGATGTAGATCGGCAGGTCCACGACATGCTGGGTAGTGGTATCATCAGACCATCAAGTAGCCCCTGGAATTCGCCCCTCTTATTAGCCCGTAAAAAGGCCGACGAACAAGGAAACAAAAGATGGAGGCTGGTGGTCGACTTCCGCAAATTGAATGATGTAACCATTGGGGATGTTTACCCGTTACCTAATATCACGGATATATAAGATCAATTGAGAAAGTCAAAATACTTTACGACGCTAGATTTAGCGAATGGTTTTCATCAGACAAAAATGGACCCAAAAGATGGGCACTACAAGAATACTCGGATACCTTTCGGGTTAAAGGGCGCACCCGCGACATTTCAGAAGAAGATGAATAACATCCTCATCGGTCTCCAGGGAATCCATTGCTTCATTTATATGGACGATATTGTGGTTCACGGCTTAAACAACACAACGATCGGCTTGTGGTCATATTCGAGAGACTAAGACAGTGCAAGCTAAAATTACAAGCGGAAAAGTGCCATTTCCTCAGGAAGGAAATTATGTATCTTGGACACCTCATGACTGATGATGGAGTTAAATCGGATCCGTACAAAATACATTGCGTTAAAACATACCTACGACCCAAAAAGGTAAAAGACATAAGGGCTTTCCTTGATTTTGTGGGATATTATAGGAGATTGATCCCCAATTTTTCGAAAATCTCCAAACCTTCAACGAGACTGTTGAAGAAAGATGTCTCTTTCAAATTCGACGCTTGTGTGCGGAAGCATTTTGTAAGTTGCGAGATAAGTGAATCAAAGCTCCTATTCTAGCTTATCCGGATTTTAGCAAAGAATTCTTCATCACAACTGATGCAAGCAACGTAGCCATAGGAGTTGTGCTTTCGCAACACAATGAGCTGTGCGACCGACCAGTAGCCTATGCCAGTAGGGCATTAACCGCGACAGAGACTCGTTATTCCACCGTAGAAAAAGAATTGTTAGCGATAGTCTACGCCGTAGAACAATTCAGACCATACGTGTATGATAAGAATTTTACAGTGATCATTGATTACAAACCTCTCGTTTGGCTAATAAACCTCAAGAACCAACCATCGCGGTTAATGAGATGGAGGATAAGGCTTGAGGAGTACGATTACAAGGTCGTGCATAAGCCGGGCCGGTTAAGCGCCAACGCCGATGCACTCAGTCGTGCCATATCGGATGGAGAACCGAAAGAAGCAGAGGAAAAAGAAAACCAAGAATATAATACGCTAACAAACCCCGATTATAATTAGGCTTCGGCCTATAACAATCCCCCTTCGGTCAACAAGACTTCGATCCAGCAACATAAAAAAATTCAAAACCCGAAAAATCAAAATTAAAAAGCAGAGGAAACCAATGGAAAATATTCAGAAATCCAAAATCCTAATCACAAATCTAATGAGGTCAACGAAAACTATTTAGAAATTCAAAATCCAAAAAACCCTAATCAGAAATCTAATGAAATTCAAAATCCTAATAATCACAATCAGAAATTTAAGGTTAAATAGTATAACAAGGGAAATTTGGACAGCCCAAATCTGAAATCTAGTATTAATATGTTGACTAGAAGCCAGACGAAAAAACAGAGCATTCCCCAAGAAACGCGTAAAGACCTCGAACAAATTACACCTGTTCTAGCACAGGGTAAGACTCTAATCCGCAAAAGAAGCGACTCTCTTATAAGTAGGAATGTCTCTCACAAATTCTTCATAGTACGCATACAGGGAAGTACTCTGGAAGATAAATTGAGAAAGAAAACAGGAAACCAAACAGGAGAGGTCAGCGGATTCAAAACATATCCGCACAATAAACAAGAATACCACGTTTACAGAACTCGACTTCCGATCCGAACAGAATCAGACCAATGAAGAAGAAGAAAGCTAAATAGGATCGCGAAACAAGTAAAGACGTTAGACCTAAAAGACATCCATTTATCCAAAAGTAACATACGGGAAGAACTAATCTTAAAAGACACAATACAGAAAGCCGTGAACATGAGCGAAGTAACCGTAGTCCTTTATAACGATCAAATCGAAACCCTAAAGTCCAGAGATGAAATAGAACAAGTTCTCAAAGATTTTCACGGACTACCCACTGGGGGACACCAAGGGGTGACCAGAACAATGAAAAGTACTAGAAAGCGATTCATTTGGAAAGGGATGTCTCAGGATATCGCTAACCTTATCAGCTCCTGCGAAATATGTCCATTACCTATCTCATACCTCGGAAATAAATATCTTCTCACGTTCCAAGACGATCTAACAAAGTTTTCTAACGCTATCTCACTTAAAAACGTGGAATCAACCACAATAGCCGTGGCATTCGTCACTCGAATCATTTGTACTCACGGTATACCGGAAACCCTGGTCACCGATGAAGGCGCAAACCGTATCGGAGGAATGTTCAGCGAGGTATCAAAGTTGTTGAGGATTAAGAGACTCACCACTACACCATACCACCCCCAAACCAATGGCGCATTAGAGAGAAACCACAGAACCTTAATCGAATATCTTAGAGCATACATACATACACTCCCAATTCTGGGACGCGTGGATACCCTATGCTATGTTTGTATATAATACCACCCCTCATTCGACCACAAACCATACACCCCATGAACTCTTATACGGGTTTCCAGCAGTAATTCCCTCTCACCTCAATAACACGCTGTCTGTTTGCTATAACTATGAAAACTATGCAAACGAACTAAAAGCTCGCTTACAGTTAGGATATAAAATCGCTAGGGAAATGTCTTTAACGTAGAAGCAAACTTCAAAACTAAACTATGACAAAGGAGCTAAGGCCAAACAATTTAAGATAGGAGACCAAGTCCTACTGAGAGCTATGGTCAAGAAGAACAAATTCTCTCCCTTATTGAATGGACCTTACGTCGTCACAAAAATCAGTTTGAGTGAGAACACAATCATAAAAATTGGTAGAAAAGAAAAAAGGGTACATAACAACAATCTAAGACTGTATAAGCAGTAATAAGATGAAAAACAAAAAAAAAACACTTTTTATATATATACTAGCTGTACCTGCCCGCTTTGCTGGGCATTACGTAATACTGCATATTTTTTGTATACTGTATATATTGATACTATATATGTTTTATGTTTTTCATTAGTTATAGATTTTTGATTCTTAGCAGTTATCGTTTGATTGTAACATAAGTTCAAAAACTTCCAAAAAATCTTTGGCTATTTCAACAATGTTTTCATTAACGGTTGGCTACAAATTTCCTCCGTAAAAGGGATAATAAGTTGAAAGTATGAAAAGTGCGCAATAAGAAAGTGAGAAATAAACTTAAAACTTCTGACCAAGCACTCTTTCAAAAAGAGCCAATTTTTAAAATATTACTACACCTTACAACACCTATTAACCTTAAAGTTACAAAAAAATTTAAATATAGTAGTTATGAGAAATCGAAATTTATCCTATGTTCGGTCGCAACAATGAAACAAATAAGGATTTAAAGATTGCCGGTTGAAACTCAAACACAACTGGTTAACTTTTTACTTAAACTTCGATTAGTCCCGACTACGTATCTAAATTGTCTTAGCTTATATATACATTTTCTGAATGCAAATTTTTGATGGCACAGTAATATTTGAGGGGTTAACCCGATCCGATCTGCCACATCAACAAAACGCTCAAGTTAGCCGTGTAAATTTATTTTCGGCGAATTTGTTGAAAAATACTGCTTTCTTCTACCTACAAAAATAAGATAAGATTTAATCACAGACAAACTAATTTATCAGATGTCGCGATCCCATGTGACTCTGTGCACAATGACCGGCTTTAACGTTTGAAGAACAGACAGTGCGCGAATTGTTCTTCTTGTTGATGTTTGATTGTCAAATAGGGAATGAGTGATCACAATGATAGGAAAGGGGGCTGAAACAATATTTCGCGGATGGAACACAATGTACATGTACACACAATGCACACAATTTTGATGGTCTGAAATTTGCACAAAACAAACACAAACAAAAATGTGTACCATTGGAGAGTAAAATTTATTCCCGTACACGTAAATAAACTCAAAAATTTCTGTTTTCTGTGTAATAGTATTTTTTATTTATTTGAAGAAAAAATATACAAATTGAGTTTCCAATATATAAAATATTACAAATTTTTTCCGAAAAACGCAAGATTTTGCGTTTACGAATTTTAATCTGAATTTTATTATATATCATAACTTTTAAAAACACAATTCAGAGAAAAAAGATGTAGCGAACAAATTTAGGAAATTTTAAAATAATGGGGGTAGGTCATACATATGAACCTCGGAGGACGCTTCGTTAAGCCGCTACGGGCAAAAAACCGTTAAAAATTTAAATTTTTACCGGAAAAGAACCCTTAAAACCGGAAGAAAATTGGTCAACTTGGGATTCAAAGTTAGGAAATTTGAAAAAATGGGGGTCGGTAATACATATGAACCCCGTAGGACGCTTCGTTTAGCCGCGAGGAACAAAAAATCGTTGAAAATTCAGATCTGAATTTTATAAATTTTCTGATCTTTTAAATGTACACCTTTAAATCCTCAATTTAGAACAAAATGATGTATGAAAAGAAGGTAGGAAATGTAAAAATAGTGGGGGTTGATCATACATATGAATCCTGTAGGACGCGGGTTTAATGAACCGAAATTGTATTGAATAACCCGAGTAAAATTTGAAGAAAACAATTAAAACCGGCTCTACGGAAATAAAGAGTGTCAAATCATAGAGAATTCTTGAGAGAGAGATTTTGTTCCGATTTGCAAAAGCAAAAAGTAACGGTTCACTCATACGCAAATGAAGGTTGACGTTTTCGTATTCGAGATGGGCAAAAATCCAAAAATAAATCAATCCAAAAAAAAATCAAAATCCAAGCGCGACCTCCCTGAACGGACGCCGAAGATCGCGTGGTAACGTCTTCCACGCCATCGCAAAGGTGCATGCCGATTGGGTCCCCATAAAGGGTTGTGGGTACTGCAGAATCGAAACACGAACCGAGAAGGACGCGATCATGATCCTAGATCCTTAGTCTGGAAAAGGCCGGTCAAGGGAGACAACTCAGTTTCAAAGAGGTAGTTTAAAAACAAGACGAATTTAAAAAGAATTTTGCAAAATTACAAGTTTCACACCTAAATTTTAATAAGAGGTTTTAAAGATAATTTTTATAAGAAGTTTTAAAGAGGAAGTTTAAAAAGACAAGACTAAGTTTAAAAAGATGTTTATAAAATTACAAGTTTCACACCTGAATTTTAATAAGAAGTTTTATAGATAATTTTTATAAGAAGTTTTAAAGAGGAAGTTTAAAAAGACAAGACTAAGTTTAAAAAGAAGTTTATAAAATTACAAGTTTCACACCTAAATTTTAATAAGAAGTTTCATAGAGGAAGTTTAAAAAGAAAAGACTAAGTTTAAAAAGAAGTTTACAAAATAAATTTTAATAAGAAGTTTTAGAGAAAATTTTTAGTAAGAAGATTTCGAAGAGGAAGTTTAAAAAGGAAAGGCTAAGTTTAAAAGGAGAGTTATAACTGACTTTTATTTCTCCGACAGAGGCAAGTGATCTTCGCAGATGCACTCCTTGTCCCGTTATGAATAAAAATACATATGAAAAAAAAGGAACACAAGATAAGGCAAAAATTTTTATTCATAGCAATTAATATTTAATTAAAAATCGTTAACTGGCAATACGTAAAACAAACAAAATGCGAAGTAAAGTTCTACCCACGTGCAATACAACAGTCAAAACTTAAAAGAATGTTAGAAAATTAAAAAGACGAAGAAAATTAGAAGCAATAAAAACTAACCATATAACTTAAAAAATCCTAGTCATGCACCAGCAAAGCAAAAAAGTAAAAAATTAATCTGCAGTTTGGCTAGAGAAACAAAGGAAAGAAACAAAAAAATAAACCAGACTCTAGCAATAATATGCACCGCGAGGAAACTAACAAGAACCTCGAATAAAAAAGAAAAAGTAAAAAGAAGTAAAAGAGAAAAGCTAGTTCTACACAACAGTGTTCGCCCGTCAGCTGGTTGACTACTCCAGAAGTACCATACCCGAATCAGCCACCTTCCCTATCCAGAACGATGGCAGAAACTGTACTTCTGCAGTGTCCTTACATAGCATGAGGAAATCCCTCCCAAAATGTAAAGTTATTTCGAGAAATTGATATATGACAAATTTCCAGTCAGCGTATTCGGTAAGAGACAGTGTAATTACAAAACTAACCACGTGTCTCACGATTTCTGCATGTAAATCGCTGCACGTGTTCATTATTTCCACTGTGTGTTTTATTTGCCTTATTTTGATTGTCCGTTATTGCAGACAATGTTAGCTCGTGCCCGAGAAACACTCCGATTTCACTGTCGGTCACGGGATTTCATTTTGATTTTCCACTGGCTGTCTGACCTGATATCTCTCATCAGAGAAAACTGACTCGATATGCGTAATATATTCCACCAGACCACCGCTCTAATACGTGGTAGTCTACTACAACACCGTATGAGACATTGTTCTAGAGAAAAACGTCGGACATAGGATAGGTGGGTGAACACATGGAGCAGAACAACGTGTAAATATATAAGGTGTACAATTAAATTAAGTATCATAAAAGATTTAAGTGTACAAATAATTGGAGTGAATAATAAATACATAACAATATTAATGAACTGATCAAAGGTCCTGCTTATATACATGCTAAATCGTTATTGGTTCCCTGCTTCATTTTTGAAAATCGGTCATTTATGGGGGTGTCTATTTACTTTTGACACGTAGTGTATGTATAATGATATATGTCGTTTGAAAATCGCGCGACACCAGAAACAGCAGCGCAAAAAAATCACGTAACAGAAACGAGTAGTTTTCGTTACCGAGTACCGAATACTCACTATGATTCCGAGTATCCACTGAGTACTCGCGAATACTACTTGTTATCGACTACTCTCTCTCTTACAAGAAAGAGAGATGAGTGACTGTACGTATTTGAGTGAGCGATTCGCTATCAGTGTGCGTTGATTCTAGTGTCTAGGAATGATTGGAAATCTATATATAAATAGGCGACACGTATTTTTGTTATCCCTTTTATGAGAAACCAAATCGACTTACCAGGATAAAAATTATATCAGTCGAAAGTTTCTATCTTCCTCTACCTTCAGCAATTATTTTTTTTTCTTAAATTTAATTATAAATACGTTTAATTTTAAATTGAAATTAAAAAATTCAATGGGATAGTATGTGTGAATTGAGCACACGTATAGCGTAGATGATGCTTTTGGGAAGAATATGTGCGTGTGAATGTTTCACTTTTTGCCTGGAAATATGCAACCATATGTGAATTTTTGGTTTGTGTCCCCGATACATAACAAGTACTAAATTAGTCGAAAATCAAACCAAATGGATCAATCATCTACTGGTGACACAAACCAAAAGAATTAACATATAATTGCATTCCTCTACGAAAAAATTAAAATATAGAACATACTTATTTAACATTATCATTTGCATAGATCATACGTTCGACTGAATAAACAACCATTTATGCCAAATACGTGCATTCTTTTCACTCAAACCTAATATCTATGCCAATGATAATGTGAGGGGCAAATGCAGCCATATCACAGACAATATTCACATGTTCATTCTTTTGTTTTTTGCCTGGAAGAAGGCAACCGTTGGCTAATAAAATTGCATTCTTCCAGACAAAAGCCAAAACAATGAACATATGGCCACAGACAATAATATGGATGCATTACCACAGACAAATTTAAAGCCATCGTTTACTTATACCATTGTTTTTTGCTAATTTGATAAAAATATATGCAAATTGTGTTTCAAAAAATATGGAAAATCACAATTTTACAGTTATTTCTAGAAAACGCGAAGTTATCTTTCACGAATATTTATGGAGAGCGAACGAAAGTCTGAATTTTATCATGTTTCCCAACTTTTGTATGGACCCACATTTAAAACATAATTTAGAGAAATATGATATATGGCCAAAAGTTGGGAAATGAAAAAATAATAGGGGTTGATCATACCCCCTAGAATGCTTTATTTGGCCGCTACGAGCAAAAAACTGTTTAAAAGTGAAAATCTTAAATTATATCATATTTCCAAACTATTGTCTGCTCACCTTTAAAACCTCAATTTAGAGAAAAATGAAACGGTTGGAAATGAAAGTTGGTTCGTTTGTACGGAAATTCCAGATATATTTTATTTACAATATATATGTATTTCCCACAACTTCATAATTTAGTTAAAAACCATATGATCCATATGAATCGTATCCCCGTCTGTATGAGAGATGGTAAATGCAGCAAACGCTTTTCTAAGGACTTTTACAATACAACTCTAGCCAATGTTAGATGCGTCGTGTTAATGGTATAACAGTTGACTTTCGTGGCCACTCTGTTGACAACCGTTATGCTGTTCCCTAAAATCCATATCTTTTAGCGAAATTTGATTGCTACTTAAATGTGGAAGTTCTTGGCATAGTTAAGAGCCTAAAATATATGCACAAATATGTTAACAAGGGATACGACTGTGCCTCATTACAGTTTGGAAGAGTTTGAGGTAGAGTTGAGGGCAAAGTTTATATAGATGAAATCAATAGCTTTTTGTCCGGTCATTATGTTGGATCTACGGAAGCTAACTGGCGCATGAATGAGTATCCAATGCATTACCAGTCACGTAATATATTATAGTTCGACTTGAATGTTAGTTGCCTCACCGGCAAAATGTAGCCTTTAGGGAAGGAAATGTTCAGCAAGCTCTTACAAATCACAGAAGAACAAAATTGACTGCATTCTATGAAATCAATCGAATTAGTTCTTCCGAGTTTCTATATACAGAGACGCCGATACATTATATTTAGGTAGATAAAGAAAAGAAATCGAAAAACCTCAAAGAGGAAGTAGTAGAGCTATTGCTACATTATATTATGTTTTATGTTGAGATGTTCCATTTGAGACTATTTAGCTTCATGTTCGAGGTCCCATCAGGATTTGGGTACTGTTGGGAACATTATTTACTGCACATTTTCAGCACATGCAAGACGTATCGTATTATGGAGAGTGGCGTGAATATTTATTAGAAGTAAAAGAGTGTTAGTCCTCTCAGCAGTTAAGAGAGTTATTTGCCATATCCTATTTGTGGTATGAACGTTCCTACAAATGCATTAGATTTGTGGAATGAATTCAAAATATTCATGTGTGAAGACGTTTTAAGAAATTCTTCAGAAAATGATTCATATAACCGTGCTTTATTAGCTATTGAGATTTTTTTTTCAGTAAACGATTCATTCGGTACTCCAACTAAACTTTTCGGATATAAGACTATTTTACTCTGTGGAGATTTTTGACGAAGATTGCCACCTACATCTCACGGTACACGTGTACCACTTATTGAGATACCACTTATTGCCTTACTTCATGGTCCAAATTTTCAAAATTCCGCAAAATAACTTTTACTCAAAACATGAGAGCTTTACCTCATGAGATTGAATTCGTTGAATTTCTTAAATCTCTTGGTAATGGAACTTTACCCACATTTCCAGATTACAGCCAAGATGTTATTGAAATTCCCTTATGGCAATGTATCCGAAACCATAAAGTCTAACGATATTCTCAATTCGGTTATATTAGCTCTCAAATATGAAGGCTGTACTTTCATTGATGCAGAAATCTTTAACAGCCTGGCCGGAATGAAACGAATATATTTGAGTTCCGATAAAATCTTGAGTGATGATTATAGAGAGCAAAATAATTTTCCAGTAGAATTTTTAAACTCAGTTGATGTAAGTTGGCTCCCGATCCCACAAATTTATTTTAAAAACCAAATTACATACTTTTACTTATTCGTAATTTGTGTACAGGACATGACTTGCTTGGTCAATGGTACATCTATTCGTTTAGTTCAAATGCAAAGGAAAATTTTTTGGATTGTGAGATTTTAGCAGGAATTTTCCGAAACACACGTATTTTGACACGTGAGACGTATTTTTGCCTTTTTCCTTTCAAGAAACTCAACTTCCCGTCATTCTGGCTTTTGCGATGACAATTAATAAAGCCCAGGGGCAAACGTTTCAAAAATCAGGAATCTTACTCAAACAACCTATATTTTCTCATCGTTAATTGTATGTTGTAGCCAGTAGAGTTAGATCGTTTACCCGATTGCGTGTTTATATGTATTTCTGAAACACAAAGCCAAGGTCATTTGGCAGAAGATGAAAGAATTTTTACAAAAAGTATTTTGTATGAGAAAATTTTAAGATCTTTTAAGATCCGCAACCGCACCCGCAAGGTTTTTGATAATTATAGATAGGGCCTCATTCAATATAGATGTACTTTGACGTGCAAAATGAGCTGAAATGATTGCTACTACAGTCTGAACTAAATAACCTTTTTACTTACAATGCTACTGTATATATAGCTCCATGCGCGAGCTATTAGAGTGAGCGGAGCGAATGGCGGGGGTTGGCGAGCGTAGCGAGCAGGGGGCGCCCCCTAGTGAATGTAAATTCATGAACGAGGGTTTCGTGTGCGAGAGAATGTGTAAATGCGAATGTGAGAATGCACTTGTGGGAGAAAATTGTTCGGTATCAGGAACGTGTCGAAATGAAGTGAGTACTCGCGGATACTCGCGGAAAATTTTATATGGGAATATCCATATAAAGATTCGACTGCTCAAGTAACGAATAGTGATCCGGATACTCATTGGGTAGTATTCGTTTCATGTTTTCGAGTACTTTTGTACGGGAATTTTCATACAAAGATTCGACTGCTTTGGGTATTATACGTTTCTTTGGGTATTTTCGGATTTGTGCATGGAAGTTATATAAAAACAAGAGGAAATTTTGAAATAAAGCATTTTTTAATGAAATTATGACAATGAACTTATATTCCTCTTTTTCGTAAGATACAAAATTTGTTTAAATTGAAATTTATGTAGAAATGAAATGATGGTTTAATATTGGAAAATGAAATTCATAGTGGAAACTTTGTGTTGTTTTTTGCTCGCTTTGTATAGGACAAGGAATCAGTAACGATGATGCGGATACAACGAATACTCGGTCATCAAGTAACGAATACATTCGATTACTCATTTTTGAGTAGTTTTTACACCTTTAGAGATGGGGGTGACTTCACGTCACAATGATTAAATCACCGTGATTTGAGCTCCCGGAATGTCACGGTGACTTTTGAATCGGAATCTAGGTGACAAAATCACAGGTAGTGTTTTTGTTAAAATTTTCGAAAACCGTATGCACCTGTGGCAGTCCCAATTGTTTCAATTCCTTCGAGCACAGAGATGGCACCACTGATCCGTTCGATACCACAGCGCTCGCGGAGGAAACACGAAATAAAGCCGCGTCGTATTTTCAGCATCACGAGTAGTACAGTAGTTGGAACGTGACCGTAGCAGAACTCGCATCCAGACATATACACGATTCATAATTAACAGAACTCGCATCCAGACATATACTTGATTCATAAAAAAGTTTGTTAAGTTATAAGTTAATCTAAATAAATAAAGATATATACGAATATTTATATTGGTGACCCCGACGAGTGTAAACGATTTTGAAGTGGCTCTTTGAGGTTAAGTTCGCCATGTTGCCGGAGAACGATAATGCGGCTTCATCAGACCAGGTTAACGATCCTGGTGCAACAACTGAGCAGAAAATGGCGGTCGGTATAAACGCTTTAAATCATTGTAAATTACCGCCATTTTAGCGCGTTTCGCCGGAGTTGTGGTTTTTCCAGGCGGAATCGCGATTCCCGAGCTCGTTCACCACCACCGTCGCAAGTAGACCACGTCACGCAAGAATTGGCGGCACTACGAGGTAAACTCAAACTATCCGCCGGGAAGATTTAATGGTCGGCACGGCTGCTCGCAGTCACGCAGCAACCATGTTTCGCGAGAGCGCTCAGCTACGCCAGGCTCCAGCGCACGTGCAGGGGTTTGCTGGTACCACAAGAAGTACGGAATTTTGGCGCTTCATTGTCGCGAGCCCTGTTCGTTTGTACCGTCGAGCACTGATACTAATCACCAGTTAAACTAGAAGGCCCGGTGGCGCAGGTGGCGCCCGTCGCCGGTCTGGCTCAAGAGCGCCGTTTATACGTCACTGACGTTAATTCTAAGATTCAATTTTTAGTGGATTCCGGTTCGGAAGTATCACTATTACCCAGACGTGTCATTCGCAGGCAGCTTTGTAAACAATCCCTTGTTTCACAAGCTGCTAACGCTTCCCCAATCAAAACTTTTGGATTTCAAAGCCTCACCCTGAATTTTAGATTGCGCCGTCCTTTCATTTGGCATTCTTGGTGCCGACGCTATTAGCCATTATGGTCTAATAATCGACCTCCGTGGATGTCGTTTAATCGACGGCTTGACTAAGTTATTTGCCGACTGCACAGTCGGACCAACGCCTGCTGTCCATTCAGTGTCGCTACCCTGTAACTTGCCGGAGGGAGCCATCGGTCAGAGATACGAAAATCTAATTTCCAATTTCGCACAGTTTACCGCACGACCGGGTGAGTTAGCTTCGTTGCCGGATTTACCTGTTCACCACCAAATAATCACCACGGGTGTTCCAGTCTTCGCACATCCTCGGCGGTTGGCAGGTCAGCGACTCGAAGTGGCGAAGAGGGAGTTTAAGAGTCTGTTGAGCAGCGGATTAATTCGGCCGTCATCTAGTCAGTGGGCCAGCCCACTTCATTTATTGCTAAAAGCGGATGGTGGTTGGCGTGTAACCGGCGACTATCGACTACTTAATATGCGAACTCAGCCTGATCGTCATCCTTTGCCTATAATTGAGGACTTGCTGCAAAAGGTAAATGGGAAGGTCTTCTCGGTGATCGATCTGCACCGCGTGTTTCACCAGATTCCCGTAGCGCCAGAAGACGTCCAGAAAACTGCGGCTACGACTCCGTTTGGTATGTTCGAGTTTGTTGGTATGCCACTTGGGTTACGGAATTCAGCACAGACATTCTAGCGAACCATCAACCACTTGCTTCGCGACCTTGAATTTGTTCAATCTTACCAAGATGAAGACCTGTTTTCCGACAGTCATGAAGAGCATTTGCGGCATCTTAACAAATTGCTTTCAGTTTTTCGTCAGGCTAAGCTCCACGTAAACTGGAGTAAATGCCAAGTTGGCCAATCTCAAGTAATTTTTGCTGGTTATCTTGTATCCGAACGCGGGTTTGAGCCACCAGAATCAAGAGCGCAAGGAATCATAAATTTCCCAAAGCCAGTCGATTCACACCAATTACGTCGTTTTTAAGGGATGGCAAATTTTTATCGCCGTTGTATACCACACGCATCTGAGCTTCAGGCTCCATTGACGGAGTTACTGAAAGGTAAGGTAGGCAAAAGATTCAGTCTGACTTGGACACCACCTGCTGATGTTGCATTCCAGCGCACTAAGGACAGTATCGCGGAAGCAGTGACAACATCTTTCTTGTTACCATCAGGACTGTTAGTCCTTCATTCGGATGCATCAAATGAGCTATGGGAGCAGTTTTAAATCAACAGAGCACTGATGGTACGTGGGTTCCACTCGGTTTTTTTTCTAAGAAACTTTCGCCCACTGAGCAACGCTACTCAACGTTCGACCGCGAGTAGCTTGCAGTGTTTGCCGCAATAAAACATTTTCAGCCCATTTTGGAAGGTAGAGCGTTCATCACCTGTTCCGATCACAAGCCGCTTTCGTTTGCGTTGTCGCAGAAGACGGACAAGTACTCCCCTAGGCAATCCAGGCAATTGGATTTTAACGCGCAATTTGACACGTCTATCAAATACCAGCCAGGATCGGAGAACACGGTTGCTGACGCTCTTTCACGCGTGGAAGATGTCGCCATGCCAGTTGCCATTGACGTTCGGACAATCAGCGAGGAGCAAAGCATCGACACGCAGTTACACAATCTACTTAAGACCCCTCGTGTCAATCTTCGTCGTCTTAAAATTGATGAACATCCGATTGTGTGTGTGGAGCACGACGACTTGATCAAGCCTTATTTGCCAGTTTCCCTAAGGCGTCAAGCTTTTGATACGGTACACGGCTTGTCACATCCCAGCGGTAGGGCTACAGCCAAGCGTTTGGAGATGAAATTTTTTTGGCCTCGGCTTCGCAAGGATGTACTTCGCTGGGCGAAGCAGTACATACCTTGCCAACGCGCTAAGGTTCATCGACACAATCGTGCAGAGCTCGGCAGCTTTGACGCACCCGACAATCGGTTCGCGCACATTCACTTGGATTTGATCAAGATGCCTGAAGTGAACGGATTTGCGAATTGCTTGACGATAGTTGACCGCTATACGCGTTGGCCACAAGCTATACCTGTTAAAGACACTACTGCTCCTACAGTTGCTCGTGCACTGGTTGACAACTGGGTCAGTTTTTTTGGGACACCTGCTAGAATTACGACGGACCAGGGAAGACAGTTTGAGTCGGAGCTTTTATCGAGATTATGTGTTATGGTGGGGGCCCAGCGTATCCATACGACGCCTCACCATCCTCAGGCCAACGGGATGGTGGAAAGGCTACATCGTACGCTCAAGGCTGCGTTGAAATGTTGCCCTGAGACGCCATGGACGCACGCGCTTCCAATGATTTTACTTGGGCTTCGCACCACATTTAAGGAAGACTTGCAGGCGTCGGCTGCTGAAATGGTTTTTGGCGCATCGCTACGCATCACAGGCGAATTTTTTATTTCGCAGAATGCGTCAACTGACTCCCCAACGGACTTTGTCACCAAAGTTCGGCGTCTTTTTGCAGCAATTCGACCAGTTCCAGCCTCGAGGCACTCGTTATCACAGCCTTTTGTCTTCAAAGATTTGCTTACATGCGAGTACGTTTTTCGGCGGGTGGATGCTGTTCGCAAACCCCTAGAACCTCCGTACACAGGTCCACACCGTGTAGTCAGCAGAATCAAAGAGCGCACGTTTGTACTAGACATTAATGGCTCAATCAAGACGTACTCCATTGACCAACTTAAGCCTGCATACGTCGATTCGAGCGAGGATTCCCAACAGGAATCAACCACTGATATGATGCAGTCTAATCCAGCCCATTCGGTACAGCCAGCAACAGGTAATAAGAGGAGAGTAACGTTTTCGCTTCCTTCTCCCAGTGCGAAGGCCGCTAGGGGGGGGGGGGGGGGGATGGATGTGGCAGTCCCAATTCCTTCGAGCACAGAGATGGCACCACTGATTTTTGGCATCACGAGTAGTACAGTAGTTGGAATGTGACCGTAGCAGAACTCGCATCCAGACATATACACGATTCATAATTAACAGAACTCGCATCCAGACATATACTTGATTCATAATAAAGTTTGTTAAGTTATAACTTAATCTAAATAAATAAAGAAATATACGAATATTTATACACCTAACAAAACAACTGCTTACGCTCAGCCTCACGAGTGTACTGAAAATTGAAATTTCCACAGTTGATTATTGTTACCTTCAACCAACGTTTCGTTTCGTTCTTTGGCGTCGCTCTTTTAGCACACACATACACCCAACAGCTGTGAACAATCTCATGTGTTCAATAGCAAGTATGTTGCGGTCGTGACGTTTAACCGAACTCTCGCCCTATTCTCACATGTACATGTAATTGCAACGATTCCGGTAATCGAATCGATTCCAGTGAGCGAAACGATTCCGGTGATCGAAACCATTCTGGTGATCGAAACGTTTCCGGTGAACGAAACGATTCCGGTGATGGGTATGACTGTTTCCGGCAGAAAATGCCGGTAAAGGATTTTCTGTCTAGAGCATTTGATGCCCAATCCGCTCATATACCCTACTGATTCATTATTATCTTTTTCATATTTTAACTTAAAGGTTTTAGTTTTTTTTAAATATTTTAAAACGCGTTTGGCGTGTTTCCAGTGGGTTTCATCAAAGTTATTGTTGAATTGACTTAGATAACAAGCTGCATATAATATATCTGGTCTGGTGAGCATTGATAAATATAAAAAACTACCTATCAATTTTTGGTAAGGATACTGTTGATTATTCGGGCAAAATTTGAACTCCCCGGCAGATGATTGCCTTATGGTTCAATGGCCATATTCATCGATCGGTCAAATCGATGAAAGTGTGGCAGTCCAAGTTCAATTGCGAGTCAGTGACATCAAGTGCGGCGATTGGGATAAAATCATTTTCGTTCAAGAGAAGTTACTCGTTTTTTATCAACCAGTACGTTACCAATAAAAATCAAATATCAATTTCTCATTACGTTGGTGTTATTATTTCATCCACTTTTCAACATTTGGTCATTCGAGCCGGATAGTGATCTAAGGAAATACGTCAACATAAACCACGTGCAAACAGACATCAAGTTCGAGCTATGAGCGGCGAAGAGGGACATCAAAGTGACGCTTCGAGCAAGTCGGCGTCATCTCAACGGACGGTCGTACCCAAAACACCAACTTACGGTCACAAACACATGTAGTGGAATCACCACACGGGCAGCATCACCTATAAATCAACTTCCGGCGGAATTAATGTTCAAGGTCGCATCACAAAAATCAAGGTTAAACTCCATGCGGGATTTATTAAAGCAACTTCCCGACACGACTGACGATGTCACGTTGAGTGATACACAAGTTTGGAGTTCCCAACTCGAGGAGTGACACAAAGCATTTTTGAAAGAGCATTCACTGTTGGAAATTGCATGGCCAGCAGCACTGGCTGATCATGACTTCTTTGAATCATGTTATCAAACCATGGAAAGTAAATCTTATATGTCAGCGAAGCTTAAGATTGGACGATTGAGGGAGGCGCTTACACCATCAGCGGTCCCAACCAACACAAGATCAAGTCCGGAACAATCACGCACCTCCAAACTACCGGACATAGAATTGATGAAGTTCCACGGGGAATATGCGAAATGGCCCCAATACAAGGGACATTTTGACAGCATCATCAGATCGGACTCGCGCCAAATGGAACAAGACAAACTACATTACCTCAAACATTGTTGTACTGGTCCAGCGGCTGAGCTCATCACCTCGTTACCATACACGGACAACTCAATAGCGGTGGCTTGGGAACTTCTCAGCGATCGGTATGAAAACAAGCGGCATATCGTCCAAGAATATTTGGACAAACTCCATAATTTGCAACCAGCCATTCCAAAGAATGCGGCATCACTCAACATGATTTTGGTTACGGTAGCCGAAGTTAAAAACGCTCTACAATTATTGGGAACAGGGCATAACATGTGGGAGTGTTTCCTAGTGGTTTTGGTGCAACACAACCTCGACCGGATGTCAAGAGAAGGTTGGGAGAGTTCACTTGGGGCATCGACCACCTACCCAAGTCTTCGAGACATAGAATCATATATCACGAGAGTGCGAACTCTTGAACGAGTTGAAGCAGCGACGAAACCATCACCGGCTCCCAAGTCAAAGGCAGTGGCAGCGACTCATCAGGTGACGCAGCAACAACCTCAACGACAACAACGGTCTTGTGACCTGTGTAATGGAGGTCACTTCATTGTCATGTGTCCAAAATTCCGGGACTTGGACAAATCAGCAAGGCGGCAATTAGTCATCTCGAAATCTCTGTGCTTCAACTGTCTTGGACCACACTCGGTCAGATCATGTAGAGCAAATCAACTATGCAAGGACTGCAACGGAAGGCATCACACCATGTTACATGAACCATCACGACCATTACCATCAACAGCTTCAACATACGGACAATCAGCACAATGAGGAGACGGCACAATCGTCAAGTCATCAAATAATCATCTCACATCTATAAGTTTAAATCCAGTCAAATCTACGGTCTGCTCAGCGGTTTATCCATTGTCAGAATCAAACAATGACAAACTCGAAAATACACCAAACGATACATCAACTAGACAGCGGCTCAACTCATCAACACGGAAGGAATCAACGGTTTCACGAAATCAATATACATTGCTCGCAACAGCATTAGCGAATTTAACATAATCAACATCAACACATCCAGTTAGGCTACTCATTGACAGGGGCTCTCAACTGTCATTCATCACTGAACAAATTGCAAGGTACCTGCATATTCCTAGGCATCAATCACGCATCACTATCTTGGGAGTAGGAGGCCAAAAGGCTATGAAAACCAAAGGTAGAGTCACCATCATCCTCTCATCAGTGTACGGCACTGAACAAGTTGAAGTCAACGCTCATGTTATAAAAACAATCACTCAACCACTGCCGTCTTCTAACGTGCCAAACATACAATGGCCTCACCTTACTGATTTACAACTAGCTGATCCTGACTTGAGACTTACACGAGCCATTGACATCATCATTGGAGCGGATCACTACGGACAAATCATCAAACCCAATATAATCAACTATTCATCATCAACTCCAATGGCACAGTTATCAATTTTTGGGTGGTTGGTACTTGGTCCCGTCACAACCACGGGCCCAAACTTACTTAAAACTCATCAACTGGCGGCAACTTATGACAATGACAACCATCAAGAGCTAATCACTAAATTTTGGGTGCAGGAAGAAATCCCAGTCAACTCTCCTCATCAAGTTACACCAGAAGAAGATGAATGTGAAGCACACTTCAAGGCAACACACTCACGAGGCACAGATGGAAGATATATCGTTAGACTCCCTCTAAAGAGTCCAGCATCAAATCTAGGTCAATCATACCAAACAGCTCAACAGTGCCTGCAACGAATCCTACGAAAGTTCCAACGGGATGATAAGTACAAACAACTTTATAACCAATTCATGGGTGAATATCAACCGCTAGGTCACATGGTGCGAGCTCCAAGCACCCTAACACCCGACTCACCACACTACTACTTGCCTCATCACGGTGCTAAAACCTGACAGTACGACCACAAAGTTGAGAGTGGTATTTAATGGCTCCAGTCCATCGTCATCAGGAGCCTCGCTCAACGACATTATGCATACTGGACCAAACCTGCTTCTCAACATTACGGACGTTCTCATCTGGATACGGTTGCATCGTTATGTTTTTGCGACCGACATCACCAAGATGTACAGACAAATCAAGGTACATCAAGATGATTGGGATCTTCAACGAATTTTATGGAAAAATGAAGATCAGGAAGAAGTAGCCTATCAACTCACGACAGTGACGTATGGCACAAAGGCAGCACCATTCTTGGCGGTTCGCACTCTTCTTCAACTCATTGAGGATGAAGGACGGAAGTTTCCACTGGCTGTTCCATCAATCACGCACGGTCGATATGTTGATGACATTTTCGGTGGTGCTGACACCGTTTCGAAGTTAAAGGAAAAGGCGCATCAACTAACAGGACTGTGCTACGCGGGCGGAATCCCACTAGCTAAGTGGCATTCAAACACAATTGAACTATTGCAAGCGGTCCTCTCAACTGAAGAGTCATTCTCATCGGTAATACTTGACGATTGTGCAACAAAGATACTCGGCTTAAGGTGGCTACCTCAAGAAGACACATTCAATTTTTCAAGTCACCCTACATCACAGACAAAAGCAATAACCAAGAGACATATTCTATCGGAAGTGGCAAAGATATTCGACCCACTCGGCTTTATCTCACCAGTAATCATTAAAGCCAAAGTGCTATTGCAAGAATTATGGCTACACAAGGTCGGTTGGGATGAGATTTTACCATCCCAGTTTATATCAAGGTGGTTGAAGCTCAGAGAAGAATTCAGCAGTCTTGAAAGCATATCAATTCCTCGGTGGCTTCATACGCATTTCGGTTCATCGGTAAGCATTCACGGCTTCTCTGATGCTTCTCAATTAGCTATGGCGGCTGCAGTGTATATAACCGTCGACTCACCGTTCACAGGCAAAGTGACGTCTCTACTTTGTGCAAAAACCAAAGTCTCACCACTCAAACGGCTGACCATTCCCAGACTAGAGCTAACGGCAGCACTTATGCTCACCAAACTGACAAAATATGTCCAAGGCACGATTCAACTGGACATAGCGGAAGTTCATTTGTGGACGGATTCCAAGGTGACACTTACATGGATTAATAATAATGCTCATCCTTCACGTTGGAAGGATTTTGTGAGAAACAGAGTCGCTCAAATTCAAGAATTATTACCAAATGCACATTGGCGACATGTTCCCGGCTCACAAAATCCAGCGGACTGCGCATCACGGGGGATCACCACTGATCAATTATCAGCTCACAAACTTTGGTGGACAGGGCCGCCGTGGTTGCATCAAGACATCTCTTCATGGCCTTCGCAACCGACTGAACCAGATCAAGCGAGCATTCTAGAGGCTCGTCCTTCTCGCGCCTTTACACATACAGGAGTGGATTACGCCGGACCTGTCAGCATCAAAAATTGGAAGGGAAGAGGATCAAAATCCTATAAAAGTTGGATATGTCTGTTTGTATGTTTCGCAACTTCAGCGACTCATCTTGAGACAGCTACAGACTACTCATCAGATGGTTTCATCGCAGCGTTTAGACGATTTTCAGCACGAAGGGGTATACCAAACTGCATATATTCGGATTGTGCAACAAACTTTATTGGTGCAGGCAAAGAAATTAGAAGACTATTCACAGAAGGGACAAAGGAACAGCAGCATATTCAGGCAATTCTTTCAAAGGACTTCACACAATGGGTCTTCAATCCCCCTGCAGCACCCCACATGGGGGGAAAGTGGGAAGCCATGGTCAAACTTATGAAATTCCACCTCAAGCGGACCATTGGCGATACTGTACTCACTTTTGAAGAGCTCAACACATTACTCACTCAAGTAGAGGCAATTCTAAATTCGAGACCTCTGGAGGCCATTAGTGATGACCCTGAAGATATGTCTGTACTCACCCCCGGACATTCTTTCACTGGCAACGCACTAACTGCGTTACCTGAACGTCACTCACTTACCTTTCAACAACAAGACTTCAACGATGGCAGTTGGTACAACAAAAAATGCAAAATTTCTGGTCTCAGTGGTCTACCCACTACCTCCAGCGTCTTCAATCCATCTCAAAATGGTACCATCCCAATAATGAGGTCAAAATCGGATCAATTGTATTGCTGACGGATGAACGACTACCTCCTTGCATGTGGCCACTGGCTAGAGTGGTAGATCTACATCGTGGACAGGACAATCACATTCGGATAGTCACCATCAAGACGGCAACCACCACGCTGGCACGGCCAATCACCAAATTAGCACTGCTCCCAGTTCATGTCGAGGAAGACCACACATCAGTACAGCACCACAGCGGTAGTGCTGGCGGGCGGAAATGTTGATTATTCGGGCAAAATTTGAACTCCCGGCAGATGATTGCCTTATGGTTCAATGGCCATATTCATCGATCGGTCAAGTCGATGAAAGTGTGGCAGTCCAAGTTCAATTGCGAGTCAGTGACATCAAGTGCGGCGATTGGGATAAAATCATTTTCGTTCAAGAGAAGTTACTCGTTTTATATCAACCAGTACGTTACCAATAAAAATCAAATATCAATTTCTCATTACGTTGGTGTTATTATTTCATCCACTTTTCAACAGATACTGAGAAGAACAATTATCGACTTTCTCAAGTTTCGGATTCATTTCCATAGGTGTACTAACAGTGTTACAATTTTTCATGTTAAATTAATTCAACAGCTTTTCAACGAATTGCTCTGGGTCTAAAAAAATTACGTTGTTTTCTTTCCATACCCTCATGCCCAACCGCTGTTTGATTTCTCCCATACCTTTTATTTTAAATTTTAATTTTAGCTTATTTTTAAGGCTCCCAGTTTCCTTTTTACAATTTGAGAAAATAAAAAAATCATATACGAACAAAGCTATATATATAGTTACCTCATAACACTGCTTGATGAACAAACACGGTTCGTATTTTGACTTTATATAACCTAAGCTCTGCAAATGGTCATCTACTCGCCTCTACCACTCTCTAGCTGACAGCTTCCCTATTCAGTTTTAATACTTTGTTTTCTTTATTAGCGCATACAAAGTGATCAGGTAAACACATGTAAACTGTCTCACTTAAATACCCGTTCAAAAAAGCTGTGGTAACATCGAGTTGATGAATGTCCAAGTTATGTTTGACGCTCAATGCAAACAAGAGTCTAAGTGTCGAATAGCGTAAAACTGGTGAAAATGTTGCTTTATAGTCTGTTCCTTCCTTCCGTGTGAAGCCTTGTGCCACTAAGCGAGCACGATATCTCACTTTTTCATCATGATCCAACTTCTTTTTGTATACCCACTTGCATTTTACCACTGTTGCATGATCTGGTTTATTCACTATCTCCCATACATCATTTTCTTCAAACGATTTTAATTCTTCGTCTATGGCTTTACACCATTCTCCTGATTTTGGTCCATTTATCGCTTCTTCGTATGTTACCTGGTCGGCATATAGATTCTTGTCGCCATCTGTTTCGACACACATTTAAAACCATAAGCTAGGGTTCACATCTGTGAATGATATCGCGAAATTCAGCCAGCCAAAATTCGGTACAATTCACAAACACAATCATAAGATATCATTATTGTTTGGCTCTCGTGAAAGTTGTAAGTACGTGTCTTATGATTTGCGTAAATTTGAAAATTTAGTTTAATTTAATTTATGATGAAGTTGCATTCTCTAGCAGATAATTAGTGTTCACTGCTAGATTTAAACTCATAAAAATGGTTAAAACTCAAAAATATACGAGATGTCACTCGTTCAACATCCACGACCAGAATGATGAATGTGACACTCCGAATAATTGGGACACACACACACTAAGAAAACGAAATCTCGGAATCCACATCGGGATAGGGATTTCTGGTCGACTGGCCACTCGTCTCTTCCATTCACTCTATTCATAGATGTGAACCCTCGCTAATTTAGAGAAATGTGATACACGACAAAAAGTTGGGAAATGACAAAATAATGGGAGCTGGTTATACATATAATCAACCTAGAAAGCTGTTTTGCCGCTTCGAGGAAAACACTGTTAAAAATTCAAAATCTGAAACTATATCATATTTCTAAACTTTTGTCTGCACACATAAAAAACCTCAATTAAGAGAAAAATGATGTATGAAGAAAAGGTAATATAATAGAAGTTTGTTTGTTTGTGCGGAAATTCCAGATTTACTTCACTTAACCCAAAACTTCATAATTTACTTCAAAAACATAAGATTCACGATCCATGTGGTTTATTAAATCGTAACTCCGTCTGTATGAGAGATGGTAAATGTAGCAAAAGCTTTCATAAAGACTTTTGCAATACAACTCAGGCCAATGTAAATGGCTATCCATATATGCGTCGTGATAATGGTAGAACAGCCGACATTCGTGGCCACTTTGTTGCTAACCGTTATGTTGTTCCTTACAATCCATTTCTTCTAGCAAAATTTGATTGCCACTTAAATGTGGAAGTTTGCAGCACAGTGAAGAGCATAATATAAGTATATATACAAATAAGTTTATAAGGGGTACGACTGTGCCTCATGACAGTTTGGAAGAGTAACTGGTGGACTTCAGGGCAAAGTTCATCTAGATGAAATCAATAGCTTTTTGTCCGGTACCTATGTTGGATCTACAGATGCTAATTGGTGCATAAATAAGTATCCAATGCATTATTAACCACATAATATATTATAGTTCGATTGAAAGTTACTTGACTCAAAGGCAAATGCAGTCTCTAGGGAAGGAAATGTTCAGCAAGCTCTTCAAAATCACAGCAGAACAAAATTGACTCCATTCTTTGAAGTCAATCAAATTGAAGTGTTCCGCTAATGATTTAGTTTTACAGGAAGTTTTAAATAGTCATACTGATAGTAATTTTTTTTGTCTTACAGCACATGGTGGTTGTTGTAAGACTTTTGCCCATACCTCAATTATTCACAAACTGAATTCTTTGGACCTTCAATGTATTGCGTGTGCTTTCAGTAGTATTGCATCCACTCTTTTAATGAGAGATAGAATTCTTCAAAAAGTTTTCAAGTAGCTCATACCCATTTTAGAGAATTCCGCATCAAGCCTCTCTGTAAACAGTGAACAAGCTCATAAGATCTGCATCTATCATTATCACAGATGAAAATTCAATATGTCATCTAAACTTTACGGAGGTAAGACTATTTTACTCTGTGGAGATTTTTGACGAACATTGCCAGTTGTACCTACCTCATGCTACATGTATAACACTTTTTGAGAATTGTCTTACTTCATGGTCCGAATCTTCGATATTCCACAAATTTATTTTGACCCAAACCATGAGAGCTTTACCTCATGATATATCATTTGTTTAATTTCTTAATTATTCAGGTACACTTCCGCCATTTTCCTTTGAACGAACTCAATTTCCCGTCATTGTGGATTTGCGATGACAATTAATAAATCCCAGGGGAAAATGCTTCAAAAAGTAGGAATATTACTAAGACAACCTGTATTTCCTCAAGGACAATTATGTTTCAGCCAGTAGAGTAGAGCTATATACATATATGAAACACCAGCGCAAGGTTATAGCAGGAGATGATTGAATTTTTGCAAAAAGTATTGTTAATGAGGAACTTTAAGATCTTTTTGAATTCGCAAGCGCATGCGCTAGGTTTTTGAAAGTTATAGGTGGGGCCTCATTCAATAAAGCGTTACGTTGACGTGCTGAACGAGCTTAAATGATTGCTACTGCAGTCTGAACTAAATCACCTGTTTACTGACAATGCTACTGTATATAGAAAGGCATGTGCGAGCTATTAGAATGCGCGTAGCGAGCAAGGAGGGCCCCCTAGTTCAAATAAATACCGCGGTAATGTGAATTTTATATTAGTTCTAAGTTTGAGTTTGTTTTGTTCAATTAAAGTAAAAGTATTATCAAAATTTATATCGAATATTATTTATTAAATCCAAAACTCCAAGTCTCCTTATTACCTACCTTTCTCTTCCATTATGGATATGGCTTCGTAAAAGCGGCACCCCTTTTGGAAGTATCCCGAAATAATCAAATAAGTTCCTAACTTGAAAGACTTGATAGAATAATACTGAGTTATGAAAAAGTTATTTAAAAATTCATAACCAAAGATTTTATTAGAACATCAATATTTTAATTCAGTTCCATATGTGGAACATTGAGCCTTAACTTTAGGTTTTTGGCATTTATTGAAGAATTATTGCATTAGCTTTAACCTATTAAGTAATGCTTTAAAAAACAACATATATGTATTACAAAATAATCAAAACTAAAATAAATCAAAAATAGGGATGAAGAAAAAAACAGACTTGTTTTTCTAAGTCTTTATATTAGTACTTAAACCGAAACTTGTTACGATCTTGCTATATAAGTATACAAAAGTTTATTATTTTTATTGGTGAAAACTTCGTAAGCAATTATTATCCTTATTCAGGCAAAGTTCAACTTGACATTTTTCGCAGGATATGAAGTTTTTTCCTTTGCAACCAGGATATTTGCATCGGTACCGTTTTTGACTTTAAACAGGAAAATTCAGTGCCTGACGGTATAGGCAAAAAATCTTCAATTTCTCCTTCACGCATTTGTTTTCCTTACATTTTCTTTAGAAAAAAATTCCCATCACAATTTTTATAAGAAAAGTTGTTAGAAGTACGCATTCGCAATAGGAAGGATAAGGCACACTGTTCCACATATAGAACATTTATAAAAATGTCATTTACGAAAAAATAAACAATGGTAATATAAGTAATAATTTACCTTTGCAATTTAAACCTTTGTTCCAAAGTAGAATATTTTATTTCGCGTCAAAACTCTACAGTAATTATTTCTTTGTTAACTTTGGAATATAAACAAATGCCAAACGGAAGAATATTGTGAAAATTTGAATTGTTTTGACACATAACGGAACAGTTGTGACCTCTACAAACAATCACTTGAAATAAATGGCAGTTAAGAGTGTGTAGTTACTCTTAAATGCCAGTAGATTCAAGAACCATCATTTCGTAGTGATGCAAGAACAATAGAAGTGGTTGTAACACATGTGCCACCAAGTGCTTTGTAGGGCTAATAGGTACATCCGGTTTCTTGTGGGAGGGTCAAAAAAAACCTGTCGCCTATTTATATATAGATCATATAATCATGTATGTATGTTTCATCAATAAAGTTGGACAAAAGTTTAACTTGAGAGGCAAACCATTGTGCTTTGATTCAACATGGTAGTTACAGGGCACTTGGCTCTCATTACCACTCACTCAACTGCATAATGAACGGTTGTTAATCCAGAAGCACTACAATATGGTTACATTAAATTATCTAATTCAATAATGACAATACAAAGCTAACATATGATTTTAAGATTGAGATGTTGGTGCCCAAACGAACATCATATAAAAACTCTATGCAAGTCAAATCAGCCAGCAACTACCTCTATAACGATAGATGAAGGATCATGTGTTTTATTGGGTTCACAGTAAAAATGAGCAAATCTGTAAAATTTAAATACCCCCAATGGACAAGACTTTACTGGATTGAGACTATATAAATATTGTAATAAGTTAGAAGTGGTGAAGTATACCTTAAAACACTTTGAACTATAACTTTTCAATCAGCTTTTCTTAGAACAAAATAATGTCTAACGTAGTAACCTTTGTAAAAATGCTGTTGTTAAATTTTCTTTATAGACTCACTCTCTTCTTGATTGTTCAAGTGGTTCTTTGCTAGAAATAAAATAAACCTTGTGCTTTAGATCTTTTTGAAATTAAACAATATTAGTGTTTGATTTAGCGGAATTATCTTTCGATTTAAATTTGAGCTATGTTGAATTACCATTCAAGCATGGTTGTAGTTTCCAGCTGTGTGGGATGGTTCTGCGTTGATTCTTCTCAAAATGGTGTACAAAAGAGCGGGGTAACTGTCATTTAAGCGGGATTTCACAATCGCGGTTATACCTGAGTGATGTTTTAAGTGTCTTGTAGCGGTTTTCCTTACAAGACGGTGTTATTGTTAGTAAAGAGCGGATTTGCCCGATAGCGGTTGCACTGCTACGAGTTTTGAGTGTCTTGTGAGGCCCGAGGAAAAATTGCGGTTTATCCTTACAAGACAGCGGGGTTAAGTAAGAGCGGTTGTAATTACTCTTACAGCAGTTGTTCTTTAAGAAGATTGGATTAGTTCGTCACTTATGAAAAACCGTTATATTTTCTGTAATCTAAAAACGGTTAACTTTGATAACAAAACTAGGAAAAGGAGAAACTTAGATGAACAGTCTTGTTTTTACTAATGTCGTCAGAAGACTGCTTGTTGAAGGCTTGAAACGTCGTATATGTAGCAAAGTGTAACAATGAGAATTTAGCACAAAGGTCTTATCTTCCCATGCATGACACGTGTGAGTTATTTAGGGATATTTTACGACCTTAAAACAGTTGCATATTGGCCTCCCTAGGGCACCCGTGAAAGGATTCTTTCGAATTGTTGTAGCTGAACAATTAATGACGAATCGTCCGTTGCCAGCATTTCGTCGGTATTCGTTAAGAAAACATTTTGATTCCTTCTTTCTCTTTTACGTTTCTTTTTACACATTGCGTGGTTTTAACAAGTTAAGCTGGCAACATTTTAAGGACGAGTGTGCTGAAGAGTTTGGCTAAAATTGCTAACATCTTGTGGACGGGTGTTTTAGAGAATTTTGAATAGTTCTCGTACAACAGTTACTGATAATCTGTTATCTATTTGTTCTACAATACGATATCTATACAAACCTATTTAAACTTGGTAAGAAATATTGATTCATTGTTGTTTGTCCTACAACTTATGGTAACAAGAAAGTTTCGCTATAGGCTATGGTTACCCTATAGCCTTTAGCATAAGTTTACATTACTTTCATTATGTGATTGACTTCTACTAGAAAGTTGCACTGCGAAATATTACAGTAGTCAAGCAACGACTCAGGTAATAATTTGGTAGCCTCAGAAGTGAACATTTCCTTAAACTAAAATATGAAGATCATATTGTGTCAGAGAATCACTCTAGTTCAACGAGCAACTAGAGTGAGAATTCTATTCTTACCGACAACATTTAGAAAAAGATGTACTTAAATTGTTTTGTGAAATTAATACTAACTTTATTACAGAGCTATCATCCAATTGGTAGAGTACATTCTTGCGGCTTTTTTATTAGTGATTTTTTTTTTAAAAAAAGCACATATTTAGTTAGATGTGGTTACCTTTATTTTCAGGTGATGAAAAATTGGGTTTGGGTAGAGTACACTCTTGCGGATTTTTTATTAGTGATTTTTTTTTTTAAAAAAAGCACATATTTAGTTAGCTGTGATTATTATCTTTACTCTTATGTGAGGAAAACAAGGTTTTTCCGCACCAAAACCCTAAATTTTCAATTTTATTCCGCGAGACGCTCATACAAAATTTTGACATTTGTCAAAGTTCTAGTACAAATCAGACACATGTGCCTTTTACAAAAGATGCGGGGGGGTGCGAAGGGTCAAAAAATTGTCCTCACCTTAAAATGCTCAGAATAGTCTAATATATATAAATAAAAAATAATTTTTTAAAAAAAGTCACTAATAAAAAATCCGCAAGAGTGTACTCTACCCTTGGGTTTTCCGCACCAAAACACAAAATTTTCAATTTTATTGCGTGAGACGCTCATACAAAATTTTGACATTTGTCAAAGTTCTAGTACAAATCATACACATTTGCCTTTTACAATAGGCCCGGAGGGTAGTCGGGGGGCAAACAATTTTCCTCACCTTAAAATGCTCAGAATAGTCTAATATATCTAAGTAAAAATGAATTAAAAAATAAATCACTAATAAAATATCCGCAAGAGTGTACTGTACCTGAAGGATTTTTTTATGGTTTTCCCAACGGTATTATGAAGCTTATATAGTCTCCATATTCCCGTAACTCTCCACGATACATCTGGTAAATAATCTGCCATACAAATATCGTGAACAACCAAACGCAAGTTCCTAGAGACGAACATATGACATCTAATAAGTGTTGACAGTCTTACAATATATGAATCAGTTTCAAAAATTCATAACTTACATTTCCTTATCTGTTTTTGTTCGTTAGAAGTCGTTTTCCGAAAAGCATCATCAAAAAACCATACCACGTTAATGGCCCACACAAATGGTAAAAGGAAAAATCCGACTGACAAGTTACCTGAGTCATAACGAAAAACATAGTTCAAACGAAAACTTACCTCTGAAATAGCAACGACATAAGAACAATTTTCTTCCGTTTGTTTCCTTGCTTAAATCCATTTCAATTTCTTTAGATAAATTTCAGCAATATTTCGAAACTACGGATATACGTATACTAAATCACTTATTTATCACTCGTTATTGATTACGTACCTTTGGTTTCTTGTGGCCGAGATGACGTTTTACATACAGCTCCTTATATCAGGTACAGTTCCATACATTCAATTCATAACTTGTTAATAATTTTCTAATGAATATCTTGTTATTAATTGTTGATTTATGTTCGTTCTTGATTACGATAACGAAGGTGCAAGATTTATAACAGTACTACGAATATGTAACTATAAGGAAATGAAATAACTCATAGGTACACTACTCTAGATCAAACACAAACGGATATAACAAAATAGTAGCGTTTATTTGGGATATCGAGTGGTGCAAGCCTGTCAAACCCTTAGATCATAGAGAACAGGATATGACACCTTATGTAAAATCCGTATACATACACGGGCACAGCAGCGACATCAGCGTACCAACGAGTTAATGGTGAACTAAGATTTTGCGTTTAGCCGTAAACCACCAGCTCAGGCGTACATTTTGTGCTACTAAATCATAAAATTCAAATTTTTAGTTACAGGTTTTTAACAAGATTTTTATGTACAGCAGGTGCAATAAATTCTAAAATAATCCCCTATACATATCTTTTCTAATTTCTGTTCATATTAATACAGAAAATTGAAAATAAATTTGCTTGTTCAAACAAAAGCAACCACCTTTTTCATCTTCGGGCACAACCATTTTTCATTTTCAGATAACATGAGCGCCAGCTGGTGTACAAAACTTGCATCTCAATTTCTCATATCGCAAATGAAAATTTGTGGTGGGGTTGGTGCTTGTTAATAAATTGATCTACAAATTTCAAAACGAAATGAAATTTAATGATTTTTATAGTGTTTTATTAAAGAAAATTAATAATTTGTTCAAAATAAAATAAAATGAGGTACTCTGGAGTGATAGTAATAGTATTGCGAAGTGACATTCTCATTTTTATGATATATATTATTGATAAAGGAAAAACATGAAGATCTTTGTCGTAAAATTGTTCAAATTATATCTTTCAGAGATATAATATTCAATGGTTTCTTCAATTATTTTTATTGTTTTCAAAGTGAAAGACATTGTTTTTCCAATTAAATTTCAAGTTTGAATATAAGGAACTTAGTAAATGACGCATCGAGCGTGGAATTCGTGTCAAATCCGTTCAGTGGAGTAGTAGTATGAAACTTTTATAAAATTGCATATTGAAATTTTTTGTAGTTTATTTTATAATAAAGAACGTGTAAAATAAGTAAAACTTATTAATAAATGTTTTTAATGAATAGATTTGTGTTTTGTGATATTTTGTGGCAAAATCTACTTGTTTCATGGTCGTGTACGGGAATTTTTCGACGTCAATGCTTTTCCTTCGCACGTAGTTGTAAATTTTTGTAGGTTGCGTTAAATTGATACGCTTATCTGTCATCGTGTCATATCCTATTCTCTATAATCTAAGGTCAAACCCTATACATATATAGACATCGACTAAAGAGATAAGGACAGGCCGTGATTTATGTGAATAGCGAATTTTCGTGACCCGATTTAACAAACCTCCCACCAAAGAGATAAGGAAAGAAGTAATCAGATACCCCATTTCCATAGAACATGTTGGCACAAAATTTTCCTACTAGCGGATATAAAGCTTTCGATCCGTGTCGTTTTGCGTTTACTTTCTTTGAAAATGCAAAAGCTCTAATAAGCTCTGAGAGGAATATGGTCTGGTCTCTGGTAGAAAGTGTTAACTCTTGGTGGATCATATAAACGGGCGTTTTTCTGTAATTTTGAATGGGAGAATTTTTCAGTTTCAAAATTCTAATTTGTGTCACACCAACACAAAACTTCTTGGAAAATGTGCACACGTCACGGACAAACTCAATAATTCCTACATTCTGTGTAGAAAATGGAAATTTTTATTTGTGTTGCTGGTTTTCCTTAATTAGATAACTATATATGCATATTAAATTATTAAAAGAATAAAAATTATTATTTTGCATAATTTTGCGAAAAACGCGGGATTTTCGCAATTTCTTGTGTAATTTATGTAGGTTTTCTGAAATATATTGTTAATATTGTATATATAACGTTTCGGTCAGTTGTCACGTCTTATACCTGCAATTAACAAAACTCACATCGATCGGTGCTTAAGTCGGGCAATCGAGTCTGACAGATTTTTGCTATACAAGGCCTTAATTGTTGAGTTCGAAGACCAGGTAACGGCTAATTTATCCCTTAATTTGAGCTTTACTGAAACTCGCTGGATGTTGCGTTTGAGGTGCGAGCTACTGTTCCTTAACCACAGGCCTTGGCTTACCAGAAGCTCTGAAACTGAACTGTGCCCCCTGTGTAACTGGGGTGTCCCGGAGGATATCTTCCACTTCCTGGCTGTATGCCCTTTGTTAGCGGAGGTTCGCATGCTTCACCTCGGAAGAAGCACGCTGTCCAGGGAGGAAGTGAAGTCCTTCCTATCTGGGCACCAGGACCCACGGCCTTTGATTCAGTTTGCCCGCCACGCCTGGAGAGTTCGTTATGACTGGATCTCCGACTTCTAATCTGTCCATTCATCTCAATTTTACTCTATTTTTATTATGTTTCAATAAATGAGTGAGTCCTCCATTACAGGTGCTAAATTTTCTTTTTCTCTTCATTGTACCTATACTGAATGTTATACTTAGTTTATACTTAGTTTATTCTTAGTTTTGTCAATCTTTAATCTTTAATCTTCTCTCTGTAATCTCTAATCTTTATCTTTTTTTTTTTTCCTTACTTTTTTTTCTCTCTTTTTTGCATACTGAGCTAACTCCGGCAGACGGCTAAGGCCATTGCTGTTAAAATATTTCTAACCTTATTCATTGTAAATATCGTAAATTGAAAATAAAATATTATTATTATTATTATTATTATATTATATAACGTTTCGTTAAATTGAAGAAAATTGTTAGCTTGCTATCTATGCAAAATAAAATCATGTGTATGAAATTTTGGGAAACTATTAGGTACATAATTTGCATTTATCGCTCTAAAGTTTATGATTTTAGTGTCTTTAATTTAAACAAACTAATTGGTTAATACTATTTTATTGACTTGACATACGTCTCAACTCTTCAGCAGGTTGTAATAAAATCTAAAAAATACTAGAACAAAGGCCAAGTCACGCCGGTCATACGATCGGCAGATCGGTCTTTGTAACAGCCAGAATGTTCAAACTGCTACACATATAAGTACACTGTTAGAACCGCAGCGGTATACATAGAAGTACACTGTTAGAACCGCAGTGGCACACATTTAAGTACACTATTAGAACCGCAATACACTGTGTAGGACCGCGGTACACTGTGCACTTTACTACAGTTCGTCCATCCTGACGTACATTGTCCTCAATATTTACAACAGTTTTCTTATTATCTAATTACATATGTGCTTAACTAATTAATTACATAAGACGCTCTATTTCAAGCCCAATGAGTGGTGCCTCAGGTCCTTCATAAACATCGCCATTTTTTCAGCAGCATCAGAAGCAATATCAGTTGGAGGAGCAATCCATTTTCGAAGTTTATTCGCTTCGAGTATACCACTGTATGGTATTTGGGTTATTTGACAACCGTCGATATCCCTAACAACATATCTATCATTCGGCAGTCTTCTATGTATTACATAAGGTCCCTTAAACAGGGGCGTCAGTTTTTTATTAGTGCCTACAGTGGTGTCAGTATTTTTAATGACAACAAAATCCCCCTCTTCAAATTCAACAGCAGGACAGTGAGATTCACGGAAACGTCCTAGGTTATATTCTTGCGATTTCAGTATATTTTCGGAAGTTTCCTGACGAAGGGCGTCCAGGTTACGTACTTTATCAGGGATCTTGGTTTCTAAATACTCAGTAAGCTCATCGATCTCTTTACCTCGCTGTTCTACGCCAAATAGTAGAACTGAGGGTGTGACTTTAGTAACAGTGTGAATTGTGTTGTTTAAAGCATATTCGACAGCAGATAATTGGCAGGCCCAATCAGAATGGTCAAGAGGTTCAGATATTTTACTCAATATAGGCCGCAGGACACGATTAACCCTTTCTACTTGTCCGTTAGCTTGGGGCGAAGCAGTAGCATTTAACACATGGATTATGTTTCCATTTCCTATAAAGTTATGAAATTCATTAGAGGTAACGTTTCATTAGAGATAACGTTTCGGTCAGTTGTCACGTCTTATACCTGCAATTAACAAAACTCACATCGATCGGTGCTTAAGTCGGGCAATCGAGTCTGACAGATTTTTGCTATACAAGGCCTTAATTGTTGAGTTCGAAGACCAGGTAACGGCTAATTTATCCCTTAATTTGAGCTTTACTGAAACTCGCTGGATGTTGCGTTTGAGGTGCGAGCTACTGTTCCTTAACCACAGGCCTTGGCTTACCAGAAGCTCTGAAACTGAACTGTGCCCCCTGTGTAACTGGGGTGTCCCGGAGGATATCTTCCACTTCCTGGCTGTATGCCCTTTGTTAGCGGAGGTTCGCATGCTTCACCTCGGAAGAAGCACGCTGTCCAGGGAGGAAGTGAAGTCCTTCCTATCTGGGCACCAGGACCCACGGCCTTTGATTCAGTTTGCCCGCCACGCCTGGAGAGTTCGTTATGACTGGATCTCCGACTTCTAATCTGTCCATTCATCTCAATTTTACTCTATTTTTATTATGTTTCAATAAATGAGTGAGTCCTCCATTACAGGTGCTAAATTTTCTTTTTCTCTTCATTGTACCTATACTGAATGTTATACTTAGTTTATACTTAGTTTATTCTTAGTTTTGTCAATCTTTAATCTTTAATCTTCTCTCTGTAATCTCTAATCTTTATCTTTTTTTTTTTTTCCTTACTTTTTTTTCTCTCTTTTTTGCATACTGAGCTAACTCCGGCAGACGGCTAAGGCCATTGCTGTTAAAATATTTCTAACCTTATTCATTGTAAATATCGTAAATTGAAAATAAAATATTATTATTATTATTATTATTATATTATATAACGTTTCGTTAAATTGAAGAAAATTGTTAGCTTGCTATCTATGCAAAATAAAATCATGTGTATGAAATTTTGGGAAACTATTAGGTACATAATTTGCATTTATCGTTCTAAAGTTTATGATTTTAGTGTCTTTAATTTAAACAAACTAATTGGTTAATACTATTTTATTGACTTGACATACGTCTCAACTCTTCAGCAGGTTGTAATAAAATCTAAAAAATACTAGAACAAAGGCCAAGTGACGCCGGTCATACGATCGGCAGATCGGTCTTTGTAACAGCCAGAATGTTCAAACTGCTACACATATAAGTACACTGTTAGAACCGCAGCGGTATACATAGAAGTACACTGTTAGAACCGCAGTGGCACACATTTAAGTACACTATTAGAACCGCAATACACTGTGTAGGACCGCGGTACACTGTGCACTTTACTACAGTTCGTCCATCCTGACGTACATTGTCCTCAATATTTACAACAGTTTTCTTATTATCTAATTACATATGTGCTTAACTAATTAATTACATAAGACGCTCTATTTCAAGCCCAATGAGTGGTGCCTCAGGTCCTTCATAAACATCGCCATTTTTTCAGCAGCATCAGAAGCAATATCAGTTGGAGGAGCAATCGATTTTCGAAGTTTATTCGCTTCGAGTATACCACTGTATGGTATTTGGGTTATTTGACAACCGTCGATATCCCTAACAACATATCTATCATTCGGCAGTCTTCTATGTATTACATAAGGTCCCTTAAACAGGGGCGTCAGTTTTTTATTAGTGCCTACAGTGGTGTCAGTATTTTTAATGACAACAAAATCCCCCTCTTCAAATTCAACAGCAGGACAGTGAGATTCACGGAAACGTCCTAGGTTATATTCTTGCGATTTCAGTATATTTTCGGAAGTTTCCTGACGAAGGGCGTCCAGGTTACGTACTTTATCAGGGATCTTGGTTTCTAAATACTCAGTAAGCTCATCGATCTCTTTACCTCGCTGTTCTACGCCAAATAGTAGAACTGAGGGTGTGACTTTAGTAACAGTGTGAATTGTGTTGTTTAAAGCATATTCGACAGCAGATAATTGGCAGGCCCAATCAGAATGGTCAAGAGGTTCAGATATTTTACTCAATATAGGCCGCAGGACACGATTAACCCTTTCTACTTGTCCGTTAGCTTGGGGCGAAGCAGTAGCATTTAACACATGGATTATGTTTCCATTTTCTATAAAGTTATGAAATTCATTAGAGGTAAAGCAAGTGCCACGGTCACTAATAAGTCTTCTGGGTCGACTATAAAACTCAAAGTATTGATGAAGGGCACAACAAACTTCCTTGGAACTAGTGGATGAAGCAGGATACAACTTAACAAATTTAGTAAGAGCATCAATTACTACCAGAAGGTATTTTTTTTTGACTGCAGCGACGGAAGTGGACCTAAGTGATCAACATGTCTAGTGTCGAATGTGACGGCAGCCTTAGGGATATTATACAGATTACGTTGCGTATTCCTTGCTGGAGCGGAGTAGATGATACATTTGAGACAATTTTGAATAAAGTTCTGGACCCGATTTTACATCTGAGGAAACCAATAGTGTTTTTTTATTTGGCCGCAGGTTTTCTTCACACCTAAGTGTCCTATTTTCTCGTGAATTGTGCGAATGACGTTATTAATCATTTCTCTAGGGACATACAATTGCAGCAGATCAGAAGGGGATCTTCGGAAAACTAATCCATCTTTCAGTTCAAAACCATCAACTATTCCATTTTCTAAATTAGACCTAAGTTCTGTTAATTCAGGATCTCGATATTGCGTCAGTTGAACTTGAAAATCCAATCGCAGCGACTTCTACTCTGCTTAAGGCATCAACATGGTGCATCGCTGTGCCAGTGCGATGTTGAATTTTATAGTTATAACTCTCCAAAAATAAGGCCCAACGACTTATTTTAGCAGAATGTGTACGATTCTTCAGGGTTTCTGCTAATGAATTACAATCAGTGATGATCTTAATTGGAATACCTTCTAGATAAGCATGGAATCGCTTCAGGGCATAAATAATGGACAGGGCCTCAAGTTCATAACTGTGTAGTTTGAATTCACTGGGAGAAGCAGTTTTCGAAAAATAAGCGACAGGATGTAGTTTTTTGTCATCCTGCCTTTGAAGTAGAACGGCACCAAAACCAATTGCACTAGCATCACAATGCAGTTCGGTTTCTACATCAGGATTATATATTGAAATTATGGGTGATTCTAATAAATTCTGCCGTAGGGTCTGAAAAGCATCAACACAGGCTTTGTTAGAATCATAAGGGGTATCTTTTTGCAGCAGTTGGGTCATCGGCTTAGCTTATATCGAAAAGAATTTAACAAATCGTCGGAAATATGAAAAGAGTCCTAAGCAGCGTTTCAGTTGCTTCCTATCTTTAGGCATAGGGTAGTTTTTAATAGCCAGCAGATGGGTAACACTAGGCCGAATTCCTTTGTGATTAGCGCTATACCCTAAATACTGAAGTTCATCATAAGCAAAGCACTTCTTCAGTTGTAAATCTAATCCATGTTTCTTCAGAAGGCCTAAGAAATCAGCTACAGCTTCCATATGACTATCAAAATTTTCGGAAGCAATCAAGATATCGTCTAAATACACTACCAACTTTCTACTTTTAATTAATTCCCCAAACACATTGCTAATATATCGCTGAAATCCGGAAGGTGCATTCTTAAGGCCAAAGGATATCCTCAGATATTCATTCAAACAAACTAATTGGTTAAAACTGTTTTATTGACTTGACATACGTCTTAACTCTTCAGCAGGTTGTAATAAAATCTAAAACTAGGGATGTAGAAGAAATATCGATATATCGAAATAGCGATATTATTTGTTCGATATATCGATATCTATTTTTCCGATATATCGATATATTGATATAAAATTCTTACTATCGAAAAGGTATGAAAAAACGATATTTTTTCAGGTCGACAAATATATTACTTCTACCGTGAATAAGGAAAAATTATTGTTTATTGATATTTTGAGAAAAATGAAATTTATCTCTTCAAGAAATTTGTGATTAACGATAAATATACTGTTTCTTAGAACGCGATCATTCTTTTATAAATTGAACCGATATATCGATATATTTATTGCAAACGATAAATATCGATTTCGATATTTCCAAAATATATCGTGTAAGACGCAAGATTTTAGCGGCGAACGATTCGAGGACATTTGTCCTCGAACAATGAAGAAAATATGTGCGTTCCGTCTGTCCAATGTTTGTTTAGTTCAGATTGTTTTGTCAGGTTGGAATTTAGGTCCTTACTTAATTAGGTGCATTGTATTTAGGAAATAAAACCATACATTTTCCAAATTTGAAATGTTTTCCTTCGAAAATACTTATCGGGCTTACAATCCTTAAGGAATTTTTCACCACCTTATCGTTCTGGATTTACCAAGAAAGCCGGCAGCCCCTGTGTTTTAGGAAGTTGTAGCGTCTAAAAGGATCAGTTCGTTTTGAACAAGTAAATGATCCAGACGTGTTAAATCTAGTGAGAAATTGAATTGTGTTTAAAAGATATTAGCGATTGATCAAGAGTCAAATCAGGTGAGTTATCTCACTAAGTTTTCGGATTTAATTTTGTGTGACTTGATAAGGGTTTATGATCAATTTCGTGTTTATGATCAAGTGTGGTTCATTGGATATTGGTGCAGTTTCGTTGTAGTGTGACCCGAATTGAAGGTTTTTTAAGATTGCCAAATGAGGTTGATGTTCTCCTGCACCGGACTTAGTGTCATGTGGCGCCTATTGGGTTGGTTTTCTCCCATAGGTTTAGTTTGAGAGTCATGTGGTTGGTTTTTCACCACGCGAACATCTAAATTGGCCTTCAATTCGCGATCACCATGTGTGTATGAGTAGGTGACTTTGGTTTTCGTACGCATTGTGAGAGCAGTGGAATTAAATTTTTAACAAATGGTGAAATAAATATCCGTTGTAGATCCCTACTGTGGGGTGTGTGGTTGGTGTTCTCCCACACCCGTTTGGTCGGACAGTTGGTTGGTGTACTCCACTGTCCTGAATCAAAAATGCTGCCGATGGGTTGGTGTTCTCCCATCTGATGGTGGTTCTTGGGGATTTACAGCGTTAGTTCGTTATGTTGATGTTTGGTCAGTTATCTTTCAGTATAAATACGAGTCTCTTTACAATGTGTACGAATAAAATGGCCTGGAATAAATCTCGAAACTTATCGTGGATTTATATTTTCAGAGGCGACGTCATAGAAGAAGCAACATGTGACCAGCATCCACGACCTGTGTCCTGACAGTTTATGAAAATATGCAATAATAAAATCAATTTTGATAATTGATGCTTTTAATTTTAAATATCATTATTATAATCGATACAATATTTATCGATATTTTTTTAATTTTCGACATCCCTATCTAAAACCACTAGAACAAAGGCCAAGTGACGCCGATCATACGATCGGCAGATTGGCTTTGTAACAGCCAGAATGGTCAAACTGGTACACATATAAGTTAACTGTTGGAACCGCAGCGGTATACATATAAGTACACTGTTAGAACCGCAGTGGCACACTTATAAGTACACTATTAGAACCGCAATAGACTGTGTAGGACCGCGGTACACTGTGCAATTTACTACAAGATGTATTTTCGATCTTTGTATGTTCTTAGTTTTATCATAATTATTGTGATTGTAGTCTTGTATGCTAGCCTCAGCTGATACTAAACTCAACCAAATGTACTGCGGCCCTCTGCTGTAATTAGTCTTAAGTTTTAGGTTGATGTTAGTGTGTAAGAATGTAATGTGTAAGTATGCTATACCACTAAGTATGTGTAGCGTCGGCCGGAGATTGGCGCGCTGATAAGAACCGCGTCTGTTCTTTGTCTTACGTTTTAGTTTTAGTCGCAAATGTACTATGATACAGGAAAGACGTTTCTATGTGCTTAAGACCTAACTTATGAATGTAAACTGTGCCATTATTATTAAATGAACTATTATAATTTGAACTGGGTGTTTTATTAATGAGAGTCTACATGATACTGATTTTAAACATTTAATTTAATAAATTTGCTTATGCATAAGTTCTATAATTTATGAAAATTCAAATTTAAAGTGGTTTCATATAGTTTTTCAAGGGAGGATCATACATTAGTCAATTCAAATACAGTTTTATGTTATTGCCTATTATTTTAATAATTATTATTAATACTATTTTTATTATTATCACCATCATTATAATAAAAAGAATATTAAAATTAAGAATATTACCATATATGATAATATAATTGCATATATATCTGTTTGAAAGAATTTACAATAGAAATAATCTAAATGATTAAATAGTTAATTAAGTTATATGATGTTTTGCATTTTGCCGTCAAAAATCATTTGTAACTCATATAGATTTTGTTGAAAAGTGGAGCTATTCTTAAGACTATTTTTGTTCAGATTATATGTGTATGATTTTTATGAAAAGTATATTTTTAGAAAACATTTGAATTTCCAGCAGTTTTTGGCTCATAGCGGCTAAATGAAGCAATCTAGCGGGCTCATATATATGGCCGATCTTTACTACTTTTTGATTTTCTAAATTTTTTCCATATGCATACCACTTTTGTCAATATTGTGTTTTTAAGATCTTCCTATGAAAAAGTTAGGTTTTCAATACGGAAAACATTAAATTTAAAAATCCAGATTTGAGTCAGACTTATTGATTTCTAAGACTAAATGAAAACCTGAATTTGGTCCAATTTCCCAATTTTCGTATAGACGCATTGTTAAAAACACATTATAGAGAAAAGTAAGCTGTGGAAAAAAGTTTGAAAAGGTAAAAATAAGTGGCGTCTGGAGTGCATATGAGCCCCCTTGGATCCTTAGTTAAGCCGCTACGGATAAAAACCTGTTACAAATTCAAAATCTGAATTTTATTATATATATTAACTTTTGTATACAATTTGAAAAACGCAATTTAGATAAAAATTATGTATGCGGGGGTTCACATCTGTGAATGGAATCCGAAATCCAGGAAAGTGTTGGTAAGGTGAGTGGAAGAGAGGAGTGGCCAGTCGACCAGAAATCCCTATCCCGATTTGGATTCCGAGATTTCGTTTTCTTAGTGTGTGTGTGTCCGAATTATTCGGAGTGTCACATTCATCATTCTGGTCGTGGATGTTGAACGAGTAACATCTCGTATTTTTTGAGTATTAACCATTTTTGAGTTTAAATCTAGCAGGGAACATTAATTATCTGCTAGAGAATGTAACTACATCATAAATTTGGATATTAATGCACTAAATTTTCAAATTTACGAAAATAATAAACCCCGTATTTACAACTTTACCTCACGAGAGCCAAACAAAAGTGATATCTTATGATGATTTTGTTTGTGAATTGTACCGAATTTCGGCTAGCTCGATTTCACGACATCATTCACAAATGTGAACCCTGGCTATGAGAGAAAGGTAGGAGACGACAAAATAATGGGGGTTTGCCATACATATATGTTGTAAATATGTAGTTTTTATGTACTATATACCTTTGATTTCTCTGGATTTATGTTTCCATTTTGCACAATGAAATAAGTCAATTTTTTTCTTTCCTCTTCTGACACATGTTCTCTTTATTATTTTTGTGGTCTTACACGTCTGTCTTTTCTGTCACACTGTTGCCAACATTACAACCGGACAAGTTAAGTAATGCCACATATATGTCAACACTCCCCTTAAACGCAGTACGGTTTTTCTTGAACTTTAATTAAGGTGCCTACAGAGGATCATATTTCTATGTTGTTCCATCATACATATGACGAAAAAATATGATGAAGCTGTACACACGGAAAATGACGAAAAAATATGACATAATTCTATGATGTTTCATCATATATATGACCTAAAGGTATGTCATAATACAATATCGTGCGGACAGTTCATCATATATATGACATATAAATATGTCATATTTTTCTTTTCCATTTTCGATGGAAAAGAAATCTATGATAAAAATATATCATGAAAAGTGGCGCCAGTGTCAAATTTTATCTGTTTGTTTTGGACATTGTTTTGGGGTTAATTTTTCTGTCTGTTCAATTTGGGGGTTAAATTTTTCTGTCCGAACCTAAATAATATTTGCAAATAAAAAGGTGGTAATCAGGAAAATAAATAATACTTTGATATTTTATTTACAATTTTGAATCACTATTTGATTTTCATCACTCATTTTATTTGCACTTTGCTAACTTATATTTTTCGTGAAATTCAATCAAAGCTTTGAATAACACACAACATTAGAAATGTTGTCATATTAAATTGTGTCGTGAACAGTAAAATCGCTTTGTCATATATTTTCAGCATAGAAAATTTACATCATATTTGTCGTCATATTTTCAAGAACGTGTGTGTACAGTTTATCATATAATATGTCATAGATATGACTTGATACAAATATGTCATATAATATAATGTATTTTCTATGATCGTTTGTAGGCACGTTTATTTCATTTGGTATGGCATTTGGTATAACAAATGATTACAAAAAATAGTATAAAATTGAATATAACAATTATTTTAAACTTAATATTACAAACGAACTTTTAGAGCATCAACACTTTGGCAAAGTTTTGAAACTTGATATATGGCAATTGCTTTATGAACATGTCGCTAACATTTTCTTCTGATGGCACAAACATAATTTTAAAAAGTTTCTTATAGTATTCATCTTTATTGAAGAAGTACTTCACTTCAATGTGACGACTTTTCTTCATTCTACCAGCTTTGATTAATTTTATAGTACTTTGGTTGTCAATGGACAGTGTAGCTTGCACATCTTTACCAGGAAGCTCCTTCAACACTTCAACCAAAAACTGGAAATCTTTGATACAACCGCATGCTGCAATTAGTCTTCTAGATGAACATGCTACTGGACCACCATTACAGAGTGATTACATAGCCTGATGTACTTTTTCTTTTTATTTCTTTGGTTTGGTCTTTTTCTCTTGAGTCAACATCTCCTGCAAAATCTGCATCACAGTATGCAATCAAATATAGAATTCCTTCAGTCTGTTTTTCTTCATCTTGGCAGTAGAAAATTCCATTCGACGGCATTCCTCTCAGGTAACGAAGAGCTCATTTTAAGTTAGCATAATCTTTCTTCTTTGGATTTTCTATTGACCGGCCCATGTAATCAACATCGAAGCTTAGATCAGGGCGTGTCTTGCATGACAAATACAGAAGACTTCCTACACCCTCTCTGTAATTTATTTCTTCATATTCAGTTGTTTGTTCTTCTTCATCTTCAGTTTTATAGATGTCTCGTGTAATTGGAGTTCTTATCGGTTTTGAATTATCCATCTTGAATCTTTGCAATACTTTCTCAGCATATTTTTCTTGACATATAATTATTCCTCCCTCAGTCTTCTCAATGTTTATCCCAAGATAAAACTTTGGATTTTCAACATGCATTACCATCATCAACATGCATTACAATGCAAACATCCAAACTCCTTCTCTTGATTTAGAGATACCCTTGTCTGATGTTAACGGTATCATATTTTGCTCTCTCAGAAATCCAGTAAATCTCGTATTGAATTGGCTTGGCGCTTGTCTCAAACCATATAGTGATTTCTTCAAGAGATCACTTCAGGAGATATATATCTTCTGTTCAAATCCTTCAGGGATTTTCATAAAACTGGATTCTTCTAATTCTCCATATAGAAATGCTGTTTTCACATCCAATGTCTGAATGATCCAATGTCTCTTTGCAGCAATAGAAAACAATAGTCGAAGTGATGTGTCTACTAGATGTACAGTCCTGTAGTAGTGTCTACTACACCCCTTGGCTACTAGGCGTGCTTTATATTTTCCAACTTCTTTTATTCTAAGAACCCATCTGGTCTTGAGAACTTTATTTTTGGCTTGATTTTTATCAACATATTCCCGTCTTTCATTCTTCATTAGGGATTACTTTTCTTCTTGTATTGCTTCTTTCCAGAGATGTTTTTCTTCTTACTTTAAGGCCTATTCATATGCTAGAAGTGTCTCAGCAAAATTCATGACATAATTATCATATCTCGATGGCTTCTTGATATTTCTTTTAGATCTTCTTCGTCCATCATTTTGGTTTGCCTCGTTCCTATCATTTTCATTATCGTTTTGACCAATTTCTTCTATATTTTCTTCTTCGTCATAAAAATCAATCATGACTGGTTCTTCTATCTTCGGTTCTTCATCATAGAAAGTGTTGGTGAATGTAACAACTCTGCTTTCGTATATCTTCCTTTCTACTGGATCCCAGAGCCGACATCCATTCGAAGTGTGTCCAACAAACATCAGTTCTTTTATCTAATTTCTTCAGATATGTTGAAATTTTGGATGTAACATTCTCACCAAATAATCTCAAGTTGCTTAGATTTGGGTTCTTGTTATACCAGTCTTCATAGGGAGTAATTTTTGTTCCTTTTGTTGGAGAACGGTTTGTGAGATAGGCTGCAACTTGTATTGCTTCACCCCAGATTTCTTTGTCAGCTTTTGTATCAAATAGATGTGCTCTTGCTTCGTTCAAAAAAGTTAACATCATTCTTTCAATTTTCCCATATATGGTAGCTGTAGTATGTGAGAAATAATGAAATTTTGTTTGATTCCTACCATTCTGATAAGAGATGATTCTTAAATTCTCCTCCATTTTCACTCCTGAGTTTACTCACTTTCAAATTGAAGTGTGCTTCACTTTCTTAATCTAATTTCTGATACATTTAAATACTTCTGCGGAACTCTTTGTTTCCAAAAGATAGACTGTTGTTAAATGAGTATATTCATCAATGAGTACAATGAAATAATTTTTCTTGTCTTTTTTTTCAGGATCTATTCGTCCACATAGATCTGTATGTATAATTTGAAGAGGACGGCTTGCTCTCTCTCTCACAGTTTTAAGGGGCAATCTCACTTGTTTAGCTTTGGCGCAAATGATGCAACTTCCTGTAGGACAAGAATTTTTATTGACAATTGCTCCATCACATAATTCTGGTATCTTCTTCATCTCTCCATAATTGAGATGACCAAGCTTTCGATGCCACCCTTCAAATTTGGTACTAGCTTCTGTAGCAAGTGCATTATTTTCTGACTTTTTCATTTCAACTGTGTGTAATCCATTTTCTGTTTTCTTTCCTTTAATTGCAACAAAGCCTTTTGGTATGTATATCTTGTTCTTCGGTATGTAAACTTTGTTTTCTTCAAAGTACACGGTACCTTTTGTTTGAGTTATGACATTTACCGACATCAAGTTTCTTTATAGGTCTGGTACATAATACACTTCTTTCAAAATGCAATTATCGAAGTCAACCATACTTTTTCCTTCTATTGGAATAATACCACCTTGTGTACAGCTGTCTTAACACTGTCTGAGTATTTTTGCATATTGCTTATAATTTCCTTGTCTTTAATCATCATCTTATTACAGCCACTATCAACAACAAGTTCAATTTTCTTTTCCTTTTGTTCTGCATGTAGGGACTCCTGCACTTGGGAATGAAGTACTATCTTCGTATCTATTTTTTTGTTGTTTTCATTGAATTTGCATACTTCTGTTTTATGACTTTTACTTTTACATATCTTACAAGCTTCATCTTTGTAATTACAATTCTGTTCGTTATGATTTGTGAACAACTTCCTGCAATTTACATTGCAGATTGGACACGGTTTCGGTGAAAATCCATTTTTTCTTTTCTTGACATCTTCTGCATTATTTCTTTTTAAGTCACATTGAGATTTAAGATGTCCCTTTTTTCCACATCCATAGCTTCTTCCATTGAAAATCTTTGAATTAATTTTTCAATTGTCTCTTATGACTTTGATGTTGGCAAAACAGTTACCACTTTAGACATGACCATACATTCAGATAATTCTTCTTTAACTTATTTCAATTGAAAAACAAGATTTTGCATTTTACTGAAGTTATAATGAACATCCTTTGAAGTGTCGAATCTAAAGTTGTAAAATTCCTGTAGAAGCAAGCATTCAGTATCCTTTTTGTATATTCCCACCAGAGTATCATACATGTCTTTGGCTGTATCGCTTGTCATCAAATGAAATTTTGCTTCTTTTTATCTACAGTTCGTAGAATGACATATTGTACGATTGTATCTTGTTTCTTCCACTTGGTTACTTTCTCATTGTCAGCCTCAGCACCACACCCAGCAGGTGTGTCACTTCCATCGACAATTTCCATGAGTGGCTTAGTCCTGAACAATATTTTTACTTCCAAATGCCACAGTGGGAAGGTAGCACTGTTCTTTAGTCTTATAACACTTGCTGTATCGTCATTAGGCGTGTTCTTTTGGGAATCGCTATCGAGTGCAAATCCAATGTTCCAAAAAAGACAAATTTAACTTGCACTCGATAGCTGACAAATTTGACTAACATCACGTTATATTTATTGAAACTTTCATAGATTTTTTGACGTTTCTTCGGTTCTAAAATACGCAAATTGATTTTGTTTCGCTTTATTTTAATTTTATAAGCGTACACCACGCAAGAGTTTTTATTAGGTATTAATTTTTGCTGAATTTCCCAAAAATTTCAATCTATCGCGTGTTAAAATTTTAACCCAAGTATTATCGGGTGTTAAATTTGCACAGGAAAATTATATGGAATTTGACACTTCTACACCACTCGATGTCTATCTTGACTAACGCCATGATGCACCAACGGAACAAAGGAGACAAAGGAGCAGTTTTTATTCTTATAATTTCTCAATATTCACAAATTTTTAGATTTCCATATAGGGCATGTTCTGGGCCCATAACCTGTTGTAAATATGTATTGTACTTTTTATTTATTATATACCTTTGATTCCTCTGGATTTATATTCTTGTTTTGCACAGTGAAATAAGTCAATTTTTTTCTTTCTTCTACTGACACATGTTCTCTTTATTATTTTTGTGTTCTTACACGTCTGTCTTTTCTGTCACACTGTTGCCAACTTAACAACCGGACAAGCTAACTAATTGCACATATATGTCAACAATATAAACCCGCGAAACGCGTAAAAAATCGAATTTTGTCGGCGGTGTTCATTTTGACGTTTGTTGTTTTGTCGGAAAACAAACGCAAATATTCATTAAATTTAGTGTTTGTGATATTAAAATAGTGAAATAATATTATCAATAATAAAAACCTTACAACAATTAATAAAATAATAATTTATTGTGGTGCTTTTGAGATTAAATAAATTATAGCAATATGTAAATTACTAATAAGAAATTATTTTTATATTTTGAAATCATTAAAATATGTATGTCATTTATATAAAATGTAATTGTTAAAAATAATTTGTATAAATTTCAATTTGTAATAATAAGGAAAACTTGAAATATTTCAAAAAGTGTTTTTTATTAAATTTTTTAGGTACAAAATTTGTTCAAATTTTACTTTATATATTATAACTTTCATATTTTCATTATACATATTTTGCTAATTTTTCGTTTTATTGTTTCATATTTCGTATATTTTGTTTGCTTTTTGTTCTTAAATTGTCAATAACGTAATTTTGTAGTCAAATTTTTGTATATGTGAATTCATTTTCCTATCTATACTAATATTATAAAGAGACAGAGTTTGTTTGTTTGTTTGAACGCGATGATCTCAGGAATTACTAATCCGACTTGAATTTTTTTTTTTTATTAGATAGTCTATTATTTTAGGAAGGCTATAGGCTATATATAATCGTGGTGCTCCCCAAAGTCGCGAAGTAGTAAAGATATAAGTGCAAAAATTGAAGATTCTTAAATTATTGCGAAACTGATGTGCAACTCAGACGTGCGTCGGCTTTTTAACTGCAGTCATGCGTCAACGCATCATTTTTGTTTCTTCTGAGAGCTAAGGCAATTGGTTCATATAATTGCCGATTACTCTCTCTCTTCAGCACGGTTGTGAGTGACGCTACAATTCGTTATCAACCCACACTGATGCGTCGTACGTATGTTTGATGCGTTCAAACTTAAGAGACAGAGAGTAATTAGGAATATGTACGAATTATTTCAGTTTACATTAAAAATAAACATGTTGCGCTGACGGATGACTGCAGCAACAAAATGTTGCGCTGACGAACATCAGCATTGCAATAATTCAACAAAGTTTCTGGATGCATATTCGATATGATTCATTACTTTCTGTATGGAAATTTGTATGAAAAATATTTCAATACGGAATAAAGTCATTATTTCTCAATATAAATGCTAGGATCTATAGAGATTTATTTGAAAATTCTCCTGTTTTTCTTTTTGGTCTTCATATGGGAAATAATCACCGTAATAATTTAGATACACATAAGTTAGGTTAACAATGTTGAATAATTTTATGCGATAAATTTCGTTTATTACTTTTCATTGACGAGCGTACTTTTGACGATTTCAGGTTAAAGCTGTTACATTTTAACTACTACTCATAGATATAAGTGTGAAATAGTTTTTTCAAAAGGGTGTATTTTTGTAGGATTTAAGAATAGCTTCTATTCGCAGCTAAGGTTTATATAATTGGTTTTCTAAGTTTTCTTTATTAGCGGCTTTAGATTCTTACAAACATTTAGAAGGTTGTTAATGTTAGAGCAGGTTCTGCCCCATGTTGATGTACATACGCGTGTTAATTAACTGTTCAACCAGAACGCACCCACAAATTTTTCATGTCCCCTGTTTGTACCTCATCTTATTGCCCCTAATAAACATTTCCTACCACTTTCACTCTTTTAACAGGTAAAATTTTCGGGTTACTACTCACATTTCTGTTTTTTATTCTTACTTTGTCTTGGCTATCAGCAGAAATTTGCCAAAGGATAAAACCCACGTTTTCTCCTACAAACGATGCCATTTGTTATTTACTATGTTGTTTACTATGTCCTTTCGATCCGTTGGTCAGCGTCTTTTGTAAATTTTTAATGATACGAATAATTGTATGGTTTTTCTGATAAAGAATAAGCTAGGAATGTAAAAAAAAATTGTTTTTGGGACAAACGAAGGATATTTTTTCCTCAAGGATTCAGTTGTATTAAACATATCATACAACAACATCCGTTTTAAAATTGCAAGTATAAGTAACAGTGATAATTATAATACTATAAAGTATATCGATTATTCATAATACTGAAAATGAAGTTTTGACAAAGTTTTGTAGTTTATAAGATTTGATTATTTTTGTTTTTTTTTTTGTGTTAACATATTCATATTTTATATTTATTTCATATTCTATATAATGTAAGTTTAGGATTTGTAAAATTAATAACGAGATTTTTTAAATAGTTAGTTTCGTTCACAGTTTTAAGTTACGAGTGGTTACGAAGTTAACTCGGTCTACACCAACTTTTTTTTTTTTTGAGGTAGGTTTATAAAACAGGCAGCATGCACGATTAAATTTAACGCGGGTGAAACCGCGGGGCACAGCTAGTATAATTTAATTTTATTCCACTTTTCAATATGTAAATATAATATATATACTTATAATATAATACTTATTTCTAAATAATGTATTCATTCTTGTTTATAATAAAATTCATAAAATTACTCAAAAAGTGATTTTATTATAATATATTTGAGTTTTTCAAAACTCCCGCGATGAAAATTTTATTTTTCATATGATATTTCATGTTATCCGATGTGGCAATCGGCCTCTCTTGATCCTATGAATGTGGTAGCAAGAAATTCGAGTTCATGGCTTTCACTACTACAGAGGGTTTTGGAATTAATCATCGTTTTACACTATGTTCTCTGCCCTATGTGGCAAAATTGCTTTTACAATTGAGCGCTATGATGAGGGAATCAATCAATTGAAAAGTCTACATGAACTCCAAGTCTTTGTTCTGGGTGAATTTCATGATGAAACAATTGAAACCAAAATGGGGTTATCAAATATTATGTCGGAGCGTAGTAAGTTTAAACTAGTTTCAATGTCAGAATAAAACAATTCTTTAATTTCAGACTTTCTTGTGGATTAGTTAAATTTTCTAGAAACGCAACATTTGGGTTATCATTTATGTTGTTTAAACATTCACTTTCTCAAATCTAGCAGGTGTTATATATATATTGGAATCAGAGTTCTTACATATATAATTATATATTCTTCTTGTTATATAATTTTATTTTTATGCTACTAACCAGTGGGTAGTTTTACTTTTAGCTTCATTGTTAGCTTTATGTTGAAGGTAGGCTTTAAATACATTTTTTGGTTGAATGAATCATCTGTTTATTGCTCAACAATTTAGTTAGTTCAAATTCCTTAGCTATTACATTTCAAAATGTTCTAAATATTTTCTAATTCAATTTCCCTTGACCTTGACCTTGACTCTATGTAAGCCAAAATGTTATATTCATTCTCCAATATACATAGTGTAGCCGAAATGTTATAATTTCCTCATTGACCCCTTTACTCTATGCAAAACCAAAAGTTATCACTATTTTCTAAAGTAAATTCTTTCTAGGTGAGGCTACCAAATTTTGCCTAACCTCGGGCTATTCGTAAATTCAAACATTTGCCCTTAAATCCTTACAACCGAAATGTACGTTCATTTAAACTAAGTTCTATTTATTTGTGCTTTTTACTTATGACTTTACATTTGTAATTTATTTCTGACTCTTCCCTCTTGTATTGGTTTTCTGCCGCTTTCGTGCCTGTTTCTTCTCTTGGCGGTATCGCAGCCGTTCGCTATGGAGCCTCTGGAGCTCACGGCTGATCCGCACACGCTCTTCTTGCCCCACCGCAATCAGAAGGCGACGGCGAACCTCCTCAATTGCTCGCCGGAACTTAGCTTCCGCGCCAGTGTGATACTTCGGGGGATGAGGGGGCTCCGGTGCTGGTGTGTCGTCTTGCTTCCTACCTCGTCTCCTGGCTCGCTACTCTTCCAAGGAGATTGGTCTTGGGCCGGCCGCTGAGTCCCGTAGTGCCTCCGCTAGCGTAGCTCGTGCTGTCCCCGACACTACGAAATAGCCCTGATCAATGCCTGGTTAGGAACTCAGTTGTAGGGCTCTGATAGCCGCTTTCAACTGGGAATTCCCCTCCAATACCGATAGGTTACGAGAACCGTGTTCGGTAGTGTGGCTGGAGCCCGAGTTGGTGGGTTACAAGAACCACTTTCAACCCTTTGGGTTTCCTAAAAACCGATAAGTTGCTAGAACCGTTTTCGGTAGGGATCTACTTACTATTTCCTTTTAAGTGCCCACTTTTCCTAGCTAGCTCCAAGGAGAGATCCAATCAGCGACTGATAATTTCCTGAAATTTTCCTCGCATTATATTTCCTGAAACCGGGACTTTGCTTCGTTTTTGTGTGGTTGCCATATTTCACGAAGTCCACCTTGTGCGCCGTGGCGCCATCTCTCAGCGACCAGTCTAGTTTTTTAGAACTGATCGTGTGAGTTGTTTACATTTTCGTTTTGACATTTCAGAGTAGGTTATGACAGAGAGATGTTGTGAAGTCGTGTATTTTATGTTTCTACGGAATATCATAAGTGTTCAGTGTCCCATGTTCAGGTAAGTATTGGTTTTGTAATCATTGAGGTATTGGTTACATTTATCTTCTGGTTTTTAAATTTGTTTATGATAGTTATCATAACCTTCCCGTGTTATGGTTATGCTTGATGACGAGCATAGTGATCTTCTTTCGATTGGTTATGTCTTTCGATGTTGTTATGGGTATGATGAGCAATGTGAATTAGTTATTTCTAATTATATTTATTTTTAGCTTGACATCATTCACAACATTCCTCCCCCTTTTAGAAGTCCTCCCCAGGGTTAGTGGCAGTCTCCGGGATAAATGTGGGTCAATATGATCTTTAGAGTTTGTGGCTGTGAGTATTTCAAACGGTGAGAGATTCGCGAGGTTCGAGTGCAAGTGTTACATTTAGGGTTAGTGTAATTTTACCTTATATTCCTAGTGTTTCCATAGCTTCATTTCAGAGTTTTAACTCTAGTATTTATTGGTTTCCTTTTAACTTCATTTCTTTTGTTACTTATATTAACTTAGTATCTTATTTGAATTAAGCCAGCATCCTTTTGTGACCGTCCTTCGTCCATTTTCGGCCTCTTTTGGGATGGAAGAGTTTGGCCCACTGCTTCTAGATTAGGACGTATCCCCAAGTTATGCCTTCCGAAGTGAATTGTTCTTCTGGTCGTGGGGTTGGTTCTTGCATTGAATTTGCCCAGCTCCTCCATGGGTGACTCTTGTTCCATTTCTGGCTTGTCCAATTGGAGTTTTTGGAACAGTTGATCTGCTTCCTGCAGGATATTGTCCCATTCGATCGTCGTTAACCCTAAATCATCGACTTGAGCTGTTTCAATGTTTTGGTTCATTTTTGGCCTGGTGATTAGGGATAGAGTTATTATTAGTAAGTGGACTTTAGAATGCTGTTGGGGCTATCGTGTGTGTTGACGAGAATCTGGTATCAGTTAAATAACTTCGGGGACGGGGTTCTCTTATTAATTGAATATTTTCAACCGGTTATTATGCACGCGCCGCTTCTTGTTTCCTATTAAGATCGTGGTATTGACGGGATTATTTACTGCTATGACTCTGTAAGGTCCTGTCCAATGTTGGATCAGTTTATTCCTTCTGGCTGCATTCCTGAGAAGCACCTGATCTCAAACATGGATTCTGATTGGGTTGGATTTCCGGTCGTAGTACTCTTTTGACTAATGTTTGCTTTCTTCTATGTTCAGTCTAGCTATCTCATGCGCACGCTGGAGCTTATTTCGGAGGTGAAGGTAGTAATTTTCGTGGTCATAGACCGGTTGTGGGGGTTTCTTCAAATTGTTGGGCAGGGAGGCGGAGAAACCATACAGACAATCCATTGGGGTCAATTTTGTGGTCGTGTGGATAGTGTTGTTCCTGACAAACATTGCGGCTCGTAGATGTTCATCCCAATCGGACTGATTGTTGTCTACGAAATTTCTCAAGTAGTCGACTAGTGGGCGGTGTAACCTCTCTAAGACTCCATTGGATTGGGGATGATACGGTGTAGTCTCAATTTTCTGTATCTTGAGCAGTTTACAAATGTCTCTGAACATTTTGGAGGTAAAGTTTGTCCCTTGGTAGGTTATCAATTTCTTTGGTATTCTGTATCAACTGATAATCTCATCCACGAACGCTTGAGCTACTGTTTTAGATTCCATGTTTGGAAGGGGTACTACGTCCATGAATCGGGTGAGGTCGTCTTCGAAGCTTACAATATATTTATACCCGTTGGTAGTTTCTGGAAGTGGACCCACAATGTCTATATAAACTTTATCTAAGGGTTGCTTGGCCGTGTCCGTTATAACCATCGGCTCTCTATGCTCTCTGCTTAACTTATTTAGGTGACATTTTCTGCATTTCTTTATATATTTTTTGATATCCCTCAACATTCCTTTCCAGTAGAATTCTCTTTTCAGGCGATGATATGTTTAAAGAACTACTTGATGGCCTCCTAGAGGGGCATCATGACAGTCACGTAGTATGGTCTCAATGTCCTGGGGGTCTGTTAGTATTCTTATTTGCGGTTTTTCCTGTTCGTATATTTTCTCCTGTGGGTTGCGCTCCGTGGACCCGCTTCTTGTGGGAATTTCTTCTCCTATTTCTGAGGTTTGTTCTTGTTGCTTCCTTGCCTGTTTTCGCGGGATTTGTTCTCCTATTTCCGAGATTTGTTCTTGCTGCTTCCTGGCCTGTTTCCGCGTAGTCACTATCACCTCGTAGGGGATTCTGCTTAGTGCGTCAGCATTGCCATTCTCTCTGCCTTCCTTGTATTCTATTTCGAAGGTGTAATCTGAAAGTTTGTGCCACAATCGAAGTATTCGGCTTGTCGGATCTTTAATCCTTATCGCTCCTTTCAAGGGTTTGTGATCGGTGAATACTTTAAATTGTCTGCCGTATAAATAACACCTGAAGTTTTTAACTCCCCAGACTATGGCCAAGAGTTCCCGTTCTATTGTAGAATAATTTCTTTCTGCTGCGTTCAATGTCCTACTCGCATAAGCTATTGGTTTCTCTTCGTTAGGTTGACCAAGTGCCTCTCCACTCGCATCGGTGTAGCGTTTAAACGGCTCTTTGAAATTTGGATATCTTAATACTGGTGGACTGATTAGCTTGTCTTTGAGTGCATTGAATGCTCTAGTACAATTTTCATCCCAATTGAATTTTACGTCCTTCTTCAGGAGATTATTTATTGGTGCCGCTATCTTTGAGAAATCTGATATAAATTTTCGGTAGTAATTTGCTAGTCCTAAGAAGGACTGCACCTGGCGAACGGTTCTGGGGGTAGGGAAGCTTTTTACGCTGTCCACTAAGCTCGGATCTGGTTCCACTCCTTCCGTCGTGCATTTATGTCCAAGATATATAATTTCTTTTTTGAGAAAATTGCACTTCTCTAAGTTTAACTTCAGGTTATGTGCTCTCAATCGTTGTAATATGGTTCGTAGCTTTGTTTGATGATCCATTAGGTTTTTGCCGTATATTACTATATCATCCAGGTACACGAAGCACTGTAGGCCCTGTAGTCCTATCAGCACATGATCCATGAGACGCTGGAACGTTGCAGGTGCTCCTTTTAGGCCGAAAGGCATACGCTTAAAGGCGTAGTGTCCGTACGGAGTACTGCACGCCGTTTTATCGCGATCCTCTGGTTTCATAGCTATTTGGTGATAGCCGCTGGCGAAGTCGAGTACCGAGAAGAACCGAGAATTTCCCAATTGGTCCAGGATATCTTCAATCCTGAGTAGTGGATATGCATCTCCCTCGGTTACTTCAGTCAATTTTCTATAATCGACCACTATTCGCCATCGTTTCTGTCCATCAGGCCCCGGTTTCTTGGCGACTACTAGTAATGGTTCGTTCCATTCGCTCCAGCGTGGTTCTACTATGTCCTCATCGAGTAATCTTTGTAATTCCTCCGTTATTATTTCACTTGCACATCAGGTACATTTTACACTTGATCGGTTGTTTCCCTGATTGTATCCGTATTTCATGCTGCACTGTAGCTGTGTGCCCCAATTTCTCTCCCGGTAAATGAAAGACATCTTGGAATTCTTCAATTATTTTATTCATCTCCCTCTTCTCTTCGATGTTCAAATTGGTGTCCAAGCTTATTAGTTTTTTGATTTGGGTTTCTTTTTTTCTTGGTTTCCCTGCATCGGTGCTGGTGCAATACACGAGTCTTTTCTCAGAGTTATTAGTGTCGTTTTGGTTTCGTGCTGTCGTTTCCTCGTACTTCCTCAATTTTACTGTCACATTGTTGACCTCCACTTTATAATTGTTTACATTTAGCACGCTCAGTTTTATTTTCCTATTTGTTGACTGCACGAACGCGTTACTAACAAATACACCCGGTTTGACCTCCACTCCTTCAGTTAGGTATTGTCCCTCGTTAACCGTGGTGGTAATTTCCACACATTTCACTGTCCTCGCTGGTATTATGATGTTCCTGGGCTCTGTGGTTTTAAATTCCTCCTTTGAGCTGCTTTCTTCGCAGCTTTCTTTGCTCTCCCCATACGAGCGAGTATGGAATGGAAAACATTCTAAATTATTTTCCCAGGTACGCATCCCACTCTCGTAGTTTTCATGCGCTGTACCTCTCTCGAAGGGTTTTCCCAGATCTTTCAACACTTCCGCTGTAGGCATTACTTCCCCTGTGTTATCACATGTATTCGGACAGTTTTGCCTGACGTTGGTAATGTTCCCTTGTTTCTCCGTTTGTCGGGATTCATCTGGCTGCTCTGCGTAATCCTCTCCTAGTATTGCAGGTTTCTTATCACCCCCCATTTTACTTTGGAATTCTCGGGTGTCTCCCTCCCTGGTGTGGCTACGCTCAAGGATTGTTTTACCAGCTGCTACTACGTCCACAAATTGAACGTCATTCATTCTTCTGTTTTGGTTTTCCTCGAATTTAATAACCGTTCTTTGCCCATTACTTGTGGATAAGAACACGAGCGGGGCCTTCTTCGCGGGGCCCTCGATGTTGCAATGTCTGGACAAGAAGTCGTTGCCCAGCAGACCCGATACACTTCTTTCGTTGACAGTTTCGATGATGTGGAATTTGCATGGATATATCTTTTCCAAATTTATGTGCCCTGTGATGGTCGCCTTCGTGGAAATTTCCTCTGAAATGGTGTTGCGCCTGATTATCTTTTCCCTATTTATGTCCTTTTTCATTGATTCATTAATTTCTTCCTCCTTTATAAGACTTATTTCGGCTCCTGTGTCCACTATGAACTTATTCCTGCTACTTCTTGCAATATTTAGGGGTAAATTTACTATAGGGACGTCTGGACATGTTTCACACCACTTTCCTTTTTCTGTTAGCGACGACTCGCGGTGTGCCCGGTCGTCTCTTCGCAGTTTCCCGTTTGTATGTTTGCTGCTTGTTTTTCTAGCTGCAACCGTTACCATCTTTCCCTTAAATAGCACCTGAATTCCGTATGTCCACTTTCCAGACAGAAATTGCATTTCTCGTTTGCTGCGTTTGCGGTAGCGTGATTCACTTGACGCCCTCTTTATCCATTTGAAGCTTGGTTTTGTCGATTTCTGCCGTGCGCGTTACAGTTTTGAATCGTATGGCCACATGTCTTACAACTCGTACAGAATGGCGTCATTTGCTTCGTACAACATTCAGCTATCACGTGTCCTGGTCTTCCACAGAAATGACATCTTATCTGCCGTTTATCCTGTTTCTCCCGGGGTGTATTGGTGTTGTAGTTTCTTGGCGTCTCTTGGTACCCATTGTATCTGTTGTAGTTACTCACCGACTGGTATTGTGGTTGTTGCTGGTTCTGTCCAAACGTTCGGGGTTCCCTTTTCACTTGATTGTGAAACTGGTTTCCAGATTGGTTCATGGTGTGCAGCCCTGGGATTACTGGTTGCAGACTCGCCAGGTATTGATTCGTAGTGCCTTGTTGCATACATTGCTCAGTCTGTTCAAGCCTTGCTATTTTTCTTCCTAAGGATTCCAAGTTGTTGTCGCAATCCTGGAGCAGGTAGAACTTGTAGTTAGAGTTTGTTATCCCTAACTTAAAGCAATGCAGGCCTACTTTTTCGATTTCTATCTTTAAACCTTCACCCCCGTTGGCGTACTGTTCTTTTGCTGCGTTCTTGCAAGCATTTATGGGTGTTTTAACCCTATTGAAGAAGCCCATCAGTGTTTCCATGGGTAGTTGTTGCACGTTCCTTAATTGAGTGTTTAGAGTTATGTAGGAGGTATTCTGGATTAAGTTCGATCTAAGGGTGTGGAACACATCATCAAGTGTGTCATTTACTCCAGCTTGTATGGCTTCTAGAGCTCGCCCTCTTAACCGTGTCGGTAATAGTCTTATAAAAAGCGCCTTATCTTGTGCTTCTGTGAGGGTCTCGTATCCCAGGCGCGCACAGCTAATGAATTCATTTACTTCATTTTGTTTTCGGGGACTGTCTTCCCCCATTAGTATCGGGACGTTGTTGTGTAACACGTTGTTTACTAAAGTTACGTTGGCCATTTTCCTGTTTTCTATTCCTTTTGTTTCCTCAATTTCTTTTATCTCGATCTCTGTTCGTGTGTTTATTGTTGGCTGTGGTTTGTTGTTGGCGTCGTCGTCTTTTTATTGGTCCGAGTTCGTCTTACTATATTTTCTCCCGTGTCTCAGCTGCACTATGTCTTGGCTCTTTTGGTGTTTGTTGTATATCTCCTGTTTCTATATTTCCTTCTATCTGATTTTCTATTCCCGGTTCTGTTATCTGATAAGTTTCCTGGTTGCTTGACATCAATACGTTAGTTTTGTTATTTGTTCCTTCCTCGTTGTCCTTCTTCTCGTTAGATTCTTCACCTGTGTGTGTTTCCTTAGTGCTTGTAGAGAATTGTGGATCCAGATTATCGATTGAAAAATAGTCTAACTTCTCACAAAAACTCGAAAACCTTTTAGTTAGTGTTGATTTTGGGGTTGAATGAGCCATATGTTATTGCCTCCGACTGTTCCATCTTAATTTTTTTTGTTATAATTTCGATAGTAAATTTTTTGAATTCATTTGTCTTATGTGTTATTTTGTTTTTTTTTTTATATTCTTCTCTTATATATATTGTCTTCTTTTCTTCTTTATGTTATGTTCTTTTCGTATCTGTGTTTTATTTAGGCTTCCTTTTTTTTTTTTTTTTTTATATTCCTTTTTTATGACATTCTTTTTTTATTCTTATGGTCTACAGCGTACCTTCAACATCTGTCTTGTTTAAATATAATTTGCTTAATTATGCTCAAGATTATTTGCGGCTGCGCCATTTGTTATATATATGTTGGAATCAGAGTTCTTATATATATAATTATATTTTCTTCTTGTTATATAATTTTATTTTTATGCTAGTAACCAGTGGGTAGTTTTACTTTTAGCTTCATTGTTAGCTTTATGTTGAAGGTAGGCTTTAAATACATTTTTTGGTTGAATGAATCATCTGTTTATTGCTCAACAATTTAGTTAGTTCAAATTCCTTAGCTATTACAATTCTAATTCAATTTTCTTATTGATACCTTGACTCTATGTAAGCCAAAATGTTATAATTGTTTTCTAATATAATTTCCTCATTGAAACCTTTACTCTATATAAGCCAAAATGTTATATTAATTCTCCAATATACATAGTGTAGCCGAAATGTTATAATTGTTTTTTAAAATAATTTCCTCATTGACCCCTTTACTCTATGCAAACCCAAATGTTATCACTTTTTTCTAATGTAACTTCCTTCTAGGTGAGGCTACCAAATTTTGCCTAACCTCGGGCTATTCGTAAATTCAAACATTTTCCCTTAAATACTTACAACTGAAATGTACGTTCATTTAATCTAAGTTCTATTTATTTGTGCTTTTTACTTATGACTATACATTTGTAATTTATTTCTGACTCCTCCCTCTTGTATTGGTTTTCTGCCGCTTTCGTGCCTGTCTCTTCTCTTGGCGGTATCGGAGCTGTTCGCTATGGAGCCTCTGGAGCTCACGGCTGATCCGCACACGCTCTTCTTGCCCCACCGCAATCCGAAGGCGACGGCGAACCTCCTCAATTGCTCGCCGGAACTTAGCTTCCGCGCCAGTGCGATACTTCGGGGGATGAGGGGGCTCCGGTGCTGGTGTGTCGTCTTCCTTCCTACCTCGTCTCCTGGCCCGCTACTCTTCCAAGGAGATTAGTCTTGGGCCGGCCGCTGAGTCCCGTAGTGCCTCCGCTAGCGTAGCCTCCTGATCAATGCCTGGTTAGGAACTCAGTTGTAGGGCTCTGATAGCCGCTTTCAACTGGGAATTCCCCTCCAATACCGATAAATTACGAGAACCGTGTTCGGTAGTGTGGCTGGAGCCCGAGTTGGTGGGTTACAAGAACCACTTTCAACCCTTTGAGTTTCCTAAAAACCGATAAGTTGCTAGAACCGTTTTCGGTAGGGATCTACTTACTATTTCCTTTTAAGTGCCCACTTTTCCTAGCTAGCTCCAAGGAGAGATCCAATCAGCGACTGATAATTTCCTGAAATTTTCCTCGCATTATATTTCCTGAAACCGGGACTTTGCTTCGTTTTTGCGTGGTTGCCATATTTCACGAAATCCACCTTGTGTGCCTTGGCGCCATCTCTCAGCGACCAGTCTAGTTTTTTAGAACTGATCGCGTGAGTTGTTTACATTTTCGTTTTGACATTTCAGAGTAGGTTATGACAGAGAGACGTTGTGAAGTCGTGTATTTTATGTTTCTACGGAATATCATAAGTGTTCAGTGTCCCATGTTCAGGTAAGGATTGGTTTTGTAATCATTGAGGTATTGGTTACATTTATCTTCTGGTTTTTAGATTTGTTTATGATGGTTATCATAACCTTCCCGTGTTATGGTTATGCTTGATGACGAGCATAGTGATCTTCTTTCGATTGCTTATGTCTTTCGATGTTGTTATGGGTATGGTGAGCAATGTGAATTAGTTATTTCTAATTATATTTATTTTTAGCTTGACATCATTCACAACACAGGTTACAGTGGTTTTAACATTATTGTCTCGTTTTATTTACGAAATATATGAAAACAAAAATTTTATAATAAAGCACCATTTATATTTGAGTTGGATTTTTGTTGACTTTGGTTTTCTAATAAATTTTTATTTTTTCCACACATTTTCAATTTTATCTAATTCAATTATCAGCTTTCACTTAAGAGTACATAATCCAAAACTTCTTTTGCAATTAAGGACTGAGCGGATTTTGACCAAACTTCACATAAACCTCCCCAAGGTTTTACCTGATGTAACCCTGACATCTGGGCTCAATCGGTTGATCCGTTTTTGTGTTTTAGCCAGAAAAATTTTTGTAAAGGGAGTACTGTAATGGCTTAGCCGACTTTGACCAAACTTCACAGAAACCATCTCTGGATGGAATTCGATATGACTTGATTAACATCTTGAACAAAATACAGTCAAAATCGGTTAAAGTGACCTTCAAGGAACCGACCGGTTTGGTCGTTATAAGCGGTAGGTTTTTGTAACCGATCTGATATATATAAATTAGAGCAGAAAACTATAAACCATTTATTCGGAAAAACATCATGTTTTAACACATTGTGTACATATGAATGACTCGTCACTAGTAAGGACTTAATATCCCTTAACATACTGTCATTACGACATACTGCCTAAAACGACCGATTAATTCGTTTTTCCTGATATCGAATATTTGTTATAACGTCTGCAACATTGAAAAAAATAAACAAAAAGCAGCAACTTTTAACGCGATTACGCATAAATGTACACGTCTGGAACCAGACATGTACGCAGTTATGCGTTATCGCGTTAAAAGTTGCAATCTGTTTTTTTTACAACGATGTTATAACCAATTTTCGATATCAGGAATAACGAATAAATCGGTCGTGACACGACAAAAAACAGGATTTGCGGAAACTGGTCTAAGCGCGAGTCAATGTAAGAAACTACACTACACCAATTTCGAAAAGTCACTCACACACGCGTTTTAGTCAATGACGCCGTTTGCCTTTGAAATCGTAAGATTTTACAAAATTTAAGATATAGAAAATTTTTATATTTTCTAAGCCGACAAGTATCATTTTTATAAAATTACAGCGAAGAACTGCTTTTTATTTCAAAAATAAAAGACGAATATAACAAATATAAACACATTTTAACATGTTATTTACATATTTTACAGACTGCCGCTGGGAAAAATAAGCGTTAGTAATATAGTTTTTAATTATGTGTAAATTCAATTTGCAAAGCAGATAATTTAAATTGCAAGATGTAATTTTTGCCCTCGCAAAACAAAATTCAGAGAAGAAGAACGACTCTGGTCGGCCAGCTGATGTTTGTTTCGATGGTGTAGTAAAAATGGTTACTAGCGCAAATTCACATTGTGACTTGCACCAAATTTAACGAATATTGGCTCTGATTATCATTAAATATACAAAATTTTTCTTAAAAATGGACATAAATATGTTGATTTAAAGTTTGACTTACTTGCAGAAGCAAAACCTGCGTTTTTTTATGCGAATATATTAAAAAAAATCCAGTAAAGCACACTTTATACTAAAAATTTTCTTAGGTAAATTTCACACAATAAACACGGATAGAAATTTAATTTTTCAACTTTAAATTAAAATTGAATGTACAATTTAACATATATAGCACTATTTTTTTTTAAATTTTGCTTTTCTTGTGAATAATTCGATCATTTTATATATCAGTTTTGAATTCAAGCATGTCAAATGTATTTCTTGTAATCGCATAAGACGTTTATTTGAAAAACAACAATGCTTAGAAAACATACATTTTTAATTTATATGATTTTCTACACATTATAGTTTTTCGAAAATGGCCTATTTATTTAGAAATCAACGTCTAAATTATTAGCGCAGCAAATTGCCAAACCTCTTCAGTCGCAGATAGTAACCGTGGTAGTACGTCACCGGTGGCATTAACTGAAAACAATTTCCTATGCTACAAAGAACTTTTGTTTACATTTTCAGTAAGTGACGTTCAAATAGGGAAATCAGCTGTTTGGCCAGAATCGTCGGCGAATTTTAATTTTTGAAATTATTATTTGAGAAAAAATTCTCAATTCCAGTCATGATTCCTTTGTAATTTTTTTGCTTGCCATAAAATCACAGTTTTTTGTGCATTATTTACCTTATTCTTATAGTTTATTGCAATTTTTCAGGTTTTTCAACTACTCATTCCAAATGCTAAGCCGATTTATTTGCCGGGACTCTTAGTTTTGATTTTCATACCGTCTTACTATTCATAAGAGATGATAATATGTAATTTATTTTTCACTAATTCAAATTGCTAAAATTTTAAAATTTTGTGAATTAAACGGCGATACGATATCTCTTTGGTCTGAGTTTATAGAGTGTGAACTTTACACCCGATAAAAATTGGGTTAAAAATCACACCACTCGATACAAGCCTATATAGTATAATGTGAATGACGCCAAGCTAAATTTTCACATTAATTTTTTGGGAAATATGGAAAAAATAAAAGCTTAGTAAGAACTGTTGAGTAATTTCATAAGGAAAATTTACAATAAAATTTCTTAAAAGTTACATAAGAACTTACGAACCTAAAGAAAATAAATAATTTTTAAAGAAATTCACCCAAATGTCAAAACATGTTAAAATATCGAGTGTACATGAAAGTTGATTTGCAATTTCAAATTTGCACTCGATAGCAAGTCCTAAGAGAACGCTACTATTAGGTCTGTTTCCCTACTCGAAAACCTTAATGATTTGTACTGCATTTAATGAACTTGAGAGTTTTGCGTTCTTGTACGAGAGAAAATAGGAGAATTGGGAGTAAATTGCTCGCACAATCCCTTCCGTTCTTTACAGATTTTTACGGAAAACATTTGGTTCCGCACAAACCTGAAAACTGTCAGATGCATGTATTTAACATATGACAACTATTAATTTGAGTTTAAATTTGTTTATTTATAGCTATTTTGTTAAATTATTAGTAACCATATTTTAGTTGCTTCATTTTCAAGTATTTGAGTAAAATTTTCTTAAAATTTTTAATGTTTAGTTATTATTCCATATACACATTTGACATTTACACAAAAAGTTACGGTTTTTCTGTTCCTGTATTACCTTCAGTTTTTCGATCACACTAAGTTTATTACGCTCTTGTGAGTACAGTGAGGGGATTATTGATTTTTATTGAAAAAGTACGGGAACAGAGCTTTTCACTGAAATTTATTTTACTTGAGAGTTTTGCGGTCCTGGCCCCGGATTCCGCAACTGTGAGTTTCGAAGTGTTCACCGATTTCGGTGTTCACACGAGTTTTGCGCGTCCGCAGCGGTGTGCATGATTTATTTTGACGTTTGAAGTGTACACTGCGTGAATATTTTTGCACCGGGTAAATCATTGTGAGCTTCTAATTCTTAGAGTGAATACCTCATTTTAGTAGTTTTTCCAAGATTTTTAATAAAACACAAGAGGTAAGAAAACAAAAATAAATCTTGTGAATTTTTTATACATATTTTATAATTTTTCTGTGAATTTCTTTTGCAGATAATAATAATGGAAAGGTCAAAGAAGCCGAGCGAGGAACAGAAGGAAATTTTGCTGGATTTCATGGTACATTTTGATAAATTATTACATGTTTAGATTTGAATCATTGGACGGGGCATTTTTACGCCATGAAAAGTGGAATGAGCTTGCCGAGAAGCGGTAAAAGATGCAAAAAAAATGGATGCAAGAAAAGTAGATTATGTTTCTTTCTTGTTTTGTTATAGCATGAAGAGCCTGATTATACAGAAATGGAGTATCTCGTGGAGGAGTTGGAGATAGATAGAAGTTCGACCATACCAACAAATGACCAGATACAACAGGACACGCCGCAACGTTTAACGTCATCTATAACATCAACAAGGAAGAGGAAGCGAGCCCCTCCATGCCAGACGAGGGACAAGAATTTCGATGGCCAATTACTGGAATTCGAAAAACAGAAATTTGAGTTCGAAAAGGCACAACGAGAAAGTGAGTATTCTTTGAGGAAGAAGGAGTTTGAATTAAAGGAGTTTGTGCTTTTGTTGGTTCATAGCTTAGTATCACCAGCTTTTGTTGGTTCATAGCTTAGTATATTTCCGGAAGAAATGCAACGAAACGTGCTTTTTAAAATACCAATGCACCTTTCAACCATGCATCTTGTCATTTTGTGTGCAACGTTGTACCTTCTTTCAGATTCATTAGATGGATATATGGTGTCATCAGCCATGGTTGAAGTGGAAATCCGCTGTCGCCTAAAAGTCAAAAGTTTTGTTTTCCATTAGTATACGCCGTCTTTAAAAATTCTTGCACTACAGAACGACACCAATTGTGAGATGTTCCTGGGAACTTTGCATTAGCGTATGTTATTGAATAAATCGAATCGCAAATAATTAGCAAGTTTATCGAATGTCCACCTTTCCTACACTAATAAGCATGTTCCACATCAGCCAAAGGAGAGATGATTTTAATATGGGTTCCATCTATCAAACCTGTTATCCCGGGGAAAGAAAACTTTCGATAGAATGATTCCTTAATACTTCTTTGCTCACGTTTGTTAGGGAATCGCACATATTCCAAGCAAATCTCATTGAGTATGTCTACTACTTCATGTATGCATCGCTGAACCGAGGTTTGAGACATACATGACAGAACACCCTGCCCAACAGCAGGGCAACTCTGAAAGTTGCCTACTGCAGAAAATCTAAGGGCACATAAAAATCTTAGATGTATCGGAATCGCTGATAGTCTTTCATTTATAAAAAATTTGCGCCTTAATTTCTCTAGAACTTCTAAACACAAGCTTCGAGGAAGACGATACAAGTCCATGAATTGCTGCTCTGTTGTGTTTTCAAACGGATTTCTAGTATCCCTTAATTTCCGTCTCATCAAAATAAGTCGTCTTCTGCGAAATTAATAATATTTTCATACTTTTCACAAAAAATCAGACCAAATATACTGTTTTCACCTTCTATTCCGACCCACTCTTCTGCGAATCATATTTATATATAAATAATGCATAATATCCCAATGATTTATATTCAATAACTTCACTTAAACAATAATATTTTTAAATATTAATAAGGGTATACATTTCACTTCGTAAGCTCTTCGTATATGTCGTAAACGTCGAATTTCGTAAAGTTTACGAAATTTCGTATTTCGCCCCATACAAAATAGAATACGAAATTTCGTAAACTTTACGACGGCAAAAAGTGTCGTATTTGGCGTATTTCGTATATCGTATATGCTGTCAGATGTCAGTTAGTGAATAGACTCTAATTTTTATTTAATTAAATTTTTGTAGTAATTAAGTTAATTATATAAAAAATACATAATTATAAATTATAAGTTAAAACTAGATGATTTTACTTATATAATCTAAAATCAATAGCTCGCAAACAGCTTTGTCGTGTAGGAATTTTAAAATTCTCTGTTTTTCAGTGGTTTGTGTTAATTCAGAAAAGTTAATAAAATAAAACATTTTAATTTTGAAATGACAAATGACATAAAATATGACCGATATTTACAAAGTTTACGAAGAAAACAGTTTGGGTTGTTCACATCAATTGTGTTTACGACATTTACGATTTACGACGTTTACGAACTTACGAAGTGAAATGAATACCCTTATTATTATTATACGATATGTATAACTTCTACACAACACGTTAACAATGAAAATGATGTAAAATTTGACAACTCAGCACAGAATTCATTCACGCTTGCGGAATCGATATTTTCAGCAAAGTGAACACCGTGTCTGTCGGTGAATTCTGTCTCTTGGTGTTCACCGGAAAAAATTCACAGTTGCGGGATCTGCCCCCCCTGTACGGAGAAAATAGGGAAAATTGTGAGGAAATTGCACGCACAATCACTTCTCCTCCTTACTGTCTCTTACTGAGCAAGTTTGGTTCAGTAAAAACCTGAAAACTGTCAAATGCTTGTATTTGATATATGCATTCGATTAATAACATTATTTAAATATTCATAATGTGCATAAATATTTGACACTTGTTAACCTGACTTTAAATTTAATTATTTATAGGTTTTTTTTATATTATAAGTATGTCATAAATTATTGATTTTTGTGTATGTATGTGATATTTTTTTTTAAAATTTATTCATGTTTAGTTTTATTTCGTATCAAAATTTAACATGTTTACTGAAAGTTACTGAATTTCCGTTTCCGTACTAACTTCAGTTTTTGTTCACACTGTGAGAATTACGCACTCGGCAGGAAAATACGACAGTTTTCAGTTCTTCACTGAAAAAGTACAGGAACAGACCTAATATCTAAAATCCGTATATATCGGGGGGAACAGCATTAACATAAGCGTGCTTACGAGTTAATAAGCGTGTATTGGTATGCACTGATCTAGAGCTGGATAGCAATTGAGGAGGAACCCGATAGCTATCGAGCTCAAGCGTTTTTGTTGGAATATATTGAAAAATCTATCCGGCTCTAGCTCGAGTGTATTTTAAAACACGGCTAATGGTGAACAAATCTTTCAGGCGAACGTTTTGTCATTTGGAGTGATAAGCTTCACACGAAAGACGTAATATGTGAGCTTCGTAGAAAGACGTTCTGAAATAGTCTCTTGCATATATATTTGGAATTTCCGGCGATTTCAGACGAAATTTACAACCACGTCTCTGCCTCTACCTATTTCCAATGCTATCTGACGGTTTGACATGTTCGTATAGTCTTTTGATGTGGAAATTTTAGCCTTTTCCGCCTCACTTAGTCGTTTGCCGTGTCCCAATGTTGATTGATTGAATTTTGGATGACAACTGCGTTACAATTTTGATTAAGTTACACCAATAGATTTGAAAACGAGCGTAACGATAAATCACGTCAACACAATTCACAAGAAAGTAAATAACAATGCTTACATCGCTCAGCAAGTCAATTGTCGGTAAAACTAGTTCGCACTTTTTGAATCCAAAAAATCGAGAAATCAGGTAAAAAGTTGATAAAAGAATTTTTTCTTTATAATGTTTTTGTGATATCTTAGTAAATAGTTTGAAATAAAAGTATAATTAAAAATAAAATCGATATCTTTTCATTTTGGGGAAATATTCAAAAAAGTTCGAGTGTCGGTAAGATTAGTTCGCGGACTGTATGTAAATCTGTGTAGAGATGATAGTTCGCTTTCATTTGTAGTAGTATGCAATTTTTCGCTAACAAAACACTTGGTTCGTTAAAAATCCCATTCACCAACCGATTATGCTTACTTTACTTCACAATTTCACATAGCTTTTGATTTATAAATTTTTCTATACAATTTTAGATACGTAAAATAAATTTTGCGGATCAAAACAAACTGTTTTATCATATTGAGAAATATACCAATACAATCTCACGCAAAAGTAACGAAACGCATCACATTGAACGGAGGATAGTATTTTTATGGAATAGTATTCAATGCGTTTGTGTAGCCAATATCTATATATTTTCCAATCAGATTTATTACCAAGCCAAAACCCTCTGTGTGTATTGACACGCCATGAAGAAGGCTTTGTCGATGTATCATGTGAGGCGGACGTGTCTCGAAGTTCCGTGTAGTGAAGTACGGAAAATTCATCGCGTTTCTTGTTTTGTCCGCGAATTTAATGTAAGTTAAGTGCCTCAAATGTGTTATAAAATGAGCAAAATGTTCAAATTTGTAGGCCCAAAATTAACCACTGTCAACTCCACGGCGGATGCAGATGGGAGGAGCCAGCTGCTCGAGGATAAAGGGATTCACCGGCGAGGCGATCAATCAAGGAGAGTGATCTTCCTCTTTTGGCGTGGGGCTCCCGACCAGGCCGGTCGCAACATAATAGCATCCTAATATGATTTGAAAATTTATATGTTTCTTTGTAAAATTAAAATCAGTAATTTTAAGATTAAAACTATAGAAATTAGGATTAAATTTTTTTGGAGTTTGCCCAGAAGTATAGTGTGATATAAAATTTTGTATATACTTTTTTGTCTGTTTTTCTGTGAATTTAAGACTAATGGGTTCAAAAGTAAACTGATAGAAATAATTTTTGTGGACTTTGCACATAATCATGATATGATTTGAAATTTGGAGAGTCATCTATACCATATGTGAAATTGCTTATATTTTCTTTTTGCAATTGATAAACGTAGAAAGTCAGTGAAATTACCGTGTTTGCATTAACCAAAAAGTTATCGACGCCTAAACGGCTAAGAAAAAAAGCCCACAGGAAAAGGAGGGAACCGCGTGAAGTGTTCTCATGTGATTTCTTTTCTCGGCGCATGAAAGGATACGAGGGATGCCGACGATATGCACGGAGCAGGACCACGACCACTATGAAGAGCAGATCCGTGGATACTATGAGAATAGCAGATCCGTGGTGAGTACCGTTTTTTTGTTTTTGCTTTTTTTTTGAATCTCGTTAGTCTTTCTAAGTTATCGAAAAAAAAGGTTCAAAACTATTGCTACAATTTCATACTACAATGTGCATCTCACAAACTTCATTTGTGTGTGCATATCAATCAAAATATAATTATTAATTATTTTGGGTAATGCAAATATTCACCTAAAAGTAATGATATAAAAATAGTAAAAATGGAAGAAAAAAAATATTATAAAACCTACAAAAAAAAAACCACAATAGAAAGAAGTGCTATGTAACGTTTGGAACAAACACAAACAAAACGGTTAGTATAAGTAAAGTATATATGTATACATGAACATCACGACACAAGGTATATATGAATTATTATTATTGCGTAAAAATAACGAAAATTCGTAGTTAAATTTCCTTTCGTCATTTTTATTCCTCAAAAAATGAAGAAAAAAAGGGAAACAAAATTGTGCAACAATTATTGAGCATACGGTGACACCCTACAAAGGGAGCGTATGTGACCGCTCGCATGAGTTTGTTTCGACGAAAAACAAACGCATGCGGGCGCCACACATACTCTCTCGGTGGGGTGACAAAATCCCCATTTGGTACAAAATCCCCATTTGTCGGTGCCTGGCTTTGATCTGACTTCATATTGTAATACCGCTAAGAACAGACAAATTGCAACTACATCATTGGTAACGGTATCATCATCATCAAGTCAAAGCCGGTGTAGTCGCCATATATCGCAACATAAATAGCTTCACTGATTGTAATAGAGTTGACATTGACATTTCGGAAAATTATTTGGAAATGAAAGACCCAAAAGCAGGTGATGTCTGTCTAGTAAACGTAAAGGCCAATGGCATCTTCAAATTCGTACTCGGGTATATCCACCCGGGCACAGCGTTAGCAGAAATCAAACTCTTGATGATACGATCATTGTTAAAATATTCCAAAAACTTCGCTAAAATTATACCTGATTACGAGTCTGTTCTTACTACACCAGTCATGATAGTTGGAGACCTTAATGTTGATGTCTCACAAAACCGTTCATTGCCTGACTTCATGCTCAGCGAGTTCAATTTGTCTCATATTGGAACTTCTCCAACAAAGTTAGGTAATATCTGTATTGATTTAACGTTTACCAGAAATCTGGATGTATCTTGTATGCCATTTGTGTCGTACTTTTTGTATCACAGACCTATAATTAGTAAAGTTATATTGTAACAAAATAATTATTTGTTTCCTTGCTTTTATAATTAAAAAATATTTTATTCAAGAAATATTACCCGTTACATAAACGTATTCACGTACAACACACGGCCGTGTCCATGACACAGCCACACCCCAGCTTTTTTTTATTTTTATCAAAGATGTACTTTTAATTCAAATAGATACGGATTCATTATTTGTAAAAAAAAAAGATGAAGGAAAACAATATTGAAGACTTTATGCCCACCCAATGGCTTTTCTTTTCAGTTATAACTTCTTATAATTGTACTAGCTGTACCCGCCCGCTTTGTTGGGCATTACGTAACACTGCATATTTTTTGTATACTATATATGTTGATACTATATATGGATTCTTTTTCTTTAGTTATCGATTTTTGATTCTTAGCAGTTATCTTTTGATTGTAACATAAATTCAAAAACTTCCAAAAAATCTTTGACTTTTTCAACAATGTTTTTATTAACGTTTGGCTACAAATTTTCGCCGTAAAATGGATAATAAATTGAAAGTATGAATAGTGCTTAATAAGAAAATGAGAAATAAACTTAAAACAACTATTCAAACACTTTTTCAAAAAGAGCCAATTTTTGAATTATTACTAAACCTTACAGCACCTATTAATTGTAAAGTTACAAAAATATTGAATTATAGTAGTTATAAGAAATCGAAATTTATCCTATGCTCGGTGACAACAATGAAACAAATAAGGATTTAAACTTCGATTAGTACCGAATGTAAATTTTTTATGGCACAGTAATATTTGAGAGGTTAATCCGATCCGATCGGCCACATCAACAATTCGCCCACGTTAGCCATGTAAATTTATTTTCAGCGAATTTGTTGAAAAATATTGCTTTCTTCTACTTACAAAAAAAGTTAAGGTTTAATCACAGACAAAATAATTTACCAGATGTCGCGATCCCATGTGACCCTCTAGCCATTTTTTTCCAACATCACACACGTAACAGCAGAAAAAAGATCCATGGGCCGTATGCGCCTTTGACCGTCTTTAACGTTTAAAGAACAGACAGTGCGCGAATTGATGTTGATGTTTGATTGTCAAATAGGGAATGATCACAATAATAGGAAAGGAGGCTGAAACAAAATTTCGCGGATGAAACACAATGTACATGTACACACAATGCACACAATTTTGATGTTCTGAAATTTGCTCAAAACAAACACAAACAAAAATGTGTACCATTGGAGAGTAAAATTTACTCAAAAATTTCTGTTTTCTGCGTAATAGTATTTTCTATTGATTTAAAGAAAAAATATACAAATTGAGTTTCCAATATATAAAAAATTACAAAATTTTTCCGAAAAACGCGAGATTTTGCGTTTACGAATTTTAATCTGAATTTTATAATATATCATAACTTTTGTTTGGACACACATTTAAAAACTCAATTCAGAGAAAAAAGATGTATTGAAAAATTTAGGAAATTTAGAAAGAATGGGGGTCGGTGATACGTATGAATCCCGTAGGACGCTTCGTTTAGTCGCTAGGAACAAAAAATCGTTAAAAATTCAAAGTCTGACTTGTATCAATTTTCCGACCTTTTGAATGCACACCTTTAAAACCTCAATTTAGAGCAAAATGACGAAGGAAAGGAAGGTAGGAAATGTCAAAATAGTGGGGGTCGGTCATACATATGAGCCCCGTGGGACGCTTCGTTAAGCCGCTACGGGCAAAAAACCATATAAAATTCTAATTTTTCCGGAAAAGAACCCTTCAAACCGGAAGAAAATTGGTCAACTTGGGATTTCAAGTTAGGTAATTTAAAAAAAATGGGGGTGGGTCATACGTATGATCTCCATAGGACGCTTCGTTTAACTGCTAGGAACAAAAAATGGTTAAAAATTCAAAATCTAAATTTTATCAATTTTCCGATCTTTTGAATGCATACCCTTAAAACTTTAATGTAGAGAAAAATGATGTATGAAAGGAAGGTAGGAAATGTCAAAATAGCGGGGGTTGGTTATACATATGAACCCCGTAGGACGCTTCGTTTAGCCGCTACGGGCAAAAAACCGTGAAAATATTTACCATTTTCCACCAATTTGAACAAATCTATCTGCTATGGGTTTAATGAACCAAAATTGTATTGAATAACCCGAGTAAAATTTGTAGAAAACAATTTAAACCGGCTCTGCGGAAATACAGAGTGTCAAATCATAGAGAATTCTTGAGAGAGAGCTTTTGTTCCGATTTTCAAAAGCGAAAAGTAACGGTTCCCTAATACGCAAGTAAAGGTTGACGTTTTCGTATTCGAGATTAGCATAAGAAGATCCAAAAATAAATCAATCCCCATTTCCTAATCGAAAACCACATGACATGAAGTCGCATCCATCTCTAGTATGAATCCATGGATGGATTTCATATCAAGAGAAAGTGTACTTTGCTTCTTAAGAAAAATAAATGAAGAGAAATCGTGCAATCAACAAAATGCCGAAATGTTCTCTCGAATACGTCTCATATTTAAGAGAGAGGGAGTAACCGCTAACGATGCGATAATTGGACAATCTCTCTTCATTTATTGATCTTAAGCTTAAGCGCTAAAGTCGACTTTCTCTTGAAATGTAAAACGTGAAAAATTTAAATCTTAAATATTTCCAAAACTTTAAAACCAATTTTTTTTAAACTTTACATAAACACTCATCTACCAGACAGTAATCTTCATGCGAAATTTGATTGAAATCGACTGGGCAGATTTCGAGTTTAGCCGCGACAAACATTTTTAAAAAGATATCTTTTTATATATTAAAGATAAGATTGTATTTCATACCACATACTTTTAAATTACTTTAAAAGTACAAACTTTTGGTAACGTTTTACTAAATCGTTTTTTTTAAACTATTAAGGGAGAAAAATAAATAAAATTTCCTTTTCTTATATACAAAGAAAAAATAGAAGGGATTTGATTCAGCTGCCCATCTATCGTTGATGTACGAGTCACTTATCGGGATTTTGTTCGATGAAATTGTTTGATTTTGTTTTTTTCCTTGTGAAGATAAGTATCATGGTAAGCAATTTGATGCTATGCATATTATTATACATATGTATATCAACATACGCCTACCTACTTACAACATCTTTTAACAAAAAGTCCCTCATTACCCCAGGGGTGATCTATCTTCTGTAGCATATGCGTGCAATATTAGGGTACCTGCCTTATACGTGTACGCCTACGCGACTGAAGCTACTTTGCTGAATGATAGCAAGAGGCGTGTGACTGGAATACCAGTAGCCTGAGGTTGTTTCGACGGCTTCCTTAAGAACCTTGAAAAGCTGGAACTAAAGTCGCTTGTCTACATCAAAAAGCCCAATCGATTAAAGTGAACCTTACGTGGTTGAAGAATTTTTTTTTTTAACTCATACCCATACACTGAGGGTACATATGACTGGATGAGAAGAACACGGTCCAGTATGAACTAAAAGGTAACAGATGGTGAGTGTCCTCCTCCTTCACGACCATCCAGTCCTCTAAGAACTCGTATAGAAATGGGGTGAAAGTAAATCCGTTCGATCGGGATTACGGGGCTTTCCATGGTTGGGTGGGCTAAGGTGGATCTAAAATCATCCGGATCCACCCCAGAGACGGAGACGATTCGAGAGCGGGGTATGTCCTTTCCATGGATTTCCTACCCTTTACGTTCTTTATATTTTTTGGATTTTTTCTGCGGGGCAGTATGTTTGCTAGTTTCTCTCCTCCACCTCCCGCCTATCCGTTTTACTTCCGCTCCCTTTAATTTTTTTGTTTTCTTCTTTTTGCTTGGTAACACCTGCTATTTTTTTGTTACGTCTGTAGTTCGATCCGGCAGTCAGGTTCGAGCAAGATCCCTAGCGATGGCCAGCCAGTACACGTCCGTGGCTCGAATAACTGACTGGGGGATCTTTCACTGACCTCAACCAGACCTGCCCGGTCTATAGAATTGTCCCGAACAGCTCTTCCCCACTTCAACGTCTCTTTAGACGACTTTTCCTCCCAGATCCGGATCTCTATGAAGGAAGGAGACTGATATCCTCATATCCTTACTCTTCCCTCTCACAAATCATCGCATTAGCCCCCCCCCCCCCCCCCCCCTACTCCCAAAATTTTATTTACTACAAATGTTTATTTTATATATAGATTTATAATGAGTGTTATTATTAAGGTATTGTTTATTAATATTATATAATTTCTATATCGGAAAATCGGCCAAACGCGCATAAAATCGAATTTCGTCGGCGGTATGAATTTTGACGTTTGTTGTTTTGTCGGTAAACAAACGTAAAAATTTATTAAATTTGGTGTTTGTGATTGTAAAAGAGTGTAATGATGTTATTTGTAATGAAAGCTAATAAACTAATTCATTGTGATATTTTAGAGATAAAGTAAATCATAGCAATATGTATGCTGCTAATAAGAAACTATTTTTATGTTTCGAAATTAAGAAAATATTCAGTAATTTATGCAATATGTTTATAAATGTAAAATTTTCAACGTCGTTTATATAAATTTCAATTTGTGATAATGCGATGTGATTCATATTGTTCCATGTGGCCCAAGTGAGGCCGATCCCTATGAATGTGGTAGTAAGGAAATCCACTTTATGGCTTGTACAACTACAGAGGGTTTTGATCAAGCACATGATGACCACTACAAAGATAAATCAGTAACCTCTTGTGCAAATTGACTAATAGAGATAATCGTTTTAACATATTTAGAAGCACTTTCCATAGAAAATAAAAATGTATTCAATTACTGTGTAGAGATGGGGAAAAGTGGGATTTTCAAATTACAGTTGGAGCAGTGACTGTGATTCAAAATACCAGTGACAAATCACCGCGATTTGAACAGACAGAAGGATCAAAATTGTCCGTACTTTGCTCATTAGTACTTTCCGCACTGAACAAATAATAATACAATCCAATGCAATTATTGATTCATTTAAAAATTGTCTGAAGTATAATGAAAATCTATATAAGGACGAAGCAAAGACGAAAAAATTAAAAAAAGGGCATTAAATAGCGACATTTTCCAGTTGGAGTCTGTTGGAAAATATCACACCGATCACCGGAGTCGTTTCGATAACCGGAATCGTTTGACTACCGGAATCGTTTCGATCTCCGGATTCGTTTGAATCACCGAAATCGTTTCGATCACCGTAATTGTTGTAAAACCGCGTTTACACCGACCGAAACCTAGTAAATTAAGCGGCTTGAGGAGATTTAGCCCGAAATCTTGCTGAAACCGCCAAGATTTACCATACATTTTCGAAATCTTCTCGGGAGTAGATTAATTCGTAATCCACACTTAATCACCTCAGTGGCACCATCTACTGGTGATCATTTTTGCCATTTTACGTCCTTTAGTACAATTTAGTACTCTTTTGATGTATCCGAAGTGAGTTCAATTGGTTGTTGTGCGCGATGTTTAATTTCATTATGTGGCGCGGTTTTTGATTTTGAAAATTTATATAAAATTTTAAATTTACTTAATGGAAAAAGAATCAATAGAGGCAAGGGAAGGCATGGACTATTGTTCAAGATAGTTTTGTAATAGATTTGAAGCAAAACAGAACCACAAAACACTACAATTTCGCATGAAAAATGTCGAAGTGTCAAACGAAATCTCCTCACTGGCGGTGTAAACGGGCGAGGAGATTTATCAAATCACCTCACGAAATCTACTAGATTTCGGTCGGTGTAAACGCGGTATAAGTCTCAATCACCATGTGAGGAGAGAATATGAAAGGAAATGACGGAGTATCAGTATACGCGAGAGTTCGGCGAACACATGTGTGGAAGGAGAGAGAGCATGAACAACGAAACGAAGGTAACAATAAGGGAATGTGCAACGGAAATCAGATTTTTCAGTTTCAGACTTCAGTACAGTCTGAGTCGTGAGGCTGAGCGTTACGTGAACGGTTGTGGAATGCATGCGATCTCATGACTTGAAATTTATGCTCCGGAAGTTCATGATAAACGCATCCGGAGACTTGAAAATTCGAAGTTTGCATGGAATATAGGTTTTAGTGTTGATTGATATACATTGCACATGTTTTAAAAAGTAATCAATCTGAATGTCATAAATATATTTAATGGCATAATATACTGTTAGTCAAAAACGTCTGTATACACGTAAAATTTTTTTGAGAATTATTGCGAGTAAAATCCTGCAAATTTAAAACATATGCTATTATTTCGTTAAATACAATATATAAGAATTTATGAAAAATATTTCAAAACATTAATAGCAGTAAAACAAAAACAAAATAAAAATTATAAAAATGGGTAAAAAACTTCAAAAAAGTCTGGATACACTTTTCAATCTTTGATTGTTTCCAATTCTATTTAATTTGCCTTAATATTTGATTTCCTTACCAGCAGACTTCACTACTGCTTTCATACGCTGACTCATGCGCGAAACAAGTGTTGCTGTGTCTTCTGCTGTTATTTTACCACATTCAGCCGGAAGGATAGTCTCTAACGATTCTCTGTTCGTTATTTAGTAGATCCCAAAATTGCTCAATGGGGTTCATGTCTGGAGACTGTGGGGGTGTGTGTAATTGATTCGGAATCCGAAAAACACACCATTCCTAAACTCTCTTAGCGCAGTGTTTCGGGTTGTTGTCTTGTTGAAACATACATTTTGTTTCATCCAGACGCGATTTTCTGACGCTTCTCGATAAATTTTCCTCTACAATATTAGGATTGTCACAATGGTTCAAACACCCATCTGACGCAAAAATGTTGAGTTTGCTTGTGTTTTATTTAAATGCATCCTAGCAAATTGGAGGCGTCTTGATCTATTAGCTTTCCATATAAATGGTTTTTTTCTAGAGGATCCACCATGGTAACCTGCATCGTTAAAGATATTCCTTATGGTCTGAGGATTGGATTATTTACCAGTCAATATTTCCATCTCTTGATATATTTTTGAGCCCGAAATTTTTGGTTCCTACGTAACCATGCACACCACAGTTTGTTTTTCCCGTGCAGAGAATAGGGCCGGTCTCTCTAATCGAGAGCTTTTCTCCAATTGGAAAGTGTTGCCGACATCTCCCAATAATGGAGCCTATTTCCCTTAAAGATTTTTTTTTCTAAATAGAGCTTTATAATCAATTTCCATGTTTCCAATGGAATTTTACAATTCTTATCCATTTTTGTGGAATTAAATACTGCTAAAACTACACGAATACATTAAAATTGTCACTAATTGAAAATCTCAAGACTGAAAATGATGCAAAGACTAAACTTAATTGGAGCAGAATTTCGATTCCTATCCCAGTTTATTATGACCTGTATGCAGACTTCTTTGATGTGAATTTACAACCTTTAAAAGTTTTTTATCCAGGAAATCTCCGAATCATCAAAATTATTAGAAATCGGTTCGGTAACTTACTGATAGATGACAAAAAAGATGTGTTCTGTTATATATACATATATATCATATTATTGAGAGAATAAAAAGGTTTTATCCTCGAAGTTTATAGTGCATGCGGACTATTTTGACTCACTATATACCATTTTATTAGTTACAGTAGTTACAAGTAGTTACTGTTACACATCAGCCGTGCTTTATTATGCGATTCAGCGAGAGCCAGATAGATTTTTGTATGTGTCCCCACAACAACGCGTGATCGTGATATTTATCTGGATCACGCATTGTTGTTGGAATACTTGCAAAAACCTATCGGGCTCCAGCTCAACTGCTATCCGGCTGTCGTCAAACGCATAATAAAACACAGCTATAATTTTACGGAAAGCTGACAAGCAATTATCGTTTCTAAGTTTGTTTTGTGATGATCCTCCCGTAGAATACCTGAAAAGAATAAAGCATTATTAAATATCAAACAAATACTTACGTCGAGACCCGTTGATCCATCCCGCCATTGACGTCTGTCAAAGAATAATGTTGGGAAATTATTAACTATTATGGCGTTGATACAGTAAAGGAAATTATGGCGTCAGTACAGCAGAGGAAATTACTGTGTTGATACTGCAATAACGATCTTGTGGATGCAAGTTACTCACGGCTGCCAGCAGCCACCAGATGGCACCAGCAGGGCGGTATGCAATAAGGCAATGCGACAATCGATGCAACGATCAATAACCAACGATTGAACATTGATCACAAAATTTTGTGTACTCGACACAAAATTTTCCGATAAATATTGGGAAAATTTTGAAGACCAGTCAGTCAGAAATCCAGACGGGATGCTGCTCCAGACGATTAGAAGACCCGAAGCCCACACAAGAAGAAGACTTGGGGCCACCTCAAGAAGAGTTGGAGCCACCTCAAGAAGACTTGGAGCCACCTCAAGAAGACTTGAAGCCGCCTAGAGGCCTGGACGCCACCTTAGAAGATTACAAAGTAAAAACAGCTAAAAGAAGTGCCAGTAGGCAACGTCCCGAACACATTTCTTAGAAACCTATCGGGCTTTGGTAATCCGGACTGAACATGGTTCCAGTAACCTATTGGTCAGGATTTTATCCCGGCGTCAGCACAGTGAAAAACAGTAACACCGAGTGCACGAATGGGTTGAGATGACCTGTAATAAAAATTCATGTCACTCCTATGAATTAACAGATCTTAGGCAGCCACTGTTATAATTTGATTAAATAGCTAATAATTTGGAGGTTTTAAGTGAACATGCACAAATTAATCATTAAATGTTTTATTGCATGAAAAACAAAAATTTTATGCATTTTGATCTGTGGACCTTTCTTCACTGCGACAACTCACGTGATCTTCTTCTTCTTCTTGACCTTAAGACGAAATGATTTCGTTTTCGGAGTCCGATTCATTTAAAATAGCATGAATATGCTACCTTTCTTGTTTTTCGCGGTCTATTTTGAAGGTAACACTAAAAAAGCCAAGGGTCATATTTGCCCCTCGCTCTGTTTGCCTACGTCTATTCACCGGTGCAGCAACAGCACGACAAAATGACGGTAAATGACTAGGAGGGTGGTTCCTTAGCTACCGCTACTGAGTGGGGCGGCAACGTTGCACAACTATTTCTAAAAGATACACGCAGTTTAAAATGTCACGGGTTACGTAGAACCAACAGTGTGCTCGGCGGGTTAAACTCGCGCTTAACGAACTCGCTTTGTAGGAAAAATTTCATGTCGGCGCTTTCAAGCACTACGGGATCCAACGCGTGGGAAGCGGTGGGAACTCGTCTACTTATAGCCGTGGGGCAGTCTGGACGCCTCAAGTTTGGTCGCAAAAGTCAACAGCTCCAGAACGAAAGGATAAAATATCGCCTTGAGAAGAGAAAGAAGCGACGGCTCGGAAATTAAAATAGGTGCAAAACACAAAGAATAGGTGCCAAACTCGAGCATTACAACTGGCGCAGCCGCATTCATGGGTCTACGTTCCGGGGAAATAATAAAATTATGGTCAAATGGGCAAAGACAATTTGAAAGATTTCGAAAATAGTGTTATGTTAGGGTTATTATCAATGATAAGTATAAGAAGGTTGGTTAATAGCGTTGCTTGTTTTTGTTACTTAATACCATGCGTCTAACAGAATGGCACATAATGATGGGTTCTATTCAAATATAATATGAGCCGCAATTTCTAACTCTGAAAAACAATTTTTAAAGATATGAGTCTCTTAGAAGTGCAATTAGGTGGTCCCACACTTTTCATGTGTTTCGATGACTGATTTACATCAAATTTGATGGCTTAATATACACTCAATCATGACCTACCTAATATAATTTAATTGCACAATCAAATCTACTTCTTGCTTAATTATTGAATTATCAGGTACCTAATTCCATAATAAAATCGACTTCTTGTTAAGCTATTGAAATTGGTGTTCGCAAATACCTTACCTCACTGTACCTGATGCCTGATGTTAAAGTGGCCTTTGGGACGAGTAAACAACGTCGTTAAGGGCGAAGACGGATTCGACAGAGTTGTAGACGTTCAAACGGCAAACAACATTTTGTGTCGACCAATACATCGATTAGCACCACTTCCTATCGAGACTGAAGGCCTTAGCGAAATGGAACCAACCTCGGAGCAACCGAACAAGAGAACAATGCATCAACCATCACTGGACCAAGGCCCCACGCCAGTTAAACACGCTCGCTCCGCTCATTTTACCGTGTTGCTGGTATGTCTCATCTTGTCTCCAGCCAAGGCATCTCGGGCGAAGATTATTCCCTTCACGACAAACCCAGGTGTCTACTTCGAAAACTTAGGCAGAGCAAATATCAAAACATGGGCAGAGCAAACATTATTACCAGTGATTGGAATATCATAACATATTATGACATGCAATCATTTTGGAGGGAGTTCGAACTCCTGCAAACGTTCAGTGCATCTTTATGCAACTTGTCGTTAACCATGCCCAATCCGGAATCTCATCACAAAATAGCCAAGCAAATTGATCGCGTAGTGGACGAGCTCAGCCAGACCAATCAGCTTTTAAAAAGTCCTCCAGCAGGTCGAGCAAAACGAGGACTGCTGAACGTAGTTGGCAACGCTGCAAAATTCATGTTGGTGTCCTCGATTCCAAATACGCTGAAGAAATTTCCATGACCATTGACTCTAAACCGACAACGAAGGACTTTTAGCAAATCTGTTGCGCAACCAAACCTCCATTCTAGACGCTACGGTCAATATTATGAAAAAGGATCACCAGGCTATTGACATGGAGTTTCAGAGAGGTGAGTCTCATTTAAATGATTTATCCACACAGATGAACGCAATACACAGCGACGCACAACAAACAGCTCGATCTCGGTTCTTCATCCTTTTGTCGCTACAAGCTACACTGCTCGCCACCAACTTCCAAAGGACTCAACGCCCGATTTTGGACGCCTTAGTCAATATACATCGAGGAAGAGTAAGCAGACATCTTTTATCACCAGAGCAGCTAAGAACCGTTCTACACACTATTCGGGCGAATCGTCCTTCAAGTTTAAGACTACCACTCAATCAGGATGAAATACTCCATTTTTACGATCTAATTACACTTGGAGGAAGAATGACGGACAAACATTTCATTTTCAAAGTAAGAGTGCCCTTAATCTCGGTTGAAGACTTCCACTTCTTTCGAGTGTTCCCAGTTCCAGTCAAGATAAACGATAGTTTCTTCGATATTAGACCATCCTTTCCCTACTTAGTGGTTCACTTACATCGGGGCCACTATTATCCGCTAACGGAATCTCAACTCCGCATCTGCACTACGATGAACGGGAGGCATTTATGCAGTCAACATTACCCGTTGTACAAAATTGGATCATCTATCTCTGCCTGTGAAATCAGCCTCCTGAATGAGTTAACTCCACACAATTGCCAGTTGATGAGAGTAGACGCCCATTCTAATTGGACTCAACTTCACACACCAAACCAGTGGATCTTCTCCTTGCCAGATTAAATCACAATCAACATTGTTTGTGGAGATGACATGTCACAGCTAACTCTCCAATAGACGGGTATCTTAACACTTGATAGCAATTGCGTCATTAAGCAGCCTCTCATGACGATTCGAGGGTACAAGGGCTACTCCACAGTGAGACACGCTTCCTACGTTCCGGCCTTTAACTTGACTGACCTCATTGACCCGCTCAACATGACATCAATATTGCACCATCAACACCACTTCGCCCCACACATTCAGGAATTAGAATCAGTCAGGCGTAAGCTTTCAGAAATCGACAGCCAAATCCCGGCCTTGATACAAGATCACTCCAATCATCATCATGCTTTGTCTTACGGAACCGTATGCGTCGTAATCATAATTATCATTGGGGTAATTTTGATGGCAACGAGGATATATCGCGTATACCGGACATCACTACCGCCCTCAGTCGCAACTTTTGATGACAGTCCAGACAGCCAAGATGCTGAATCAATGACTGAGCGCTTCACCGTAAACGTTCATTGAATGTTTCTCATTCAACGCCGGGGAGGATGTTCGCAAATACCTTACCTCACTGTAACTGATGCCCAAATAATTACTTACCGCAGTGTACTTCTCACCTGCAAATGACATTTTTCTGTCCCGTCAGCGAATTCCTTTCACACCTAAGCTCACCTTCAACCCCGGCATCATCTTTCCAGACGTTCTTATCATTAAGTTGTGATCAAAGGATGTTAATTTTGTTGACGATTTAATTTTGTTCGACTCATCTGTACTTAGTTGCTAAGAAATAATTTACCTTATGTCAGCACTTTTATTTGTATAAATTCGTGCAAATTCTAATTAATCAACTTGTCATTGATTAAATCAAGAGGTTTTAGCATCGTTCCTAGCTCTTGTGTATCGGTCTAAGACCCTTGCACATCTTTAGTCAGTCTTGGTGAAACACCTCGATTAGTATTTAAACCTTCTCTGCAAGGAGTCCAGACGGATCAATTTGGTGATACACATAAATTGATCTGACAAAGCGTAGGCAAAGGAGTCTGCGCTCAACAATCGGAGTCTTTGATTTCAGTAACTTCTTACGACCTTATTAGCTTACATCATTAACTTTCGATTATTCGATATATGTATTTAACTTGCCATGTCTACAATTTTGCATTTCTTGCAATGCCTTCGATTATTCGAAGATCTTTGATTTACTACTAACTCAAGCCTTCTCAGTAAACTATAATTTCATAAAAGTTTATATAATACATTTGTTTATATATATTAGTTTATCTACTGCATATAAATAAAGTCTTTAATAAGAAATTCCACAGGGACAGGGAAATTCAGAAATAATCGTTGATGGTACACAAGAGAGGATAGTACAGAAGAAACTTAGACCTAGCGTTAAAGAATAAAAACAATATAAAAATGTTAGTAACGTTTAATGGTATAACTGTATTGAACTTTAAAATAATATAATAGAATTGTATGAACAGAAAATCGTGTAATTTGGTGGTGCATGTAGCTACCTGAAAAAAAATAAAAGAAGATAAATAAAAAAAAACTGCGTAATGAAAAGAAAAAATAATAGAATACATACAATAAGAGAATAAAAAAGAAAAGAAATAAATTAATAAAAAAAACGAAAGGCCCAGTCAAGGTCCGCGCCGTAGATTTTCTGTGAAAACTTGGGGATAAAATTATAATAAGTGTTTCTTATTAGTATGTACTTAAATCAGTGTTTCTTATACAATTGTTATACAGAGTATTACGGTTACAGAAAAGATTAATCACAAGTTTATTTTTTCGCGCCTTTTTTCATTTCTACCTTAATGCTGCCGTAGTTCTGACGTTGACTCGGCACTGGACACTTTAGGTTTTTTTGATTTCGATTTGATGCTCGCTCACTTTGTTTTGCGTTTTATTATATTCGGCCCATATTCACGACTCATATGGGCCGATATTTTAAATATTTTTTTAATTCTTACTTTTACTTCAGCGAATATTTTTATTGTTTCAGTTTACGTCCTGGTACCGCACCTGAAACTCCTTACAATGAAACCCGAACGAACGTCCTACATAATTGCTCACGCTACACTGATTTATAATTTTACGAAACGCTTATTAACAACAAACATGCGTAAGTGAACTAGCCCGATGACGTCAAGCGCAAAACCGATGCTGCAAGATAAACACGGACAGGAATTTTCTATCCATTGTGACGTCAACAGTTGTTATCACATTATTAGCCTCGTAGCTATTGGCGACTGAAATCTGACTGTATATTGTACCACAAGAAAGTTTGACTGGCTGTCAGTTCACATTACGAGCAAAAAGACGTTTTAACGTCAAATAAATAACAACAAAATTTTCGTACTAATATGTACCTTAATTATCAAACTATTAATTACAATGGTTATGGAGAGTAGTACGGTTAGGGAATAGATAAATCACAAGTTTGTTTTTTTCCGCCGTTTTTTATTTCTTCTTTGATGCCTCCGTAGCTCTCACACTTGCGCGGCACTGAACGTTTTTGGTTTTTAATATCCGTTTTTATGCGGGTTTTCTCCGATTTAAGGATTTTACGATTCGGTGCATATTTACGGCTCATATGAGACGATATCTTCCATATTTATTCGATTTTCAAATTTATACCGATTTTTACTTATATTTCAGAAAATATTTTTATTGTTTTGCTTTAGGTCCTGGTAGCACTTTCCATGCGTTTTACAATGATACCCCAATCAACGTCCTAGCCTAACGCGTTCTCACGCTACACTCATAAATATCCTCACACAACGCTAAAAAACAACCATCTCACGTGGGCGCTTGCACTAGCCCGATGACGTCAAGGGAAAAACGAACACCACACAAGTAGTACGTACAAATATTTTCTATCCACTGTGACCCCAACCGTTGTTATCGTGTTATTAGTCTCGTAGTTATAAGCGATTGAAAAATGACGGTGTTTTGTAACACAAGAATGTTAGACTGGCTACCAATGTACATACTCAACGAGAAGAAAGACGTTTTCACGTCAAAACAAAAAAGAAGAAGGGAAAGTTAAAGTTTTATGGCACTACACATCAAACATACCACTAAACATAACTTTGACGAGATTTATGCAAGGGATTGATTCGTTTTCAATTGGCAGCCCAGAACCTAACTTTCCAGCGACAAAAAACAAAAGCAACGAGGAAGAGTCCGTTGGCCAAGACAGCCCAGGAGAAGGGAATCAAAACGAGCAAGAGATAGCAGAAATGCTTCAGCAACCACCGGCAGAAGATTTAGCAAATCCCAATAACAGAGAGCCAGTAATACCGAACAGAAAGGTGCAAACCGAAAAACCAGAAAACGGGCAGATGCAATCAGACGACCGAAGAGGGGTCGAAAGCGATATAACTCTCGGGCACGGGAGATAATTATTCCGCACGAATTTTGACCCCGGAGGTTGCAGCAGTAACCAATAAAATCCATGATCAACCGAACAACATAAGGCACAAGCAACAATTAGTAAGGAAACCACGGAAGATCAACAACATCCCGTACAACAAAGTACCCAGCCTTATAGGAGAGGAAAGTCCGAGTAAACATAAATGAGTTCATTAAAAGACGTTTTTTCGCTTGTATATGTCAACTTAACAGAAGTATAGGACAAGATGTTATTCACCAGGTTGCTGCCAACACGCCTGAGAGGACGTGCACTAGGAGTGGTACAATCAGTAGCAGGACACACCCTGGAAGGTATTTTTTCCACGTTGAAGTCAAGTCTACTTGAAGGTACTGTAGGAATATATGTTTTCTTCGCTGGTCTTGTCGGGATGGATGTCTTCTTGGCTGCAACTGTTGATATTGACGTCTTCTTGGCTGGTCTTTCCTACTGCCTTGTCAAGTATGAGGTTCCTTCTTTTATACAATATATCAGCATATCATAGCCTACTACACCGGCTCAGTGTAACTACCACTTCGGTGATTGGAACACACTTTAGTAGATTCATGGTATTTTCATTGCCACAGTAGGCTAAACCATTCGGGATTTCATAGCCTACTGATCCATATATGTCGCCCCAGTATCTCGAACATTTCGCTGAACACCCAACTATGAAATGTGCAACAATTACCAACGGAAACACTGCTGGGATATTACAACCGGGTGAAAAAATTAATTGATGCCTGCAAAACAGCGGCTGACGTTCAGAATTCTAATGGAGGGGACGGTCTCAAAGCTGAAATAAAAGAAGTTGGAGTACACTGCTTTAAGATGGGAGGGAGTACCAGAGTCTAACTACAAATTTTACTTGCCTGAAAATGTAGAAAATATCCTTGAGGTCCTATGGACGAAAGTCAGAGGGCTGGGGTAAACTGAGCAATGCATGCGACACCCACAACGGCTCTCTACCAGCCCAATGTCGCAGAACAATCAAGCGTCTGTCCCTTACTTATACATTAGGCAGAATCCCACAGCGAAACCCTATTCCCAATAGGAATATACGGCCACCAACAAAGGATAACAGTAGCACGTAAAACAGAATTGGGGGTCAACAATATTATCCTCCGCGCAGCGGTAACCAACAAAACTCCAACAACAACTATAGGAATGGGAACCAGAACTAGAGAAACGAAAATCAGAACACATCAAGGGATAGACCAGAGCGTCGTCAAATAAGATGCCATTTTTGTAACAAGATGGGGCATGTGATGGCAGAGTGCCGTACAAAGGAGATGACAACTTTCTGCATGGCATGTAAAACATATATATGAGCACACCACCCACAATTGCAACAATCACAACCAACGGAATTAGACGGGCCAATCTAACGAGTGCAGAAAACAAAATGCAACGAGTGCAAAAAATGGATAAATGCAATTTCTGTTTAGTGAACGGGCACACTGAAAGTAGGTGTTACCTGAGAGAAAGATGGAAACGTTTGCAACTAGAGAAACAGGTGAAAGCTAGTACTCCAGAAAACTGCGAAGGTGTAATGTTTATATATTTAGTAGAAACTTAAATGCTCACCATATTGAAGTGCTCTTGTGAAGCACCGACCAATAATGCGTGAACTGGTATAGATAACGAAGAGCACCAATCAGTGCTCTGTGCTTATCTTAATTAAACAACTCTCCTGTTCGACGTTAAGACAATAACTGGTTTATTCGATCATGCTTAGGCTATTTATAATGGTTTTTCTAGATTGAACTTAAGTTTAATCACCTCATGGGAATAAAGTTCCCATGAGAACCAAAAATTGATGAAGAAACGATTACATTTAGTTCTTAGTATCGTTTCTTCATATGTCCCATATGTTGTGCAACTATGCTAGGTAAGTGCATCAGGTAAGTACATAATCTATATTTCTGTGCTAATACTTATACTAGTGATTGTCTTTACTAATTTGTTCGAATGTATGATCTTTGTGTCTTTACTAATTTGTTATAATTTATAATCTTTGTGTCTTCACTAATTTGTTATAATGTGTTATAATGTATCATGTTATAATGTTTCTATGCTAAATTTGATCATACTAAAGGGTCTTTGCTAAATTTTAACAGGGTGATTATTCCATTACTAAAAAGGGTGATCCTTACATCCCCACCGTTTAAGAAAAAATTTTTAGAATTTATTTTGGGTTTTAAAAATTTTTTTTTTGTTAAAGATTTGCTCTAAATACTGACATTAATCATTAATTATGTATTTAATTTTTGTTCCGTGATTTTCTCTCGCTTCTTTGCTGCTTGCCATTATTTTGTTCAATGGTTCCTCTGGTTCTGGCATCTCTTGTTGTGGAGAATCGACCCCTCCTTCTTTCGCCACGTGATTTAATTACGTAATGTAATTTACGTCTCTCGCTTTGCCAAATCATCATTCGAATTTCGTCGCCGGCTCTAAATGCATCTTCTATTTCTTCTTGACTGCGAATTCGCTCTTCTTCCGGTTCATCCAGCCTTAGTTCGCTGAACAATTTTGCTGTTTCTTCAAAGATCTCATCCCAGTTGACTTCTTTCTGGGTTGTACTCTGACAATGATAATAATACATTATATGTTACTACAATAATGATGATTACATTTGTTATACGAGACTTAAGTGTGTTTTTATTTACTATCTTATCGCTATATTTTTTTTTTTTGTTTTTGTTTTTTTTTTTTTGTTTTTTAACCAATTGCTTTTAACCTATTTTTGTGCACATATTTAATCTTATCCTCTATCCTTAATTTTACATTTACATCATCTATGTCCAATACTTCAAAAGGACCATTGTATTGCTTATCTAATTTTTTCTTATTTTCATTTTTTAACAGTACTCTGTCTCCTATTTTTATTTTTAGTGGCTTAGCTGATTTGTCAAAATAATATTTTCTTCTTATTTTTGCATCATTTAATATTACTTTAATTCTTTCATGAGCTTTCTGTAAACGAAATTTTAGTTCCTGTACATAATCATCATAGTTATATATCGGAGATTCATTCATAACTATGTCACTAGGAAAAGTAACCAATCGCCCAAATACTAATTCATACGGTGTATATCCTGTATCAGAGTGAGGTGTCGTATTATAACAGAATACATAATATGGTATCCACTCATCCCATTCACTATTTTGTACAAAAGAAGTTAAATATTCATTGAGTACTCTATGATTTCTCTCAATAGATCCCAGAGTTTCATGATGATAAGGTGTTGAATTAATTTGGCGTATTTGAAGCAAACTACATAAATTTTTGAATAACTCATTAACAAATTCGGATCCTAAATCAGATTTTAAAATCTTGAAAGTTCCAAATTTTAAAATGAATTTTTCTAATAATGCCTTAGCTATTGTGAGTGCTTCTTTGTTCTCTATGGGGATTGCTTCTATGTACTTAGTCAGTTCACATTGGATTGTTAATATGTACCTAAACTCTTTGGATATTTTCAAAGGACCTACTGTATCTATAGAAATTATTTCAAAACTCGTGGAAGGTGTATCTGTTATGACCATCTTTTCTTTCGTATGTTTGGTGATTTTATTTTTTGAACAGGTTTGACATTCGCTGACGTAATTCTTAACCATTTTGTTTAAATTTTTCCAAATATATCTTTGTTTTATTTTATTTATTGTTCTTTTGATACCACAGTGCCCCCCATAGGGTGAGTCATGAAACTCTTTTATTATTTTAGTCTTCATTTCATCATCTATTATTCTATGAGGAGATTTGTACAAAATTATTTTCAAATTTGTTTGCCCTCTATCTGCTTTTATTTTTGATTGCAATCCATTAAATATTTCTTTAAATTCATTTATATTTATATCCTTGAATATAATGTCTTCTTTCGCTAGCACTAGCTTTTGAATATTTTTCTTTCTAGCCACGAATATTAGCGTCTCCAAAATTAAACCTAAGTTATAACATGGATTATTGCTAATTTCGACAACTACTGCTTTGTTTTCTATAATAACTCGAGGCAAACTTCCTATATTTTCGCGCGCTTCAAATCTCAACTTTTTTACTCCTCTAGTCTCAGAAATAGAAGTACATTCCCAAGCATAGAGTTGATCAGGCTCTACACTACAAGAGTTACTATTTCTTTTCGGTGGAGTTTCCTTCTTTTTTATCATTGCTCTTGTCATGACTTTTATATCTGTGGGTATCATGTCTTTTAAAATATCTGAATCTAGCTTTATTCGTGACAAAGCATCAGCATTAGTATTCATTTTTCCTTGTTTTTCCATAGTCCATTAAGTCCACTCGTATACGTGTTAACTTTGAGGATGGGTTTTTATGGGTAAACAAACTTACTAAGGGTCTATGGTCTGTTACAACTATAAATTTCTTACCGTAAAGGTATGGTCTAAAAAAATTTATCGCCCAGTGTATCGCCAAAAGTTCTTTTTCTATAATTGGTTTCTTAACCTCATGCTTATTTAAACTCCTACTGGCATAAGAGATGGGTAAATCTTTTCCAATTTCACCTTGGGATAAAACAGCACCAAGTGCGAACTGCGATGCATCTGTTGTTACTACAAATTTCTCTTCAAAGTTTGGGTATTGTAGTATGGGAGCATTAACTAATTTTGATTTCAGATTTAGGAATGATTCCTGACACTTATCAGACCAGACGAAGGGAGTGTCTTTCTTAGCTAAATTATTGATTGGTCTAGCTATTTCAGCGAAGTTATGAATGAAACGTCTGTAATAGTTACAGAAAGCTATGAATCTCTTTGCTTCTTCCGCTGTTGTAGGTTGTGGATAATTTAGTACTGTGTCATATTTTTTGGGATCTGTTCTGATACCATCTTGGGTTATAAGATGTCCTAAATAAGTGACTTCTGTACGTAAAAAGTTGCATTTTTGTGGATTCAGTTTGAGATTATATTTCCGAAGCCTCTCAAATGTTTTAATTAAACTCAAATTGTGGTATTGTAAACTACAACCAAAGATGATAATATCATCCACATATAAAAATGCTTCTGAGTCTAAACCAGCTAATGCTATTGACAGCATTCTCTGAAAACTATTAGTAGAAATTTTTAAACCAAATGGCAAACGTTTAAATTGATAATGTCCACTACTCGTTGAAAAAGCTGTTAAGGGTCTTGAATTAGGGTGTAATGGAATTTGATGAAAAGAACTTGTGAGATCGAGGGTTGAAAAGTATTTTGCTCTCCCTAGCCTATCAAGAATGTCATCTAACCTGGTCAAAGGAAATTTATCATCCATGATTTTCTTGTTTAATTGTCTGAAATCTACAACTAGTCGCCATTTTTTAGTCTCACCATCTGACTTTTTTGGCACTATCAAAAGTGGTGAATTATATGGACTTACCGAAGGTTCTATGATATCCTCATCAATTAATTTTTTGACTTCTTTATTTATATCTTCCACCTGAGAATGTGGTAGTCTGTAATTTTTTATATAAACCGGGCTTTTATCTATTACTGGAATTTTCTGCTCATAAAAATTATTATAACTAAGAGTATCTCCTTGAAGATAAAATATATCTGCGAATTTCTTGCAAATGTTTACTATGGATTTTCTTGCAGAATTATCAAGACCACTAATATTTAGCTCATTCATAAGCCTTTCACTTCTATGAGCATCAGTACTTGAAGTTTTAAAGTTTAAGACGTGATAGTTTTCCAAAGGTTCTATCTTTGGGATAAAATTGTTTAGTACTATATCATGATCCAGAGTGTTAAGTATTTTAACATGTGCCACACCTTTAGCAGGTACTAAGCTGTTGGCTACGAAAACACCTTCCTGTATTTGTTCGTTAAGAACGATGCCATCTTTCGCAATATTAACATTTACTGCCCGAATAACTTGCATTCTTGCTGGAACAACTATTTGTTCAATTTTTGGCATTCTTCGATGCATTGGAAGTGTAACATCCCCATCTTCTAGTAATAATGTTATCGTGAAAGATTCATAATCTAATTTACATGAAGTCTTAATTAAAAAGTCTCTACCCAATATGCCATCTGTTAAGATTGGAAATTCTTCCTCAACCACATGAAATTTTTGATAAATATTTTGACCTGATATATTTAGTTTCGAATTAATAGTACCTAAGGAGTATGATTTTGAATTTGTTACACCTGATATTTCACATATACTTTCAGTCGATATATTATTTAAATTATTTAACTTATTAACTTTTATAATTGATATATCAGCACCTGTGTCTATTAAAAATGAAAGTGATACTTGGGATACATCCGTTTTTAGATATATGAAGTTGGTCAAATGGCTATCTAGCGTGAATACTCTTACTGTTCTTGAAATAAATTGTTTATCCCCGTCTCCGATTCGGGGTTTTCTGCGTTTCCCGATTCAGTGCGCTCAACATCTTCTGACGTAACCACATTAACCCTTTTATTATAATTCGTATTTCTATTATTTGTGTTATTTCTCGATCTTACATTGTTGTAAGATGACTGCTGGGTTCGTCTATTATTGTTGGGTCTATTAAAATTAAAATTCCGTCGTTGGGAAAAATTTGGGTTTCTAGTAGAATTCTGGTAGTTGTTCATATTATTATTTCTACGGAAATTATTATGTCCCCGATTTTTGTTATAATGGAAGACGCTTGCTTGATTATTGGGACGATCCAATTCAGAAGCTACTTGAATTGCATCTTGTAATTTGGTGGGTCTGGCTGCAAAGACAGTTGATTTTATTGGTTCATTAAGACCATTCTTAAATGCATTTAATGCAATTTGTTCATTTAATGTCGAGATTATGTCTCGGTGCGATTCACCTTGTTCAGAAATTTGCAGCATATTTAATTGGGACATTAAATTTTCTATCTTTTGAGCATAATCAGAAACAGTTTTGTTTCCTTGAAATATCTTTGCCAATTCTGACTGTATTGACAGTGAAGTTTTGTTTGGCTTAAATACTTTTTGTAAAACATCTTGTAAAGTTCTCAAATTAGTTGGAGCAGAATATGTTATAAGTTTATTTTTGACATTGTCTGCTAGTCTTGTTTTTAAGACGAATTTTATGAGCTTGGCTTTCTCAGTGTCATCTTTGAGTGTGTCATGTAGAAATTCTATTATATTCAGGAAATTGCCCAGTTCTCTTATTTCACCTTTAAATTCTGGTATTACCTTAATAGCTGTAGTTATGTCAAATGACGCCATTTTTACAATTTCTGTATCAGAATTACTTGTTCCCAAATAAATTGAAGCTTTATTATCAATAATTTCATTTACCTGCGCATAAATTTTATCAAAATTTGTTTTTAAGGTTATAGCTAAGTCTTTATCTGCTTTCAAAAATTCTAAATATCCCGTTTTAAATTCCTCTCTTATCTTTTTTATGCATATTTGCTTTTCCAATAAATATTGTGAACTATAGGATCTATTGGGAGTTTTCTTAAAATTGTCTAAAATTTTATTAAATCTTGAGAAAGGGTTTGCAAGTCTGATGCCATTATTATGCATTCTGCATAACCTGCTTAGAAACAGTTTTTGATAGATATTTTTTTAAGTAATACGAAAGCGCATGAAATCCTAAGATCAAGAACAGAATTAAAAGCACTAGTTGGAAATCACTAAGATTCCTTTCTTGGAAAATATTAGAGGAAGCAGCATTATTATTGTTGATAATGAATTCTTCTTTCAAATCTTTACGTTTGCTATTGAATGCACCCATTATAACCTAATAAGCAATACAATTTACAATTTATAATTTATTAATCAATGCAATTGTCAGTTTTACAATGTTTCAGCTAATTAACACTATTCTCTTTCATAATTTGTAAAATCTTATCTTTATCTAGCTTCTTAAGATTCTTCTTTAAAATTTTTAAATTGTTAATTTTTAATAATAGTTTAGTTTTGAAGGGGCCAGACGTGATTGCTGCCAATTTGTGGAGTTCTACCAGTTGACGTCGAATCTGGCGCTGTATTCCCCCTCGCTTCTTTTTTGGTTTTTCTCCTTTTATTTTATGATCTTTGACGGGATACCGTGGCCTGGGTCCATTTAGTGGGTTCTTGAGCTCCTCTTCTAACGTCGGTTTCTTCCTTCCTTGATAATTTATTCTTTTTAAGTCAATCTTTACAATAATTCGCCCATCTTTGGTTATCAGCGACGTTGAACCATTTGAAGACTCCTAGATAAGTGGGCAGGATCGCCATGTAATGTTTATATATTTAGTAGAAACTTAAATGCTCACCATATTGAAGTGCTCTTGTGAAGCACCGACCAATAATGCGTGAACTGGTATAGATAACGAAGAGCACCAATCAGTGCTCTGTGCTTATCTTAATTAAACAACTCTCCTGTTCGACGTTAAGACAATAACTGGTTTATTCGATCATGCTTAGGCTATTTATAATGATTTTTCTAGATTGAACTTAAGTTTAATCACCTCATGGGAATAAAGTTCCCATGAGAACCAAAAATTGATGAAGAAACGATTACATTTAGTTCTTAGTATCGTTTCGTCATATGTCCCCTATGTTGTGTACATAATCTATATTTCTGTGCTAATACTTATACTAGTGATTGTCTTTACTAATTTGTTCGAATGTATGATCTTTGTGTCTTTACTAATTTGTTATAATTTATAATCTTTGTGTCTTCACTAATTTGTTATAATGTGTTATAATGTATCATGTTATAATGTTTCTATGCTAAATTTGATCATACTAAAGGGTCTTTGCTAAATTTTAACAGGGTGATTATTCCATTACTAAAAAGGGTGATCCTTACAAAGGGACGACCGAACACGCCGCAAGTCGTCACTAGGAGAAGATGAAGAAAAGTGTGACCAGTACCCTAACATCCAAACAGTGAGCTTACCTCTGGATATAATTCTAAGATCATAGAGAGCAGGATATGACACCTTATTTAAAATCCGTAAACATACACGGGTACAGTAGCGACATCAGCGTACCAACGAGTTAATGGTGAGCTAAAATTTTACGTTTAGCCGCAAACCACCAGCTCAGGCGCACATTATGTTTTATGATGCCATAAAACTCAAATTCTTTTTTACAGGTTTTTCATTTAGATTTTTATTTACAATAGGTGTTATAAATTCTAAAATAGTCTCCTACATATATTTTTTTTAATTTCTGTTGATTTCAATTCAGAAAATTGAAAATAAATTTCCTTGTCAAAGCAAATACATACTCCTTTTACAGCTTCGGTCATACCCATATTACATTTTCAGCTAGCGTGGCAGCCAGCTGGTGTACGAAAATTGCACTAAAATTCCTCTTACCTCAAATGAACATCTGTGTTGGTGTTGGTGCTCGTAAATAAAGGAGTATCAAATGTCGAAACAATAGTAGTTTATAGTGCCTTATTGGAAAAAAATTAATAATTTGTTGAAAATAAAATGCAATGAAGTTCGCTGGAGTAATAGAAACAGTATTGTGAAGTGACCTTCTCTTTTTAATGAAATATTTCAATAATAATGGAAACACATGAATTGATTTGCCAAAAAATTTTTCAAATTATATCCTTCAGGGGAAGAAAGTATTTTCTTTATTACCTGTATGAAATTCAATATTTTCTTTAATTATTTTAATTGTTTTCAAAGTGAAAAACATTGTTTTTCTAATTAAGTTTCAAGTGTGAAAATATGGAACATAGTAAAGGACGCATCGGTTGTGAAATTCGTGTCGAACCCGTGCAGTGGAGTAGTAGTATGTAACTTTTATAAAATTGTATACTGAAATTTTTTCATAGCTTATTTTATAATTAAGAACATGTAACACAGGTAAAAATTATTAATAAATGTTTTTTAAGGAATAGATTTGCGTTTTTTAATTATTTGCGTTCAATTCTACTTGTGTCATGGTCGTGTACAGAAATTTTCCGACTTCAATGCATTTCGTTCAAGTGAGGTAGTAAATTTTGTTAGGGTGCGTTAATATGATACGCTCATCTGTCACTGTGTCATATCCTGTTCTCTATGACCTAATATATAATTAAAGAGATGGAGAATAAATTCATAGTAGATACGGGCGCAGAAATAAGCAGTACAGTACAAATACAGTACATATCGTGGGTGGTGACAATCTCTCACTCCTGGAGAGCTATCGCGAGGAGACAAATGCCAGTCCACAAGGGTGGACCGAAGCAAATACAGCCGCCGTCAATGAAGATTACCCCGATCTGCGTATCATCGCGGGGTTATATTAACACTGGTAGACTTAATAAAATTTCGAAATAGTTAGGGGACTTCGAAAAAGGCACTCTGCACGAAAGCTAGGAAATCGTGCGTGCCAGGAAGAGTAAGAATAAGTGCAATTCTACTCAAGGTCATACTCGCAAGTATGACCCTGAGGACAGAACCGACGAACTAATATTGACCACAGAGCCCAGAGATTTCACAGTACCTGCCAGATGCATTAACTTCATTAAGGCGTTTACAGATTTCAGGGGCAACATTTCAACGAAGGAGAAGAAGCACTACTGGGAGCAAACATAAGCAACGCACTGGTCCAACACGAGACCAGAAAAATGTGTAAACAATAAAGAGATGGAACTTAAAAGCCTAACAGCAAAACTAAGAAAATAAGAAGGGGAGATAGACCATTGAAACAATGCGGAAGGAATAAGGCATCAACCGGTATACTGTAATGCCGTAAGCAACAAGGAACAAGGGAAAAGAGTATCGCAAATTAAAAATTATTTAGTACGGACGCCAATTTAAACGCGGAGGAAAGGAGAGAAATGAGTAAGATAATAGCCAAGTTTCAGGACGTATTCCACCTGCCGGGAGAAAAGTTAGGACACACAGCTACAGTAAAGCGCGAGATAAAGATACGACAAGATCAACAACCAATCAAATGCAAAATGTACCGCCTGCCTGAAATGCACAGGAACGTCATAACAGAAGAAATAAACATTGGGCGCAGACATAGTCGAACCAAGGTGCTGTCAATGTAATGCACCGCTGCTAGTAGTTCCAAAGAAACCGGGACCTGATGGAAAGAAGTGATGGCGGATTGTCGTGTACTACAGAAAGCTAAGCGAAGTAACCGAAGGGGACGCATACCCACTGCCCAGGATAGAGGATATTCTGGACCAGTTAGGAAATTCCCGTTACTTCTCTGTACAAGACCTTGCTAGCGGCTACCATGAAACCCAAAGATAGGCATAAAACCGCCTTCAGCATGGCCACCACGCTTTTAAACGTATGCCTTTCGGCTTAAAGGGCGCACCAGCAACAATCCAGCAGTTTATGAACCACGTGCTGACAAGCCGTGAAGGTGTACAATGTTTTGTTTATCTGAACGGCATTGTAATATATGGGAGAAATTTAGCAGACCACCAAACGAAGCTACGGGCCATACTAGACAAAACCATCTGGCACGTACAATCGTTCTTGGGACGAATTATTACAGGAAATTATATCCAATTACAGGAAATTATCTAGCGAATTATTACAGGAAATATATATCGGACTTCTCCAAGATAGCGGCCACAATTAACAACCTCCTGAGAAAAGATGTGAAGTTTCAGTGGGATGTGAGCTGTGCAAAGGCATTCAGCACACTCAAAGAAAAATTAATAAACGCACCTGTACTAAGGTACCCAAACTTCAAGGTGCTTCAAGGTACTAAGGTACCCACTGACGCTCTCGGAGCAGTGTTGGCGCAAAGTCAACCTTAAAAAATAGAAACCCATCGCCTACTCTAGCCGTACCCTGAATGCCGTGGAGAGGAACTATGAGTTCTCCGCACCCCTGCCCAACAACGTAAAGAAAGCACCACAAACGGCTAAAATTACTATCTTCATCTACGGAATAAACTACGGAAACCATTTGGAAGAAGGCAAACTTATATCAGAAGAATATTATGACCACAAATTAAACCCAATAAAAGAACTATTGGAGATCAGGTACTCCTCAGAAACGCGGCCCGAAAAAACAAGTTGGGATTTTTTTTGGGTCATGTAGGTCAGTTAGTGGTAGAGAGGGAAGGCAAAAGGGATGAAGAACTCAAATTCCTTTCCTTCATAGGATTCGGTTTAGTGATTGGTTCTGAGACGTCTGAGACGACGTCTGAAGGGGGACAGGTTGATCAGGGCAGCTCTGAGGGTCGTGCAGGCCTATACGTCTATGCGAAAAGTCTCAGTCAGTCTTCGAGTGACGGACGTTTTCTGGCTGGCTAGTGCTAGTTAGTTCGGCATTATTTGGTGTGGGTTCTTTGCTCGAGCCGACCACCGGATCGACTACAGAAGAATTGACACGTCCTATAAGCTTGTGCCTACACGTCCTGTATGGTTCTTTTAAGATAGTTGTTCTTGCTTGTTTTTGTAAATCAGTCATGATCAAATTTAAATAAATAAAAATTAATAAAGAAATAAAATACAGGTTCGTGCCAATGCACAGTCACGCTGTTCACAAAAGGGAAGGGTGGTGGAGGTACAAGGGGAAGGTAAAACGGAGGGAGAGGGGGAGGGAATTTGGGTTCCGGTAGCATTTTTAAGGAGTACAGTAATTTGGAGTTAGCTTTTTGCATGGACCACACCATCCAACATGGAACTTTACAATCACTGGATTATCAGTATCCTCTATTTTTTTTTTTTTTTTTTTGGGGTCGAAATCGTAGTGGATTGTTCTAAAACTAGCTTTATGGTAAATGTTGTAGGACTAGCATGAGATGCTACATACTAGGTGGCGTTCGCGAGGTCGCACATAAAATTGAGTTGAGCAGTCGCGGTATAGACACTCCGCTTCATAGTCACTTGTGGTAATGTAAATTTTGCTGGCAATTGATTCAAATCCATACCATACCCGTATCTATTTTGTCATCGCTATCGAGAGGAAATTCGAAGTAGCAATAGACCAACTTGGAATTTCACTCGATAGATTGCAAACTTCAACAACGTTTCACATTTGTATGAATTTCCTTTGACTTTTAATTGTTACGCCCCCGATTAAACAAATTTCTCACATATTACTTGAATTAAAATTTTCAGATAAAATTAATTGAGTTTTAAAAAAAAATTTAATTTTGTGGAATTTATAGAAAAATTTAAGCTCGCGGCATAATTTTTAAAAAATGTAATTTATGTTATTCATGGTTCTGAAAAATGCTAAACTTTGAAATTATGTACTTGATGCCAATTACTCCTTCACTCCATAATCCCCACGACTTTTTGTTATCATGGAATTTCTAGCATTATGTTTTTTATATTATTTATGAATCAATGTGTTTATTTATGATGATTACGAGTATATACATTGAAGTTATAAAACAATTTTCAGTAAATCATTCAATCATCTTTACTATCAGATTTCATCAAAAATTAATTCTACTTTACTATCGGATTTCATTGATTTATAAAATTATAAGCTAGAATCGTATTTTTGCCATATCTTGATAAAATGACACATTTTTAAAAATCCAAGGCGGAGGAAACTAATGTATGAAAAGAAGGTAGGAAATGACAAAATAATGGGAATAGGTGATACATATGAACATCCTAGGATGCTTCGTTTAGCCGCTACGAGCAAAAAATTGTTAAATGTCGTAAATCTGAATTTTATCAATTTTCCCATCTTTTGTATGTACAACCTCAAAAACTCAATTTAGATAAAAATCATGTTGGAAATGTAAAAATAATGGGGGTCGGTAATACACATCAACACTCTAGGACGCTTCGCTTAGCCGCTACGGGCAAAAAACCGTTGAAAATTCAAATTTTTATCGGGAAAGTACCCTGAAAAGCGGAAGAAAATTGGTTAATTTCTGATTCCCGGAATCCTTGTTGTCCTATGATTTAAAATTCATAAATAAACGTTCTATTTTTCATGAACACGTAAAAAACCACTTGCTGCGGATTAAATAAAGCAAAGTAGAGTTTCTCTTCAATGTATCAAATTCCCAACGGCGAATTGGCGAAAGCTCCTGGAAAACAGCTTTCAAAATTGGGTGCCTGATCTTGACGTAAATAGTAATTCTGGTTCGAGCACGCGAAAACTAATTACCTAAGATCAATACCATAGCTTCATTTATGCAAGTAAACCAACGTTTATTGTTAAAAAGACAGCGATTTGTTGTCAAAATATTATTTCGTTTGCCGTCTATTTTGTAATTCTGGGAAAACAACGCAGTGATCGTTCTTAATACATAAAATCTAAATTTAGATTTCTATGACACAAACCTTTGTACTAATTTTGGTCATCAGAAAAATTGTTAACTAAGAAGCCTATCCCTAGTGATTTTTTTTCGCGCATTTAGTAACAAAAAATATTTATTTATTTATTTATTTATTTATTTATTATTAATACTTAATACAAGTAGAGTATATACAGATATAATGGAAAGGACTAAAAACAAAATAAATTTACTTATTACTATTTACTTATTAAACAATTTTCTTACTAAGGACACATAGCAACTTAAGGAACGATTGTTTAGGCAGTCGAGTCAGGTACAAGACAACAGCTACAAGAGGAGGGATACAGTTCTTGTCACTGACGAGTGAACACGCTTATAATTCATTCGTAATCGTTTCTTTCTCTGCCATATGGTACAAAGCTAGCGAAACTTGCTGTAAAAGTTTAAAATAAAATATTAAAGAATCTGCGGTAGTTTTCGAGTATTTGAGAAAATAAAACCTCTTTGTGCAATTATTAAATTTGCTAATACTTGTGATAAACTAAGCTCTGATAGCTGAAAAGTGCGTTACGTGATTCTCATTTATAGTAACGTGCAATAATTTTTATACCAGAAAGTCTTTAAATGTGAACATTGTTGCAATTGCGTGTTGAATTTGTTTTCTGCAATCCAGTTTAATTAGAAGACGAAACTAATTGTTCCTAAATAAACTAATAGTTTATACAAGAAAAACTAAATAAGTATACACTTCTACTGTTAACAATTCTAAAACTAGTTTTTTACCTATAACGGAAAAAAACCGACCTACGTTAATCATCTGTAGCTGTTTTAACCGAGTCCCGCAAGTTTGAGAATTTCTCACAAAGCATTCGGATCATATGTAATGAATTGTTCGGGCCAGGACGAGGAATCCTAAAAAGAAAGGAGATTAGAAACATAAATACGTCAAAATACTCACCTAGAAACACCACACACGCCATGACACATGTCAGTCACCATGCCATGTCACAAGTCGCGATCATCTAGTACAAATCTAGTACAAGTCGCGATCGTCTAGTACAAATCGGTACTAAAATCGGCGTCTCCACTAGACACCGCTAGATGGCGAAATGATCGAACAACGTGACGATCAACGTGACGCGAAGTGACCCATTTGGAGAAGAATGTGCAGTACGCGCGAATTACGAAATTGCGACACAAAGTTTGTGCGCAAAATGCACTTGGCGCGGATTTTGAAATTGGGTCAAAGAAATCATGGAAAGAATGACGGAGTAGGGACTGCGGCGTCAGTAAAAATCAAGAAATAAAAGGATTGGGAAAATTAGGGAGCAGTCAGTCTTACTCAGAGAGGCAACCAGTCACCTTATACAGACGACGACGGGAAGAGCCAGATCGCCAGGAAGACCAGCCCAGCAACCCAAGTACCAGGAAGACGATCAGACCGTTCAACCGGGCAGCATACCAGTATCACCACACAAGAAGTGAGTATGAACCCCTCGTCACTAACAAAGAACTAGCGGATGAGAGCTCTTAGCCTCTCCGCTTAAGCCTCGATCACGGTTCTTTGAATCTATCGAGCGTAAATACTTTGTAATCACTGGGCAACTCTTTCCCAGTGAGCGACAAGAATCAACAGCTTCAAGAGGAGCTCCGCAACCCCAAGGTTGGACCCCGGCCTCTAACAATAGAAGAATACCGGGAGAGGATAAAGGGGCGGACGTTACAGGAAACCTCTCCGGAGGTACCGAAATTACCCCCGAGGAAGCGAACGGGAAAGGAGGCGCAATTCCGGGCGGACCTCGAAGAGACGCGACGTCGACTCCTCCTGGCTGTGGGTCGGGAGCAACGAGTAAGGGTGGAGCAAGAACTCCAACGGCTCTACAACGAGCGGCGAAGATATCGGCAAGCGAAGAAGTTGGCCAGGTGTAATGCAGCGACCAAACCTTAACGATCCAGCTTAGTCTAAGTGAAAATTGTATTTGTTAGTCAGTAAGGAAAGTAAATGTATAGGAAATAAATATTAGAATTGTCTAACAACCGACTTTTACTGGTGTTCAGAAGTGTACTCTTAGGAGTGTTATTATGAGATTCTCTCCTCCAACGACATTTAGAGTCGAGGGAGATTCTTCACATAAATTTGGCGCAGCCGCTTTTCGGACCTACCTCTAGCAAATTGGTTAAGAGGAGGTTAGAGTAGAATTTGAGAACTTTTCAGAGAAATAAAAATAGTAAATATAATTAGCCAACCGTTAGAAATTGTTCGGTTGAGAGAATTTTGATGAACTTAGAAAAAAAAAAAGAGTAAAAACACTTCTGAGCACAAGCAATTAGTGATAAGATAATGAGAAAACTAGAGGGAACTTAAAAGACTTAGGTTAATGAGGTAAAGAAATTATATAATAGAAAAAATCAAACATTTAATTGTATAATTGGAAACATTGTAACAGAGTAGTTGAATTAATGTATGAAAATTAATGGAGAATCTACATTGTAACAGAGTAGTTGAATTAATGTATGAAAGAAACAGCTGTACACTCGATGTAATAATCTGAAAAAAACAAGAAAAAAGATACATATATAAAGAAAAAAAAAAGAAAAGAAAAAAAAAAAGGATATAAAGAGAAAAAAAATAAAAGAAAAAAAAAGAAAAAGAAAAAGATACATATATAAAGAAAAAAAAAAAACAAGATATAGGAAAAAAAAAGATAGGGGAAAGAAAAAAAAGAAGAAAAAAAAAACAAGGAAAGAAAATATATATACAAAGAAAAAAAAATAAATACGAATGAAACAATAATAATAATAATAGTAATAAGCGAATAATAAGAGGACAATGATAGAGTTAACAACGCAAAAACAGAGTAACGGAATATATGGCCACGTCTACACCCAAAATTCCGGTGAATAAAAAATTAAGGAAATTTTTAGAAACAATAAACTCCTTCACATTGGAAACAGAAATCGAGGAAATTCCGGAAGCACTAGCTGTTAGTGGGGCATCCACAGAAGGAGATAACACAAATAAAGACGGTGGCACACTCAGCGGGGAAGACCGCACAAACCCAGAAAACACCAACGAAAACAACACAAACACGGGTGCTTCACCTAATAAGCAAGAAGTAGAACTCACATTCAGCACGGAAGAAAATAACGCGGAACCTCCGGCAGAAGAACCTCAGGCAGAACCTCAGGTAGAAGAACCTCAGGCAGAACCTCAGGCAGAAGAACAGGAGGACAAACGGGTGCAAGCAGTGGATAACGTAGTACCAGAAGAAAGCGACGAAGAGGTCCAAAGACCCCTGTTACGAGAAGTAGTATCACTCAGGAACGGGAGGCGATATATCCGGACACACTCAGTTAATTCCGACCCCGGAGGTAGTAGTAACAAGCAACGAAAACTCCGGAAGAATACAGATAGTGAGACTGTAGGCGAATCGAGTACAACAGAACAAAAAGCTGGTTGTAGCGATAGCAGACAACAAAGAGCACGACGGCATACAGATAGTGAGGTAGTGGGAGAAGAGAATACAATAGAGGAAGAAACTAAAAAGATGGCCAACATAACCCTGGTGAATAGCATACTTCACAACAATGTGCCAATTTTGACTGGAGAGGATGGGCCCCGCAAGCAATGTGAGGTAAACGAATTCATAAATTGCGCGCGCCTAGGATATGAAATCCTCACAGAGGTGCCAGACAAAGTATTATTCACTCGATTACTTCCAACGCGATTAAGAGGCAGGGCACTCGAAGTGATACAAGCAGGTGGAACCGACACATTGAACGAGATAATTTCAACATTGAGGGCAAACCTACTCCAGGGAGCGTCCTACATCACGTTGAACACTCAGCTTCGAAATGTTCACCAGCTGCCAACGGAGACGTTAATGGGGTATTTTAATAGGGTGAAAGACCTCATTGCTGCCTGTAAGAATGCTGCGGACGTGCAGTACCCTAATGGAGGAGATGGATTAAAAGCCGAGATAGAGGAAGTAGGCCTACACTGTTTCAAGATGGGAGTGCTAAATTCAAACTACAAGTTCTATCTCTTACAAGACGTCGAGAACACGTTGGAGGCGATAGGGGCTAAGGTCAGAAGACTTGAACAGACGTAGCAGTGCATGCAACAGCCGCAACAGGACGTCGCCAGCCCGATGCAACAACAAACCCAACCCAACTTTTACATGCCCGCACAACGGCCGCAGCAACCGTTTGTTATCAAGCAGGAGTACCATCAGAAAGGTCCCCAGAACTACAGGAATGGGGGTCAACAGTACCAGCAAACACGCAGAAATAGTTTCCAACCGGCTGGGAATAACTATCGAAGTGGAAATCAGGGGAGTCCACGAAGCAGACCGGATCGCCGACAGATAAGATGCCATTTCTGCAACCGCGAGGGACATGTAATGGCAGAGTGTCGCACAAAACAAATGACACCGTTCTGCATAAGTTGCAAGGCCTATGGTCACACAGCACAAAAATGCAACTCGCACGGTAGGAACCAAACAAATCCAGGTCCAAATGGATATAGGGGTCGCCAGGTGAATCACACCACGGCAAACGATACAGAAGAAAAGTGTAACTTTTGTCTGGCGCTTGGACATACGGAAGGCAGATGTTATTTGAAGGAGAGATGGGAACGATTACAGCTGGAAAAACAAACCATAAACAGGTCCTCGGAAAACTGCGAGGGGGCGACTGGACACACCGCGAGTCGCCACTAAACGATAAAGAAAGGCGGTGTGGATCGTGTCCAGAAATCCCTATAGTGAGTCTACCACTGAATGTGGCCCAAAGAAGTAAAAACTTGTTCATAATAGACACAGGAGCCGAAATAAGCCTTATAAAAGAAGACGAAATTAACGAAGAAAGGAAAGGAGATATAAATAGAGAAGAAACTATCAGACTCAACACTATTTCAGGGGAAATTTCTTCAAAGGGAACCATCAGAGGACACATAAATTTGGATAAGATTTACCCATGCAAGTTTCATATTATAGAAACTGTCAATCATGGGAACATAACGGGATTATTGGGTAACGATTTCTTGTCTAAGCATTGTAATATTGAGGGCCCCGCACAGCAGCTCGTGTTCCCACCCACAAGCAAGGGCAGAGGAACAATTATAAAATTTGTAGAAAACCGCAACCAACACGGGAATGACGTACACTTCGTGGACGTAATAGCTGCTGGTGGAACAAGCCTTGAGCGTAGTCGCACCAGGGCGGAAAACACTCGAGATGACCAAAGTAGCACTACTATGGGGAGTGGAGAGAAACGTGAAATACTGGGTAAAGACAACGCTGGCCAGTCAGAAGAAATACGACGAACCAAGGAGTCAAGTAACAGCATCACCGCCAGGCAAAATTATCCGAGAACATGTGGCAACACAGGGGAAATAGAGCCGACAGCGGAAGTGTTAAAAGACCTGGGACAACTCTTCGAGATAGGTACAGAGCATGAAAACTCCGAGAGCAGGATGCGTACCAGGAGGAGAAGTCTCAGCCCATCCCATACTCACACCAATGGTGAAGACGAGGGAAGTCGAGAAGAAAATGGGTCAAATGGGGAATTCGTAACCACAGATGCCAGAAATATCGTAATACCAGCAAGAACGGTGCAATGTGTGGAAATGACCACCGCAAGAGAAGGAGAATACCTAACGGAGGGGGAAGAGATAATACCGGGAGTATATGTTAGCAATGCGCTCGTGCAGGCAAGAAACGGAAAAGTAAAACTGAGCGTACTAAACGTTAACAGTCACCAAGTAAAAATTAATAACGTGATAGTAAAACTAAGGCGCTACGAAGAAACGGCAGCACTGGGGAAAAACAGTGAAGACACTGACCAAAAACTTGTTTATTGTATAAAGGCCGAAGAATCAGAGCAAGGAAAAAGGGAGACTCAAATTAGGAAATACATAAGTATGGAAAAAGACCTGAATACCGAAGAAAGGAGGGAAATAAATAAAATAATTAGAGAGTTTCAAGATGTATTCCATTTACCAGGAGAGAAACTAGGGCACACGACTACCGTACAGCACGAAGTGCGAATACAACCCGGAAAACAGCCGATCAAGTGTAAAATGTATCGACTGCCAGAAACACAGAGGGATATAATAACAGAGGAGATACAAAGATTACTCGATGAGGATATAGTAGAGCCAAGCTGGAGTGAATGGAACGCACCACTGCTAGTAGTCCCTAAAAAACCGGGACCTGATGGAAAGAAACGATGGCGAATAGTGGTCGACTATAGGAAATTGAACGAAGTAACCGAGGGGGATGCATACCCACTGCCCAGGATTGAAGACATCCTGGACCAGTTAGGGAATTCCCGATATTTTTCGGTACTCGACCTCGCCAGCGGCTATCATCAGATAGCGATGAAACCAGAAGACCGGGATAAAACTGCGTTCAGCACGCCCTACGGGCATTACGCCTTTAAACGAATGCCTTTCGGGCTTAAAGGAGCTCCAGCAACGTTCCAGCGGCTCATGAACCACGTGTTGACTGGGTTACAAGGACTGCAGTGTTTCGTATACCTGGATGACATAGTCGTGTACGGTAGAAACCTAGCAGACCATCAAACAAAATTGCGGGCGATACTACAGCGGTTGAGAACACATAACCTCAAATTGAACGTGGAAAAATGTAACTTCCTCAAGAAAGAGATTATATATCTTGACCACAAATGTACGACGGAAGGAGTGGAGCCGGACCCGAGCTTAGTGGACAGCGTCAGAAATTTCCCGACGCCCAAAACCGTCCGCCAAGTGCAGTCGTTTCTAGGGCTAGCGAACTACTACAGGCGATTCATATCAGACTTCTCAAAAATAGCGGCACCTATCAACAAACTCCTAAGGAAGGACGTGAAATTCATTTGGGATGAGAGTTGCGTAAAAGCGTTCGAACACCTCAAGGAGAAATTGATAAGGCCACCGGTACTCAGGTACCCAAATTTCAAAGAGCCGTTCAAGCTATACACGGACGCCAGTGGGGAAGCGCTCGGAGCTGTACTGGCACAGGGACCACTCACCGAGGAAAAACCAATAGCCTACGCGAGTAGAACCCTAAATGCGGCCGAACGAAATTACTCCACTATAGAGCGAGAACTACTGGCAATAGTGTGGGCCGTAAAGAATTTCAGGTGTTACCTGTATGGACGACCATTCAAAGTCTTTACCGACCATAAACCACTAAAAGGGGCGATACGGATAAAAGACCCCACAAGTAGGATATTGCGATTATGGCACAAATTGTCCGATTACACGTTCGAAATAGAATACAAGGAGGGTCGCAAAAACAATAACGCAGACGCTTTGAGTAGAATCCCCTATGACGTGTTAGTGACCACACGAAGACAGGCGAGAGAACAAAGGGAACAATTGGGAGAAGAAAAAGGGGAGGACCCAGTAACGAATGACCAGAATGAGCTTGTATCACTAAACAGAGCACCGGAACCGGAAAAAGAAAAACCACATATCAGAACGCTAACGGATCCTGAGGATATAGAAACAATATTACGAGACTGTCACGATGCACCGCTAGGAGGCCATCAGGGGGTATTTAAGACCTACCATCGTTTAAAACGAGAATTTAGTTGGAAGGGGATGTTGAAAAATATCAAAAAATACATAAGAAAATGCAAGAAATGCCAGCTAAACAAATTGAGCAGAGAACATAGGGAACCGATGATTATAACGGATACCGCCCAGCAACCGTTTGACAAGGTCTATATGGATTTAGTAGGGCCGTTACCTGAGACACCCCGCGGAAATAAATACATATTAAGTTTTGAAGACGACCTCACCCGATTCATGGATGTGGTACCATTACCAAACATGGAGGCGAAGACAGTAGCACAAGCGTTCGTGGAGGAAATTATAAGCCGGTATAGCATCCCAAAAAAACTTATTACCGATCAAGGGGCTAACTTCACTTCTGAGATGTTCAGAGAAGTATGTAAACTGTTCCGAATACGGAAACTGGAAACAACACCATATCACCCACAAGCCAACGGTGCATTAGAAAGATCCCACAGGCCACTGGTAGAATATCTACGAAATTTCGTGGACGACAACCAAACGGATTGGGATGAGCACTTGCGGGCAGCCATGTTCGTCAGAAATAACAGCATGCATGCCACCACGAAGCTAACTCCCATGGATTGTCTCTACGGGTTCTCTGCAACATTGCCGAACAACTTAAAGACAGAGCCACAGCCGGTGTACGACCATGAAAACTATTATTTACACCTAAGAAACAAGCTCCAAAGAGCCTATCAAACAGCCCGGAAGAACCTCGAAGAGGGTAAACTCCAGTCGAAGGAGTACTACGATCAAAAGACCAACCCGCTGAAAATCCACCTAGGGAATAATAAAAACGCGGCTCGAAGGAATAAGTTGATACAACACTGGGTAGGACCATACAAAGTGGTAGCCATAAATAGTCCGGTTAACAGTACGATAATGATAGGCAAACGCAAACGGCGCGTTCATAACAACCGGTTAAAATTGTTTCACTAAAATCGCCTCTGTCTTTCCAGACATGTTCATCCTATTCACTCTACTAACATTGGGAGCCACAACTCAACCAGCACCGGTCGAGATACATCCGATTACTCGTAAAGGAGTAGTGTTCGAGCCTCTCAGAAAAGTACAGATTTATCGCGACCATTGGACCATCGTAACCCGGTTGCCAACACCAACGTGGGAACTACACCTGAAATACCTCGCAGAATGTGAAACCGCGATCCATCATCTCTGCGACAACACGGGCATCTTAGTCGGGGAAGAGTATTGCTATCATTGGCAAATGGAAATCAGGAAACGAGTAAAACAAATACGCGAGCTTATGGACAGGGCAGATTATACGTTAACACCGCATGGTCGAACCAAGCGAGGACTGATAAATTTAGGGGGAAAAATAATAAAAAGCATCTTCGGAACCATGGACAGTGAAGACTCGGAGCACATTCATCAAAAGTTAGCAGAGTTGGAAGAAAACACGAAAACCACTCTGGACTTGGCAAAACAACAAGTGACCGTTATGAAAACCACCCTAAAGGCTATGAGTAAAGCCAACGAAGAGATGACAGTAAGACAAAACAAGTTGACGCGAAAGGTCGAGCTTTTCAACAGCAAGATAGGGGAAATAGACAAGCATTCCGACCAAATCCACGTAATACAAGTACGCCTAGACCTCAACGAAGTAATACTATTCATGATGGCGGAACTACAGCAGATGTATTTAGAAATAACGGACTTATTCATAGTTATGGAATCACTAAACCAACGGGAACTGAGCCCACTGTTACTACCAACCAGAGAAATTCTGGAAGTCTACGCCAAGGCCCTTGAAAGCCAACAGGGAAGAAAAACAACCATGGACCAGATCACGCTACAGAAGATCGCTAGCGTAGATTATGAACAAAGCCCGGGAGGCACCCTCATACAGATCCAACTACCATTACTGGAAGGTCAATTATATACCTTGAACAGGGTATACACGACACCGATAGATTCGGGGCACAACTCCTACTACTTGTATGACATTGGGACCACATATTTCTTAAACACCAGTAGGTCCCAACAGAACTTCGGATTAACGGAATTAGACTATCAAAGTCGATGCATTCAAGTGAATACGACCTACAGCGTTTGTCATCAGGGCGATCCAATTCTAGCTAAACCAACACGCACCGATTGTACATCAGCATTGTTCCGAGCTACTGACCAAATACCGACTGGTTGTCAGATACGCGTGTTGAACACCGCGGGACCCATACTAATCCCTATGCATCAAGATAACGCTTGGCTTTACTGGGTACAACAATCGACACCACTCATAAGCCAATGTGAAAGTCAAGAACAAATCTATCAACTAACTGGTTTGGGCATAGTAGAGTTGAAGAATAAATGTGTGTACCATTTAGCTGAATACACGCTACCATACCGAATTACGGAAATACAACCACTAAATATGCACCACCCCGGAGAAATTCTACCGCCGAGCGTAGACTTTTCCAAATACCAGATACCGATCAAAAAACGGAAAACGGAAGCGCGGATGGAAATCTTGCATCCAGTAGCGGTAAATGACCATTTCAAAGGCATTAGTGAGACGCTAGACGACTTGGACACGAAAATCACGGAAAGCCAACAAAACCGGCACCAAAAAATCCAGTTACACACAACAACTGGGGCAACGGTAGGGCTTCTAATGGTCATCTCCATTAGTATCGTGATAAGAATCTACGGAAGATACAGGAATAAAAACACTAGCCGCCAGCCGCCACCACAACCCTCGCGACCCAGCCCCCGGCGAGTGCAAATTGTATCAATGCCGATAACGATCCCCAGAAGAGATCAAATCCTTGCGGAAAATGAAAAGGATGACTCATCCAACCCAGTAACCAACCCAGCGGAAAATCAGACACACCCTCGAGAACCCTAACCACGACGATAGGATACTCAAAAGAAAAACTAAGCACTAAGCCCAATAGCAATAGCAATAAAAGAAAAAAAAAAAAATATATAATAATAATAAGCAACCTAACCGAATATACCAGAAAAAAAAAAAAAAAAAATGAGAATGAAAAAAAAAAAAACTTAACTAACGCCTTAATCACTAATTACCAGGGTCCCACGATGTCCGGAAATAACCGACGAGCAGGACGGGTAGACGGAAAAGAGGCGACGACCATCGTAATCAACACCAATAACTATCATAACAGCGGAAGCAATTCCATACACATAAAGTGGTTTGGGGCATCAAAAGACATAACCATCAAAATAGGTAACATGGTTCTGTCCATCGAGGAAGATATCAAACGTCAATCTACAAGAAACAAAGGAATCCAGACAACTATGGTAGAAAATCATGAAAACCTAAAAGTCGTGGAAGACCTGACCCCCAAAGTTGAGGTAGATGAGCTGGGGCTGACTCCCTCCAGCTGGGATGACGTACTTCGGGAGGCCGATGAATTGTATCACCACTTGAAGTTAGACAAAACACCGGTCAAACAACATGGTCCAGACCAAGTTTTGAAAGCGGAAATTGCTAAAATGAGAAAAAAGTTAGCAAGAGAAACACTAGTCGGAGAACCACTAACGTTACCAGTACGGAAAAACTCAGATTTACACATGTGAAGAATCTCCCTCGACTCTAAATGTCGTTGGAGGAGAGAATCTCATAATAACACTCCTAAGAGTACACTTCTGAACACCAGTAAAAGTCGGTTGTTAGACAATTCTAATATTTATTTCCTATACATTTACTTTCCTTACTGACTAACAAATACAATTTTCACTTAGACTAAGCTGGATCGTTAAGGTTTGGTCGCTGCATTACACCTGGCCAACTTCTTCGCTTGCCGATATCTTCGCCGCTCGTTGTAGAGCCGTTGGAGTTCTTGCTCCACCCTTACTCGTTGCTCCCGACCCACAGCCAGGAGGAGTCGACGTCGCGTCTCTTCGAGGTCCGCCCGGAATTGCGCCTCCTTTCCCGTTCGCTTCCTCGGGGGTAATTTCGGTACCTCCGGAGAGGTTTCCTGTAACGTCCGCCCCTTTATCCTCTCCCGGTATTCTTCTATTGTTAGAGGCCGGGGTCCAACCTTGGGGTTGCGGAGCTCCTCTTGAAGCTGTTGATTCTTGTCGCTCACTGGGAAAGAGTTGCCCAGTGATTACAAAGTATTTACGCTCGATAGGTTCAAAGAACCGTGATCGAGGCTAAAGCGGAGAGGCTAAGAGCTCTCATCCGCTAGTTCTTTGTTAGTGACGAGGGGTTCATACTCACTTCTTGTGTGGTGATACTGGTATGCTGCCCGGTTGAACGGTCTGATCGTCTTCCTGGTACTTGGGTTGCTGGGCTGGTCTTCCTGGCGATCTGGCTCTTCCCGTCGTCGTCTGTATAAGGTGACTGGTTGCCTCTCTGAGTAAGACTGACTGCTCCCTAATTTTCTCAATCCTTTTATTTCTTGATTTTTACTGACGCCGCAGTCCCTACTCCGTCATTCTTTCCATGATTTCTTTGACCCAATTTCAAAATCCGCGCCAAGTGCATTTTGCGCACAAACTTTGTGTCGCAATTTCGTAATTCGCGCGTACTGCACATTCTTCTCCAAATGGGTCACTTCGCGTCACGTTGATCGTCACGTTGTTCGATCATTTCGCCATCTAGCGGTGTCTAGTGGAGACGCCGATTTTAGTACCGATTTGTACTAGACGATCGCGACTTGTACTAGATTTGTACTAGATGATCGCGACTTGTGACATGGCATGGTGACTGACACGAAACTTAGGACTGCAGCAATAACAACCGTGAACCTGCCAGACCTGGGATTTGCCTTCAACTTTTGCATATTATTAGTTATTATTAGTTTTGCTTTTATAAGGGTTTGGACTTGCCAGGCTTGAAACTTCCCTATTTTAATTCTTGTGTTACTTTTTAACTCTTTTAATATCTTTCTTTTTTAATTCTTTTTTTCTTTTATTTCTATTTTCATATATCTTAATACTAAGGCGTTCATGCTTATAGTATAATTCAATATACTCTTTCTATCTTAATTCGTAGCATAATTCTCTTATTTGCAAGTTCAGCTCGAGTCACGGAAACTACTGACTGCACCATGACTTTGGTGTGTGCCGCCGCGACCTGTAGAGACGCTAATTCTGACCGGCTCCTGTCCTGCCAGGGCCTTTGTGGTGAATGTTTTCACCCCAAATGTGTGGGCCTAACGGGTGGAGTTGCTGACAAAATTCAATCTAAGGATTCGGGAGTTTACTGGTACTGCCCAAAATGCCGTAAGTTCTCGTTTAGTGCTATCTCCTCGCGTCTTTTGGAATTTAATAAGGAGCTTCGTAACCTAGGGTCATCTATATCTTACTCGGCTCGTATCCACGCCTTGCTTGTTAAATCTTTCGACTCTCTCAAGGAGTTCGATTCCCAGATGGTTTGTGCTGCTCTCCCGGTCCCTCCCAAGGGCCCTCCAACGTTGAGTCGTTGCAAGCTTCCTCCGACAGGGTCACTAGATCTAATAAATCCACCCTATCCTTACCACAGAGTGCCCCTTTAATGTCCTTCTCACCCCCCTGCCCTATTAGTGTCGATGTTCCCGTCTCTTCGAGTTCATGTAACTCGGGAACCTCCATCCACAACACTTCTACTGTTCCTGCTCCCGACCCGCCCGTCCCATCCAAAACTCTTCCGGTTATCACACACGCCTTGCCCCCGACAATTTCTTCTAATAATCTCTCTATCCCACCTTCCAACGAAGACTTACCTGATACTCTTCTTGTTACCTCTCCTTCTTTACGCAACCAGCTCACATCTACGTGCAATCCTGTCTGCACTCTGAGGACCGTACCAAAGGCCAGATCAATATTTGTCACTGAGCTTGTACCGTCGACTTCATCTGAAGACATTATCCACCACATTGTTAACGTCATTGGGGTTGACGTAGCTACTAGTAACTTTAAGGTGACTAAGCTTTCTGAGGGCAGATGTTCCTCATTTAAGATTACCGTTCCCCTTTCCCTCTTCGACCTCGTTCTTTGTAAATCTAACTGGCCAAAGGACGCTTTTATTAAAGAGTTCCTGCCTAGAGGACGCACTACCGTTAGCTCTGGGAGTGCTGCGCCGGCTCTTCCAGCTTCCACTGCTGCGTCAGCCTCGTTGAGAAAAAACTCCTCTCCCTCTCCATTTATTATCAAAACGTGAGAGGTCTCAGAACCAAGACTCACTCATCCTTCCTCTCCTCCCATTCCCTTCCCCATGATGTCATCTCCTTGACGGAAACTTGGCTTTCTTCCAATATTGACGACCTCAAGGTCCTTGACCACGACTACACTATCTTCCGCCATGACCGCTGCCAAGGTGACCCCAATCGTAGGGGAGGCGGAGTACTAATCGCAGTTCGCTCTTCCCTTAATGCTTCCCTTATGCCTATTCCTTCTGTTGAACCTCTTGAACTACTGTCCGTAAGGATCCACTTCCTCTCCTATAACCTTATCCTTATGACATGCTACATTCCCCCCCCTCCTGATGCTGGCATGTTTCTGAGCCTTTCCGCGGCACTTGATTCAGTGGTAAACACCATATCTGATAAAGACCACTTGATGCTCTTAGGGGACTTTAACCTCCCTCACATCGTTTGGTCTTTTGACCCTGATTCTAACTGTCTTACTGCCTCTAACCCTACCTCGACTGCTGAAGTCACGTTCATAGATTCCATCACCTTTTATTCCCTATCTCAGCTCAATTATGTCAGAAACCAGAACCTGCGCTTGCTCGACCTTGTGTTATCCAACGATCTAACTAACGGGCATATTTTCCCCAGTCCCAGTGCTCTCTGTAACATTGATCCTCATCACCCTCCCCTCTCTATCTGTATCTCTCTTACTACTCATTCCTCCTCCACTTCTCGCCCCCTGCCTCCTAGATATCACTTCCGCAGAACTAACAACGATCGACAGTCGACTTCGACTACAAGGCGCATCTTTGTACTGTTAAAAAAAATATCACCTCCAATCCCCGTCTATTCTTCTCCTTTGTCAATTCCAAACGGAAACGCAGAGGGGATAACTACCCCCAGTCAATTTCTTTCCTCGATACGAAGAGTGATGATCCCCAAGTAATTGCAAACCTTTTCGAAAAATTCTTCTCTTCCACCTTCGTGGATGGTGAGTTTGTGCCTGATGTTAACTACTTTTCCTCGCTGAACCATGCCCCCTCCTCGACACCTTCCTCCTTTCCTGATCTTCATATATCTGAGGCTGATGTCCTCTCAGAGCTCCTGACTCTCAAGGAAGATTTTTCCCCTGGCCCAGATGGAATCCCTCCTGCTATACTAAGGCGATGCGCGACTCTTCTTGCTGGACCGTTGTCGGGAGTTTTCAACATCTCCATCCAGTCAGGTATATTTCCTGACTGTTGGAAGGCTGGATTCCTTGTTCCGGTCTACAAGAAGGGTCCTAAGCACGAGGTTTTGAACTATAGGCCTATTGCTAAACTCTCTGCTATACCCAAAATCTTTGAGAAAATTCTCGTTAATAAACTGTACCCGTTCCTTGCATCCACTATATCCCCTCACCAGCATGGCTTCTTAAAAGGTAGGTCTACCACTACTAACCTGGTTCAATTTGTCTCCTTTTCCGTAAATGCTCTTGAGCGTGGCGAAGTCGTTGATGCCATCTTTACGGATATGAGTAAAGCCTTCGATGTTATTCCTCATAGCCTCATCCTACTCAAGCTGAAACTAGCTGGCTGCCCCGAAACTTTCCTTAGGTGGCTCAGCTCCTATTTATGTAACCGCTCATACCGTGTTTGTTTTAGATCTTCGCTCTCGTACAGCTTTACTGCCACCTCCGGCGTTCCCCAGGGTAGCCATATCGGTCCTCTGCTCTTCATAACTGCCACTAACGACATATCAAGGGTTGTTTTGCACTCTAATATACTATCTTATGCTGACGACACTAAGATACTTAAAAATATCTCTCATCCGTCTGAATCTTATAAGCTTCAGATGGATTTGAACCGTCTTTCACAATGGTGCTTTAAAGGCAACCTCATCTTAAATGTCTCCAAGTGCGAGCACGTCTGCTTCCACCGCAAGCGTAACTATAATCCTCACTCTTTCTCCCTTAATGGCTCCGCGGTTAGAACGGTGAACTGCGTCCTCGATCTGGGTGTCCATCTTGATTTCAAACTCTGTTTCCACGAGCACCTTACTCATGTGATACGTAGAGCCAGTACCATGTTGGCGTTCATCACTAGGTGGTCTAGGGAATTTGCTGACCCATACGTATATAAAACGCTCTTAATTTCGCTCGTTCGCCCTATACTAGATTATGCTTCACAAGTCTGGTCTCCTTACCACAAACTCCATATTGCGAGAGTTGAGGCAGTTCAGTAGCGCTTTCTCCGTTTCGCTCTCCGGCACCTTCCATGGTCCGATCCCTTCCACCTTCCCTCTTATGCGGACCGTCTTAAACTCCTCAATCTACAATCTCTTTCTGGGCGCCGCGTCATGGCTGATTTATCTTTCATACATGGAGTCGTCCAGGGAGATATTGTCGCCCCGAACATCCTTAGCCAGGTTGCCTTGCGACCCTGTGGTAGATACTTAAGGTCCTATGATTCCTTTTCCCTTAGCTATCACCGCACGGACTTTGGCAGGATGGAGCCAGTTACTCGTATGATCCGGGCTTACAATCAGGCCGTGCCTCTACTTCAAGTCGCGGGTGGCAACACTAGGGCCCGTTCGATCTTTCGAATCTGTGCTGATAACATGTCGCAGTAGTCTTGCACGAGACCGTACCCGTCTTCCGTGACTCGACTGGACCCTATGACTAATTTTTATATTTTTCTTCTTTGTATTATCTTTATTTTTTCTTTCTTTTTTCTTTTCTTGTTTTTTTTTTCCTTTTTTTTTTGTTTGTTTTTTTTCCTGCTTATCTTGTTATATCTTGTTATATGAACTTGTATTAAGTTGTAAATAAATAAATAAATAAATAGATACACCCATATGGTTCCGGATGAGGGAACGGAAACAACTCCCATCCTGTGCAGGTTCTAAAAGCTGAGCGACCCGATTGTAGGTGCGTAGCATGCGACCGATAGGCTCCATCATGCCATAGTTAGTGCGGTGGAAAGTGATCGCAAACATAAACATAGTTTGATCTCAGATTCCACCCGGAGTCTCGCAGAACAATCCGATCCTTTACAAAGGGAGCCTGTATGGTCCCCTGCATGACACCATGCACAAAACAGATGTCGGCTATTGTCCGACGGCAGTGGAGTGTCTGAAGGCCAATAAGCCCCAGACAGTCAGCGTACGATGGGAGGTGAGAGGGGTCAGACCATGGCAGGTCTCTAAGAGCGCTTCGAAGAAACCGCTTCTGGACAGCTTCAATCCTATCGGAATGGACGCTATGGTACGGAGACCATACCTGAGAGGCATACTCGAGGATTGGTCGTACAATGGAGGTTAAAAGAGATTTGAAGATATAGGGATCAGCAAACTCCTTAGACCACCTAAGAATAAAGCCCAGCACCCCACTAGCTCTACGGACCACAAAGTCAATATGATCAGTAAAGGAGAGTTTCGTGTCCAAGTAAACACCTAGATCTTGGACTAGGCCCACAGTAACGACGGACGAACCATTGATACAGTAGGTCTGGGGCACGTGGTTACGCTTCCTTGAGAAACTGACGTGTTCACACTTAAGGGTATTAAGAGTGAGATTGCTTTTACGGCACCATATGGCGAAGCGGTCAATGTCGCTTTGCAGAAGTTGAGAGTCATGCTGATGGACTATATTTTTAAATATTTTCGTATCATCCGCATCACTAAGAAAATCTGAGTGTCGAACAACTCTGACGACATCGTTGGTGGAAAATATAAACAGAAGAGGGCCAATGTGGCTGTCCTGAGGAACGCCCGATGTCGCAGTTATAGATTTCGACAACTGGGATCTGAAGATAATGCAATAGGTGCGATTTCGCAGGTATGATTCTATCCAAGATAGGAGGGGAAGGGGACAACCAGCTAAACTGAGTTTGAGGGTGATTAGGTTGTGAGGGATGCTGTCAAATGCCTTGCTCATATCGGTGAAGATTGTATCAACTACTTCACCACGTTCGAGAGCATTGATAGTGTAGGATGTAAGGTGAAGGAGGTTAGTTACAGTAGACTTACCCTTGGGAAAACCATGCTGGTGAGAGGATATTGAAGGTAGACGAAGGTAGTTACTGACGAAGACAAATACGGAAAGAGGAGGGTGATGGGGGCTACGTTACAGAGTACCAAAGAGCTTGCAGATACTTGGGCATTCAAAGGATCATTTGAGAATACCAAATCAAGTTGCCGCCGATTATGGTTTTTGATGGAGCTAATTTGGAAAAGGTTGTTAGTTGCGGTGCAGTCAATAAGGGAAGTTTCCGTGACGGAGGAAGGGTTTGTTGCATTATAGCATTCCAATTCCGCGTCATTAGACCACTCTAGATTAGGGAGGTTAAAATCCGCAAGCATAAGAAATTGGTCCTCATTACCAATCAATGAAGCAGGGGAATCAATGATATCGGATAGTAGGAGATATGCGGATACACTAGAACTGGGTGGCATGTAACAAGTAAGGATGACAAGGTTAACTTTCTGGAGACGGACTTGGACGGCTTTGAGGTCAAAAGGTTCATGCGGAGGAATAGGGATAGGAGAAACATCAAGTGAGCATCGGACCGCGATGAGGACTTCACAACCACGCCGATTGGGAACCCCTAGGGAGCGATCTTTGCGGAAAACCGTATACTAGTGATCAAAGATCTCAAGGTCATTAATCCCACTACAGAGCCATGTTTCGGTTAGGGAAAGAAGGTCATGAGGAAAGGATAACGAGGAGAGAAAAGTGGAGTGGGTTTTCGTACGCATACCTCTCACGTTTTGGTAGTAGATTGAGAGGACTGGCAGTTTTTTACAAGTGTTTTATCTCGTTTTGTTTTAGTCGGGAAAGGAAGTGCTTTCCTTTCGCGGTGAAGTTCTCCTGCACCCATTCTTGTGGCTTGACTGTATTAGCAAGATTTAATTTCAAAAATCTAATTGTCCTTAAACTTGTTTATAACCTTCCCTTCAAAATTAAAGATTCGATTGTCAACGTTTTGTTTTTTTTTTAACTATTTTTATTTCACTTCTTAAAATTCAATGTTCTTAAATTATTTTCCAACTTGCAGTTATTAAGTATTCAAAAATTTAATTGTCTTTAAACTTATTCACATTTTCCCCAAAATTAAAACTCGATGTGTTAATGTTCTTTAATTATTTCCCAACTTTCAGTTTTTAAATATTCAAAAATTTAATTGTCCTTAAACTTATTCACATTTTTCTCCAAATTAAACTCAATTTGTTAACGTTCTTTAATTATTTCCCAACTTTCAGTTTTTAAATATTCAAAAATTTAATTGTCTTAAAATTTATTCACATTTTTGGCAAAATTAAACTCAATTTGCTAACTTTCTTTAATTATTTCTCAACTCTCAGTTTTTAAATATTCAAAAATTTAATTGTCTTTAAACTTATTCACATTTTCCTCAAAATTAAAACTCAATTTGTTAACGTTCTTTAATTAGTTCCCAACTTTCAGTTTTTAAATATTCAAAAATTTAATTGTCTGTAAACTTATTCACATTTTTCTCAAAATTAAACTCAATTTGCTCGTTCGTTAATTATTTCCCAACTCTCAGTTTTTAAATATTCAAAAATTTAATTGTCTTTAAACTTATTCACATTTTCCTCAAAATTAAACTCAATTTGCTAACGTTCTTTAATTATTTCCCAACTCTCAGTTTTTAAATATTAAAAAATTTAATTGTCTTTAAACTTATTCACATTTTCCTCAAAATCAAAACTCAATTTGTTAACGTTCTTTAATTATTTCCCAACTTTCAGTTTTTAAATATTCAAAAATTTAATTGTCTTTAAACTTATTCACATTTTTCTCGAAATTAAACTCAATTTGCTAAAGTTCTTTAATTATTTCCCAACTCTCAGTTTTTAAATATTCAAAAATTTAATTGTCTTTAAACTTATTCACATTTTCCTCAAAATTAAAACTCAATTTGTGAACGTTCCTTAATTATTTCCCAATTTTCAGGTTTTAAATATTCATAAAAATTAGTTGTCTTAAAACTTATTCACATTTTCCTCAAAATTAAAATTCAATTTGCTAACGTTCTTTAATTATTTCCCAATTTTCAGGTTTTAAATATTCAAAAAAATTAGTTGTCTTAAAACTTGTTCACATTCACTTTCGAGCCGGGGTCTTCCCGGTGACTGCGCGGGAAACTAACTATAAGAAGAAAAGGAGGACAGCGGCCACTCCAGTCAGCGGCCAAAATTTGACTGAAGATGCGCGTCAGTTTGGGGCCCTTAAATCCGGACCAAAATGCTGATGCGCATTTTCATTAAGTCTCCCATGGCGACCGGGAATGTGCGCAATTAGCACTTCATTCAAATTTTAAGAACTTACGCAATCAGATTTCATCACGACGGTGATGAAATCCGATCGCGACAGTTCGGTGCGATCCTATGATTGGGTTGCGCGGAAATTTTTGTTGTTGAGGTGGCTAGGTGGCGTGAATTTCGAAAGTGGTTCAAAACTATGTATGTTTAATCAGGACCGTTCTATTGTTTTACCATTATTGTATATTTATTACTGTTTACTTTTTGGGAAAATTTCTACTTTTTCTACTTCTTAATGTTAGTTGAATATATGTGTCTTTTTCTATAAGATTTAGGCATAAACATATTTTCCATATAAATATGTTTATATGTGCCTTACATCAGTATTAAATTTTTTTTTTTTTTCGCCATCATTTTTTTACAATTCTTTTTCGCTTATATACTCATATACATTTTTTTCTTAATGTTATACCTCTTGAGAGTCTTATTTGGCATTATTATTTGATCTTTGGGATATTTTCCATCCTTTTCCTTCATCGGCCCTTGCATGAGTCATAATATGTAGGGTCATAACACATCTTATTCGGTCGGGAAATTCGCAGGCCTGGTCAGCGGAGGAAGGTAAATACGAAAAGGGGGAGAGGGATTGTAATCCTAGTGTGGGGGTGGTAGGCAGGTAGGGCAGTTTCACATCTTAATAGGAGACGAAACGGAAAAACAAATGAAGGACCCACCTTGTAGGTTTAACAGGGGCCTAGGGTTGTGAGAGGGCTAGTTAGTAGCCCAGTTAGGGAACCATTAGAAAATAACTCATGAAGAGAACGAGACGACTTATTTACTTGAGCAAAGGATTATTATCTCAAACAAACGGTGGGTAAAAAAAATTTTGTTTCAAAAAAAAAAAACGGCTTAGGGATGAAGGGAATTAAAAACGCGTTAGTAGAATTATTAAAATGGCAATAGAATAATAGAAGTGAGTTGGAGATTGACGGTACTGTGGTGCTAAGGTCGAAGGGGTAAATTAAACTATGTGCAGTTTGATCGAAAGCAAAGAGAATAAAATATCAAAAGGGGGAGAGAAGAACAAAAGGGGTTTTGGTTGTCGAGCGAGCAGTTTGACGGCATGCCTGGGACGAATGAATGGGGCGAGAGATTTCAAAGAATAAAGAGAGAAAAGAAGAAGAAGGGGAGGAGAGAAAAAGGGGAGAAAAAAAAGGAGACAAAAAGGGGATTTCGATAATGCAATTTAATGTCATGCTTAGGACGATGGGGTGTGTTGAACTACGTTCAGTTCGATCGGAAGCAAAAAACGCAAAACCACAAAGGGGAAGGAAAAACAAGAGATGTAAGGAGAGCAGTTTGACGTCATGCTTGGGACTAGCAAATGGGGCGAAAGTTCAAAGAGGGGAAAGAAATAAAAATAAAAAGATAGCACGAAAGGGGGTTTGATAATGCAGTTTAGAGTCATGCCTAGGACATGAAAGTTATTGGACTGCGTAAGGGTTGACAGAAAACAAGGAGGGTGTTAGAGGTCCATGTCGCACTAAGGGAACGAAGTGACTTACTTGATTTCAAAAAATAACGACGGTTAGAATATATTTAGTATGCCGACTGTGCAGTTCTTATAAAAAAAAAGAGAGAGGTAAGACAATTAAATTAGACCTCTAGCTCACATGACAGGGGGAACACAGTACAACGATTTGCGGAGAGCAGTTTATCGTCGTGCCTGGGACGATTGAAGAGTGGATTTGTAACAAAAAGTATTTTATTAGGAGACAATCAAGTACAATCAAGTGATTCCTCATCTAGACGCGATTTCTGCGGTTCCACCATGCGTTATGGAAGGGCCTAAGCGACAGGGCAGGCATGTACGCAAGGTATTAAGAAGATTGCTCTCGATGACTTTAAAGTACCAAGTACCATTACATTCGAAACCAGGGAGCTCAAATTCTAAAATTTTATCCAAGGTAGAAAATGTTCAACAGGGCAAGAATGGATCTAGGATGAAACGAAAATATTCTAAATCTCGACATAAACACCAAAAATAAAATATGAAGGAAAAAGAGGGAACTTTAAAAAAAAAAAAATATCTTCAATCGAAATCCATAGTGTATTCCAAGTAATAAAGGGTAGAGGGAGAGAGACGAGAAAAAGAAAGAGAGAGCAGTTTAACGTCATGTCTGGGACGATGGAGATCGTTGGACTGAAATCGTTGGGCTGCTCACGTCACGTTTGGAAAAAAGGGGTAGGGCAGGGCAGTTTAACGTCGTGCTTGGGACGTGCAAATGGGGCTGGAGAACGGAGTTCGAAAAGATAATTATTTAAATAAAAAAATTTTTTTAATATACAACGTTTTTAAAACGGACTTAAAAGTATAAAATAATTTATCCTATCCCAATAGCGATTTGCAACACCATACAGATCCCTTACTCCATACAGATTGTCCTGGAAATTTGTGATTGTGAATTTTTAATAACTATGAAAATACTTGTAAGTTTTAAAACGAAAAACGTGGGGCGCATATAACTCATTGGCAGCTATTCCTTACACTTATTACCTTTATCTATTGGATGCGCCCCACGTTTTTCGTTTTAAATCTTACAAGTATTTTCATAGTTATTAAAAATGCACAATCACAAATAAATAAATTATTTTATACTTTTTAGTCTGTTTTAAAAACGTTGTATATTAAAAAAATTTTTTTATTTAAATAATTATTTTCTGTTTTTTAGTCTTGTTAGTGTCAAATTTTCCAATTGACTTCAAACAGCCTGTTTTTTAATTTTCTTTTTTATGATTTAAAAATTTTTAAGTTTCTTTTTTTACAATTTGAAAATTTTTTTTCCGTATTAAAACAAATTAATTATAATTAAAATATGGTGCTATAACTCCAAGTGTTCGCATTCTTTCCATCTCTTTCATTGCATGGTGCCTTGTCAGTAAGCTTTGATCAATCGAGCACCTCTATTCTTAAGCCCTTCAATGATCTGACACGACTCAATGCGTCATATGCCTGTCCTTTGGCAAATAGTGCAGATCCGAGGTATACAACACCATGGTCCACTGTGCATCCTTGCATTTTATGGACTGTGCAGGCCCAGCAGAGTATTAATGGGAGCTGTGTTCGTTCGATTGTTCCATAGTTTCGGAGTGCCTGAAACTGTACTGATTTCGGCTTGACTAAATGAATTCCATCTCTGCCAAAGTCGATACGAACCGATGGAATGTCAGTATCATACATCTGATCGCGACGGAATAAGGGCCAAACAATTTCAGTGATAGTGCCCATTGCACCATTGACAAGTCCTCGCTCTACGTTAATATTTGAGCGAAGCATCACTCTCGCTCCTTTGAATATTTCCAACCCTTTTTGTAAGCCTACAGTCTTGTTTATATCCCCTGACACAATATTATCCATGTTAACGTTGTCGGTGTTACTTGTCGCATTCACTAGCACATCCTGAGACCGAATTCTGAAAATTCTAACTCCTTGGGCTCGATAGTGTTCAAGGACAGCTGTGTTGTGTGCATCAACTTGTGCACGAGTTGGATATATGCGAATTGCTCTATCCAAATCAAAATCTCCAGATGCCTCTGTCAACACTTTTGACATCAAAAGAGAAAAATGTGGGGCCTTCAACCCACCAACGCGTAGAGCATTCAAAAGATCGACGAATGCTGTGTCGCCATGTTGTCGCATGTTTTCCGTTAACTCCACAAGAATTAGAAGTCTCCACAAATGAGTTGCCGGAATGAATTTAGCAGGCTGGTGGAATACTTGGGATCCTCGGATAGGTGGCAACTGAAATAAATCTCCAAAAACCATAATATTGATGTCACCGAACGGTTCATTTTCCTTCTTTTTCAATTGGCACAATCTAGAATCACATCATGCATGCACATCATTTCGTATGGAACCATGGAAATCTCATCGATGAACAGGAATTCGACGTCCTTCCACTGATTTCGCATGACTTTCAAATAGTTACCTGTGAGTGGTACCAAATTTCCTGCAATTTTCCCATCTTCCTCAACTGGTAATTTGAACAATGTATGCAGCGTTGTTCCACCAACAAGTCGTGCAGCTACACCGGTCAATGCGCAAACTTAAACTGCTTTCTTACCATAGCAGCGATTGACCTGTTCTTTTAGTGCATTGAAAGTGAATCATTTGCCAACTCCAGCACCTCCGGTGACAAACATTCTGATGCGTCTCGGAGTTCCGTTCATTTGTTCGTGGACACTGCGAGTAATGGTGTTTAATAGTTGTCGCTGTCGTAAATTCATTGCTCCACATACATTTTGGAACTGTTCGTTTGTCATCGCCTGTTCGGTAAATTCATTTTCATGTTCTGCCGCAACTATTTGTTCTGGGTTTTCAGGAAGACTGAAAGCATGTGCCTGATTGAATGCAGTTTCAAGTTGTCTGTCTCTTGCACGATGTATTTCGAGGTATGCATTTTTTTTGCCTCAATTAATCTTTTCGAGCAAGAAAAGCTTCCCGTGCATTGTTATGCTCATCAATCAATTCGTCTTCCGAGTAAAATGGTATATATTGTACGAGTAAGCTATAGAAATAATTTTCCGGATCAGTCTGGATTTGAAAGAATGGCACCCGTTCAACAGCTTGAACATTTCTAATTACCATTTTAGTGTTGTTTGCCAGCTTGATGAGTCTTCGTCTTGTTGGTTGCTCTTCTTTTTCTGCATCAATGCTTTCTTCACTATTTCCCGCTTTCTTTGTATAAAATGGCTCAAAATTCATCGCAAATTCAAATAAGCACATGCTTAGGAAATCATAACCTTGCTCTTGTTGCCTTGGTCTATTTGCGTATCGTTCAAATATGTTTAAGCAAAATCCAACTGCTTTATTGTCGTCAAATTTCAGCACTCGATATCGTTGGTCGGGCTTTCTTGTATTTAAGAATACTGACTTTCTTGAACTTGAAATGGCTCTTGCCTCCGCATGTCGTTTCGCGTCACTGGCAAGTCGAAAAGAATATGTGTCCATCGTTTCGATCGATCTCGTTTGAGCCATTCGTTCCTTGGCATTTGCACGATCGACACAGCGCTGTTTTGCGGGAACTTCTTCAGCTTCACTACGCCGTTTGGCTAATCTTGCAGACTTACATGCTTCTGATTCCTGTTGAAGCTGCTCTTATCGTTTTTGCTTCTTCTTCTCTAGGCGTCGCTTACGTTGGGTGGCTGTCTCCTTGACCATCGTAGAAATTGTCACAATCTGTATGGGGTTAAGAACCTAAACTTTTGAACTTTAATATATTCTGGTTGTATAAAGCAACGTTGTTAAGCCATTTATCTAACAACAGTGACAGTTCATTAACTGCGTTGCACGCTAAAAACCCCGACTGTTCATGATTCAAACTCAAAGAATCTTTTGAATATGTCTGTGCTCTACGCGGCCTAGGCATAAATTATGGAAAAAACTGGCAGTACCCATTCATGCATACTTAAACCATTTAATAGTCTCAATACTTTAAGGCTCAAACACATAAACACTTTGGACACTTCAAAATCAAAACACTCTTTGAACTCTTCAAGGTCCAACCCGGAATGAGGATTCTAGTTCCAGCCTGGGTTACCTAAATGAATCACTCAAGCAGGCGGCCCATGTCAGAGCCTTAATAGATCTTGCCTCCATTTGGTGTTGGCCGAATTAGTGCCACAGATTCTTTAGCGTGCTCGTCATTTGTGCCAAAGCACTGAGGAACATACCAATACTCAAGTGGATTGCTAGCAGCGTAATCCTTTTGTTATGACCTAAGACCTATCTAGCACCAATTAATCAATTAAATATTAGCAAAAAAAACAGCAATGGAAAATTACACAAATTTATTCAAAGAAAGTCAAATTAGACAACAAAGTCGGAATTTCCAAAACCAAACTGAAAGCAGAATGCACAATTTAAAAAAATCATAGCAGTCCTACTTCAAGCGCCTTCTACGATACCTTTTTCCTTGAAGATAAATGAACCACGCATGTGCCTTGCCAAGCATTGCTGGTGCTGAGCACGCTAAGATTGGAAAGAATATGACCATTCTGCCACCGTTCGTTCACACCGAACATCTTCAAAGTGGGTCTGCTTTTACAGGTAATGGATACAATTTTAATATACGCCCCTTAAATGTAGATACAGCTATTTTCACCGTAACGACGCTTGTCAATCCATCAGGTTCTGTATGAAGATCAACTACTCTTGCTAGTGGCCATTTTGGAGGATGGAGGATATCGAGGATATTAATGGAGAGACCTTAGATGGCAAAACTTCTCAAGCATGATTCCCTCAATTTTGTCCGTTTAAAGCGAATGCCCCATAAGAAGGAATTTTCGTGGCGGAACTAAGGATAGTTCCTTTTTATCTACGAAATATTCAAAACTTTTTATCTACGAAATATTCAAAAGTATCAAACAAGTATCTACATTTTGTATATGTTGACATGCAAAATTGAAATTTGAGTATCGGTCATAACCTGTTTTGACTATATTAAGTTCCTCAGTTTTAAAATAACCGTGTTTTTCATGGGAGTTGGCCCCATCTCCGAATTTTTTTTCGTGTATTCCTTTCCCCAATTACTATAAATTCAATCTTTTCGTTCAAAGTTAAAGATTTGATTCAATTTCACTCATTTTTCGCCTGATATGCTTAAAACGCAAAGAAATTGTGTGGCCTATTCCGAATAACGCCAAATGCTTTGATTTTAAAGGACTTTTCTAAGGAACCGAACGGTATTTTTTCATACACAAACTTCGTTTTATGTCAGTTCATACGGGCATTTCAACAAAATAATGAAACGAGATTCTGCCCGCGTCGGATTACGGCGGCGTCCTATCAAGAGAGATCCGTTACTTAACAAAATTGGAATTGTTTGGCCCCAAAAATATTGTCCGTTGACTAAAAATGTCCGTTTATAGGATATCTGCCCTAAGCGGGCTTTTGCTTTTTTTTTTTTTTTTTAATTTGAATTTTTTTTTATATAATATTGCATTGTCTTCCAGTTCTGGGCTATGTTTAAAGTTTCAAGTCTGTAGCTCATCGGGAAGTTAGTTAAAAACCAATTGCAAGATTCCACCCGAACAGACAGACAGACAGACAAGAAAGCGACCTAATAAAAACGTTATAAAAAAGAGGGTTAACGAAAAGAATATGCAGTAATGTCATGCTTAGGACGATGGAGTACGTTAAACTATGTTAATTTCGGATGAGATGTTAATTTGGGATGTACAGAGAAAACCAACGGTGGAGGATGAGAAGGGAACAAGAGAAAGGTTGTGTTGAGAGAAACAGAAACGTATTTAACGTATTCGAAAATAAACCGGAGGGAAAGAGAGGAAAAAAAAAGAAAAAAAGGGGTAATTATACGGAGAGAAAAGGGCTTTTGATTTGTGAGAGAGAGAGAATATTTCAACATCATGGCTGGGATGAACGAAAAGGGTCCTTACTGAGAGGTGGAAGGACTTGAAGGGGGCGGTTTAACGTCGTGCTTAGGACGTTAAATCGTTTGGTGAATCCTCATCTTGGGGCGGAGATGGTATGTGGAACAACGAGAGTCTTGGGTTTGGGGTGGGAGGAATGTGGCTTCTATGTTCTGCCACGACTTGAAGGGGTAGGGTTCGCTGGCGTCCTCTTTTACATAATTGCATAATTCCAATTACAAGAATAAGGGAGAGGACTACGTATAACATAGTGTAGTGGTGAATGTGGTGGTTGTTCAGGTTCAGGAGGGGTACCTGTTCGTCTTTCTTTTGCTGTGAAATATTTGCTGCCAATTCGTCCAAGTCGTCCTCTAGTTTTCTTGGGGATTCTTTGACATAAGGACCCTCGGCAGGGGGTACAGTCGTGTATTTAGGATTAGGTTTGGTTGCCAAAAGAGCTGTGACATTTATGTGGCGTAGGGTATGGGGGAAACTAGGGCTTTGCCTCTCGTTTTGGCCATGTATGATGAAGTTACTGGTTCTGAGGTAGCAAGTGGGTTCAATGTGGAGTCAAGCTGTCTGATTTAATTCGAAGGACTGAACAGTGTTGTTACACACGACGTCGGCATTGCGGAGTGTCTTGGTGGCGTAGATCCAAGTGTTAGGGCGAGAAAGGGAAATCCAGTAAGAGGTACGCTCGGTACAAGTAAGTTGGCACTGGGATGTATCTACGCCACTCCTTATGAGGGCAATTTCACATTTGAACGGGCTTGACTGAGCATTCAAAATAGGGAATTTCGCTCGACAGAAGAATTTAGAGGCGTCTGAGGATGGACAGTCGTGAAAATCGCTAATGCTCATTTCATAAAAATGCTCTCGGTTGAGATCGATCAAGAGGATTTCGGAAGAGGGTTGAATATAACATAGGGAGTTGTTGTAGACTGTAGGTAGTGGAAGAATCCTGAAGGTTTGATATACATCTCTGAAAGGTAGGGGTAATTTTAATTCGATGATTGATTTAGAATTAATTATTGTGGCGGACATAGTGGAGAGCTTGTAAATTTGCCAAATCATATTGGGAAGAGGGTCGAATGGAAGCGTTTTTTGAGGGTCCATTTCCTGCCGAATGGTGGAGAGAAGGTTTTCTATTTGAGACGGAGTTATGAGCGTAGGGTGAAATTGGCCGTGTTTTACATCTGCTAGGAGATCTATCAGGTCGGATTGAGTGGATTGGTATTGATTTATAGTAATAAGGACTAACGAGAAAAGAGAGTTTATTTCGGTTGCCTATTCATTTACATGTACTTGATTTTCAATTTTGGAGACCTTGGATTCGAGGGTGGTTATTTTTGTGAAGATTACGGCACGATCTTTCCTCATGCTTTCCCGGGTTTTATTGGTTAGATTAATGGTCGCGTCCAAGGTAGAGGTCTGATTTTTCAATAGGGAATGTATGTGGAGATTATTTCGTTGAAGGGTTCGTATTTGCTCGTCGTATTTTTGAGCGTCATCCTCATTTAGGATTCCAAAAAGGGGCTTGGTAAATATTCCGACAAAACTAAAAAGGGACCTAGTTTTTCTAAGTGGAGGAAATATAATCATATTTTTGTTTTCTATCGCTTCCTCCAAGTTATCTAATTGCGCGATGGAAGAAAGACAGATCGATTTTAAGGGCGTCTCAGAGGCCAACTGGCTACACATTTGTTGAAGCTTACCCGTGATTCTTAATATGGAGAGATATTCTTCCTGGAAGGCCGCTAGGTCGTAGTAAGTTATTATCTTCCATTCGCTTGTGAACAGCCTCGCCCTTTCTATTTCTTCGAAGTATAAGCCGACCGTGGAAGTGAGAGGAGTAATTTGGATTCCCAGCTCCTCGCACGAGAAAGCTGAGACGGTAAGGCACAGGACCGCGAACAGATAAACCCCTGCCCTGGGAACGAAAGGAATAGGTTTTAGTTTGAGAGAGAACTTAGTTAAGAAATTATGATGTATGAATTTTTTTAAGTCGTTATTATGTACGCGTTTTCCCTTGTTTTTTATTTTTATTGTTGAATTTTCAGGGGTATTCACCTGAGTTAAAACGTAAGGGCCTTGCCATAAGGGTGAGAATTTGTTGTCCCTTGTTCTCGCTTTTAGAAGGACCAGATCTCCGATTTCAAAGGATTTTTGTTGTGTTCCCCTGTCGTTGTATTGTTTGGATCGCTCTTTATTTTCTAACGCGATTTGTCTAGCGATTTGATGACAGTGCCGGAGTCGTGCCTTGAGCTCGTGGGCATAATTATCGTGATTGAACCCAATTTCGGGAGAAGACTTTAGATGGTTTGGAACCTCGGCCAGAAAACCATAAAGGAGTTCATGCGGAGAGTAATTGGTACTTGAGTGGGGAGTAGTGTTGTAACATGGCGTAAGGAACCCAGGTGTCCCATGACAGTGGATCCTTTTCTATGTAAGAACGGAGGTATTCCGCTAGAGTTCGATGACTTCTCTCTAGGGCTCCGTTAGACTGAGGGTGGTAGGGAGTTGTTTTTAGCCTCTTGATCCTTAGGAGTTTGGAGACCTCCTGAAACACTCCTGCTGGCACCTTGATCAGTCAAAATACTTTCAAGTATTCCATGTCTACATATGATTGTAGTAGTAAACGCTTCCGCGAGGTTGGTTGATTCGGCATTGGGAACAGGGATTGCTTCCGAAAATTTTGTTGAATCATCCTGGAAAGTGAGGAGGTATTTATTTCCTAGGTACGAAACGGGTAGTGGCCCCACAACATCTAAATAAATTCTTTCGAATGGCTTGGAACTCACTGAAGTTATTTTCATAGGTATCTTAGGATTACGCGATACTTTGTTTATTTGGCACTGTTTGCAGTTTCTAATAAATGTTACAACAGCTTGGTTCATTGCTTCCCAATAAAACTGTTTCTTGATCCTCTTCAAGGTCCGAGATACACCTTGGTGACCTCCCGTGGGTAGCAAATGGAAATCTTTTATGATTTGCTCCCTTTCCTTAGGGTCATCTAAGTACCTCATTGTTTCGACATGGAGTATTGTGTCGATTTTAAACGCCTTACGGATTTTGTCCTTAAGTGTCATTAGGGCCTGTAGTTCCAGTTTTGGAATACTTATGTGTATGGTCTTCAGGCTCCTTTCTACGGCCAGGGATACGAAGTTGGAGAGGGTAGTGTTGAGGTTGTCCTCATCCTGAGGGGTACGAAGGGGAAGTATTAATCTTTTGACAATGAAATCGGATTCTTTGAAAGAGAATGTTTTAGGTTCGAGGGAGAAATCGATTTCGCTCAAATCGATACTTAGCATGGCGGCTAAACGCCGTTCAAAATTAGTGTCCCTTGTGGGCAAAATAAAGAATTTGACACGGACAGATTTAGACAGTAATAAGGAGTCGTCAGTTTCAATAGGGGATGATGATAAGTAGTTGTCATTATTGGTTCTGGCCTTCTTTTGTGCATCCTGGTCCAGGTAATCAGTGACCTTGGCTTGGCTTCTTGTTATCGCGTATAGAGAGGTGATGTTTTTAGGGTCGTTTCGTTTTTCCGATTTATCAGTCTCAGGAGAGTTCTCTTGTGCTTCCGCAGTTACTCTACTTAAGGCATCGGCGTTTGTATTAAGTTTCCCGGCCTTGTGGGTTATCGTGTAGTCGTACTCTTCTAAACGGATTCTCCATCTCATCAATCTTGACGAGTGGTCCTTTAGGTTCATGAGCCAAACTAGAGGCTTGTGGTCAGTGATAATGGAGAACTTTCTTCCATATACATATGGACGAAATTGTTCCACGGCGTACACGATAGCAAGTAATTCTTTCTCTATTGTCGAGTATCTTGTTTCGGCACCGTTTAGAGCACGGCTTGCGTATGCAATGGGGTGGTCTCCATCTTCGTCCTGCTGGCGAGAGAACAGCTCCTAGAGCTATGTCACTGGCATCGGCCGTGACGTAGAATTGCCGCGAAAAGTCGGGATATGCCAAGATGGGAGAGGTTATTAACCGTTGCTTTAAGTTCGTAAAAGCTTCGTCACAAAGGGCATCAAATTTAAAGGGTACGTCCTGTTTTAAAAGGTTGGTCAAGGGTTTGGCGATCTTAGAGAAATTTGGGATAAATCGGCAGTAATACCCGATAAATCCGAGAAAGGCTCTGATATCCTTTACCTATTTAGGTCTTGGATATGTTTTGACTGCTGTTATCTTCCCTGGATCTGGTTTGACACCGTTTTCCGTAATTAAGTGTCCCAGATACATGATTTCTTTCCGAAGAAAATGGCTTTTTTCTGCCTGCAACTTTAATTTGAAGTCGCGTAAACGTTGGAATACAGCAATGAGCCTATTGTTGTGTTGAGATAGATTGTAGCCGTGGATGACTATGTCGTCCATGTAAATGAAGCAGTGAATTCCTTGTTATCCAGACAAGATATTATTCATGGTTCTTTGGAATGTAGCGGGAGCTCCTTTCAGACCGAATGGCATTCGATTGTATTCGTAATGGCCATAAGGCGTACTGAAGGCTGTTTTTTCCCGATCCCTGTCGTCCATTCTTATCTGGTTTAATCCACTGGCCAAGTCGAGCGTCGTAAAATACTTTGATTTCCCAAGTTGGTCGAATATGTCTGTTATATTTGGTAGAGGGAACGCGTCTCCTACCGTTATCTCATTAAGACGCCGGAAATCTACCACTACTCGCCATCTCTTATTCCCTTGTTCATCGGGTTTCTTCGGAACGAGGAGTAGGGGAGAGTTCCAGGGACTATAGGATGGTCTGAAAATGCCTGATTTTAGCATCTCTTAGACTTGGTTATCCACTTCCTTACGATTTGCCTCCGGTAATCTGTACGGTTTTGTGAATATAGGGGGATGATTTGCTTCTACCTCAATTTTATGGGTAGTCGCGTCCGTGTAGGACAATATATCTCCTTCTAGATAAAATATATCATTGAAGGTTCTACAGATATCTCGAATTGATGTCTCTTCTTCTTCATTACAATGATCCAATTTTACAAGGTTCTGCAGTTTTTTATTCTGCCCTCAATCGGATCTTGGTCGAAGTTTGGAGTTATCATGTCGAAATTCTTCGCATCTAGATACTCTAGGTCCAGATCATGGAGGGGTAAACTAACGTCTTCCTCTGTAGTATTGAGGATTAAGACTTTTACCATTCCATTTTCAGGAGTACCAATAGAATTGCCTATATACACTCCGGGAATTATTTCCTTATTCGATATTACCGTTTCTGTGGAAGCCGTAGTGGGTATTAAGTGAATTGTTTCTGCTCGAGCTGGAATGATCGCATGGCTTAAGGTACTTGGGATGAAATGTGGTTGCAGTTTACCGTCGTGCCCAGGACGAATGCCCTTTCGAGAAGATGTTACTGGTTGCAGTTTGATGTCTTGCCCAGGACGGTTAATTGACGAGGAAGGAGATATATACGTAACTAACGAGGAAAGAGATACTTCTGACTTAACTAACGATGAAGGAGAAACTTCTTACTTAACTAACGAGGAAGGAGATACTACTGTTGACTTTATTAACGAGGAAGGAGATATTTCTGATTCAACTAACGAGGAAAGAGATACTTCTGACTTAACTAACGAGGAAGGAGATATTTCTGACTTAACTAACGAGGAAGGAGATACTTATCACTTAACTAACGAGGAAGGAGATACTACTGTTGACTTTATTAACGAGGAAGGAGATATTTCTGACTTCACTAACGAGGAAGGAGATACTACTGTTGACTTAATTAACGGAGAAGGAGATATTTCTGACTTAACTTACGAGGAAGGAGATACTTCTGAGTACAGTTTAACGTCTTGTCCAGGACGTGTAGTAGACGAAGGCGATGTTGACGATGCCGATGATGTGACTGATAAAAATGAGGGGGAGACTGTCGGAGATAAAGAAGTGGAAGTGGATATTATTGGCCGCAGTTAAAAATCTTGCCGAGGACGATTAACTGACGAGACTGACGGGGAAGATGTGGACGGAGTTGAAGGACCCGAAGGCGAGGGGATAGGCGAAGACGACGCTGACGAGGATGGTGATGAAAACGACGGAGACGAAATTGTTGGTTGCAGTTTAGCGTCTTGCCAAGGACGTGTGTCTATTGAATAGAACGGTGTTGGATGCAGTTTAGCGTCTTGCCCAGGACGCGTATTAGACGAGAACGGAGGTGCTGACGGGGAGACAGATAAAGACGAGGAGGGAGATATTCTCGAAGGCGACGAAGAAGATGTTATTGGTTGCAGTTTAACGTCTTGCCCAGGACGCGTATTACACGAGGATACTGAAGAAGGATTGAACGTTGGATGCAGTTTAACGTCTTGCCCAGGACGCGTATTCGTGGAATTTATAGTCCTACGATAAAACTGAGGGAAATCATTGAGATATTGCTCCAAGGTGTAGGGAATCGAGTTGCGACTGACATCGAGTGTTAGTATCTGAGCCCCATAATCAATTTGTGCCTTATATCTGGTCCAGAAGTCGTGACCTAATAAAACTTCATACGCCATTGCCGAAGCATCCCTCAGAATTTGGAAAGGATGTTCGATTTGGAAATCTGCACCTTCGTGGTGTGGTTCGCTTATTATGAGACCCTCTGTGGAAGTAGATTGGGAAAAGACTGTATTGATATGACAAATAATATCGCTGTAATACCTGCTGCCAGGTTTCAGTGACTGACTTCGAACTAAGCTGATCTCCGCTCTGGTATCTATTAAGAATTCGGTGTATGGACTAACGTACACTTTAGAGGCTAGGGTGAGGGTTATGGATGAAGGTCGTACGGTTATGGGGAGTTTTATCCTTGAGTGTTGGAAGGTTGGGTCCGATTCCCATATACGTCGGCCTGAATGACGATCTGCGGAGGGTTGCCGACGAATTTCCCCCGCACCTGGGAGTTTTACGGGTTGTTGGAATGCGTAGTTGGCGGGTAAGGAGGAATCGGTGGTGACGGAAGAGACAGGGGTTGTGAGTAACGCGATTGTGGGTTATATGGTGGCCTTCTTCTTCGGTTGTTGGTCTCCCTTTTCCGACATTCGTCAATTGTATGGCCTTTGTTATGGCAATAACTACAGATTTTCGGAATCTGTTTTGGAATGGAGTTTTCAGGGGCTCTGTTCCCGGACGAGAGGTGGTGTATTGTAGATGGGTTAGACCTTTCCTGGCGTTGTACGGAGCGGGGCGGTAAATGGCACTGTGGGGCGATGTGACCTGGCTGGCCACATCTGAAGCAGGTAGTATTCCTTAAAGGGTTTTGCTGTGGTTGATCTACCCGTGGCTTCGTTGGATCCTGTCTCGAGGTATTGATTTGATTAAGTCGCGTCGCGTGCTCTAATACATAGTCGGACATTGAGGCGAGTTTCTTTTCAGAAAAGACCTTGGCGAGCATTTGCAGCTGGCCATTTAGCAGCCCGTCTTCGAGGGTTCTGACGGCCTGTGCCTCGTTGTCTTTAAGAAGGGGACTCAACAGGACGTAGTCGCTTGTATATTTTCGCGTGGCTTCGTTTAACAGAGTAAAGGTGGTGGTCAGGCGATTTAAGAGTTCTTTAACAGCCTCGCCAGTTTTCTGCTTTAAATGTCCTAATAGGGTTTGTAGGGTAAATCTGCATATTCGGGTTTCGAACTTGGATGATAGAGCGGAACGTAGAACAGTCCAGTCGTCAGTGGGGTTATATTTGTACACGTCGTACGCTTGACCACTCAATTTACTTTTGACAAGACCCATGAAACTTTGATGGTCTGTCCCCGTTGACACAGTGGAAAAAATGTCATCCGCACAGGTAAGGAATCGGTGTAGATCCCTGGTATTTCCGGAAAATTCTGGCAACAGCCGTTCTGAATTGGCAAGGGAGAACCCGGACGTTGGAGAAGCATGGTGTAGAATTGAACCCAATGTAGCATTTAATTGGTCCTGAATATTAGGTTCTTGGAAAGGGTATCTGTCCTGCAACCCGTCTTGCAGGAGGTCAAAGGTAGTATCATATTGTCCTTGGATCTCCTCGAATGTATTACTGGTAAAATATGCATCTTCTTCCTCGTCGTCGTACAAATCCGCTAGAATTTGGAAATGTGTTTGCTCAAAAGGTTCCCAGTATTTTTTCAGGGTGGTGATTTTATTCTGTAAGGCAACTTTGCTAGCGTCTCGGAGGAAGTCAGGGGTAATTTGAGAAACGATCCGCCGGATTAACTGGCTTCTTTCCTTTTGGAGCCTGAGCCTTCCAGGATTGGGTGATTCGTTGACTTCGGATTCGGCTTCGGGGGCTTTAGCCTTTTTTTGAGTTTCGGGGGCAGGAGGTATGAAAAATCGGCTGGTGGCCTTAGCTAGTAAGGGGCTAACGAGCCAATCACGAGGGCCGCTTTCGTGGTCTTGCACCAATCGTGGGCCTTCCCATGCCAGTCGAGAGTTAAATATTCGGCTTATCATCCCGTTCGGGGTGATCTTTGAGAGAAACATGGCCCTTTTGGAAATTTCGTCAAGCTTCCTCTAGGAGGCTGAGTTTCCTTTTTGTATAATCGGCGGTTCTTGAAGATTTGGGCGCCTTACTGAAGTTGTTATATAACTTGACGATCTCTGAATTGATTTGCATTTGCGCAAGGCAAAGATCGTGAAACGTGGGAGGAGACATTATTAGGATGTTTGAAGGGTACTGTTGAGCAAGAGTTAACCGAAGATCAAAGCTGATCAATGGAAGGTGGAATTTGCTAGAGATCAAGAAGCTAATTAATTCGGGCGTTAGATGGATTTAATAAAGAATTAAAACGATTACCAAAAAAAAGGGGAACTAGCGGGCTTAATGCAAGGAAGGGGTGCTGAACAGTACTTTTGACGAGTGTCAAAAAAAAAGAGAGATGCGAATCAGTATTTGGTCGAACTAGATAAGTTTTGGGTTTAGGCGGTTACATTCGTCGTTAACCAACTATCTCCGTGTTTAAAATTGGTTATAGCTATTTCTTAATATCGGTCCGCAGAATCTTTGCGATTAATAAGATTTAAAAATTCGGAGTCTCCCAAAAAAAGGGGTTCCTATTTGTGAGAGAGGGTTTCAATGCGGAGCAATAGGACACGCTCACGGATTAAGATTTATACGAGTCGTGTCGACTATGCGAGTTATTGTATCTACATAAGGTTTTTTTTTTTTTTATTTTTTTTTTTTTTTTAAACAGGGAAGACGCACGACGATAAGATATTGGTAGGTTGATCGGAGCAAGTACGAGCTTGCTTTCATGAAGCGGTTCATGGAGATAGGGCAACGCAAATATACGAGTAAACGAGCATCAACCAACGAAAACAGAAGAATTTTGGATACATCCCCACGGTGGTTGAACCAAAATTGAAGTTTAAGATACGATCTGGAGGAAGGATGTCTGGAGAGTCCTCTCAATATGACGCTCCAAGCTCACGTATTTCCCGGCAGCAAGAGGGATAAAAAGATGCGATTCGGAATGCGGGTTAGAACTCTTCTGAAAAAAAAAACGGAATCAAGAGCCGGTGAAGGAGGATGTGAGTACAGTAAAATTTTCTTTTTATCATATTTTTATATTGTTGGGTACGTAGAGGCCGTAATGTCAGCGTGACAATTCCTTGGGTATTGACAAGGTGACAATTCCTTACCTTGGGTAGGGGAAATCTTGGATTTCTACTAGGCGCGCGGACTATTCTTTGTTTTTAATTATTAATGTTATTTTTCATTATATATTATTTTTGAAAATTATAAAAAGGTAAAAAATTTGGCTCTCGAAAGGTTTACAGAAAAAAATTTTATAAAAATATGGGGATCTCGGTATTAAAATATCGTTTTTTTTTCTTTCTTTTGTTTTTTTTTCTTATACTAATATCTGTTGAGGACTCCTCGGTCCCTAAAGATGCGGGCAGGGTTGGAGCCCCTTAGAGATATTTCGTTGGGGTTTAATTTTGTGCTCGCCTGGAGCCCAAAAACCCTTTTCACTTCACTTTATTATATTATTATGTTTCCCTTTTGTTTATTATATATTTTATTTATTTTTTTTTTTTTAAATTTGGTTCGGATCTGATCGGAAATCCCACCGCTGCCACCAAATGTTTTATCCCGTTTTGTTTTAATCGGGAAAGGAACAGGGAGTGCTTTCCTTTCGCGGTGAAGTTCTCCTGCACACGGTCTTGTGGCTTGACTGTATTAGCAAGATTTAATTTCAGAAATCGAATTGTCCTTAAACTTGTTTATAACCTTCCCTTCAAAATTAAAAATTCGATTGTCAACGTTGTTTTTTTTTTAACTATTTTTATTTCACTTCCTAAAATTCAATGTTCTTAAATTATTTTCCAACTTGCAGTTTTTAAATATTCAAAAATTTAATTGTCTTTCAAATTATTCACATTTTCCTCAAAATAAAAACTCAATTTGTTAACGTTCTTTAATTATTTCCCAACTTTCAGTTTTTAAATATTCAAAAATTAAATTGTCTTTAAACGTATTCACATTTTTCTCAAAATTAAACTCACTTTGTTAACCTTCTTTAATCATTTCCCAACTTTCAGTTTTTAAATATTCAAAAATTTAATTGTCTTTAAACTTATTCACATTTTTCTCAAAATTAAACTCAATTTGCTAACGTTCTTTAATTATTTTCCAACTCTCAGTTTTTAGATATTCAAAAATTTAATTGTCGTTAAACTTATTCACATTTTCCTCAAAATTAAAACTCAATTTGTTAACGCTCTTTAATTATTTCCCAACTCTCAGTTTTTAATTATTCAAAAATTTAATTGTCTTTAAACTTATTCACATTTTTCTCAAAATTAAACCCAATTTGCTAACGTTCTTTAATTATTTCCCAACGCTCAGTTTTTAAATATTCAAAAATTTAATTGTCTTTAAACTTATTCACATTTTCCTCAAAATTAAACTCAATTTGCTAACGTTCTTTAATTATTTCCCAACTTTCAGTTTTTAAATATTCAAAAATTGAATTGTCTTTAAACTTATTCACATTTTTCTCAAAATTAAACTCAATTTGCTAACGTTCTTTAATTATTTCCCAACTCTAAGTTTTAAATATTCAAAAATTGAATTGTCTTTAAACTTATTCACATTTTCCTCAAAATCAAAACTCAATTTGTTAACGTTCTTTAATTATTTTCCAATTTTCAGGTTTTAAATATTCAAAAAAATTAGTTGTCTTAAAACTTATTCACATTTTCCTCAAAATTAAAACTCAATTTGTTAACGTTCTTTAATTATTTCCCAATTTTCAGGGTTTAAATATTCAAAAAAATTAGTTGTCTTAAAACTTGTTCACATTCACTTTCGAGCCGGGGTCCGCCCTGTGACTGCGCGGGAAACTAACTATAAGTAGAAAAGGAAGACAGCGACCACTCCAGTCACCGGCCAAAATTTGGCTGAAGATGCGCGTCAGTTTGGGGCCCTTAAATCCGGACTAAAATGCTGATGCGCATTTTCATTAAGTCGCGCATGGCGACCGGGAATGTGCGCAATTAGCACTTCATTCAAATTTTAAGAACTTACGCGATCAGATTTTATCACCGTCAGTTCGTCGCGATCCTATGATTGGGTTGCGATCAAGTATTATCAGAGTGATAAAACTTGACCGCAACGGGAAATTTTATCACGCATGGGATTTATTCTTTGGCGATCAAGTTTCATTTTGGTGATAAGGCTTGATCGCGACAGAATTTCGCGCATTGGAACCCAAAATGCAACGTCAGCATTTCGGGTTGGGAGCGGACGAGTTCCCATGGAGGCTGTTTTACTGCAGGGGTGGTAGATTGGGGAGGGGAAGAGAACATGTGTGGCTGAGCCTAGGCTCAGTCACAACACAAGCGAATCATTGAGTCCTACGCCGGTGGTAGGAACAGGAGTAGCAGTCTGAACAAAACCAACTGGATCAGTAGATCCTGCGGGTTGTTTCAGTGTACTCCCCCTCGGGACGAATTCCTTGATAAATACGTCCTTGGGCCAGTTCAGCTTATATGTAGTACGATCAAAGCAGATTGGTGGAGCTAATATCTTAAAAGAGGAACATCTTTTCGTGGAGATTTTAAACACTTTGATGTTGTGTAACACAACGTCCACACCAATAACATCGGCGATATGTCTTAGTCTGTCATCAGAGGATGTAGAGGGGATAAGTTCCGTAACAAATATAGGTTTGATTTTTGGAACTGTCAACAGTGCACAAGTTGGGTTGGTAGATGATTGTCCCTCAATGTAAGGTGGTGTAGTCCTTTTAGCGATTGAGGGGATTGAATGGGAGCTAATCACCTGGGATTTGTGAAGCGGCTCGTGCATTGGCGCTCGGAACACTGCTCGCTCGAGTGATGTCTATGCTGGTGGGAGAAGGAAGATTTCTAGTCCGAGAGTCAGCTTGATTAGCATTCCCCGATAATTGTAGAGGAGGTATATCAACAAGCACTACAGTCAGAAGGTAAGGGAGGAGATGGGAGGGGAGAGAAGTTCATAAGTTGAGGAGCCGGAGGCAGGGTTAGTGCGGTTTTGTTACCTCTAGTAGTCCTACAGGAGCGATTGGCTATCAACGAACAAGGCTGTGGGATGGTGGTGGGCTCAGGCCGGTTGCTTTCAGTATTACCTAAACCCTTCAAGGAGTCGATAGACTCAAGAAGGGCAGGCAAGATGGAACCCGACTCTGCCAGTTTAACTCCCAACTTGCGAATGTTTGCTTCCAGATCGAGGACGCGAGACGAGAAGGTACTGAGCGTGCATTTACGGCAACGTGGGTAGTACCAGTACAAACCAGACTCTTTGGCATTAATTTTGTCAACAATGGCACCAGTTAATCCTGCACACTTTGGGTGGAAATACCCCCCACAAATGCCATGGCACAACAGAAACCTGTCGGAATTCTTTTCTTTGCACGAAACTGCAGCACAGTTAACTGTCATGATAGAGTACATACAAAAGATGGGAAAATTGATAAAATTCAGATATGGGACATTTAACAATTTTTTGCTCGTAGTGGCTAAACGAAGCATCCTAGGATGTTCGTATGTAGCACCGATTCCCATTATTTTGTCATTTCCTACCTTCTTTTCATACATTATTTTCCTCCGCCTTGGATTTTTAAAAATGTGTAATTTTATCAAGATATGGTAAAATTACGATTCTAGCTTATAATTTTATAAATCAATGGAGTTTTATAAATCATTAAAAATTATGCCGCGAACCTAAATTTTTCTATAAATTCCACAAAATTAAAATTTTTTTTAAAACTCAATTAATTTTATCTGAAAATTTAAATTCAAGTGATTTGTTTAATCGGGGGCGTAACAAAAAAAAGTCAAAGGAAATTCATACAAATGTGAAAGGTGGTTCAAGTTTGTAATCTATCGAGTGAAATTCCAAGTTGTTCTATTGCTACATCGAATTTCTTCTCGATTGCGATGACAAAATAGATACGGCTATGGTATGGATTTGAATCAATTGCCAGCAAAATTTACATTACCACAAGTGAATATGAAGCAGAGTGTCTATATCGCCACCGCTCAGATCAATTTTGTGTGCGACTTCGCGAACGCCAACTAGTGTTATCTCTCACGCCCATAGTGACTAGGGTAAGATCTAGAACCTCCCTTCTACTAGCTGTAATGAAAGTTGGTTCGTTCCCCATGTTCGCTATGGCCATTCGTGTACCTGTGATGTGCTCCAGCAACGCAGCGCCCCTCTCATTTATATCGGTGTTGCCCCATGCCTCATAATGTTTATAGGCGTCGCAGCTTAATATCAGGTCCGTGTTGATGCGTTTGCTGTATTCAATCACTCTCTTCACCTCCACTCTAAGTTTTGCCCAGTTGTGGAGTAGATAGGCTGATGAGATAATCATAACTCTCATACGCCCTTCATTGTCCTCAACTTCCATGTTAATGGTTGTACAGTCTCTAGAGCTTAGTTCCTGCAACAACAGTCCATTAATCCTATTGACTTAGATGCACGCCCGTGCATCTCCCTCAGTCGATCCTACGAATAGTTGCCCGCTCACACCTAATCCCCTAATACGACCCTTGTGTAACTAAGGTTCTTGAATTAGTGCTACGTATGTATGCATCCTTGCCAGTCGCCTTGCTAGAGGTGCTTTTGCAATGATACAAGTAAATCTGGGGAAAAAGCATCAGCGAGGGAGCCATTCTTAGGGCTCACCGGCGTTCTGCGTTTTCCCGCCAGCCTTCGGCTCAGCCTTGGCGGTATCCCGATCAAGCAGCTTAAGAACCGTTTGACCGACGCCCACTTTCAGCTTGCAGTTAAGGCTCTTGAGTGTAGCGACCGCTAGTTCATCTAGGCCAAGAATTAGACACCCTTCAGGTGTTTCATTCAAAACTGCTAATTTGATCATATCCACCCCCTTGTTATGCACGCGGGCCAACTTGAAGAAGTCCGCAGCTGTCTATACTGCCGTCGGATCACAATGACCTGGTCCACGACGCCCTTTTTGATCGAACGAAAATTTTAATAACTTCATTAGATTAAATAACTTCGCTTGAAATCATTTCTATTACCATTAAACACATCAAATTCTTTTGTTAAGCTTTACTTTTTCACTAAATTCCGTACGAGCAATGGGAGTTATTTCAGTAAATCCAACTTTTTCCGTGCTAGAATTTTGCACTTGTCCCGAAGTTTTCTTATTTTTGGAACGAAGTTCTTTATCGCGCGTGTGGCGACGGGGCTAGCCGAGAAATTGTGTCCCGTTAAATCTGAGCGTTAAATGCCTTTTATTATGACGAAATTCACCTGCATCGACCAATATTATATCAAACAACGCACAGGCATAAAGAACTTCGTTCCTTACGCGTGTTCGACTACACGTTTAGTTTTTATTTATGATTAAGAAAAGAAAATATAAAGATAAAAAAAATAAAACTAGTTCACTCCGAACTTGGGTCACCAGAAGAGGGTCGTTGCCTCGCGCGTAATTCACCACTTGCTCCTGGTCCACCAAGCCTCCTTCCGTCGTCAACTTAACCCACTTCAGCCCTTCAGAGAAGCAAAACCTCATTCTCAAAAGAGATGCGGTGTGTCTGTGTCATGGACACGGACGTGGTTTGTACTAGGGATGTCGAAAATTAAAAAAATATCGATATATATCGTATCGATATATTTTGGAAATATCGAAATCGATATTTATCGTTTGCAAAAAATATATCGATATATCGATATATCGGTTCAATTTATAAAAGAATGATCGCGTTCTAAAAAATAGTATATTTATCGTTAATCACATATTTCTTGCAGAGATAAATTTTATATTTCTCAAAATATTAATAAATAATAATTTTTCCTTATACACGGTAGAGGTAATATATATGTCGTACTGAAATAATATCGTTTTTTCATACCTTTTCGATAGTAAGAATTTTATATCGATATATCGATGTATCGGAAAATTAAATATCGCTTAAAAATATCGATATATCGAACAAATAATATCGATATTTCGATATATCGATATTTTTTCGACATCCCTAGTTTGGAGTATCACCGGCACCGGAAATCTTTGCACAAAAAATCCAAGAAATAATACAAGGCTTGAAAGGCGTTTAAAAGTTGGCAGATGATTTTGTCATATTTGGATGTGGCAATACCATGGAGGAAGCTTTAGCAGATCACAATGATTACCTAGAAAAACTACTGTGACGACTGAACAAATTCAATGTAAAACTTAATACAAATAAAATAAGAATATGCCAAACGTCAGTCAAATTTTACGGCCAGATGCTAACATGCAATGGACTGGAACCAGACCCAGAATAGACTAGTGCCATAGTAAACATGATAAAGCCATCGAACAAATCAGAGTTTATGCGATTCAATTTTTCTTAAGTAGATATATACCGAAACTGTCAACTCGAATTGACAATTTAAGAAAACTTACCAGAGATAAAACAGTATGGAGTTGGACAGAAATCGAAGAAGATGAATACAACAACTTGAAGGATTTGGTAGCCGCTATTGAAACGCAAAAATACTTCGAATACTTCGTTAAAGCTCCAGTAACTCTAGAGTGTGATGCTAGCTCAACTAGTCTAGGTACGGCACTGTTCCAAGAAAAAAGAATAGTGGTTCAATAGAGTTTTAGAAATTTTCCCGACAATGTTAAGGAGGGCCCGCGGTTTTCTAGAATGAGTTAGTAATAGTTCGTTCCTGTTCTCTATCTGGTTTTTAAGATATATTAACTGAGTTAGAGTGTTATTACAAGTATAGGTTTTAGGGGCACCCTTTTGTATTTTGGTACATATTTTTTGGGCCTTGAAAATTAATGTTCTTACGAAATTAATGTTCTTAATGAAAATAATGTTCTTGGTCAGGTTGTAGAATATGATCATTTTCTAAAACTCTACTCCAATGAATGATCTCTCTTCATTTATTTCTCTTAAGAAGCAAAGTACACTTTCTCTTGATATGAAATCCATCCATGCATTCATACTAGAGATGAACGTGATTTCATGTCATGTAGTTTTCGATTGGGAATTGGGGATTGATTTAGTTTTGGATCTTCTCATTCCCACCTCGAATGCGAAAACATCAACCTCCACTTGCGTATGAGCGAACTGTTACTTTTCGCTCTGGCAAATCGGAACAAAAGCTCTCTCTCAAGGAATCTCTATCCTTTGACACTCTGTATTTCCGTAGAGCAGATTTTAATTGTTTTCTACAAATTTTGCTCGAGTTATTCAATACAATTTTGGTTCATTCAACCCTTGGCAGGTGGATTTGTTCGAATTAGTGAAAAATGGTAAATATTTTTGTGAATTTCAGATCGTAGGACATCAGAAAAGTTTGGAAAAGTGATAAAATTCAGATTTTGATGTTTTAACGATTTTTTGTTCCTAGCGGCTAAACGAAGCGTCCTACGGAGTTCATACGCATCACCGACTCCCATTTTTATAAATTTCCTAACTTTGAATCCCAAGTTGACCAATTTTCTTCCGGTTTTAAGGGTACTTTTCGGGGAAAAATTTGAATTTTTTGAGGTTGCTTGCTCGCAACGGCTCAACCAAGCGTCCTACTGCATTCACATGTATGCGCAACACCCACTATTTGGACATTTCCTACCTTCTCTTCATACATAATTTTTCTCGAAATTGAGGGTTTAATGGTGTGCATTCAAAAGACCGGAAAATTGATAAAATTCAGATTTGGAAATCTTAACGATTTTTTGTTCCTAGCGGCTAAACGAAGCGTCCTACGGAGTTCATACATATGATTGACCCCCATCTGTTTAAATTTCCTTACTTTCAATTCCAAGTTGACCAATTTCCTTTTGGTTTTAAGGGTACTTTTCCGGTAAAAATTTGAATTTTTAACGGCTTTTTGGTCCTAGCGGCTAAACGAAGCGTCCCACGGGTTTCATATGTATTATCAACCCAATTTGTTTCGATATTTCCTACCTCCCTTTCGTTCATCGTTTTTCTCTAAATTGAGGTTTTAGAAGTGTGCATTTAAAAAATTAGAAAATTGATAAAATTCAGATTTTGAACTTTTAATGATTTTTTGTTCCTAGCGGCTAAACGAAGTGTCCTACGGAGTTCATATGTATGACCGATCCTAATTTGTTAAAAATTTCCTAACTTTGAATCCAAAGTTGACCAATTTTCTTCCGGTTTTAAGGGTTCTTTTCCGGAAAAAATTAGAATTTTTACCAGTTTTCTGCCCGTAGCGCCTAAACGAAGCGTCCTGCGGGGTTCATATGTAAGACCGACCCCACTATTTTGACATCTCCTACCTTCCTTTAATACATCATTTTCACTAAATTGTGGTTTTAAGTGTTTGCATTCAAAAGATTGGAAAATTGATAAAATTTGGATTTTGAATTTTTAAGGACTTTTTGCTCCTGGCGGCTGAACGAAGCTTCCTACGGGGCTCATACTTACGAAATACCCCCATGATTTTAAAATTTCCTAACCTTTTTCGATACATTTTTTTCCTCTTAATTTAGTTTTTACGGGTGTGTCCAAACAAATGTTATGATATATGATAAAATTGAGATTAAAATTCGTAAACGGAAAATCTCGCGTTTTTCGGAAAAATTTTGTAAATTTTTATATATTGGAAATTCAATTTGTATATATTTTCTTCAAATAAAGAAAAAATACTATTAGACACACAAAGTTCCGTTTTCTACACAGAAAAGAGAAACTTTTGAGTTTATTTACTTGTACGGGAGTAAATTTTACTCTCCAATGGTACCCATATGAATGATTTTTGTTTGTGTTTGTTTTGTGCAAATTTCAGAACATCAACATCACTCATTCCCTATTTGACAATCAAACATCAACGACAAGAAAACTTCGCGCAGTCTCTCTTTTTCAACAGTTAAAGCCGGTCAAATACGCATATGGCCCATGCATCTTTTGTCTGCTGTTACGTGTGTGATGTTGGAAAAAATTAGTTACATGGGATCGCAACATCTGTTAATAATTCTTGTAAGGTGTAGTAATATTTTCAAAATTGGCTCTTTTTGAAAGAGTGCTTGGTTAGTTGTTTAAAGTTTCCTTCTCATTCTCTTATTGAGCACTATTCATACTTTCAATCTATTATCCACTTTACGGCGAAAATTTGTAGCCAAACCTTAATAAAAACATTTTTGAAATAGCCAAAAATTTTTTGGAAGTTTTTGAACTTATGTTACAATCAAAAGATAACTGCTAAGAATCAAAAATCTATGCCTAAAGAAAAACATAAAGCATATATAGTATCAACATACACAGTATACAAAGAATATGCAGTATTGCGTAAAGCCCAGCAAAGCGGGCGGGTACAGCTAATAATATATAAAAACTAAGTAGGTTAATATTATTTTTAGTTTAGATCTAAGTAGGATAGTTTCATATGTTTTAAAAATTTGTTATTTGTTTGTCAGTTCAATAATTTGTAGTAAAGGAGTAAGACGTTTATTATTTAAATTTATATACAAATTAAAATAAAATTAAATTAAATGAAATAATATATAATAAAATTATATAAATTTAAATAATAAATAAACTTGATTTTTAAATGATTAAATAAATAAAGTGATAACTATACAGATCAATTACTAAAAGTTAAATCAAGTTCAAAATTGTTAGCAAAAGATTTGGGGAATTTCAATAAAAGTGAAAGATCGACATAATGAATATATGACCGTTAAATCTAAACCATGTGAAAAGACTTCGACTCCAATTAATATAAACGAACTCAAGGACAACCGAAAACAGTAAACATGGAAAAATGAGCAACGGGACTTTGTTAAGTCTAGCAATGATAGATGTGGTTTGAAACGGAAACACTCTAAATCGAGACAGAGCCGTCACAGGCTAAAAATGCACTCAACTTGAAAGTCCAAAATCAAAACACTTTAAAATCAAATGTTTGGTCGGTGAATTTGTGAATGTAGTTTAACGTCTTACCCAGGACGGCAGAAAATAGTGGGCCGACATGCCTAGAATGGCATCTAAAGAGACTTAAGAATCAAAAGAAAGTTCCGAAACCAAAAAGAAAAAACACGAGGTGTGGTAAATTTGTGGATGCAGTTTAACGTCTTACCCAAGACAGTGGCCTTTCTCGTACTTTAAGTCGTTGTGTGTACCCGTTTTTGTTTATTTTTGTACATTATTGTGGAATTTTTGTTAGAATTTATTTTTGTAATAGTGTAAGGTCCATGCCACAGTGGTGAAAATTTGTTATCCTTGGTTTCTGCCGCGAGTAGGACTTTAAGCCCTATTTTTAAATATTTTGCTTTGATTCACTTTTCATTGTAAGTTTTTGACTTGAGCTTTTGCTTAAACATGGTTTCTCCCGCCATTTTATGACTAAACTGCAATCGTGCCCTTAGTTCTTTCGCGTAGTTCTCTTAGTTATAAAAGAGTGTAGACGTAATTTTGAGATTATTCGGTATCTCAGCTGGAATACCATAAAAAAGATCGTGAGGGACGAAGTTGGTGCTAGAATGGGCTGTAGTGTTATATATAATACAAACATGGCATAGAGAATCCACGTGTCCCATGTTTGTATATCTTTCTCCACGTAAGATCTAAGGTACTCGACCAACGTTCTGTGGTTACGCTCTAGGGCTCTGTTTGTTTGGTGTAGTTGTTAACCTTTTAATCCTTAGGAACATCCCTGCAATGAGGTTCGCTCCTTGGTCGGTAAGTATACTTTCGGGAATTCCATGTCTACATATGCCTACATTTGTTGGAAAGGCCTCAGCTAGTGTGCTGGGATCGGTAGTACTAATAGCAATAGCTTCAGAGAATTTAGTCAAATAATCTTGGAATGTAAGTATGTATTCATTACCGGTGTAAGAAACTGGGAGAGGTCCTAAGATGTCAAAGTAAATTCTCTCAAACGGTTTAGAACAAGAGTTTGGTATTTTCATCTTAGGGTTCCTTGATGCTTTGTTTTCTGACAGTATTCGCAAGACTTGATATATTTGGAAGTCTCAGAAGCTAGACCCTTCCAATAATATTGTCTCTTTATTCCTTTATTCCTTTTATAGTCCTTGAAACCCCTTGGCGCCCACCGGTAGGTAATATACGGAAGTCCTTTAATACCAGGTTTATATTGGACGTGGAGTTCAGAACTCTAACTGAGTCTAAATAGAGGTTTACTAACATTTTACCCTGGTGGAAAACTCGTAGTATAGCCGTTTTTAGAGGTATCATGGTCGGAAGGGTAGTCGCGGGGACAGATATGTTGAGTACCTTCAATTTAATACTTGAGACGCGGTCGAGAATTTGCCTAAGGGCGTCTTCTAATCTTTCTTGGTCCCGGGTGGTTCGAACAGGGAAATTGAGTCTAAATATGTAGTGCTCGATATTTTTGTTACACAAGAAGTTATTATGGGCGTTGGTGACGTTCTCTTCTTCAATGTTTAGTTTTTCCTGTAACCTTTTTCCCAGGCTATTTTCTAGAAGGGGTAGTAAAAACAATTTTGGGGTTCTATTCTGCAGAAGGAGAGACTCATTTTTTTCTGCGATAATTGGCTCGCGTAGGGTTGAAAATTTTTTTTGGGGTAGCACGCTGGTATCGAGTGGTTTTTCTTGCGGGAGACCTTGGTTCTTCGCTTGACTTCTGGTGAAGACATTTACATTACGTTTGGTACTGTCGCGGTCTACTTCTTCTAGAATGTCCGGTATAGCTCGGCTGAGGGCGTCCGCATTGGTGTTTAACTTGCCAGCATTGTATATCACCTGGAAGTCAAATTCTTCCAATCGGATGCGCCATCTCATACTTTACTAGCGAAAGCTATTGGATGGTCTCCGAGATCGGTATTTTGTGATAGAATCGCTCCTTTGGCCAGATTACTAGCACCTGCAGTGACGTAGAACTCTTGAGAAAAATCAGGATGTGCCAGGATAGGGGTCCTGATCTGACAATCCTTAAGTTCACAGAATACGTCGAATTCGAATGGTATGTGTTTCCTTAAAAGTCTGGTAAACGGTTTAGCTAGTTTAGCAAAATTCGGGATGAATCGTCTGTAGTATCCAAAGAAACCTACAAAGGCTCGAATGCCCTTGCCCTCTTAGGTGTGGGATAAGTTTTCACACTTTTAATATTTGAAGGATCGGGCTTAACTCGCCTTTCAGTTATTAAGTGTCATAAATACATTATTTCCTTCCGCAGAAAGTGGCATTTCTCTGCTTGTAGTTTTAAATTATTTTCTTTTAATCTCTCGAATACCACCCTTATTCTGGTGATATGTTCATCGAGATTATATCCATGGACGACTATATCGTCCATATAGATGAAGCAATCTATGCCCTGAAGTCCGGAGAGCACTTTTTTCATTGCTCTTTGGAATGTGGCGGGAGCGCCTTTTAATCCGGAAGGTTGTAGTCGTAGTGCCCGAACTGAGTGCTAAAAGCAGTTATTTCCCTAACCCTTGGGTCCATTTCGATTTGGTGGAACCCGTTGGCCAAGTCCAGAGTAGTAAAATATTTGGACTTTCCTAGTTGATCCAGTATCTCAGTGATGTGTGGCAAGGGATATGCATCTCCTACTGTGGCCTCATTTAATTTACGAAAATCTACCACCACACGCCATTTCTTAGTCCTGTTCTCATCAGGCTTTCTCGGGACTAACAGGAGTGGAGAATTCCAAGGCCTGCATGATGGTCTGATGATATCATTTCCAAACATTTCTTGGATCTGCTTATCCACTTCCTAGGCCTATAAGTTCTGGTGTAATTGAGCGGTTGGATATTCATTATTTAAATTTTGTGAGTTGCCGCGTTAATATAGGTTAGATCATCCCCTTCGAGGAAAAACAGTTCGTTAAATTCCTTACAAATCTCTGGAATACTCACGGTTTCCTCTGAGTTACAGTGATCGGTATTAATATTTTTTCAATTTGACTCATTGCCCATCAATGTAATAGTTCTTGCGCCATAATTTATGATGGCGTTTGTTTTTAGCAGGAAGTCGTGGCCTAGTAGGCCGTCAGAGCCCAGGAAACACTGGTCGATTATTTCAAAAGGATACTCTATCCACTTGGTTTTGGTAAGATTCAGAATCCCTATAATAGAACTTTGGAGTGGGGGTGGATTGAGAAAAAAGGGTGTTGACGTTGTAGATAATGTGGTTGTTGATCTCGCAGTCAGATCTTAGGGAATTGATCTTGATCAAACTTATTTCCGCGCCAGTATCAATTATGAATTCAATGTTTGCGTCTTTGCATAAGTTTAGGGGTAGAACAACAGTGAGTGTCCCTGACATGACGTTGATGGGTAAAGTCACTGATTGTTGCTGGGAGAACGTAACGTCTGTTTGGGATTTGTGTCGGGTCGAGAGATCGTTTGCGAAGGGTTGCCGACCGCTAGCCTCCGCCCTCGATAGTTTACCGTATGTCGGCTGTTCGACTGATTGCCATTTGGCGTCCGGTTTTGAAGATTAGAAAGAGGTTCGGAAAACGTTGTTTGACGAGTGTTGGAGATGCGAGAGGATTGAGGTGGATGAGGCGAGTTTTTAGTATTACGGGGCCTACAATCAGAAATTTTATGTCCTGTCCGTTTGCAATATCTGCAATAGGGAGCAGGTTGTTCTCTACCGCTAAATGTCATGTAATTGTTTGATGGTTTGTGAGAGAAGTTAGGAAATGACATCGGTTGAATTTCCTGGGGGCATTGGGAAGCTAAGTCTCCTAACGTGCCGTATTTGTAACTAGTGGGTTGTTGTCTCGTCATTACCGGATTATTTGGGGGAGCAGATGTTCTTGGAAACTCGTACCTTTGGGGTGCGTTCGGAGATGCTCTCACCTCTTTTCTGGTGGCGTGTTCCAATATCGATCCTCCCCTCACCATCTGTGTCTCACTCTCTTCTCCAACATCCGCTTATTCATCCCCATTGTCACCTTGCCTCAACTTTCGTAAGACTAACTTTCATCTCCTTTTCACGACTCTCAATAATCACCTCAATATAACTGACGTTCTCAAAAATGTCTCCCAACTGTATGACGTCCTGCACGGTTCTATCTCTTCCTCCACGCCAATATCCGCGCCACCCTCCCCTGACTCCTCTCCCATATGGTACTCTAAAGAAGTTAAGGCTCTAAGGAACAAACGCAACTCCTTCTGGTCGAAGTATCTACGGTCTGATTCCCTCGAAGACTACGCTCAATTCAATGATTTGAGCAGGAACTTTTCTCAATTAGTTTACCTTCAGTACCATAGCTACCTCTCCTCCGTGAAATCGAACCTTTCCGTGAACCCACACCTGTTTTTCTCCTTTGTGAATACAAAAAGGAAACGCAAAGGGGATCCCTTTCCGCAGTCCCTTTCTTACCAAAGACTGTAGTTGGAAAATCCCCTATCCATTGCTAATTCCTTTGCAACCTTTTTTTCCTCTACCTTCCTTAAAGGTCAATTTGTTCCCGATGTTCAATACTTTTCTAAACTTAATACTAACCCTTCCTCCGACTTCCCTATCCTCCATATTTCAGAGGCAGACGTTCTTGTTGAACTCCAGTGCCTTAAGGACGATTTCTCCCCTGGCCCAGATGGTATCCCACCTGTGTAGCTTAAGAAATGTGCGGCCCTGCTTGCCTGTCCTTTATCTTCCCTCTTTAACCTTTCCATCCAATCATGTATCTTTCCTGACATCTGGAAAGCAGGTTTCCTGATCCCTGTCCACAAAAAAGCTCAAAGTCGCTAGTCACGAACTATAGGCCAAACTTTCCACGATTCCTAAATTATTTGAAAAAATTCTCGTCAGCAAACTGTATCCCTTCCTCTCATCCCTTATTGGTCCCCACCAGCATGGGTTCCTTAAAGGTAGGTCTACTGTCACCAACCTCATCCACTTTACATCCTATTCCATCAATGCTCTTGAGCGTGGTGAAACTGTTGAAGCTATCAATTATTATTATTATCTATTCACAATTCCGTGGTTCTTTCCTATGCCGATGACACACAACTTTTCAAGAATATTGTTTCACCTAAAGACTACCTCGAGCTGCAGCAGGATCTCAATCGGCTCTCTCCATGGAGCTCTAAAAGCAATCTCCTCCTTAATAACCCCAAGTGTGAACACATTTGCTTCTCTCGGAACAGCAACCATCAGCCCCACACTTTTTATGTCAATGGTATTTCGATTAAGTCTGTTAACTCTATCCTTGATTTGGGTGTCCTCCTTGACTCAAAGCTTTCCTTGCAAGAACAGCGTAATCTTGTAATAAATAAAGCGCGAGTCATGCTAGGCTTTATCACAAGGTGGGCTAGAGAACTAGCGGACCCGTATTCCTTTAAAACCCTATTCACCTCTCTGGTTCGTCCTTTATTAGAATATGCCTCCCAAATTTGGACTCCTTATCATAAAACGCATATTGAGCGCATTGAGGCTGTACAAAAACGGCTCCTGCGTTTCGCCCTATCCAACCTTCCCTGGTCTGATCCCTTCCACCTTCCCCCCTATGAGGATCGTCTCCACCTCCTTAATCTCCAACCTCTCGCTGAACGCCGTGTTTTGGCCGATCTTTCCTTCATACATGGCATTATCCAAGGTCATATCATATCTCCTTACATCCGCGATCAAGTTACCCCTCGCCAGAATAATTTCAATCTCAGATCTCGCACGGAGTTTGGCAGAATGGAGCCTATCACCCGCATGAATCGTTTGTACAATCGTGCTGCCCCTTTACTGGAGGACGCGGAGGGCAAGTGTGATGTCCGTAAGGCTTTTCGGGACCGTACTGGCACACTTTTGCGCTCTCTCTGATCCGACTATATAAAATATGTGCTGTGTCTCTCTAAATATTACTTTAGCCACTAGTGTTAGTTTAGTCATTACTGTTATTTTTCTCGTCTTTCCTTCAATTTCATTGTAATCTTTATTCCCCTTTTTTTTTTGAACTTGTATATCATAACTGTACTTGTAATAAGTTCAAATAAATAAATAAATAAATATGTAACTAGTGATGGAACCAAGCCTTTTGTCTTGATAGACCTTGGCCAGCATTTGAAGTTGATTGTTAGGTAATCCATCCTCAAACGCTCTTATCGCTTGGGTTTCGTTATCAGCGAGAATAGAGCGCAAAAGGATCTCGTCCCTAGTATATGCTCTGGTGGCCTCGTTCAAGAGACAAAGGTTAGAGACAACTCTCTGCACAAAGTCCTTAACAGTTTTCCCGGTTTTCTGTTGAGTTTGGTTTAGCTGGGTTTGAAGTTTAAAACGCGAAAATTTTGGTTCAAATTTGTTACGAAGGGAACTTCCTAAGTCGGGCCAGGAAAGTATCGGATTATACCTTAGGACGTCATAGGTAGTGCCCGATAATTAACTCATTATAACTCCTGAGAATAATTTGTGTTCGTCTTCGCTATATGTTTATAAAGTTGAGAGGAGAAATATTCGGAATCTTCGCTACCCGAACTATCGTTTTTAATAATCTCGAAGTGGGTTTCCTTGAATGGTTCCCAGTATTGGTCGAGGTTAGAAATTTTTCGATGAAGGACAGATTTCCTAACACCCGTTACGTTCTGCTTTTCTACTTCATCAGCCAGGCTCAACAGCAACTTGCTCCTTTCCTTTTGGACTCTTACTAACTTCTAGTGAGTCGTTATGGTCGAAACGACCGTATCGTCTGATTGTTCGCGAGAGACAAGTGGAGTTTTCTTAGTTCCCATATTGATTTCAGGGGCCTTGACGTTTTGACCATCAGGAGTTTCGGGTAATGATGATGGTAAAGGTAAAGAGGCTTCGGGGTCCGCGACGACGACCTCTTCAAGTTCGTCGCCCTTTTGTGGATTAGAGGAATCTGCATCTAATATTTCTAACTGCTGCAATTTACTTTGAATAGACTCTTGAGTGGCATCGACCTAGTCCTGTGCAGTGTCTTAACACCTTTGTTATATATAGTCGTGATACTGATCGACTTTTGTACGACTTTTGATCTTCCCGTCCGTGTCAGGGAAATTTTCCCATAAAGTGGAAAGGATTTTTGATTTACTACTCAAAACTCTAGTAGATTTTGCACCCCTAACTGAGTCGTATATTTTCCTAATATCTTCGATCAATGATAATTGAGAGGCATATTCCTTTTCGGTCATTCTAGAATTTCTTAGACGACTTCAAAGGCCTGTGATAGTCTTCCAACGCGCTACGAATACAAGTATAAATTGTAAATATGAAATTCTAAATTGTAAATATGAATGTTTGGGGCGTTAAGAGAGGTAAGAAAAGGTGAAAAAGGGAAAAAGGAACGTCACAAGGAAAACGTCACAAATCATCCCAATTACAGTTTTGTTACAAAGATTTTTCTTACATTATTTTTCTTCTTACTTTTAATTTTTAAATGAGGCGTAAAACTCACGGTCCAATACCTTTCCTTCCATGTTGTTGCCTTTCTTCCTTCCCTTCTTCCGGCGGTCCCTAGAGTTGTGGGCTGGGTAGGAGCCCCAAAAAAAAATTTACGTTGGGGTTAATTTATACTCGCCTGGAGCATAAAACCCTTTTTACTTCACTTTCACTAGCGTCGTTAAATTATATATATTATAATAATGATATTAGTATTTATTGCTGCATTTTATTATTTATTGGTTTATTTATAAAAATATATATATATTTTTTTTTAATTCTGGGATCCAAACGGCAGGATCCCACCGCTGCCACTAAATGTTTTAACTCTGATTCTGGAGTTAGGACACTGGGAGTGCGTTTAAAGTAGAAGTTCAGCCGCACCTGTTGTTAGTTCTATTATGATCAACACACCAAAAAAAAAAAAAAAAACAAAGCGGTTGTTTAAGTTCACTTTGCACCTTCTGACTTTATTATTTTTCTTTTGTTTCATCAATTACATTTCGGATTTAATACTATATAAGTCTACTGGATTAATAACAATTTACTTAAAAACTAAAACAGAATTTAACACATTTAGTTATTCATCTCTGTTTTGTTCTATTTTTCATCTTTTGTTCTAACCAACACATTTCTTAAAAACTCAAACTTAAAATCTTTTTGTTTTCGTACAAGTTTTTTCTTTTGTGATGTTAAATCACTTGTAAGGCATCTGTTCAACAAATGTTCTAATTCTTCTTGGCTTTTGATATTATTCTTATCATGGATTAGGATGTTCAAATTGATTTCTTAAGCTTTATCTTCCATTTCTTAAGGTTATTCATATGAATTTTATTCAATATTTTACGTTTGGACCGCACAAATCGTTTTCCCTTAAACACTGTTCACAAAACGCTTCACCTCAACCATATTTATGAATATTTAAATTAGTTTCTTACCTAAGTGTACCTTACATCAATGTAAATATTTAAATGCCTCACATAACTGTACCTCAGCCTAATGTGAACAAATATTTCACTTACCTTGACCGATCGGATCGTCTTACCTGGGATGCCATTGCCTTTGCCTTATCATCAAAAACCGTATCGTGTTACCTGAAATGTCATTAACTCTGTCCATTGCCCCATCAGCAAATTATTCACCCATTCTCGAGAACAATTGACTTGAACTAAATTACTTTTGACCAAAAATTAGTTGTTAAGTGGATTTTAATCATTGTAAGCACTTTTTTAGTATTTAAATGAGACAAATTTCAATAAAAAGGCAGTTGTTAATTAGAACCAAAGCTTTTCACTCCTTCCTCATAATTTATCGTCTATCGGTCTAAGACCTTTGCACAGTTCAACACAAGTCTTGGTGTAACACCTTGATTTGCTTTGTCAAACCTTCCCCCTTTTGAAAAGGAGTCAAAAAGAGTTAGTTAAAGGTGCAACACCTTAACTAATTGCATTAAGGCACAGGCAAAAGAGTCTGCGCTCAACAAACACTTTATTGATTTTTGAGTGAAAACGAATTTTACAATTTCAATTTCAAACTGTTTGATAACAAATTATTGTCGATACAAACGAAAAGATTCAATTTACTTTTACTTTACGCGGTGCTATTTTCAATTCTTTTCAGCGACGGGTCACCCACGACGGCTTAGTAGCGACTCCGTTCCGACTGCCAACTACTTACCCCAACTGCCGACTGCCAACTGAACACTGAAAACCGCGTGAGTTCTGCGGTTGCTTATCAGCGATCGAAAATTGCTGATCCCGCATTCTTGCCATGTCGTGCATCGAAATCCAATAGCGTTGGGCAACAATGTTGCGACGATATTTGACCACGATCGGACACTTATCGACTGGGGTGATGAAAGCCGATTGTGGTGGACAACATTGTTGCACATTTAGCGCGCCCAGTTCGCTGCGCCAGTTGGGAAAAATCAAAGTTGAAATTATATCGCACATGTACTGACATTGTCGCACGTGCGCTGACACAGTATTTTGAGGCGGCGAACGGGCAATCCCTTGTTAACGACATGGGGGAAGGAAGGAAAGGAGTGCATTTTTTGTGAGCACATGGTGCACATGCCCACATGTGTGACTGGGTCTTGGCTCAGTCACAACAAGAGGGTCATATAGCACGTGGCCGAATACAAACTTCCTTACAAAGTGAATAAGCTACATACGTTACATATCCACTAACCTGAAATCGTACCGACATCGGGGATTGACTTCGCCAGGTTCAAGCTACCACCGACACCACTCAAATTAAGAAGCAACTGGAGGTATAACACCCGGTATCACTAAACGATCACTACAAAGAACTAGATGAAATGATTGAGGCACTGGATACGCTAATACAAGAAACCGATCAGACCCGTCGCAGTAGATTCCAAGTACTCCCATGACCAGTTTATCCGGAGGTATAGTAATACTGATGGCCATCACGATCACAGTATGGACCAGCAAAAATCAAATCTTGCTACCAGCACGAACCTCACGCCTCAGCCCGCAACGAGAGCTCCGAGTACAGTTCGTTTCCATGCCGATCACAATTCCGAGGACGGAACAAACGGTAAAGTCTAAATAATCTAGTCAAAATAATCGTTGAGGGTGACTTGAACTTTGAAAATATAGTCATTAAAGCCAATCTGGACTTAGCCGATGTAGTCGTCGAAATAAAGAACTCTGACACAGAAGACAACGCAAATCCAAAGTCGTCTGTCGACGAGTTGGGACTGACCCCCAGCATATGGGAGAAAACCCTTCAATTGGCCGACGAGTTTTACCTGAACCTTAAACTGGACGAGCCAGAAGAAAACAGGCAAGGCCATCCCGATGAGAGGGAGAAATTCTTCAACAGAGAAGAGGAAATCTGTAAGATGATCCGGGAAATAAATGAAGAAATGAACAAGGAGAAAGGGAACAAAAAACAATCCACACCGCACCAAGATGGACATCAAAAGAATGCAGAATCCAGTGTTCCGGATACAAACCGGTAATAACGTGAAAAACCCAGCTCCTCCAACCAATAATATCCTCAATACAAAAAGAGGTGCAGGCATCGACATTAGCAGGTGGCTAAAAAATAACAAAATATGAAAAACAAAAAAAAAAAAAAAATAATTGTAAATTAAAATACACGAAGATATATTATTATATACGAAATATAAGAAGATGAACAAATGAACGGTAAAATTGTATATTGTGAAAGTATGCGCTGTAAAGTCAAAATATAACTCAGCTCATGATTGCAGATCTTTGATAAAATATGAACTTTGTAGGAATAAAATATACAACCAAAATACAAATAACTAGCGATTACCCGCGACTTCGTTCGCACAGAATAAATAATAAATCACTATAAGTTTGTTTAATTTATTTATTATTAACTTTTTTTTCCATCCTTACAATTAAAATAAGTATGTATATTATGTGATCTTATTGAATTCCACCAGATCTTGTTTAAAAAAAGATGGGGTGTGTCTGTGTCATGGACACGGCCGTGGGTTGTACGTGAATACGTTTATGTAACGAGTTATATTTTTTAAATAAAATACTTTTATTTATGTATTTAGGATAAAAGCAAGGAAACAAATAATTATTGTGTTACAATACAACTGTATTAGTTATAAGTCTGTGTATGACTCCCTCACGATGTACTGCTTCAATACAATCGATAGATTTTGACGACAGCTAACGATTAAAACCTAAGCGAATATCGTAGCTTCTCCAAGTAAAAAGTTTACTAATTGCAAATCTCGATACGCAGCAAAATAACCTCAAAATTGCGGCGCTACCCCCGGCAAAATTTGGTACAAAATTTGTTCAAAATCGGCCAAATTTGGTACAAAATAACCTCATTTTTCGGCGCTTCCTCCTCCGCCGCGGGCGATGCGTCACCGTTCTTGCTTATCCTGGTGATTGCTTTGATCCTTTAGCTATGCAGTGGTATTATTTAATTTTGGATATAGTGGGTAGATTCCAAGATAAGACCATCAATAAGGCTCAAGGTCAGACTTTACAAAGAGCTGGATTATTCTTACTGAAAGCTGAATTCTCACATGGCCAACTTTACGTTGCATTCTCTAGGGTAAGATGTTTCCAAAATATTTTTGTAAATATCAAAGACATGTATTGTAGAGGACAGTATTATTACGTCTAATGTGGTGTTCAAAGAAGTCCTCTGACCAAGATCTGTACATAAACTTTACAATAAAATTTGTATATATAAACTCCTCTAATAGATCAACTCTTTTTTTTTCCGATCATCTGTACTGGATCTTTGTTGTACTACTTGGTCTGCAATCCGCTTTGATTTTCTGGTTTTAAAATTGAAGTGTATGGATTGTGTTTGTGGGCGATTATTCTTCGTTGGAGGCACTTCGAGCCCGCCTACACTGCAAAGTTATGGCATATCTATTGTGAAATGTGAGTGTATTAGTGTTTGTAATAATCTCTTCAAGATACATAAATATGTGCATTGTGAATGTAAAAATCTACTTGAATGTATTAATGTGTATATGTTTTCTAGAGTAGGGCTTGACTAGGTTCTTGCTTATTTTTGTTTTCTCTGACCTCTACCGAGAGTGGTGGTTTAGTTCTGACCTCAGTTGCTCATTCGGGAGGCTCATGGTGTATGCCATGAACCCGACTATTCTGACTGGGTGTTTTCTGTGGTTTCGGCCTGTCGCAAGGCAAATGATGGGATAGTACTTTAAACAAAGGCCACAGCCGTCACCTTCCCCGCTCTTTCGCCTAAAATGACGATGCCAACACCTAGCATAGGTTATAAGGTCAAATAAAAATCATTCAATCAATCAATGAATCTATTCAGTCTGCCGTTTTTTATTTTACTTATTAAAAAACCGCAAGCAACTACCCCTGCGGGCCTCACAAAGACCAGCCCTGTCAGCGGGTGCATCACGCTCGTTCGTTCTTTATTTGTTTACATAATACAAATACAGATACAATCAAAAGAAGATTTCATGAAACTAACTACATCTAAGAACATTAGAGTGGAAATAATTAAGATGTTTTATCCCGGGGTGTTGATGGGAAAAGGGAAAAGGGAGTGCTTTCCCCTATGGGTGAAGTTCACCTGCACTTAGTTAGTTTTTGTTTTGATTCACTATTTTATATTATTATTATATTTTTATTTTTTTTAGTCTAATAACTGTTGTGTAAAAAAAACAAATATCTTTTTATTTTCAAAACCAAAACAAAACTTTATTTCGAATCTCAAACTAAAAACTTGTGGTAAAAAAAAAAAATCTTTCCTTTTCTTTAAAACTTGGATTTAAATATCCTTTTTCAAAATCTTTCCAAAAACAAAACTATATTTCGAATCTCAAACTAAAAACTTGTGTAAAAAAAAAATCTTTCCTTTTATTTAAAACTTGGATTTAAATATCCTTTTTCAAAATCTTTCCAAAAACAAAACTTTATTTCGAATCTCAAAATCTCTTTTCTTTAAAACTTGGATTTAAATATCCTCTTTAAAATTTTTCACAACCAAAACAGAACTTTATTTCGAATCTCAAACTAAAAACTTGTAAAATTTCTTTCCTTTTCTTTAAAACTTGGATTTAAATATCCCTTTTCGAAATTTTCTTTTCTTTAAAACTTGGATTTAAATATCCTCTTTAAAATTTTTCATAACCAAAACAGAACTTTATTTCGAATCTCAAAATCTCTGTAAAAATCTCTGATTTAAATATCCTTTTTCAAAATCTTTCCAAAACAAAACTTTATTTCGAATCTCAAAATCTCTTTTCTTTAAAACTTGGATTTAAATATCCTCTTTAACATTTTTCACAACAAAACAGAACTTTATTTCGAATCTCAACTAAAAACTTGTAAAATTTGCGTTCCGTTTTCGGAGCCGGGGTCTGCCCGGTGACTGTTTGCAGATTTCGGAAACAAACACACACAAAAAAAGTAAAATTGAAGAGAGAGCGGCGGCTACTGCAGTCACCGGTCAAAGCACGACTGAAAATGCGCGTCAGTTTGGGGCCCTTAAATCTCGACCCAAAATGCTGATGCGCATTTTCATTAAGTCGCGCATGGCGACCCTGAATGTGCGCAATTAGCACTTCGTTTTAAATTTTTCGAACTTACTTTGCCCTCATAAGGAGTGGCGTAGGAGGCGTAGGACCCTCATAAGGAGTGGCAGTTCGTCGCGATCCCATGATTGGGTTGCGATCAAGTTTTATCAGAGTGATAAAACTTGACCGCAACGGGAAATTTTATCGCGCATGGGTTTTATTCTGTCGCGATCAGGTTACATCTTGATGATAAGATCCGATCGCGACAGAATTTCGCGCATGGGAACCCAAAATGCAACGTCAACATTTTGGGTTGGGAATGGACGAGTTCCCATGGTGGCTGTTTATGGCAGGGGGTAAGGGGGGGGGGGGAACATGTGTGGCTGAGCCTAGGCTCAGTCACAACATTCCACCCCCCTTGGAAAAACAAAAATTTCGGGGAAATTTTTGTTGTTGAGGTGGCTAAATGTTGTGGATTTTGAGAGAGAAATGAAAGTTCTGAACTTGTGTGAAACAGGAACCGTTCTATGGTATTATTACTATTTTTCTTGTTAAATATTTTTTGTGTAAAATTGTTTACTATATGTAACTTATCATGTTTAGTTATTTATTCTTAATGTTAGGTGAATACATGTGTCTTTTTCTATAACTTATGGTAGATTTAGGCATATACATATTTTCCATATATATGTCTATATCTACCTTACATCAGTATTACATTTTTTTTTCTTCGCCATTAGGACTTACAATTATTTTTCGCTTATATACTCATATACATTTTTTTCTTAATGTTATACCTCTTGAGAGCCTTATTTGACTTTTATTTAATCTTGGGGATATTTTTCATCCTTTTCTTTCATCGGCCCTTGCATGAGCCATAATATTTATAGTCGTATCAATTCTTATATTCGGTCAGGAAATTCGCAGGCCTGGTCAGCGGAGGAAGGTAGATACAAAAGGGGGAGAGGGATTGTAATCCTAGTGTGGGGGTGTAGTTGGCTTGGACTGGAGGAAGGGTACCTATCCAGTCGAAAGCAAAACAACTGAAACGAAACGGAAAAACAACTGAAGGACCCAACTCGTAGGTTTAGCAGGGGCCTGCGGTTGTGAGAGGGCTAGTTAGCAGCCCAGTTAGGGAACCATTATAAAATAACTCATGAAGAGAACGAGACGACTTATTTACTCGAGCAAATGGTTATTATCTCCAACAATGGTGGGTAATAAAAATTTTGTTTCAAAAAAAAAAAAAATGGAATTAAAATAACACGTTAGTGGAATTATTAAAATGACAATAGAATAATAGAAGTGAGTTGGAGATTGATGGTACTGTGGTGCCAAGGTCGGAGGGGTAAATTAAACTATGTGCAGTTTGATCGAAAGCAAAAAGAGTAAAATAATTAAAGGGGGAGAGAAAGACAAAATGGGTTTTGGTTGTCGAGCGAGCAGTTTGGCGGCATGCCTGGGACGAATGAATGGGGCGAGAGATTTCAAAGAATAAAGAGAGAAAAGAAGAAGAAGGGGAGGAGAGAAAAAGGAAAAAAAAAGGAGACAAAAAGGGATTTCGATAATGCAGTTTAATGTCATGCTTAGGACGAAAGGGGTGTGTTGAACTATGTTCAGTTTGATTGAAAACAAAAAACGCAAAGCCACAAAGGGGAAGGAAAAACAAGAGATGTTATGAGAGCAGTTTAACGTCATGCTTGGGACTATGGGGTGTGTTGAACTACGTTCAGTTCGATCGAAAACAAAAACGCAAAGCCACAAAGGGGAAGGAAAAACAAGAGATGTTAGGAGAGCAGTTTAACGTCATGCTTGGGACTATGGGGTGTGTTGAACTACGTTCAGTTCGATCGAAAACAAAAACGCAAAGCCACAAAGGGGAAGGAAAAACAAGAGATGTTAGGAGAGCAGTTTAACGTCATGCGTGGGACTAGCAAATGGGGCGAAAGTTCAAAGAGGGGAAAGAAATAAAAATAAAAAGGATAGCACGAAAGGGGGTTTTGATGATGCGGCCTAGGACATGAACGTTATTAGGCTGCGCGAGGGTTCACGGAAAACAAGGAGGGTTTTAGAGATTCATGTCGCACTAAGGGAACGAAGTGACTTACTTGACTTCAAACAATAACGACGGTTAGAATATATTTAGTATGCCGACTGTGCAGTTCTTATAAAGAAAAAAAAGGAGAGAGATAAAACAATGAAATTAGACTTCTAGCTCACAAGGGGAACACAGTACAACGATTTGGGGAGAACAGTTTATCGTCGTGTTTGGGACGATTGAAACGTGGATTTGAAACAAAGTATCTTATTAGCAGACAACCAAGTACAATCAAGTGATTCCTCATCTAAACGCGATTTCTGCGGTTCCACCATGCGTTATGGAAGGGCCTAAGCGACAGGGCAGGCATGTACGCAAGGTATTAAGAAGATTGCTCTCGATGATTTTAAAGTACCAAGTACCATAACATTCGAAACCAAGGAGCTCAAATTCTAAAATTTTATCCAAGGTAAAAATGTTTAACAGGGCAAGAATGGATCTAGGTTGGAACGAAAATATTCTAAATCCCGACATATACACCACAAAAAAAATATGAAGGAAAAAAAAGGAGAGGGCTTTAAAAAAAAAAAATATATATATTCAGTCGAAATCCATAGTGTATTCCAAGTAACAAAGAGTAGAGGGAGAGAGAAGAGAAAATGAAAGAGAGAGCAGTTTAACGTCATGCCTGGGACGATTGAAACGTTGGACTGAAGTCGTGTATTTAGGATCAGTTTAACGTCGTGCTTGTGACGAGCAAAGTGGGCTGGGGAACAGAGTTGTCATGCAGTTTAATGTCATGCTTAGGACGATTGAGATCGTTAAACTATGTTAATTTCGGATGAGATGTTAATTTGGGATGTACAGAGAAAACCAACGGTGAAGGATGAGAAGGGAACAAAAGAAAGGGTGTGTTGAGAGAGACAAAAATGCATTTAACGTATTCGAAAATAAACCGGAGAGAAAGGTAGAGAGAAAAAAAGGTAATTATACGGAGAGAAAAGGGCTTTTATTTTGTGAGAGAGAGAATATTTCAACATCACGGCTGGGATGAACGAAAAGGGTCCTTACTGAGAGGTGGAAGGACTTGAAGGGGCAGTTTAACGTCGTGCTTAGGACGTTAAACCGTTTGGTGAATCCTCATCTTGGGGCGGAGATGGTATGTGAAACAACGAGAGTCTTGGGTTTGGGGTGGGAGGAATGTGGCTTCTATGTTCTGCCACGACGTGAAGGGGAAGGTTTCGCTGGCGTCCTCTTTTACATAATTGCATAATTCCAATTACGAGAATAAGGGAGAGGACTACGTATAACATTGTGTAGTGGTGAATGTGGTGGTTGTTCAGGTTCAGGAGGGGTACCTGTTCGTCTTTCTTCTGCTGTGAAATTTTTGCTGCCAATTCGTCCAAGTCGTCCTCTGGTTTTCTTGGGGATTCTTTGATGTAAGGGCCCTCGGGAGGGGGTAGAGTCGTGTATTTAGGATCAGGCTTGGTTGCCAAAAGAGCTGTGACATTTATGTGGCGTATGGTATGGGGGAAACTAGAGCTTTGCCTCTCGTTTTGGCCATGTATGATGAAGTTACTGGTTCTGAGGTAGCAAGTGGGTTCAATGTGGAGTAACGCTGTCTGATTTAGTTCGAAGGACTGAACAGTGTTGTTACACACGACGTCGGCATTGCGGAGTGTCTTGGTGGCGTAGATCCAAGTGTTAGGGCGAGAAAGGGAAATCCAGTAAGAGGTACGCTCGGTACAAGTAAGTTGGCACTGGGATGTATCCACGCCACTCCTTATGAGGGCAATTTCACATTTGAACGGGCTTGACTGAGCATTCAAAATAGGGAATTTCGCTCCACAGAAGAATTTAGAGGCGTCTAAGGATGGACAGTCGTGAAAATCGCTAATGCTCATTTCATAAAAATGCTCTCGGTTGAGATCGATCAAGAGGATTTCGGAAGAGGGTTGAATATAACATAGGGAGTTGTTGTAGACTGCAGGTAGTGGAAGAATCCTGAAGGTTTGATATACATCTCTGAAAGGTAGGAGTAATTTTAATTCGATGATTAATTTAGAATTAATTATTGTGGCGGACATAGTGGAGAGCTTGTAAATTTGCCAAATCATATTGGGAAGAGGGTCGAATGGAAGAGTTTTTTGAGGGTCCATTTCCTGCCGAATGGTGGAGAGAAGGTTTTCTATCTGAGACGGAGTTATGAGCGTAGGGTGAAATTGGCCGTGTTTTACATCTGCTAAGAGATCTATCAGGTCGGATTGAGTAGATTGGTATTGATTTATAATCATAAGGACTAACGAGAAAAGAGAGTTTAATTCGGTTGCTCATTCATTTACATGTACTTGATTTTCAACTTTGGAGACCTTGGATTCGAGGGTGGTTATTTTGGTGAAGATTACGGCACGATCCTTCCTAATGCTTTCCCGAGTTTTATTGGTTAGATTAATGGTCGCGTCCAAGATAGAGGTCTGATTTTTCAATAGGGAATGTAAGTGGAGATTATTTCGTTGAAGGGTTCGTATTTGCTCGTCGTATCTTTGAGCATCGTCCTCATTCAGGATTCCAAAAAGGGGTTTGGTAATCTTCCCGACAAAACTAAAAAGGAACCTAGTTTTTCTAAGCGGGGGCAATATAATCCTATTTTTGTTTACTATCGCTTCCTCCAAGTTATCTAATTGCGTGATAGAAGAGAGACAGATCGTTTTTAAAGGCGTCTCAGAGGCCAACTGGCTACACATTTGCTGAAGCTTACTCGTCATTCTTAATATTGAGAGGTATTCTTCCTGGAGGGCCGCTAGGTCGTAGTAAGTTATTATCTTCCATTCGCTTGTGAACAGCCTCGTCCTTCCTATTTCTTCGAAGTATAAGCCGACCGTGGAAGTGAGAGGAGTAATTTGGATTCCCAGCTTCTCGCGAGAGAAAGCTGAGACGGTAAGGCACAGGACCGCGAACAGATAAACCTTTGCCCTGGGAACGAAGGGAAGAGGTTTTAGTTTGAGAGAGAACTTAGTTAAGAAATTATGGATGTATGAATTTTTTTAAGTCGTTATTATGTACGCGTTTTTCCTTGTTTTTTATTTTTATTGTTGAATTTTCAGGGGTATTCACCTGAGTTAAAACGTAAGGGCCTTGCCATAAGGGTGAGAATTTGTTGTCCCTTGTTCTCGCTCTTAGAAGGACCAGATCTCCGATTTCAAAGGATTTTTGTTGTGTTCCCTTGTCGTAGTATTGTTTGGATCGCTCTTTTTTCTCTAGCGCGATTTGTTTAGCGATTTGATGGCAATGCCGGAGTCGTGCCTTGAGTTCGTGGGCATAATTATCGTAATTGTACCCAACTTCGGGGGAGGACTTTAGATGGTTTGGAACCTCGGCGGGAAAGCCATAAAGGAGTTCGAGCGGAGAATAATTGGTACTTGAGTGGGGAGTAGTGTTGCACACGAACATGGCGTAAGGAACCCAGGTGTCCCATGACAGTGGATCCTTTTCTATGTAAGAACGGAGGTATTCCGCTAGAGTTCGATGACTTCTCTCTAGGGCTCCGTTAGACTGAGGGTGGTAAGGAGTTGTTTTCAACCTCTTGATTCTTAGGAGTTTGGAGACTTCCTGAAACACTCCTGCGATCAGGTTAGCACCTTGATCAGTCAATATACTTTCGTGGTTGATTCGGCATTGGGAACAGGGATTGCTTCCGAAAATTTTGTTAAATCATCCTGGAAAGTGAGGAGGTATTTATTTCCTAGGTACGAAACGGGTAGTGGCCCCACAACATCTAAATAAATTCTTTCGAAAGGCTTAGAACTCACTGAGGTTATTTTCATAGGGATTTTAGGATTTCGCGATACTTTGTTTATTTGGCACTGTGTACAGTTTCTCATAAATGTTACAACAGCTTGGGTCATTGCTTCCCAATAAAACTGTTTCTTAATTCTCTTCAAGGTCCGAGATACACCTTGGTGACCTCCCGTGGGTAGCAAATGGAAATCTTTTATTATTAGCTCCCTTTCTTTGGGGTCATCTAAGTATTTAATTGTTTCGACATGGAGTATTGCGTCGATTTTAAACGCCTTACGGATTTTGTCCTTAAGTGTCATTAGGGTCTGTAGTTCCAGTTTCGGAATACTTATGTGTATGGTCTTCAGGTTTCTTTCTACGGCCAGGGATACGAAGTTGGAGAGGGTAGTGTTGAGGTTGTCCTCATCCTGGGGGGTACGGAGGGGAAGTATTAACCTTTTGACAATGAAATGGGATTCTTTGAAAGGGAATATTTTAGGTTCGAGGGAGAAATCGATTTCACTCAAATCGACACTTAGCGTGGCGGCTAAACGCCGTTCAAGAGTTGTGTCCCTTGTGGGCAAAATAAAGAATTTGGCACGGGCAGATTTAGACAGTAATAAAGAGTCGTCAGTTTCAATGAGGGATGATGATAAGTAGTTGTCATTATTGGTTCTGGCCTTCTTTTGGGCATCCTGGTCCAGGTTATCAGTGACCTTGGCTTGGCTTCTTGTTATCGCGTATAGAGAGGTGGTGTTTTTAGGGTCGTTTCGTTTTTCCGATTTATCAGTCTCAGGAGAGTTCTCTTGTGCTTCCGCGGTTACTCTACTTAAGGCATCGGCGTTTGTATTAAGTTTCCCGGCCTTGTGGGTTATCGTGTAGTCGTACTCTTCTAAACGGATTCTCCATCTCATCAATCTTGACGAGTGGTCCTTTAGGTTCATGAGCCAAACTAGAGGCTTGTGGTCAGTGATAATGGAGAACTTTCTTCCATATACATATGGACGAAATTGTTCCACGGCGTACACGATAGCAAGTAATTCTTTCTCTATTGTCGAGTATCTTGTTTCGGCACCGTTTAGAGCACGGCTTGCGTATGCAATGGGGTGGTCTCCATCTTCGTCCTGCTGGCGAGAGAACAGCTCCTAGAGCTATGTCACTGGCATCGGCCGTGACGTAGAATTGCCTTTAATTTGAACTTTAATTTGAAGTCGCGTAAACGTTGGAATACAGCAATGAGCCTATTGTTGTGTTGAGATAGATTGTAGCCGTGGATGACTATGTCGTCCATGTAAATGAAGCAGTGAATTCCTTGTTATCCAGACAAGATATTATTCATGGTTCTTTGGAATGTAGCGGGAGCTCCTTTCAGACCGAATGGCATTCGATTGTATTCGTAATGGCCATAAGGCGTACTGAAGGCTGTTTTTTCCCGATCCCTGTCGTCCATTCTTATCTGGTTTAATCCACTGGCCAAGTCGAGCGTCGTAAAATACTTAGATTTCCCAAGTTGGTCGAATATGTCTGTTATATTTGGTAGAGGGAACGCGTCTCCTACCGTTATCTCATTAAGACGCCGGAAATCTACCACTACTCGCCATCTCTTATTCCCTTGTTCATCGGGTTTCTTCGGAACGAGGAGTAGGGGAGAGTTCCAGGGACTATAGGATGGTCTGAAAATGCCTGATTTTAGCATCTCTTGGACTTGGTTATCCACTTCCTTACGATTTGCCTCCGGTAATCTGTACGGTTTTGTGAATATAGGGGGATGATTTGCTTCTACCTCAATTTTATGGGTAGTCGCGTCCGTGTAGGACAATATATCTCCTTCTAGATAAAATATATCATTGAAGGTTCTACAGATATCTCGAATTGATGTCTCTTCTTCTTCATTACAATGATCCAATTTTACAAGGTTCTGCAGTTTTTTATTCTGCCCTCAATCGGATCTTGGTCGAAGTTTGGAGTTATCATGTCGAAATTCTTCGCATCTAGATACTCTAGGTCCAGATCATGGAGGGGTAAACTAACGTCTTCCTCTGTAGTATTGAGGATTAAGACTTTTACCATTCCATTTTCAGGAGTACCAATAGAATTGCCTATATACACTCCGGGAATTATTTCTTTATTCGATATTACCGTTTCTGTGGAAGCCGTAGTAGGTATTAAGTGGATTGTTTCTGCTCGAGCTGGAATGATCGCACGGCTTAAGGTACTTGGGTTGAAATGTGTTTGCAGTTTACCTTCGTGCCCAGGACGAATGCCCTTTCGAGAAGATGTAACTGGTTGCAGTTTGATGTCTTGCCCAGGACGGTTAATTAACAAGGAAGGAGATATATACTTATTTAACGAGGAAGGGGATACTTCTGACTTAACTAACGAGGAAGGAGATACTTCTGACTTAACTAACGAGGAAGGAGATACTTCTGACTTAACTAACGAGGAAGGAGATACTTCTGTTGACTTTATTAACGAGGAAGGAGATACTTCTGTTGACTTTATTAACGAGGAAGGAGATATTTCTGACTCAGCTAGCGAGGAAGGAGATGCTTCTGACTTAACTAACGAGGAAAGAGATACTTCTGACTTAACTAACGAGGAAGGAGATACTTCTGACTTAACTAACGAGGAAGGAGATACTTCTGACTTAACTAACGAGGAAGGAGATACTTCTGAGTGCAGTTTAAGATCTTGTCCAGGACGTGTAGTAGACGAAGGCGATGTTGACGATGCCGATGATGTGACTGATAAAAATGAGGGGGAGACTGTCGGAGATAAAGAAGTGGAAGTGGATATTATTGGCCGCAGTTTAACGTCTTGCCGAGGACGATTAACTGACGAGACTGACGTGGAAGATGTGGACGGAGTTGAAGGACCCGAAGAAGAGGGGATAGGCGAAGACGACGCTGACGAGGATGGTGATGAAAACGACGGGGACGAAATTGTGGGTTGCAGTTTAGCGTCTTACCAAGGACGTGTGTCTATTGGATAGAACGGTGTTGGATGCAGTTTAACGTCTTGCCGAGGACGATTAACTGACGAGAACGGAGGTGCTGACGTGGGGGCAGATGAAAACAAGGGGGGAGATATAGTTGAAGGTGACGAAGAAGATATTATTGGATGCAGTTTAACGTCGTCCCCAGGACGCGTATTGGTGGAGTTTATAGTCCTACGATAAAACTGAGGGAAATCACTGAGATATTGCTCCAAGGTGTAAGGAATCGAGTTGCGACTGACCTCGAGTGTTAGTATCTGAGCCCCATAATCAATTTGTGCCTTATATCTGGTCCAGAAGTCGTGACCTAATAAACCTTCATACGCCATTGCCGAAGCATCCCTCAGAATTTGGAAAGGATGTTCGATTTGGAAATCTGCACCTTCGTGGTGTAGTTCGCTTATTATGAGACCCTCTGTGGAAGTAGATTGGGAAAAGACTGTATTGATATGACAAATAATATCGCTGTAATACCTGCTGCCAGGTTTCAGTGACTGACTTCGAACTAAGCTGATCTCCGCTCTGGTATCTATTAAGAATTCGGAATTCGAATATGGACTAACGGACACTTTAGAGGCTAGGGTGAGGGTTAGGATGAAGGTCGCACGGTTATGGGGAGTTTTATCCTTGAGTGTTGGAAGGTTGGGTCCGATTCCCATGTACATCGGCCTGAATGACGATCTGCGGGGGGTTGCCGACGAATTTCCCCCGCACCTGGGAGTTTTGTGGGTTGTTGGAATGCGTAGTTGACGGGTAAGGAGGATTCGGTGGTGACAGAGGAGACAGGGGTTGTGAGTAACGCGATTGTGGGTTATATGGTGGCCTTCTTCTTCGGTTGTTGGTCTCCCTTTTCCGACATTCGTCAATTGTATGGCCTTTGTTATGGCAATAATTGCAGATTTTCGGAATCTGTTTTGGAATGGAGTTTTCAGGGGTTCCGTTCCCGGACGAGAGGTGGTGTATTGTAGATGGGTTAGACCTTTCCTGGCGTTGTACGGAGCGGGGCGGTAAATGGCACTGTGGGGCGATGTGACCTGGCTGGCCACATCTGAAGCAGGTAGTATTCCTTAAAGGGTTCTGCTGTGGTTGATCTACCCGGGGCTTCGTTGGATCCTGTCTCGGGGTATTGATTTGATTGAGTCGCGTCGCGTGCTCTAATATATAGTCGGGCATTGAGGCGAGTTTCTTTTCAGAAAATACCTTGGCAAGCATTTGCAGCTGGCCATTTAGCAGCCCGCCTTCGAGGGTTCTGACGGCCTGCGCCTCGTTGTCTTTAAGAAGGGGACTCAACAGGACGTTGTCGCTTGTATATTTTCGCGTGGCTTCGTTTAACAGAGTAAAGGTGGTGGTCAGGCGATTTAAGAGTTCTTTAACAGCCTCGCCAGTTTTCTGCTTTAAATGTCCTAATTGGGTTTGTAGGGTAAATCTGCATATTCGGGTTTCGAACTTGGATGATAGAGCGGAACGTAGAACAGTCCAGTCGTCAGTGGGGTTATATTTGTACACGTCGTACGCTTGACCACTCAATTTACTTTTGACAAGACCCATGAAACTTTGATGGTCTGTCCCCGTTGACACAGTGGAATAAATGTCATCCGCACAGGTAAGGAATCGGTGTAGATCCCTGGTATTTCCGGAAAATTATGGCAACAGTCGTTGTGAATTTGCAAGGGAGAACCCGGACGTTGGAGAAGCATGGTGTAGAATTGAACCCAATGTAGCATTTAATTGGTCCTGAATATTAGGTTCTTGGAAAGGGTATCTGTCCTGCAACCCGTCTTGCAGGAGGTCAAAGGTATTATCATATTGTCCTTGGATCTCCTCGAATGTATTACTGGTAAAATATGCATCTTCTTCCTCGTCGTCGTACAAATCCGCTAGAATTTGGAAATGAGTTTGCTCAAAAGGTTCCCAGTATTTTTTCAGGGTGGTGATTTTATTCTGTAAGGCAACCTTGCTAGCGTCTCGGAGGAAGTCAGGGGTAATTTGAGAAACAATCCGCCGGATTACCTGGCTCCTTTCCTTTTGGAGCCTGAGCCTTCCAGGATTAAGTGATTCGTTGACTTCGGATTCGGCTTCGGGGGCGTTAGCCTTTTTTTTGAGTTTCGGGGGCTGGAGGTATGAAAAATTGGCTGGTGGCCTTAGCTAGTGAGGGGCTAACGAGCCAATCACTAAGGGCCGCTTTCGTGGTCTTGTACCAATCGTGGGCCTTCCCATGGCAGTCGAGAGTAAAATATTCATGCTTATCATCCCGTTCGGGGTGATCTTTGAGAGAAACATGGCCCTTTTGGAAATTTCCCCAAGCTTCCTCTAGGAGGCTGAGTTTCCTTTTTGTATTATCGGCGGTTCTTGAAGATTTGGGCGCCTTACTGAAGTTGTTATATAACTTGACGATCTCTGAATTGATTTGCATTTGCGCGAGGTTAAGATCGTGAAACGTGGGAGGAGACATTATTAGGATCTTTGAAGGGTACTGTTGAGCAAGAGTTAATCGAAAATCGAAGCTGATCAATGGAAGGTGGAATTTGCGTCGAGATCAAGAAATTAAGAATTAAAACGATTACCCAAAAAAAGGGACCTACGGGCTTACTGCAAGGAAGGGGTGTTGAACAGTACAAAAAAAAAAAGAGTGACGCGAATCGGTAATTGGTCGAACTAGATAAGTTTTGGGTTTAGGCTGTCACATTCATTGTTAACCAACTATCTCCTTGTTTAAAATTGGTTATAGCTATTTCTTAATATCGGTCCGCAGAATCTTGGCGATTAGTAAGATTTAAAAATTCGGAGTCTCCCAAAAAAAGGGTTCAAATTTGTGAGAGAGGGTTTTATACGAGTCGTTGACTATGCAAGTTATTGTATCTATATAGGTTTTTTTTGTTTTTTTTTTTTTTTTTAAACAGGGAAGAGGCACGACGATAAGATACTGGTAGGTTGATCGGACAGTAAAATTTTCTTTTATTATATTTTTATATTATTGGGTACGTAGAGGCCGGAATGTCAGCGTGACAATTCCCTTGCCTAGCAGACTGTCCAAGAGTCTTACCTTGGGTAGGAAATCTTGGATTTCTACTAGGCGCGCGGACTATTATCTGTTTTTAGTTATTAATGTTATTTTTCGTTAAATATTATTTTTGAAAATTATAAAAAGGTAAAATATTTGGCTCTCAAAAGGTTTACAAAAATTTTTATAAAAATATGAATATACCAGGTGTGTAAGTATGAAACCGGAATTTCTGTTTAAGAAAAAGGCATTTGTTTTATAAACACAAGAACATATGTTTTACTCAAAATATTGCTCATGGCTACATATACATTTCCTCCATCTCTCTGCTAATTTATGAATGCCTTGCCAAAAAACCGCTCTCCTTTTGAGGCAAACCATTCGTCCAGCCAATTTCTTACATTTTCGTACGATTGGAACTGCTGCTGTGCCAAGGCGTGTCCCATTGACGCGAACAAGTGGTAATCTGAAAGAGCCAAGTCTAGGGAATAAGCCGCATGTGGAAGTGTCTCCCACTTAAGCCCTTCAATTGTGTCCTGGACCACTCTTGCTGTGTGCGATGGTGCATTGTCATGGAGTAAAATCACTTTATTGTGTCTGCTTGCATATTGTGGCCGCTTTTCCTGTAAAACTTTACTTAATTTGAGCAGCTGTTGTCGGTTACGTTCTGTGTTAACGCTCTCGCCGGGTTTAAGCAGCTCATAATATATTATACCCCTTTGATCCTACCAAACACTTCATGTCAAAATCACCGTTTTTAAACTTTTTAAACCACTCAAAGCATTGTGATTTCCCTAGAGCATGGTCTCCGTAAGCCTCAACAAGCAAACGGTGAGATTCTGCAGCAGTCTTCTTTAGATGGTAACAGAAAATCAACGCTGCCCGCAAATCGTGACTTTCAGGCACAAAACTAGACATTTTAAAACCGATTCTTTATAAAACTCTTTCAATAAATTGGTACTCTTCTAAGCTGTATGACTTTGACAGATACCAATAACATTAGAAGTGAACATAGGCACGCTTAGACGATAGTAAATTCGCGTCCAGGGCCATCTGTAGGCAAATTCCGGTTTCATACTTACACACCTGGTATATATGTAATATTGAAATATTGTTTTATTTTTTTTTTTTTCTTAGACTAAAACTCACGGCTTCATATTCAATTCTTCCTTCGTTGATCGGGGGTGGTGTTTTCTGGCTGGCAGTTGGTTTGATTGTTTATTTTCCTATCTGTTGAGGACTCCCCGGTCACTAAAGATGCGGGCAGGGTTGGAGCCCCTAAAAGAAATTCGTTGGGGTTTAATTTTGTGCTCGCCTGGAGCCCAAAAACCCTTATCACTTCACTTTACTTCACTTTTAGTCAAGTTTACGTTTTATTATGTTTTAATTCATTAACTTTTATTATTTTATTTTTTTATATAAATACTATCCCCTTTTTTTTATTATTATATTTCTTTTTTTTTGTGTTTGGGAGCCAATCGGCATCCCACCGCTGCCACCAAATGTTTTATCCCGGGGTGTTGATGGGAAAAGGGAACAGGGAGTGCTTTTCCCTATGGGTGAAGTCCACCTGCACTTAGTTGCGTCGACGAATTATGAAACCTTTGTAACCAAACTCCTCCTAGACCGTTTGATCAATCGATCTGAAATTTTACATACTAATAGTATTTTCGACGGTGAGTGCTAACATCTATTTTTTGTCACTAAATTCGCGAAAAAAAATCACTAGTGGTAGGCTTCTTAGTTAACAATTTTTCTGATGAACGAACCAAAATTAGTACAAAGGTTTGTGTCATGGAAATCTAAATTTAGTTTTTATGTATTAAGAACGATCACTGCGTTTTTTTCCAAGGATTTCAAAATATACGACAAACAAAATACAATCTTGACAAAAAATCGCTGTCTTTTTGATAGTAGACGTTAGTTTACTTGCATAAATGAAGTTATGGTATTGATCTTAGGTAATTAGTTTTCGCGTGCTCGAGCCAAAATAAGCTTTCACATAAAGATCTTAGCACAGGCACCTGATTGTTTCCGGGGCTTTCGCCAATTCGCTGTGGGGAATCGGAAACTTTGAAGAAAAAATTTATTTTGGTTTACTCAAACCGTAGCAAGTGGTTTTTTACAGGTTCTTGAAAAATAGTATATTAATTTATGAATTTTAAATCATGGGACAGGAAAGATTCCGGGAATCAGAAATTGGACAATTTTTTTGAGGTTTTTAGGGTACTTTTCCGTTACAATTTTGAATTTTCAACGGTTTTTTGCCCGTTGCGGCTAAACGCAGCGTCCTAGGGTGTTCGTATGTATGACCGACCCCCATTATTTTGTCATTTTCTACCTTTTTGTCATACATGATTTTTCTCTAAATTCAGTTTTTAAAGAAATACATACAAAAGATCGGAAAACTGATAAGACTCAGATTTTGAATTTTTAACAGTTTTTTGCCCGTAGCGGCTAAATTATGGACTGAACAATATGTTTGAGCGACCCTCATTATTTTGACATTTTCTACCCTTTTGTCATACATAATTGTTCTCTAAATTGAGTTTTTAAACGTGTACATACAAAAAATGGGCAAAATGATAAAATTCAGATTGTGGACATTTAATGGTTTTTTGCTCGTAGCGGCTAAACGAAGCATCCTAGAGAGCTCATATGTATAACCGACCCCCCTTATTTTGACATTTTCTACCTCTTTTTCATACATCATTTTTCTCTAAATGGAGTTTAAAGATGTGCATACAAAAGATGGGGAAAGTGCTAAAATTCAAATTTTGAATTTTCAACAGTTTTTTGCCCGTAGCGGCCAAACGAAGTATCCCACGGTGTTTATACGTATGACCGACCCCCATTATTTTGACATTTCCCGCATTTTTGTCAAACATTAGTTTCCTCTACTGTGAGTTTTTATAAACATGTCCATATCCAAAATTACGATTCTAGCTAATAATTTTGTAAATCATTGAAATCTGATAGTAAAGATGATTGAATGGATTACTGAAAATTGTTTCATATCTTCAATATATGCAAGAAATGAAGCCTCATGACCATCTGATGCGTTTTATGTTCGCCTATCGCATCGGATGGGCTGAAGATCGTTTGGTCGAAGATGAACATTTTTACCGAAAAATTATCTTTTCCGGTGAAGTTAATTTCCACCGTGGAGGCTATTTCAATAAGCGAAATTGCCGCCCTCAGAGCCGCCCTCAGTGTCAATGGCGAGAGTTACAGAGCCATGTTAAATGGATTTTAGTTTTTACAAATTGAATAGTGTTACATCGACGGAATTTGGTTCCAACAGGACGGGGCTGCGACACAGCCAACGATACAATCGATCTTTTGCGCACCTCTTTTGAACATCGAATAATAAAGCGAAATTCTGATCCGGATTGGGAATTTATTAATTGGGAATTTATTAAGGATATATGTTACGCTTATCATCCAGAAACGATTGAGTCCTCGAAACACGAAATTGAAGTTGCAATTCATGAGATTGAAGCCCAAGCGAAATGTACTGAAAAATTGGAATGATCCGATGGGGTACTGTAAGGCCAGCCTTGGCAGTCATTTGAATGATGTTGTGTTTCACTCGTAAATGGAAATGTTCAGTCCTTCTAATAAAGTTATAATTTTGGACAAATATTCATTAGTTTTTTTTTATATCCGATTCAAATTCCAAATCGTATATGGCCCACCCTTTATCTCTTGAATTTCTCTCACTGAAGGTAATGAAGAGATACCTTCAGAAATGGCCAAATAAATCAGTGTTTAGGGCTAGAATTGTAATACACATATTTTTTACATTAAAACTAAGTCAACACGCATGGTATCGATTTGAACCAATTGCTACCAATTATTACATTACCACAAATGACTATGAAGTAGAGTGTCTATATATCGACCGCTCAGCTCAATTTTGTGTGCGACTTCGCGAACGCCACCTAGTTAGTTTTTGTTTTGATTCACTATTTTATGTTATTATTATATTTTTTTTTTAGTCTAATAACAGTTGTGTAAAAAAAACAAATATCTTTTTATTTTCAAAACCAAAACAAAACTTTATTTCGAATCTCAAACTAAAAACTTGTGTAAAAAAAAAAAAATCTTTCCTTTTCTTTAAAACTTGGATTTAAATATCCTTTTTCAAAATCTTTCCAAAAACAAAACTTTATTTCGAATCTCAAACTAAAAACTTGTATAAAAAAAAAATCTTTCCTTTTCTTTAAAACTTGGATTTAAATATCCTTTTTCAAAATCTTTCCAAAAACAAAACTTTATTTCGAATCTCAAACTAAAAACTTGTGTAAAAAAAATCTTTCCTTTTCTTTAAAACTTGGATTTAAATATCCTTTTTCAAAATCTTTTCAAAAACAAAACTTTATTTCGAATCTCAAAATCTCTTTTATTTAAAACTTGGATTAAAATATCCTCTTTAAAATTTTTCACAACCAAAACAGAACTTTATTTCGAATCTCAAAATCTCTGTAAAAATCTCTGATTTAAATATCCTTTTTCAAAATCTTTCCAAAAACAAAACTTTATTTCGAATCTCAAAATCTCTTTTCTTTAAAACTTGGATTTAAATATCCTCTTTAAAATTTTTCACAACCGAAACAGAACTTTATTTCGAATCTCAAACTAAAAACTTGTAAAATTTCTTTCCCTTTCTTTAAAACTTGGATTTAAATATCCCTTTTCGAAATTTTCTTTTCTTTAAAACTTGGATTTAAATATCCTCTTTAAAATTTTTCACAACCAAAACAGAACTTTATTTCGAATCTCAAAATCTCTGTAAAAATCTCTGATTTAAATATCCTTTTTCAAAATCTTTCCAAAACAAAACTTTATTTCGAATCTCAAAATCTCTTTTCTTTAAAATTTGGATTTAAATAACCTCTTTAACATTTTTCACAACAAAACAGAACTTTATTTCGAATCTCAACTAAAAACTTGTAAAATTTGCGTTCCGTTTTCGGAGCCGGGGTCTGCCCGGTGACTGTCTGCAGATTTCGGAAACAAACACACACAAAAAAAAGTAAAATTGAAGAGAGAGCGGCGGCTACTGCAGTCACCGGTCAAAGCACGACTGAAAATGCGCGTCAGTTTGGGGCCCTTAAATCTCGACCCAAAATGCTGATGCGCATTTTCACTAAGTCGCGCATGGCGACCGGGAATGTGCGCAATTAGCACTTCGGTTTAAATTTTTCGAACTTACTTTGCCCTCATAAGGAGTGGCGTATGAGGCCTAGGACCCTCATAAGGAGTGGCAGTTCTTCGCGATCCCATGATTGGGTTGCGATCAAGTTTTATCAGAGTGATAAAACTTGACCGCAACGGGAAATTTTATCGCGCATGGGTTTTATTCTGTCGCGATCAGGTTACATCTTGATGATAAGACCCGATCGCGACAGAATTTCGCGCATGGGAACCCAAAATGCAACGTCAGCATTTTGGGTTGGGAATGGACGAGCTCCCATGGTGGCTGTTTATGGCAGGGGGTAACGGGGGGGGGAAAACATGTGTGGCTGAGCCTAGGGTCAGTCACAACAAAGATCAATGACCAAAAAACCAAAAATAGTATACATGACAAGTCCCTAACATTTTAAATCATTTTAACAGAATGTTCGTCGAATCGGGGTGCACCTCCATAGCTAACTACGCTGGAGGAGCTGCCTCCGCCCAGTTACGTAAGAGGGTGCGGATGCAGCTGACCCCCTGTGCAGATTGTATGTACGGTGCAACGCGATTATAAGCCCGCAGCATTCAATTAACTGGCTCCATCCTGCCACAGTCGATGTGGTCAGCGAAAGTGAGCTTAGAGTCTAGGAGGACCACAAGGTCCTTGACTTGTCCCACATTCCGCTTAGTCATTCATGGTGAAGGTGTGGGGCACATGGTAACGCTTCCAAGAGAAGCATACATGCTCGCACTTGGAGGTGTTAAGCAGAAGGTTACCTTTGTGGCACCATTTGGCGAAGCGATTCAAATCATTTTGCAAAAGATAGACGTCGGAAGGGTACCGTACGTATTACAAGATTTTGGTGTCATCAGCATAACTCAGAATAGTGGAGTCGTGTATTACTTTGGAGGCTTCATTAGTGGTGAGGATGAAAAGTAGGGGACCAATGTGGCCCCCCTGAGGAACAACAGAGTTTGCAATAAAGGTGGCAGAGAGTTGGGACCGAAACTGGACACGGTAGGAGCGGCTTCGGATGTAGGAGTCAATCCAGCAGACGAGGGATCTTAAACAACCTGCCAGATTGAGTTTGAGGATAATGAGGCTGTGAGGGATGCTATCGAATGCTTTGCTCATATCGGTAAGGATTGCATCAACAACCTCACCGTGCTCTAGGGCATTGATAGTTAGGGATGTGAATTGAAGAAGATTGGTAACAGTTGACTTACCCTTAAGGAAGCCATGTTGGTGAGGAGAAATCAGGGAAGAGAAGGAAGGATAGATTTTGCCAACAATGAGCCTTTCGAGTTTTGTAATTGCTGAAAATTTCGTTATTGGTCTGTAATTGGGAATTATGGACTTAGAGCCCATTTTGTAGACCAAGATCAGTAATCCTGCCTTCCACGCATCGGAAAAGTTACTTGTATTGAGGGAAGAGTTGAAGAGTTGGCATAATAGACCGGCTTAATTATACGCGCATCGTTTGAGTAGGATAGGAGGTATGCCATCCGTGCCATAGGAGAAGTCGTCCTTGAGACTAAGAAGATGCGCGAGAGCTTCTTCTTCACTAAGGACAAGGTTAGAAAATTTCAGTTCAGAAAGGGGTGAGGATGGATGTAGTTTAAAGAAATACTCTTCATCGGGACAAAAGGCGTCGTTTTGGAGAGTGCAGGAGAAGAAGCTGGTAAATGAGTTTGCACTAGCAACAGTCCGCATCTGTGTCCATGTCTAGGAGACGACAGCCATTTTTCAGGTGGGAGTTTAGGCAGAAATAGTTGGTTCGGCGAAAATTAAACCGAGCAAAAGGGGAATCGCATCGGGGGAGGGTGGCAACAAGGAAGAACACGCTAACGCTAAGTGGAGGGTAGTGTGAGTTCGTCGTTGCAGAGTGCTATGTCACTGGCGGTGCCTTGTGCGTTCAGAGGGTCGTTAGAGAAGACCAGATCTAATTGACGATGGTTATGGTTCTTGAGGGAGCTGATCTGGTATACGTTGTTTGAGGCGATACAGTCAACAAGCGAGGTTTCGGCAATCGAGGACGGGTTATCTGCGTTTTTAGCATCCTATCTCCTCATCAACAAACCAAGTTAGGGATGGGAGATTAAAATCTCCGAGGATTAGGAGGTTGGAGGCTTATTTTAATTGTAAAGCATTTTATTGCGTGAAATATCAAATATTAAAAGTAATATTATCATTGTCTCATTGAGGAAAATATTTATTCTAATGCTTCTTTATAAACGACGTTTGGCGTATATTTTTCATTTGCTAGAACAACGACATTTGAGGCATTACTCACACGTGAACATGCTACACATAGTTGTCCATGAGTGAAGCAACCTTTACCCAAAGCAATGTCGGCTTTTCTTAATGTTTGACCTTGTGATTTATTTATCGTTATTGCAAAACTAACATTGATAGAAAATTGTAATCTTTTAAATTGAAACGGGTAATAGAATTATAGGTATCCTAGATACAAATAATGTTTCGCCTCTGCCACAACCTGTTATAATCATTGCTTAAATTAAATTTTTTTGTAAAGAAACTACTCTTGCGCCCGGTTTCACAAAGACTAAAGTTAATTGAAAGTAACTACTCAGCGATTAAATTTACTACGATAGTAAATTTAATCTGCGTTTCACGAAGATACTTTCGGAAATTTAATTGCTGAGTTGTTTCTTCGTAGTAAAATAATACCGAAAAATTCAACAGATGGCTTTTATCCATCAGTAATATTTAATTTGAAACACCATTTTTCATTAGAGATATTTCTTAAGTTTCCTTTCAATTGCCTTTTTTAAAATTTTTACCAATCAAAATTTGAAAATAATATTTTTCACTGTTTTTGTGGTGAATCTCCATTAACCATCTTCATTGATTGATGCTAAAAAGAAAGGACATTAAAACCAAAATATTAATACTATATTTTCCAGTTATCAGCACATGTTAAATCTCAAAATGTCACATGCAGCACACGAAAACGCAAAAACACGTCACACGAAAATAGTACTAAATGGTGCCGGATTGTTGCGCAATTCGGTTGCACGTGGTGATTTTTGAAGAGTCGCGGAATTGAAATGGAGCGACGAACTAAGGTGAGTGTGTTGCGCAATTGAGGTTGCGGAATATGCGCAAAATTCAAATGGAACCAATGGAGTGTTGAAACTTAAAATGATACAACGAATTTACTGCAAGGAGTGGTTCCTCAATTTGTGAAAAGATTGGTAAAAGGTAAATAGATTGGTTAGCAAAAGAACAGAGGAGTCAGTGGTAGCCCGACGTGAACCAAGAATCTAGTATTCATCTTCAGTAAAAGTTAGTATGGGAGGATTAAGCAAATCCAACATCTGGCGGATGAGTGCTCTTAGCCTCTCCGCCAGAGTCCCGACCACTGCTCTTTAAGAGAGCCCTATCGGGCATTTACAAGTAAATTAACCGGACACATACCCCTAGTGGAGAATAAACGTCGGAAGTTAGAAGAGGAGTTACGGAACCCCAAGGCGTGACCAAGGCCACTCACCATAGAGCAATACAGAGAGAGGAGAAAGGGGCCGCAGAAACAACGAACCGATCCGGTAATACCAAAGTACCCCCGAGAAAACGGACGGGCGCGGTGGCGCAATTCCGGGCGACGCGACGATGACTTCTGGCCGTGGGACGTGTGCAGCGGGTGAAGATCGAACAAGAGCTCCAGCAATTAGACAACGAATGGAGGCGGTATCGTCAGGAGAAGAAGCTGGCCAGATAGAGGACCAAGACGGGCCCCGACTCAACTCGTTCCCCTGGTAACCCTTCTACGAGTAGGGACAGTTAGATTAGGATTCATTAAATTGTAATTAGCGAAATGAATTCAATACGGCCCGACTAAGTCTTTGATGAGATGTAAACAAACATTTGTGTTCAGAAGTGTACCCCGGTAAAAGAGAACAATTATGAGGTTTCTCCCCACAACGGTATAAAGTGTCGAGGGAAAATTTTCACAACGCATTCACCAGTTTTTTTTTGACGTCTGATCCCTGTTGTGTTAGTAGTAACACATAGAACTTAGCTAGATATGAAGGTATGAGTACAGACAGCGCAACCGACACAGTCAGTCTGCCTCAGCCCGCCACAGAGCACACACAATCTCATAAATCTATCGCAATCGTTCTTGAATAAACATTATATTTTCAATAAATCAGGGGTTTTTATAAAAAAAACTTAAACATGGCGCAGTCGGTACAAGATTATGAGGAAATTAAAGTAAAGTTATGAAATGAGTGATAGTGGCTCGAAAGAAAACTGCCAGATTTGAGTCTGCAAGCAAACCTAACCTCTACGGAACAAAGAGATTCGAGTTGTTGGGTGTTTTCCCAGGGGATTGAATACACCTCTCTCTTGTTTGCTGGTGATCTTTTTATTTCAACTTCTTTCCTGAACGCGCAGTAAAAGCTACTACGCTTATTAATCTATTTAACATCTAATTCTTCTAACTAAAATTTTTACAAATTAATTACTCCTTTTTTTGAAATTTCTTCAACTACAACTCTTTACAAAGTATTTACTCAGGACAGGACTCGCTCCTTACAACTTACAGATTTACAATACATTTATCTTACTCTCTTTTGTATTTTTAAGAAGAAAAACCTTTATTTTGTATCACAACTTTATTTTTTAAGACAAGAAGACGAGATGGCTGACCAGAACGAGAATATAGTATGACACAGACTCGGAGTCAATAATGACAGGAACCGAATCATAAGACTCCGAGTCAATAACCATAAGAACAGGTATAAAATTTCCTCCCTCCTGTATAAAAAAGAGCATTACGTAGGCGTAAAGAAATTTGGAGGTCGGCGACGTCGTGTTGATCTTCGTAGAGGTGGATTCTGCTCAGTGTTTTTATTTCCACCTGGTGAGTTAGGTGACGGTGGCCGAACTGGCGGTGTTGGATCTTGCTGTACTAGAGGGCACGGATGCTCCTGAACTTCCCCAGGTGCCGGATGATGATTGTTCTCGTAATAATGACTTTTTCGTTCAATCCTCGTTGGCTCCCTTATTTCCGTTGTATCTTGTTTGATGTACGCATTTAGATAAGACGGCTGAAAGTTCCTCATTTGGTCAATGCATCGTTTAACAGTTTTTCCATCGTAATCGATTTCATAGTGTAAATCGTCAGCTCTTGAAGAGATTACCCCTGATATCCATTTATCCATACGCGGGTTATTTGAAAGAAAGTAGACAAGTTGTCCTGGATGAAATTCCCGAAAGTTTCGGGTGAACTCTGAATGACATCTCTCAGTCATTCGGTTTTGTATATTTTCAGGACGTACGAAATCCAATCTTGTTCGGATGCTTCGCCCCAAGAACAGTTGAGCAGGTGATTCTCCTGTAGTAGAATGAGGAGCTTTTCTGTACTGTATCAGAAACTCATTAATGTCCCGGTGTAATGTAGTCTTGGTAGTTTGCATTTTAGCAAGTGAATCCTTCACTGTACCCAAGTACCTTTCTGCCTGGCCATTGGCTGCCGGGTGATATGGGGCTATCAACTTATGGTATTCAGTACCTTGCATCTTTAGAAACGTATTGAACTCTTCAGAAACAAATTGTTTGCCGTTATCTGGAACCACCGTGATCGGGGATCCATAAGCAGCAAAAAGTTCATTTAACATGGACACTGTTGCAGTACTTGTCGTTGTGTTGGTGGTCTTGGCTTCCACACATTTACTGTGAGCATCTACCACAATAAGAAGCATGGTATCTGCAACAGGGCCTGCATAATCTATATGTATGCGATCCCATGGCCCTTTAGGATACTACCAATGATGAGTGTTGAATTTGGCTGGCGCATGAGCATGTTTAGCGCATTCGATACATGTCTTGGCAATGTGCTCGATGTCTGCGTCGATACTCGGCCAATAAGCAAATGATCGCGCAATGCCTTTCATCTTTGTCATCCCAACGTGTGCTGCGTGTAAGTCATTGAGTATAGCAGGTCGCAAAGAAGTAGGAAATACCACTCTATGTTCAAACAATAAGCATTCAGAAGCTAAAGAGTAATTTTTTTCTGGCGCTTTATAGCCATTGCGTTCTAAGTCTTGACCATCCTGTAGGATTTGCACTATTTTTCCTAGATTTTGATCTTTTCTCGTTTCCAGAACGATTTTTCCTGCGCGAACTGGAAGTTGATCAACCTGTCGAAGGATGAACATGTCTATTTCATCTAAATCTTTGCTTTCTTCCTCTTCTTGAGATGTATTTTGGCGTATACTTTCCGGTTCCTTCAGTGGTACTCTGGAACAGTAATCTGCATTTGCGTTAGCTTTAGTTGGTTTAAATTCGACTGTGTAATTGAAATGGGCTAGATAATCCGCGTAATGAGACATTCTGCTTATACATAAGACCGGAAGACGTTTTTCTGGATGGAGAATTTGTGTGAGTGGTCAGTGGTCTGTTATAAGGGTAAAATGCCGTGCGTATAATTAGTAGAAGAATTATTGACAAGCCCAGACAATTGCTAACGCTTCTTTATCAATTTGTGGATATTTTTGTTCCGTGGAACTCATTGTTCGGCTGGCATATGCGATTGGCCGTTCTGTTCCATCCGAAAGTCGATGCGACAACACTGCGCCCAAGCCTACCTTGCTAGCATCTGTAGCTAAGATTAGTTGTAAAGATGGATCATATGGCATCAATACTTGAGGTGATATTAGAATGTTTTTTAAATCATCATATGCTCTTTCAGCATTATCGGTCCATTTAAAAGATTCTTGTAACATGTCTCGAAGAGGATGGGCTCTTGTAGCCAAATCTGGTATGAATGCATTGTAGTACGTTGCTTTCCCTATGAACAACTCCAATTCTTTGGCTGTTTTCGGTTGAGGCGCATCTCGTATTGTCTCTATATGTTTATCGGATTTGTGAATTCCTACTGCGTCAATTCGATGACCCAAAAACTCAACTGCAGAAGCTGCAAAAGTACATTTGGAACGATTAAGGTGGATGCCATGTTCTTTGAGTCTGATCAACATAATATCTAGCGTTTGTAGCAAGTTATCGAAGGAATCCGAAAAAACTAGTAGCTCGTCGAAGAAATTAAGCACTGATGGTATATCTTTTATCACGGATTCAATTCTGCGTTGCCAAATCGCAGGTACATTGGCGGCCCCATAAACTGCCCGGTTTGGTCGAAATAGTCCATGTGTAGGATTATTCAGGGTCAGTGCCTCACTAAATTCATCGTCAACCACCAAATGTGTATATGCATCCGTGATATCTAAGTGGCAAAATATTTTTGCTCCTCTCATTTTGTTAAAAATATGTACTTGTTTAGGGATCGGGTGCTCGTCTACGATTATCCTAAGATTTAATGTAGGTTTGTAATTACCTATTATACGAATTTTGCCGTTTTTCTTAGTTACAACATGGGTAGTAGATGCCCATTCGGAATGATCGACTTGCCTGTAATGACCAGCTGCTCATTCAAAACAAAAACTTATCGCCGATTCAGCAAAAATGCTGAATCAGCAAAAAGTTTTCACTCAGGTGACATGAGAAAATAAAATGAAAATTAACGCCGGCGCTTAGCGACACAAATGGACGAAGAAAATAAAACGAAATTTGACACCGGCGCTTACCGGCACTCACGTCGGTTGATAACAAAATTGCTGACGCAGCAATTCGACTCCCTAGCGTCACGACCGCCGGTCAAAGGAATTGGACACCTGAAAGAAAACGACAAGAACAAAGGGCATAGTGGTCATTCATTCATGAATGGAAAAATTATGAATGAAATGCAAAATGCAAAAGGGGACGAATGGGGAAAGTCGTCGACCTTACCAATCAAAACCTGGATCAGCGGTTCAAGCAGAGGTAAATCAATATTAATAAGAGCAGATTCAGCAGGAAAAAACGATATAAAAGAGCATTGGAAATCAATAGGAGTCAGTTAAAACTTAGCACCAGGAACACACAGGCAAAGGGTCCAGAAGACGAGGTATCAGTCGAAGTAAAGACGTGTCGCCATCAGCCAAAGAGAAGTCAAGCAGCCCAGCCGGAGTGAAGCAAAGTCGTCATCACTTAAGTCAGCCGAAGCCGAAGATAAGTCAAATCGCCATACACCAGCCCAGTCGAAGTAAAGACGAGTCGCCATCAAGTCGAGTCACCACCAAATAGGACGGCCGAACCCGAGTATAGGAACCAGTCAGAGTGAAGAAGAAAAAAGAAGTAATAAAAACGGTAGCCAGGTTACCCGCCTACTACCAAGAAAAATCCTTGAACCGGCCATAAGGCTGGGTAGGTACCACGATAATTCGACGAATGAATACTCCACTTAAGGACGCTCTACAAGACCCTAAGGCAGGTCCTCGACCGATCACCGTAGAGAACTATTACCGGAGAAACCAGCGCCCCTCGCAACCACCAACCGAGCCACCAGCAACCAAGAAGGAGAAGACCGGGGTTGAAGCCCGGTATAAACGATCGATCCAGGAGGCCACGAGGACTTGAGTGTTAGCGCAGACAAAACAGGAAAGAATCCAGGCCAGCATAAGAATTACCCGACTGAAACAGGAACGGTTGGCTTACCGAAGGAACAAGAAGAAGGAAAAGAGGGCCATGAAAGCCACATTATCCAAGTAAGGGAGTAAGTTAAGTTAATACTAACTAGGAGGCGCCCCCTGCTCGCTACGCTCGCCAACCCCCGCCGTTCGCTCCGCTAACTCTAACAGCTCGCGCATGGAGCTATATATACAGTAGCATTGTAAGTAAAAAGGTTATTTAGTTCAGACTGTAGTAGCAATCATTTCAGCTCATTTTGCACGTCAAAGTACATCTATATTGAATGAGGCCCTATCTATAATTATCTAAAACCTCGCGGGTGCGGTTGCGGATGTCAAAAGATCTTAAAATTTTCTCATACAAAATACTTTTTGTAAAAATTCTTTCATCTTCTGCCAAATGACCTTGGCTTTGTGTTTTAGAAATACATATAAACACGCAATCGGTTAAACGATCTAACTCTACTGGCTACAACATACAATTAACAGTGAGAAAATATAGGTTGTTTGAGTAAGATTCCTGATTTTTGAAACGTTTGCCCCTGGGATTTATTAATTGTCATCGCAAAAGCCAGAATGACAGGAAGTTGAGTTTCTTGAAAAGTAAAAGGCAAAAATACGTCACACGTGTCGAAATACGTGTGTTTCGGAAAACTCCTGCTAAAATCTCACAATCCAAAAAATTTTCTTTTGCATTTGAATTAAGCGAATAGGTGTACCATTACCCAAGCAAGTAATGTCCTGTACACAAATGACGAATAAGTAAAAGTATGCAATTTGATCTTTAAAATAAATTTGTGGGATCGGGAACCCACTGCATCAACTGAGTTTAAAAATTCTACTGGAAAATTATTTTGCTCTCTATAATCATCACTCAAGATTTTTCTCAGAAATCAAATATATTCGTTTCTCTCCGGCCAGGCTGTTAAAGATTTCTGCATCAATGAAAGTACAGGCTTCATATTTGGGTGCTAATATAACCGAATTGAGAATATCGTTAGACTTTATGGTTTCAGATACATTGCCATAAGTATCTGGAATCACGAAGTTGCAGCTAACTAAATGGGAAGGAATTTCAATAACATCTTGGCTGTAATCTGAAAATGTGGGTAAAGTTCCATTACAAAGAGATTTAAGAAATTCAACGAATTCAATCTCATGAGGTGAAGCTCTCATATTTTGGGTAAAAGTTATTTTGTGGATTTTGAAAATTCGGACCATGAACTAAGGCAATTCTCAATAAGAGGTACACATGTACCGTGAGATATAGCTGGCAATATCCGTCAAAAATCTCCACAGAGTAAGAAAGTCTTACCTCCGAAAAGTTTAGTTGAAGTACCGAAGGAATCATTTACTGAACAAAATTTCCTCAATAGCTTATAAAGCGCGGTTCTATGATCATTTTCTGAAGAGTTTCTTAAAAATTCTTCACACATGAAAATTTTGAATTCATTCCTTAACTGCTGAGAGGACTTACACTCTTTTACTTCTAATAAATATTCACGCCACTCTCCATCATTTCATGCGATACTTCGTGCATGTGCTGAAAATGTGCAGTAAATAATGTTCCCAACAGTACCCAAATCCTTATGGGACCTCGAAGATGAAGCTAAAATAGTCTCAAATGGAACAACTCAACATAAAACATAAAATAATCGAGCAAAATCTCTACTACTTACTCTTCGAGGTTTTTCGATTTCTTTTTATTATCTACCTAAATATAATGCATCGGCGTCTCTGTATATAGAAACTCGGACGAACTAATTCGATTGATTTCATAGAATGCAGTCAATTTTGTTCTTCTGTGATTTTTAAGAGCTTGCTGAACATTTCCTTCCCTAAAGACTGCATTGGGCCGATGAGGCAAGTGACATTCAAATCGAACTATAATATATATTACGTGACTGGTAATGCATTGGATACTCATTTATGCGCCAACTAACTTCCGTAGATCCAACATAGTGGACAAAAAGCTATCGATTTCATCTATATAAACTTTGCCCTCAACTCCACCTCAAACACTTCCAAACTCTAATGAGGCACAGTCGTATCCCTTATAAACATATTTGTACATATATTTTAGGCTCTTAACTGTGCCAAGAACTTCCACGTATAAGTAGCAATCAAATTTCGCTAAAAGATATGGATTTTAAGGAACAGTATAACGGTTGCCAACAGAGTGGCCACGAAAGTCAACTGTTATACCATTAACACGGCGCATCTAACATTGCCCTGAGTTGTATTGTAAAAGTCCTTAGAAAAGCTTTTGCTGCATTTACCATCTCTGATACGGGAGACGGGGATACGATTCAATAAACCACATGAACCGTGGATCATGTGGTTTTTAACTAAATTATGAAGTTGTGGGAAATACATTGTATATTGTAAATAAAATATATCTGGAATTTCCGTACAAACGTACCAACTTTCATTTCCTACCTTTTCTTTTTTCTCTAAATTGCAGTTTTAAAGGTGTGCAGACAAAAGTTTAGAAATATGATATAATTTCAGATTTTAAAATTTTAACAGTTTTTTGCTCGTAGCGGCTAAATCAAGCATTCTAGGGGGTGTGTCAAACCCCCATTATTTTTTTATTTCCCAACTTTTGGCCATATATCCTATTTCTCTAAATTATGTTTTTAAATGTCTATACAAAAGTTCAAAAAATACAAAAGTTGAGAAATATGATAAAATTCAGACTTTCGCTCGCTTTCCATAAACATTCGGGAAAGCTAACCTCGCATTTTCTAGAAATAACTGTAAAATTGTGATTTTCCATATTTTTTAAAGTAAAATTTGCATATATTTTTATCAAATTAGCAAAAAACAATGGTATAAGTAAACGATGGCTTTGAATTTGTCTGTGGTAATGCATCCATATTATTGTCTGTGGCCATATGTTCATTGTTTTGGCTTTTGTCTGGAAGAATGCAATTTTATTAGCCAACGGTTGCCTTCTTCCAGGCAAAAAACAAAAGAATGAACATGTGAATATTGTCTGTGATATGGCTCCATTTGCCGCTCACATTATCATTGACATAGATATTAGATTTGAGTGAAAAGAATGCACGTATTTGGCATAAATGGTTGGTTATTCAGTCGAACGTATGATCTATGCAAATGATAATGTTAAATAAGTATGTTCTCTATTTTGATTTTTTCGTAGAGGAATGCAATTTTATGTTAATTCCTTTGGTTTGTGTCCCCAATAGAAGATTGATCCATTTGGTTTGATTTTCGACTAATTGAGTAATTGCCATTTATCGGGGACACAAACCAAAAAATTACATATGGTTGCATATTTCCAGGCAAAGAGAAAAACAATCACACGCAAACATTCTTCCCAACAGCATCATGTACACTATACGTGTGCTCAATTCACACATACACTCCCATTGCATTTTTAAATTTCAAAGCTTAATTAGACTAATTTCTAATTAAATTAAAAAAAAAAAAATAATTGCTGCAGGTAGAGGAAAAACTAATCTTTCGAATGGTATAATTTTTATCCTGGTAAGTCCACCTGGTTTCCTGTAAAAGGGATAACAAAAAATCGTGTCGCCTATTTATATATAGATGTTAAGAAATTACCCATGTAATAGATAGCAAATGAGAGAGAAATAAATTGAGTTTAAATAGAATTGAGTCAAGTCACTATTTTGAATGGTGCCCAGGCAAAGAAAGGAGGCTACAATAGTAAAAACTTTAGAAGACGTAGGCCGAATAATGAAAGATTGTAAAATAAAAAGGAGATGTAAAAAAGAAATAGTAAAAAAGAGTTTAAATATGTTGGAAACCAAAATAAAACCCAACACCCGTGCAAAGATAGGTTTCGCTCCGGGTTTCAAATGCATTTTGACTGGAGGACCTGTTAATTTATCCGCGGTTGAGCTTAAAATGTCGTCATGTTTCTTGAGAAGCGTTTGCAGGCGGTTAATCTGTTCTGTTGTGAGTTTGGGAGATACTGCGGTAAGATTGTGCACATCGATTGGTGTGAATATCTCAGTTAGATTTGTTTTATCCTCCTGTTTGGGGGAAAGGAACAGGGAGTGCTTTCCCGTACGGGTGAAGTTCACCTGCACCTGCACCTTAATTTGGTCCCAGTTACAAAAATTCGAATTTCTCCTTCTTAACCTTTTACTTTTATTTGTGTTCACAAGTTCAAGTTTCCCCTTAAATTCTTACTACAAATTTTAATTTTTATTCACAAATTTTAGTTTTTCTTTTAATGGCATTTACAACGAATTCAGATTCTTATTCTCAAATTTGAGTCTTCCTTTTAATTCGAGTTTAATTTTTCTTTTTCCACAAATATAAATTTTCCTTTTACTTTCATCAAATTCGAGTTTATTTTTCTTTTTATTCACAATTTAAGTTTCCCTTTTAATTTCAACAAAACCGAATTTTCCTTGTCTAAATTTTTGTTCACAACTACAAAATTTCATTTTACTTTCATCGAATTCTAGTTCTCTTTTTTATTCAAAAATTTAAGTTATCCTTTTAATTCCAAAAAATTTGAGTTTTAATTTTTATTCACAAATTTAAGTTTCCTTTTACTTTTATTTGTGTTCACAAATTCAAGTTTTCCCTTAAATTCTTACTACAAATTCTAATTTTTATTCACAAATTTTAGTTTTCCTTTTAATGGCATTTACAACGAATTCAGATTCTTATTCTCAAATTTGAGTCTTCCTTTTAATTCGAGTTTGATTTTCCTTTTTCCACAAATATAAATTTTCCTTTTACTTTCGTCAAATTCGAGTTTATTTTTCTTCATATTCACAATTTAAGTTTCCCTTTTAAATTCAACAAAATCGAATTTTCCTTCTTTAAATTTTTGTTCACAACTATAAATTGTCCTTTTATTTTCATCGAATTCTAGTTCTCTTTTTTATTCACAAATTTAAGTTATGCTTTTAATTCCAATAAATTTGAGTTTTAATTTTTATTCACAAATTTAAGTTTCCTTTTAATTTCAACAAATTTCGAGTTTTAATTTTTATTGACAGTTTTGGTTTCCCTTTTAAGTTCAGCAAATTCGCAAATAAAAATTAGACCTGGTAGGCCGGTGACCGTTCGAGAAACAGCGACCGGTACAATGGAAAAAGGGCGCGAGTAAAAAAAGAAAGGAAAAGAGTACACAGCGACCTCTCAGTCACCGAACCGAACCACGACTGAAAATGCGCGTCAGTTTGGGGCCCTTAAATCCGGACCAAAATGCTGATGCGCATTTTCATTAAGTCGCGCATGGCGACCGGGAATGTGCGCAATTAGCACTTTATTCAAAATTTTTAAAACTTACGCGATCGGATTTCATCACGACGGTGATGAATGAATATCAGAGTGATAAAACTTGATCGCAACGAAAAATTTATCGCGCATGATTATTTATTCTGCCGCGATCAAGTTTCATCTTGGTGATAAGGGTTGATCGCGACAGAATTTCGCGCATGGGAACCCAAAATGCAACGTCAGCATTTTGGGTTGGGAACGGACGAGTTCCCATGGAGGCTGTTTTACGGCAGGGGTGGTAAAGGGGGGGGGGGAAGAACATGTGTGGCTGAGCCTAGGGTCAGTCACAACAGATTGACCTCGGCAATGAATTGAGCGAGCCATTTTCGACCGAATAGCGAATCATAATCACCTTCGATTACGTACAAGTTAAGCTGACGTGTGGTTTTCCTACCGTAACATTCACCGGTATACGCCCGATGCATTTATTTACTATTTGTGTATAGCTAGCGAATTGTCTGTCGGTTGTTTTTAAAAGGGCATTCGGTTTTAATTTTCGTAATGTGTTACTGCTGATAATACCGCATGGAGCTCCATATCAAGATTTACACCGTCAATTTCAACTTTAAGCATTTTACGATCAATTGGTGCGGTTGTGTGAATTTCCTCGACTCGATTCAGTCGGCTCTACTGTGTTTTAAATTTGATGTGTTTGATTTGTCCTTTTTTTTGGTTCTACATACCTTAACAATATGTCCCGTCTTTTTACAGAAGTTGCATTTACTCGTTAAAAATGGTCATTGCGCGCGAAAATGTGACCCATAGCAGAATAGATTGCGTTTCTCATCCAAAACGCCGTGCTGTGCTGCTTCGTTATCCGTAGTCCTATAGGATGTTGAAGTGGGTGTCCTTGTTTTGGCGTAAATAGGCTTGATGTTTTGTTTGTACTGCTGTGTCGTCGATAACAGCGTGTGTGTTGTTTCTGCTGATTGTTCTTTAACCTCTTCAGCTGTTTGATGCGTCGACTCACGAGTGTGCGCGATGTTAAATGCGTCCGTAGATGTGGACGGTTTCTTTGCGATAATTTCATCACACGTATTTCGATCAAAAAGGCCATGCAGTAGTTGCTCAATTAACATCCTATCTAGAAATGTATCATACTCACAGAATGCTGCTCCTTGCCTTAAACGAAGAGCGAAATTAGCTATTGGTTCGCCCTGCTTCTGCGTGATGTGGCGGAATTTCACACTTTCTGCGTACTTGTTTTTCGTGGTATTAAAATGCCCTTTTAGTATGTCCCGTATTTCATTCTATGTGTATTCCTCTGGCTGTTTAGGAGCTATTAAGAATTTTAAAGCATCATTCAGTTCAGAACCCATATGAACTCGAGCGTAATTAGCATGTTGGTCGTCCGGAATTTTGCTTAGGTTGAGGGCCCACAGAAAACGTTTGAAATAATCATCGAATGTTGTGCCGTCACTAGAATGAAATGTTTGAAATGAAGATGCGGGTGACTTAGACGACGCAGCAGATGCTTGTTGGCTTTCCGGAGGTTTGATAGCCGCAGAACTTATTGCATTTTTTATCGCTTCTGTAAAAGCTTTGACCAACTCTTGCATTTCTTGCGATAACGCCATTTTGTTTGCAAAGCCACTTCTTTCCACTGAATGTTCTCAATTGTTTCCTTACTCGCACTGGTTCTTGTTAAACGCCTTACGTGGATTTGTTTATCCCACTTCTGACTCCAATTTTTGTATTTCTAAGAAGAAACACCTTTATTTTGTATCACAACTTTATTTTTTACGACAAGAAGACAAGATGGCTGACCAGAACGAGAACATAGAATGACACAGACTCGGAGTCAAAATGACAGGAAACGAATCATAAGACTCCGAGTCAATAACCGTAAGAACAGATATAACACTCTCTTTATCGTTTTCTCGTTTTACCAGCGATAATATTTAACAAATCTCTCTCAGCAAATTGGTACAAAAATTTTCTTTTCCAAATTCTCTCGTATTAACTCGAAGTTTCTCTTTAGAGCCCTTACAAATTAATGGTTCTCTGTTTTTACAATTTTTCGAATTACCAAAACAATACAATTAAGTTAGACTCTCTCTTTACAATTGTCAGATTTACAATACATTTATTGCCTTACAAATGCCTTATGCCTTACTGTACCTGATGACCAAATAATTACTTACCACAATGTACTTCTCACCTTCAAATGATATTTTCCCGACTCTACAGCGAATTCCGTTCGCACCCAAACTCAACTTCGACTGCGGGATCATCTTTCCAGACGGTCTTATCTTTAAGTTATGCACATGTTTCTAATATTTGTTAGTCCTACCTGTAACAATTTATCCTTCGTCAGCACCTTTTTGGTATAATTCGTGTAATTTGGAACAAATAAGCTAGTCATTAATTTGAACTCGAATCTCTCACTTATCCTCTTCTTTTTGTGTATCGGTCTAAGACCTTTGCACACTTTACTATAAATCATGGTGTAACACCTCGATTTAGCATTCAACCCTATCTCTGAAAGGCGACCAGACGGATCAATTCGGTGATACATCTATATTTATCCTATCGAACGTAGGCAAAGGAGTCTTCGGACAACATTGGTGACCCTGACGTGAAACACGTCACGCGAACTCCAAACCAGTTAGGTTTACCCGAATTTTAAATCGTTTATCGTCGCGGCAATTCCTTAAGAACGCGAACACTCATAAATCCATCAGAATATTTGGCATCTTATACCTTACTACGACATTGTAAAGATCTTCGCATGGAGCATGCATCAAGCAATCAAGCCATGAAGATGCCAAGCCATATATCGCCGGAAGTTCTTCACTTCAGGTCACGCTACGGACATTGAACGCTGCAATCGTCTCGTTAAGGCGCACCTTGGACTCAGTCCCAAACCATCCCCCTTAAAAAAACGCTGTCGTGTACGAAGTAAAGTGCCGTTCCATTGAACGCCTTTGGGCAAACCTGGAGGCTATGCATGATACCATCTGGGGAATGACAGACGACCCCATTGCTGCTGGATTTGATCACGAAGCGTATCTTTTGCTGTCCGATGAAGTAGGGTCTGTAATAATAGACTTACAACAACATTCTACATCGTCCACACATCCAGTCACAAGTGATGTTTCGCCCAAGGTTAAGCTGCCAACCATCAAATTGCCAAAATTTGAAGGCAAATATCTTTTCTGGAAGCAGTTCCACGACCTGTTCTTGCAAGTGGTTGACGAACAAAATCTTGGCAATGCGCAGAAAATGTGGTACATCAAAACGAGTTTAACTGGTGAAGCAGAGCGATGCATTAGCCACCTAACAATCTCCGACGCAAACTATCTGTCTGCTTGGAACCTGCTCAAGGACAGATACGACAATGACAGACTATTGGTAGCAGCCCTCATTAACAAGCTGTTAAATCAACCTGTCATCCACACCGAATCAGCTATGGCAGGGGTCGGCAACCTTTTGAGACGGAAGAGCCAAAAGTTACAATTAACAAAATTTCCCAGTTCTTGAAGAGCCACTAACATTTTTGTTTCAATATTATGGTATTTGATTAGGATTAGGTATATAAATTTGATTTCTGATTTAAAATAAGTAGCTTCAGATATGAAATAATATTTATTCATATAAAAACATACAAATGTTTCGCACAAAACTTATTAAAGTATTTTAGCTAGCTCTGCTAGAATAATAAAGTGAGTAATCAAATAACATAACTATAATTATTGAATAGTATTTACAATAGTTGCATCAATGGGAGCATTGGCCTTGCATGCCTTTTGAAAGTTTGTTTAAATCAGGCTCATAACTAGTTGTTTTTAGTTTTAAGCACGCCTCTAGATTTTTGTTTGTTAGTTGGCTTCTTACTTTACTTTTTATTATATTCATGCAAGAAAATGCTTGCTCGCACGAATATGTTAACCCGAAGATCGTCAGCACTCCAAATGCCAACTTCTTCACCTCACTGTAGCATTCGGGAAGACTATTCCATGCGTCAAATATGAGTGCCTCAACTCGCGGCATTTCGTTTAGAGCTGTCCACTTGTGCAGCGTAACGTACATGCTTTTCTGGACATCCAACTCTTCTAACTTGCTCTTGAGTTCTGTGAACTTACCACTCCACAAATGTTTGGCTTTCAAATCCAGCAATTGCATTTGAAGCGAACAAGCATCAATTCCAAAAGGCTTAATGTTGATCTCATATGTATTTGTGTTGAGAGGATTTACTATGAACTCCAGAGTACTTGCGTTTGTTTTGAAGTGTTCAAATCTCTCTCTTTGTTTAAAGTAATGCTGAAGTATTGTTCGTGTCAATAGTTGCACTGGTTTCATCGCGATATTGCTTCAGATTTTCGAAATGAAGTAATTTACCGCTCTCCATGTCGTCGACAAAAAGAAGTAATTTATTTTCGAAACAAACCACTTCTTCAAGCAAGGCATAGGCAGGGTTTCCGTTTCCTTGCAGTTTTACATTTAGCTCATTTAGTTTCTTTGTGATATCCACCATGAAGTTGAATTTTTGCAGCCATTTGTCTTCTTTCAATTCGGGATGGACAATGCCTTTTTCATTGAAAAATGTTTTTATTTCACTCAAGCAAGAAGCAAAACGTTTCAATACGTTACCCCTGGAAAGCAATCGCACTCTCAAGACTCATCCATAGCAAGTGATAAAGCAGAAGTCAGTTGAATGTCTTCCATTTGCATTTGTGTTACATTTGAAGACATCTTAAAAGTTCTATCTCTTACTGTTTTAGCTGATAATGGAAAATCTTTGATTTTCTTCATGATTTCGGTTTTGTTTTTGAAATCACGAAACAGTTCTTCAGCTCCACGTATAAAACAATCTTTGACGTACTCACCATCTGTGAATGGTTTCCCTCTTTTTGCAATTTGTAGTGATATTGCGAAGCTTGCCAGATTTACATTATTTGAAGATTGCGCCCAGTTACTTAGCATAGAACTCGACTGTTGTTTTTGCTTTCGAAGCTCTTTAACAGCTTTTTTCCGTGCGTCGCCGGTTGGATATTTAGCAGCGAATCCGGTATGTTTTGTTGTAAAGTGTCTCTCCAAATTTGACTTCTTATTGTGTGCAAGTTTTTCTTGACAAATGAGACAAGTCGGAAGCCCATCTGTGTTGCACATGAACGCAAACGACCCCGTCCAATCCTGATTAAATTCTGGATTTTCTTCTCCAGTTCGTCTCTTCTTTTTATCAGATAACATTCTGGTGGCGGAGCTGAAATTAAGATTTTTAAAACTCTAGTTAGCTTTCTAAAACGGCGTTAACAAACCGGTAATTAAATAGCTGATTTCGTTAATTGCTAATCTGTAAAAAGTCAACTTCGTTAAACGTTAAAGCGTATGGACATGTTACATACCTGGTTGTTCTGAATTACAAAAAAAACCCTTTCTTTTCACTTATACACTATTTTTATTTTATAATTTATGAAAATCTGAAAATCTAAAATTTGAAAATACGGTTCTTCTTTCTGAACTTGCCGATCTGAAAGGTAGAATGTGACTGACTCTCCGTCGACAGGAACAAAACCGCGACGTAGGTCATATCAACCCGCGTAGCAGACTTTATCAATCCGTGACGCAGGCCTTATCAGCAAAGAATAAAATAGTGCCAGCTACCTTGTAGTGAAGTAACGCGGCCCGAACACTCACTGTTCTCTCTTGAGGGTTTTTATGCTGTTTAAGGTTTTTTTTCGCAGCATAATATTTTTTATGATTTTTGAAAATAAAATAATATAATTATTAATATTTGCGCATGGAACTGGAGAGCTGCATCTTGACATCAAAAGAGCCGCACGTTGCCGACCCCTGAGCTATGGCCATCAAATCGCTTCATAACACAACTCGGGAGTGCTTGCTAAGTTTGGCGAATCTCAAAATCGACATTAAAAACTGGGATCCTTTGTTGCTCCACATCCTCATCAAAAAATTAGATGGTGCCTCACACACGCTTTACGAGCAGGGCCTAGAACATCCTAGAAGCCTACAATCTATGGAGCACTTTCCACGTTCCTGGAAAGGCGTTTTCAATCCTTAGAATCCATGCCTAATAAGAACGCCAGAAGCACCGCCATCGACAACAGCTTCGGAAAGGGAAGATCTCAAAGCGCATTAACCGCAGTATCATCCAAGCTGTCTTTTCTTGCGTGCCATGGGATCATCTCCTGTCTTCTTGCCCTATTTTCCTCAACTTCAGCCCTGAAAAGCGCCTTCAATTGATACAACGTGTAGGTCGCTGCGTAAATTGTCTTAAGAAGGGACATCGCACTTATAAATCTCCCTCTGGTAACTGCAAAAAATGCTCGAAGAAACACAATACTTTGCTTCATCTGGAAGGCAACGATTCAAAGGATCAAATCTCATCCAAGCAGCCGCAACAACCCAGAAATGAAGAAACAAAGGCAGACCCAGATTCAAGCACTAAGGAAGTTGCATCGATCAGTTCCAGCACTCCCTCAACTGTCGGTGCATATACGTTGTTAAGCACGGTCCTCATCAAAGTGACGGATAGCTGGGCGAACCAAATTCAGACAAGAGCCTTGTTAGACTTCGATTTTCAGCTAAATTTCATATCGGAAAGGCTTCTAAAAAGGCTGGGTCTCCAAGAAACCAGACATGTTGTTACGATTGGAGGGATCGGGTCGGCCGCACAGAACACCCGTTCAAGAGCCAGCATCCAAATACACTCCAACATAAACGACTGCAGTACGAGCATAGATGTTCACGTCTTACCAAAGATAATAGCACCGCAACCTTCGCAACACATCGAGAAGACATCCTGGCCTATTCCTGGCAATATAAGGTTGGCCGATCCACAATTTCATCGTCCTGGTCCCATCGAAATTCTGATTGGAGCCGAGCTATTCTATTCGATTCTTTCCGTTGGGCGGATCAAATTGGGAGAACACCTGCCCACACTTCAGAACACGGTTTTCGGCTGGACCGTATCAAGCAGACTCACCACACAACGTTCTCAAACCAATCTAGCACATTGTGGAATATGCAGCGAGGATGAAACCTTGGACACCCACATCCAAAAATTCTGGCAACTTGAGGAATCCGAGCAAAGTTCAAATAATTTTACTGCTGCCGAAAATAAATGCGAAGAATTCTTCGTTCAGACCACCAAGAGGGACAACAATGGGCCCTTCGTCGTTCGACTGCCGTTCAGATGCGATCCACATGGATTAGGCGAATCCAGTGATACGGCTCTTCGACGCTCCCACTCCTTGGAAGGGAGATTAGCCAGGGACCAGAGTTTAAGGCAGCCATATAACGCGTTCATGAAGGAGTAAATCGATTTGGGCCACATGAGGGAAATCTGTTTCACCATGGTGGAAAAACCATATTACTTTCTTCCACATCATTAGCCGCGTTCTTTTGGTCATCGCTTTCGAGTACAAAACAAAAGAACGCATCGGACTTGTTCTCGATAGATTACAAACTTTTATCGACTTCACTTACCATTTATATGAACTTACTTCGATTTTTTTCCATTTTGTGAGCTTTTGATTGCATAAATTCCTCACATATTACTTGAATTTTAATTTTCAGATGAAATCAAACAAAAGTTTTGAAGAAATTGTAATTTTGTGGAATTTAAACACAAATTTAGGTTCGCGTCAAAGAAAATGATCCATGTCGCCATCTGAACATTTCTAGCTCAACTATTCTGTTCAGAACAGCAAATTAGTTCCAGGTATTATCGAGAACTAAACTTGTTCTGTTGAATGTATGGGATTTGACAGTTCTGTTCTGTTAGAGTGACCAAAAGAACACGGCTCTTGTGTCCTCAGACCCGAAAGCACGACTACAAAACTACGGGTAGTCTTCGATGGCTCCGCCAAAACAACTAGCAACCTGTCACTGAATAATGTTTTAGCAGTCGGGCCAGCCATTCAGGGCGACGTCTTCACAATCCTACTGCGCTTCCGTCTTCCCCGATACGTTTTCACTGCGGACATCGTAAAAATTTACCGTAAATCAAACTCCGTAAATGCAGGCATCAAACTCCGTAAATGGTGCGCAAATCATCCGCACCTACTCAAGGAAATACCAGCAGAAGATCAGGCAATTGGGCTAGACTTCAGTAACCAATCCAATGATAGCTTCAAAACGATGGAGTTAATCTGGCAACACAAATCCGATTCTTTCGCCATTCGGAGCACCTTAATTCCTGCGCAAAGGGTCACGAAGCGAACTGCATCATCGGACATTGCACACATCTTCGATCCACCGTTAGTGGTCATAACAGCTAAAAAGTTTTTGCAGAAATTGTGGGAGTTAAAACTCGATTGGGATGCTGCACTTCCTCAAGAATTACACACCAAGTGGAACAACTTTAGAGGTATTAAGGCCAATCACATAACGTTCCCCAGACACGTTTTTGCTCACAAGGTTATTTCGCAAATACAGTTGCATATCTATGCTGACGCCTCGGAGAAGGCATATGGTGCTGCCGCTTATATCCTTTCCATAGGTCAAGACAACGTTGTCGTCGTACGATTGCTATGTGCCAAGTCAAACAATGCATCAAAAACGATCTACAGTTGAATAATAATCAAATTTTCCTTTGGACTGATTCAACAATAGTCCTCGGTTGGATCAAGGTCGAGTTATCAAACTTCCACACCTTTGTTGCCAATCGCATCTCGGCCATACAGCGTGCTAGCATCTCTGAACAATGGGGACACGTACCATCTTTGGAAAACCCGGCGGACTTATTATCAAGAGGCGTCCCCCCTGAAAAATTGGCCAACAACACTCTGTGGTTCTACGGTCCAATGTTCCTCCATGGTAGAGAAGATGCATGGCCCAATCTTATTCCAAACTCAGACGAATGTATTCTAGAGCAACGGACTAAGATCCAATCTACATGTCTCGGAGCCACAAGGGGAAACAAGTTCCTACTTGACATTCATCATCAGAATTCCTTCAGACGTCTTTAGCGCATCATTGCATATGTTGTTCGCTTCACCAAGGCCACGAAACACAGTTCCAGCAAGGGCAACTCACTCGCTCCATCAGTAACTGAGCTAGATAACGCATAAACCCTAATAATCAAGCTTGTACAGCAACACCTGTTCAGTGACGACCTACACCACATAATGAAATATGGTGAAATCTCCAAAGGCAGCTCAATCAGATCTTTGACCCCATTTTTAGACCAGGATGGAGCCCTAAGGGTAGGCGGACGCCTTGAATCATCGAACCTCGACTATCGAGCCAAGCACCCTGCTTTGTTCCCGAATTCTCATCCTATCATCAAAATGCTACTCAACACGATACACACCGAGAACATGCATGCGGGTCCTCAAGCTGTGCTCGCCATTGCACGACAACAGTTCTGGCCACTCGGTGGCAAGAATTTAGCTCGTGCCGTCGTGCAACATTGCGTGCGTTGTACCAAGGCCAAGCCCAAACTACTGTCACAACTTATGGGGAATTTGCCACCTGAACGCGTTCAACCTGCACGACTATTCATCAATTTCGGAGTTGACTTTTGCGGGCCGGTATACGTCCATTACAAGATCCGGGGTAAACAGCCACAAAAGGCATACATCGCTGTTTTCTGCTCCTTCGCCACACAAGCTGTGCACTTGGAATTAGTGAGCGATCTATCAGCTGACGGCTTTCTTGGTGCTTTACGTCGTTTTTTAGCCCGACGAGGACATTGCCGAAAATTCTATTGCGACAACGCCACAAACTTCATAGGTGCTCGAAACCAATTGCACGAGCTGAACAATGGCTTCAACGAGAGTGCTTCAAAGGAGAGACTACTCAAGGAGTGCAGCTCCTGAGGAATTGACTTCCATTTCATCCCTCCTCGAGCTCCTCATTTCGGAGGGCTCTGGGAAACTGCCGTCAAATCTGCCAAGAAACTAATGCAGCATAGCCTTGCTTCAGCTTCGTTAACGTATGACGAAATGGAGACAGTTGGTTTGGGAGTAGAAGCTATATTGGACTCCCGTCCCGTCATGACCATGTCTGACAACGCCAATGATCTCGCCGCTCTCACACCAAGTCATTTCTTGATTGGGGAGCCATTAACAGCGCTCGTCGATCCTCAAGCTCAATCAAATAAGGCTAATTTACTAACCCGGTGGAAGCTCGTCACGCACGTCAAGAACGAGTTCTGGAAGCGGTGGAGGACTGAATACCTAAATCAACTTCAGCATCGAGTCAAGTGGAAACATACAGCCTAAAACGTCACACCTGGATCTACGGTTATTATGAAGGAGGACAATCTTCCTCCATTGAAGTGGGCTTTGGGACGCGTAACCAACGTCATTAAGAAGACGGACTCGTCAGAGTTGTAGACGTTCAAACGGCAAACAACATTTTGTGTCGACCAATACATCGATTAGCACCACTTCCTATCGAGACTGAAGGCCTTAGCGAAATGGAACCAACCTCGGAGCAACCGAACAAGAGAACAATGCATCAACCATCACTGGACCAAGGCCCCACGCCAGTTAAACACGCTCGCTCCGCTCATTTTACCGTGTTGCTGGTATGTCTCATCTTGTCTCCAGCCAAGGCATCTCGGGCGAAGATTATTCCCTTCACGACAAACCCAGGTGTCTACTTCGAAAACTTAGGCAGAGCAAATATCAAAACATGGGCAGAGCAAACATTATTACCAGTGATTGGAATATCATAACATATTATGACATGCAATCATTTTGGAGGGAGTTCGAACTCCTGCAAACGTTCAGTGCATCTTTATGCAACTTGTCGTTAACCATGCCCAATCCGGAATCTCATCACAAAATAGCCAAGCAAATTGATCGCGTAGTGGACGAGCTCAGCCAGACCAATCAGCTTTTAAAAAGTCCTCCAGCAGGTCGAGCAAAACGAGGACTGCTGAACGTAGTTGGCAACGCTGCAAAATTCATGTTGGTGTCCTCGATTCCAAATACGCTGAAGAAATTTCCATGACCATTGACTCTAAACCGACAACGAAGGACTTTTAGCAAATCTGTTGCGCAACCAAACCTCCATTCTAGACGCTACGGTCAATATTATGAAAAAGGATCACCAGGCTATTGACATGGAGTTTCAGAGAGTTGAGTCTCACTTAAATGATTTATCCACACAGTTAAACGCAATACACAACGACGCACAACAAGAAGCTCGATCTCGGTTCTTCATCCTATTATCGTTACAAGCTTCACTGCTCGCTACCAACTTCCAAAGGACTCAAAGCCTCATTTTCGACGCCTTAGTCAATATACATCGAGGAAGAGTCCGCAGACATCTTTTATCGCCAAAGCAGCTAAGAACCGTTCTACACACTATGCGGGCCAATCTTCCTTCAAGTTCAAGACTACCACTCAATCAGGATGATATACTCCATTTTTACAATCTTATTACACTTGAAGGTAGAATGACGGACAAGCATTTCATTTTCAAACTCAGAGTGCCCTTAATCTCGGTTGAAGACTTCGACCTCTTTCGAGTGGTTCCAGTTCCAGTCAAGATGAACGATAGTTTCGTGGCTATTAGACCATCTTTTCCCTACTTAATGGTTAACTTACATTGGGACCACTATTATCCGCTAACGGAATCTCAACTCCGCATCTGCACTACGATGAACAGGAGGCATTTATGCAGTCAACATTACCCGTTGTACAAATTTGGATCATCTATCTCTGCCTGTGAAATCGGCCTCCTGAATCAGTTAACTCCTCACCATTGCCAGTTGATGAGAGTAGACGCCTACTCTAGTTGGACTCAACTTCACACACCAAACCAGTGGATCTTCTCCTTGCCCGATAAAACCACAATCAACATTGTTTGTGGAGATGACATGTCACAGCTAACTCTCCAACAGACGGCAATCTTAACACTTGATAGCAATTGCGTCATTAAGCAGCCCCTCATCACGATTCAAGGGCGCAAGAGCTACTCCACTATGAGGCACGCTCCCTACGTTCCGGCCCTTAACTTGACTGACCTCATTGACCCGCTCAACATGACATCAGTATTGCACTATCAACACCACTTCGCCCAACACATTCAGGAATTAGAATCAGTCAAGCGCAAGCTTTCAGAAATGGACAGCCGAATCCCGGCCTTGATACAAGATCATTCCAATCATCATCATGTTTTGTCCTACGGAACCCTATGCGTTGTAATCATAACAATCATTGGGGTAATCTGGATGGCAACAAGGACTTATCTCGCATACCGGACATTACAACCACCATCAGGCACAACCGCTGAGGATGTTCCAGACAGCCAAGGAAATGAAGTACCCACCGAACCTTTCACCGTAAACCTTAGTTGAATGAACCCATTCAACACCGGGGAGGATGTTCATAAATTTCTTACCTCACTGTTCCTCACTGACTAAAAATATTTCACCGAAGTGTACAACACTTACCTTCGTCATCACACCTTGACCCATCGGATCAGCTTACCACAGGTGCCATCGACCAAGCCTAGTCAGCGTCTTCCAGAAAAATTGAACCGGGAATGCTTTCATTCATCGTCGAAGTAGCTGAGTCAATTTTGCTTATTATTAAAATTCAACTATTTCGACGATGAAGTAAGTACCTACTCTAGGAGCCAATTTGCCCAGGTAAGCATTTTTCACCTACTATATATAAACCTAACAAATTTCAATAAATGGATCAGTCGTTAATCAACACTCAAGTTTTTTACTTCGATCCCCATTATTTGTGTATCGGTCCAAGACCCTTGCACAGCCAAAAGCAGTCTTGGTGTAACACCTAGATTGGCGTTTAAACCCTCCCCCCTGAAAGGAAGTCCTGCGAGATTAAGTTGTAGTGATACACCTTAACTAATTGAAACCAGCACAGACAAAGGGTTCTGCGCTTAACAGTCTGTCTGAAATCACCAGACAAAAATAAGATAGCACCACCGAAAAGTTTATCGTTGCCTTTTAAATCTTGCATGGTTCTATGCAATGTTTCGAGAGAATATTTGTGAGCCATTGTGCACTCATCCCAAATTATGATTGAACTCCTTCTCAACACTGTAGCTATTCCACTATTCTTTTTTATGTTACATATTGCGTTTGGTTTATTATGAATGTCTAATGGCAGCTTGAATGTTGAATGTGCCGTTCGTCCACCATCTAGCAAAGTAGCCGCAATGCCTGACGATGCAACTGCCAATGCGATTTTCTGTTGTGACAAGAATCAAGAATATTTTGGCAAGAATCAACGATATTAAAAATGTCTTACTGGTTCCACCTGGTGCGTCCAAGAAAAAAAACCGCCTTGTTCAACAGCAACAGTCAGCATAATCCGATCATAAATAATTTTTTGTTCTGCTGTCAGTAATGGCTCACTGTTCATAATAATTGTTGCTAAATTACCATGGTCACATTGTTTTTCTCGTTGTAAATCGGTGTTGACTAAGTCTGTGTCTGGGCGATCAAGTGATGGTATACCATAATGATTAAGTGGTAAATTTGAAATTAAAACACATACAATAAATCCTCGATCAACACTAACGCTTCATTATATATTTCTGGCGTGTAATCTATGATTTGGCATTGGTCTGTTTGTCTAATTCGTTGCAATATGACTTCTGTCATACAATTTTTATATATTTCCCACAAAGTGTGTGCTTGCGATGGATAACATGTCGTCAAAATAATTGCAAACAGCTGACGAATGTTATTGGGCGTTGACGTCAACGCAGCATCGGCAAGCGTTAAGTCCCAATGGTTATCGTCTTCTAGCAATTGCAGTTCACGACATGCATCTATTAAATACTCGGCCATTAACTGTTCGCAGAAATTCAAAATGCGTTGGTCTGGGAACATTCACCAATAACAAACGTGAATAGAAGCACTCACGTTGCTTTGGATGTACCGTGTAAAGTTTCCCCAATTTCTTAGCTTTGAATATGCCTGTAATGGATGGATGTGTTTTTTCTTGTTTCCGTGGCTCCCATTTTTTACCGGATTTGTTCCATGTGAAATAACGTGGAATATCAATATATATCAATGTCTTTGCGAATTGGCCGAAAATATCAGATTTTTGACACAATGCGCTCTTTGGATAACATTTTCTTCAGTGAAGTATACACGTTGATCATTTTCAAGATGTATTGCTAGATGCTGGACAGAAGGGTCTCTATCGTGTATGGGAAATCTAGGAATATGCCAAATAGATTCGTTGCTGCTGATGTATCTACCCATTTGGTATCGTCTTATTTCGTTATTTTTATTCATATTTCGTAGTTCAAATATGGCCAAGTCACAGCCTTTATTTACATATTTGCAAATGTACTTAATTGATTTTACAGAACGGCAAAGCTCGACATTGATATGAGCCTCATAAGTTTTTGAAAGTAATGGTGAGTATGGTACCACCCACTGATTTTCAAGTTCTACTTGATCTGTAGAATTCGGCAGTCTCATTGTGAATGTGCGGCCACCATTCTCAGCATTTCTGCGGCGATACATTGGATATCTGTCAATATACGTGATAGTGTCATTTGTATGCAGCTTTGGGAAACTCTACTTACATTTTCCATTTTCCATGCATGGTGACGTCATGTTGACAGCACCGCATGGCCCGTGGATCATGTGTTTGGTAACAATATCAAACAATTCTTGATCAATTGATGGGCCTGGAATTTATTGATCAATTTCTTCTGGATGGATTTTATCTTGAAGCCAAATTAAAATGTGGGCATGAGGCAAACCTCGCTTTTGCCACTCAATCGAATACAGCCAACAACGTGTGATATCAAAAACTGAATATATAACAATAAAATCAATTAAGGATTTCAATTTTTGTTTGAACACACGTGCAGTTATATCATGACGATGAATTGCTTTTTGTCCTGATCATAGTAAAATTTGTATCTCCTTCCAATTCGGATTGCATGTAAATGTAATAAACAAATCTGGTCGGCCGTAATGACGTACGTAAGTCATCGCATCTTGTATGTATTCCTGCATGTTGCGTGGACTGCCAATGTAACTTCAAGGTAAAATGAAAGCATTACCGATGTCATTGGGGTTCCGTCGATGTTTCCAACCACAGCATCTCGTAAGTGAAGGTATTCTTCCGATCGTAATTTAGGCTGGTTGTATCGAATGAATCGCAATCGTTCGCTTTCAATCTTAGCATACATATCTACAATTTATTGATGGAATAGCTGACGATACCGATGGATATTGTTGTCCTGATTATGTCTAGTCATCAATCGGTGTGCGCAGTAGTTATCACCTAAAAGAAAAGAAATGGAATAAAATAACAAACTAAAATTCATACATACAGTAAGAAAATATATAATTAATTGTCAAATTTACCGGTATTTGGATCACACTGTTCGATGTTAAAGTGATATTCATCCTGTCCTTGCCAAAATATTAATGGGTATTGTAGTGCGTCATATGAACGGTGTAGATCCGAAATCGTACTGACAGTGTTGTCTCGCCGTGTAATTTTTATAGCTCTTTTTTCAACTGGATCACCAACAATAATAACAGCAACCTCATCAACAGTTGGAGCGTTAAATCTACCAGCATGTTCACCTAATGGTAGTTTGTCGGGTTTTATGATGATTTGATAGTTGTCCTTTTGCAATTGTGGCGAAACTCTTTTAATTAATCGAATAAGTTGATTCTGATCTTCTAAAAAATTTTCCAACAATATCACAATTGCTCTTTCCTCTGCTTGTTCAATGAAATTATATCGGCACCGAGTTGTCACGCGCTCTTCACAATTGCCCATAAAATAAATTTGAAGAAATTTCGGATCATCAGGCATTAGTATCAACGACCCTATTTAATGGTACACCTGGCCTTGTATTTTGAATGTAATTTCAAAACTACGTCTATTCAATGCCTGACAATATTGACATACTTTATCCATTCCACCGATAACAATTATGAATGCAAAGAGTATTGAATATCTGGTGCTTGTTCGAAAGCAAGACGAACAAATGATGCACGTGTTAATGAGCGGCTGGTCCGCTGCCTCTGTCGTTCTTGTTCTCTTGCTGTAGCTATGTTTTGTTCTCGTGCCGCTCTTGTTCTCGTAATAGTCGTCACGCTGTACTTGAGATTCTTGTGCACGAACCTCTGCTGTTCTGATTCTTTGAGCTGCATATTTTGTTACGATTTGTTCTGCCGACTGATGAGCTCTTTCGACACGTTTGCGTCGTGCCTCTATGCTCCGCGCATTGTTGAGGTTAGATTTTTTCGGTGGTATTTGACTGAAAATATTTATTTAAACAAAATATATAAAACCATATATTACTCATCAAAATACATGTATCATACAGTGTGATTTGATGCACAGCAAATATAATAATATAACTATGTGATATAATATGATAATACTTACATGTATTTATTTAAATTAAAGAGTTTTGAACAATGAAGCACTTATAATTGAAAAGCAGGAATAAGTTCACTGTATTATGTTCATTATTATATAAATATAACTTATACTTCAGTCTTAGTAACACGTGACCGGGTATGCTACAGTCCCGGCAATCAGGATACGTTCAGGTGTTTTTTTATGATATTTTCGTGATTGGGCAAAAATAGTGGGCAGAAAGGGCTCATCCCATGGTCCTAAAACTAAAATCAATTAGTGAGTGGAGAAATTTCCAAGATAAATTACTTTTTCAATGGTTTTAACAGGATTTTCCTAAAAATTTCACAAAAAGGGTAGGAAATCAGGATACGTTCGCCCTAACAAAAAAATAAAATACGAATTATTTTGATCATTATTTATTGATATTTCTCTTTATTCTTAACTACAAACATTTTTCAATATTTTGTGTGACCACCATTATTTTTGATCACTTCAAAAATCCGCCCAGTTAGCGATTTATAAAGTGTTTCTAAGTATTGGAGCGGTAATGTTGCCCATGCGCCATTTATTGCCCCCATCAATTCGCTTTCGTTTTCATATGGTTTTCCATCCTCGTACGCCTTTCTCGCTAACCATCCCCAAACGTTTTCAATTATGTTCAGGTGTGGTGAACATGCTGGCCAGGGTAAAAGTTCAACGGTTTGTTGAGCCAACCATGACTTTACTTCCCTTGCAGTGTAGATAGGGGCGTTATCCTGCTGGAGGATCCATGGAAGAGGGGAAAACAAATCGTGCATTGCTGGCGCTGCTTTCTCCAATACAGCGCGGTAGTCAGAGGCTTTTTGTTTCCCCTTCATCTGCACAAGTTGAAAGTGGCCATAATACGATATTGCCCCCCATATCATAACACTGGCAGCTCTGCTGTGGTTTCGCGACAAAATCCGTTCTTCCTTACGCAGATCGTGGTAATAGTAATTGAACCCGTCTGGTCCATCTAAATTAAATTTTTTTTCGTCGGTAAAAACGACTTTCTGCCACTGAGTTGTCCAGCTCATCATATCCTTGGCGAAGTCTAAACGCCTCACTATATGCATTGGAGATAAAGCAGGCTTCTTTTTCATTTTCAACCTCTAAATCATTGGAGATTTTTGGAGGACTTGCCGTACTACTAATTGATTTTAGTTTAAGGACCATGGGATGAGCCCTTCCTGCCCACTATTTTTGCCCAATCACGTTGAGACACTTTTCCGTTCGTGTGCCGTCGTTGTCGTCGTCGTCGTCGTCGTCGTAGCTGTGCGTTAACACGATAACTCAAAAGGTATTCAAGTGAATTGAAATCTGTAAATGCCAAACGTTTTGTATCTCAAAAACTTTGTTTAAGTTCGAAGATGAGCTATTTTCGATTTTACCCAGGGGTAGTTGCCCTAAGAAAAACATTTAAAAAATGACACTTTTGTATGGAGAGGTACCCTAATAACGCATTTTTTTTTACTTTTCTTCAGAAGAAAGTTCTATTATTTTACAAAAATAATGCGGGTCTGAGAACAGCAGAAAACTCAATTTCTTATAATTTTGTTCAAAAATCGTAATTCCTTTGAAATTTGTTATGAAAAAAAAACGGACAACGGTACGGAAAAGTTAGGGATTACCAATGTAATTCTTTTAATTTATATAAATTTTTGTATGATTCGATTAATTGTGATATTTTTAGAATTTTTACGTGAAAACGTCTTTCTTCTCGTTGAGTATGTACATTGGTAGCCAGTCTAACATTCTTGTGTTACAAAACACCGTCATTTTTCAATCGCTAATAACTACGAGACTTAAAACGTGATAACAATGGCTGAGGTCACAGTGGATAGAACATCATCGGGCTTGTGCAAACGCCCACGCGTGATTGTTGTTTTTTAGCGTTGGGTGAGGATATTTATGAGTGTAGCGTGAGAACGCGTTACGCTAGGATGTTGATTTGGGTATTGTTGTCAAAAGCATAAGAAGGGCTACCAGGAACTAAAGTGAAACAATAAAAATATTCTCCGAAATATAAGCAAAAATCGGTATGAATTTTAAAATCTAAAAAATATGGAAGATGTCGTCTCGTATGAGCGGTAAATATGCACCGAATGCTAAAAAACTCAAATCGGGGAAAACCAGCATCAAACCGAATATTATAAACCAAAAATAAACAGTGCCAAGCAAGTGTGAGAGCCACGGCGAAATTGAAAAAGAAATAAAAAAACGGTGGAAAAAAATAAACTTGTGATTTATCTATACTGTAACCGTACTTCTCTCCATAACCATTGCAATGAATAGTTTGATAATTAAGGTACATATTAGTTCGAAAATTTTGTTGCAATTTGTTTGACGTTAAAACGTCTTCTCGCTCGTTAAGTACACTGATAGCCCGTCAAACTTTCTAGCGCTACAATATACCGTCAGATTTCAATCGCCAATAGCTACGAGGCTAATGATGCGATAACAACTATTAACGTCACAATGGATAGAGAATTTCTGTACGTGTTTATCGTGCAACATTTGTTTTGCGCGTGTTGTCATCGGGCTAGTTCACTTACGCATGAATGTTGTTAATAAGCGATGCGTAAAATTATAAATGAGTGTAGCGTGAGAACGCGATCATGTAGGACGTTCATTCGGGAGTCGTTGTAAGGAGTTTTAGAAGAACTACTAGGATCTAAAGTGAAACAATAAAAATAATCACCGAATTATATGTGAAAATCGGTATTAAATTGAAAATTGTAAAAATAATTAGAGATATCGTCTCATATGAGTCGCAAATATGGGTCGAATTGAAGAAAACCCAAATCACCGAGAGCTTCAAAATGAACCCAAGAAAACCTAAAGTTTCCATTGGCGAGTAAATGTCAGACATGGAAAACGGCGCGAAAAAATAAACTTGTGGTTTAGCTTTCCTATCATCGTATTACTCTATATGACCATTGTATAAGAGACATTGATTTAAGAACATACTAGTAAGAAACACTTATTATAATTTTATCCCGAAGTTTACACGGAAAATCTACGGCGCGGACCTTGACTGGGCCTTTCGTTTTTTTTATTAGTTTATTATATATTATTTACATTCCTTTTTGTATTATTTCGTTAATTGTGATATTCTTATAATTTTGTATTAGTATTATATATTATTTATATTACTTTTTGTATTATTTGATTAATTGTGATACTACTACTACTTCAAAATGCCGCGTCGTTGTTGTGTGCCTAATTATTCTTCGAACATTGACAGTTCTATCGCAATAGAAGGCTCAGTTTCAGCGTATATTACAATATATTACGTATACACCAATATTACAATTTCGGTCCGGTATTGGAGGGTCGACAGCAGAATCGACTCCGGGAGAGCTTCCTTGGTCTGGCGCTGGAGGATCGAAAACAGTCGACTCCGGGAGCTTCCACATCAAATTGAAGGGAGGAGGGTTCAGCCATGTTCACTTAATTTATTTTTAAATTTATTTTTAATTTAAAATCTAGTTATCCTAGAAGGTCTTTTGAACGATCTCGATCAACATCCCGTTCTTCTTCACGATCTCGCTCCAATTCTCAAAACAAAAATAAATACCAACCTCCAATCTCAGGTATTTGCTGGTACCATTGGCGATTTGGCAACATGGCTACCAAATGCACTCAACCATGCTCTTTCAAACAATCTTCGGGAAACTAAACGAGTTGTCGTTAGTGGTGTTATGAAATACAAATGTTATGTTCATAACAAGGGATCGAGGAGTGCTTATGTGCAAGATCACTCGACCCTTCATTGAATAATAAGTCACCGTAGTTACTTCAGTTACTTCATCACTTTATTTATTTTTAAAGGTTTTTGGATCTACATATATCATGATAATCCTTAGAATTATTTTTTTTTTATTGTCTTAAGTTTTATGTATAACAATTTATTTTACATCACTTCAAAATTCTTTAATTTTGGTTACATAGTTTTAAGATATTTTTCTAATTTCTTCTTATTAACAATTTATTTTACATCACTTCAAAATTCTTTAATTTAGGTTTCATAGTTTTAAGATAATTTTCTAATTTCTTCTTATTAACAATTTATTTTACATCACTGAAAAATTCTCTAATTTAGGTTTCATAGCTTTAAGATATTTTTCTAATTTCTTCTTATTAACAATGTATTTTACATCACTTCAAAATTCTTTAATTTAGGTTTCATAGTTTAAAGATAATTTTCTAATTTCTTCTTATTAACAATTTATTTTACACCAATCACTTAAAAATTCTTTAATTGAGGTTTCATAGTTTTAAGATATTTTTCTAATTTCTTCTTATTAACAATATATTTTACATCACTTAAAAATTCTTTAATTTAGGTTTCATGTATAATTTATTTTACATCACTTCAAAATTTTCTTAATTCTTTTACCGGACAGCACGACGTCCCCTTCCAAAATCGACTGCCTTGCGAACCAAAATCCCGCAGTTTTTATCTGCGTTGGGATAATGGCCGGACAGCGGAACTCCAATCCATGAAAGACCAATTCTTTTCCTTTTGATTCTATTGATCTTTCATGGACTGGGAGATGTCCATTGTCCAGCTCAACTGATTCCCACGGAATCAATTGAGCCCGACTACAATGCACAAAAGATCAATTCGACTATTGACGTTCAATAGTTGAATTGATCATTTGTGTATGTTGGGGGCGGATATCCCTGGGAACAACAGATGGTTCGTTGATTCCCAGGGAATCAATAGGGAGTGCAGAACGGGATGTGCAACAGTGAACATTTTTTGTTTTTTTTTTTTTGCATGCATTTTTCTTGATCCCGTTCTGCCACGCGCCGAAGTCACAGGGTGGTTATGGTGCTTCGGAGTTTTAGTTTTAATTCGTAGTTATGAAAATTAATTTTCATAACACACCATCCCCCTAGGGGAAGCAAAATTTTTATTTTTAGATAAAAAAAAGAAAAATTTTGTTTGGGACAAATCGTGCGTGCCGTTTACAATGTATTTTACAATATTTATTTGTTCTTATATCTATCTAGGTTTATGCACACGTCATGCACACGTAGGTGGGATCCTTTCTCCCCTTTTTTTTTTTTTTTTTTGGGGTATAAGGTTATTTGGTTCTGGACCGGGGGGGGGTACTTATCGTGAACTGGCAAGCGCGCGAGTGCTACGGTTGTACTCGGATAAATAAAATACTAAAAATTGTATAGCGAGTTATATATCAGTTAACGTGGAGCGTGATACACGAACTTCAGGTGTTAAAAGATCAGAATTTAGATCAATAATTCATAGATTTCGAGGGTCAAGAATTTCCTCATTAAATAATAATACCACAAAAAAAATTCCGAAACATTCATTGAAATCACCCAGGACTTGGCCAAAACGCATAAGTCACTAATGATGTACAAACCGAAAGCCTTATTGAGCAAATAAAAGCGGCCATGACTACGAAGGTCTTAAAAACGGACAGTAGATTATTTACTCCAGCACAAAATACCAATAGAAAGGGAACTCCTCCAGGAGTAGAAAAAGAAATTAAGGCAGACTGCTCTACTTCAAATGCTGAGATTAACGGTAAAACTTTAGCAAATACCACGAAATCTGAATATATACCAATCGGGTGAAGGTTAAAACTCTTAACAATTTTAAATCAAAGAACAACAAAAAAAAGAAGAAGAAGAAGGCTGCAGAGTACAGTGTAAAAGGAACTTGCGCAAAATTACAACAAATTGAGGCTAGGTTGTTGTGTTTTCAAATCCGAGTGATATTCGACGGAGATAGGCTAACTCTATCAGGGATAGGAATTCAATTATGTGAAATTAAAAAAAATAAAAAAAATTCTTAAACATTGACTTACGTTGAATCATAACGAACCCGAAATCTGAACCTAATCAAAATCCTCGAGGTGAGCGATGCTATTTCTTTCTCTACTTGTACAATATTGGATCGGGGGAACGTTGAAGACGGAGTCAACGAGAGACAGTCCAGGAGAGAGAGAATAATCAATAAGGAATATATGAGAAAAAAAAATGTTACGATAGGAGTTATTTGTTTTCGAAATATGGTTTTAGGTCATTATTATGGACTTTCTTCGTCTTCTTGTTAATCTTGATAGTTGTGTTTTCTTTTGAGTTGACTTGTATGACTGTATAGGGGCCTTGCCATATAGGTGACAGCTTGCTTTCCTTTGTTCTGGCCTTTAATAAAACTCTATCTCCGACGTTGAAGCTTTTCCCTTTTGTACCTTTGTCATAGTATTTTTTTGATTTTTCCTTGGATGTCAAGATGGTTTCTCTGGTTATTTTGTGGCTAAGTTGTAGGCGTGACCTTAATTCATTGACGTAGCTGTCGTAGTCATAACAGACGGAAGGAGAGTTTTTTAAATTATTGGGTACTTCGGCCGGAAATCCGTATAACAGTTCGTGAGGGGAGAAATTGGTACTGGAATGTGGAGTTGTATTGTAGACGAACATGGCGTACGGTATCCAGGAGTCCCATGTTTGACGGTCTTTATCAGTATAGGAGCGTAGATATTCGATTAGCGTCCGGTGGCTTCGTTCCAGGGCGCCATTGGTTTGAGGGTGATAGGGCGTAGTAGTTATTCTTCTTATTTTTAACAATTTCGAAACTTCGGCGAACATTCCTGCTATAAGGTTGGCTCCCTGATCTGTGAGTATACTCTCAGGTATCCCGTGCCTACAGACAATGTGCGTAACGAAGGCTTCTGCTAAGGTAGAGGATTCGGTATTGTGCACGGGTATTGCCTCGGAAAACATAGTGAGATCATCTTGGAAGGTGAGGATGTATTTGCTGCCGGAATAAGAGATGGGGAGAGGTCCAACTACATCGAGATACACCCTTTCGAAGGGTTTGGAGCTGACTCCAGGGATTTTCATGGGGATCTTGGGGTTTCTAGAGGCCTTGTTAGCTTGGCAAACCGTGCAAGATCTGATGAAGTTGGCTGTGTCCTTGGACATTCCCTTTCAGTCGAATTGTCTCCATATCCGTTGTATGGTCCTCCACACTCCTTGGTGGCCTCCCGAGGGTAGCTCATGGAAGTCTCGGAGTACTTGCTTGATTTCTGAGGGGGTGTTGAGGGTTTTGATATCATCTATGTAAAGATTGATCTTCTTGATTTGTTTTGACTTCAGGATTTTTCGTATGACAGTTTTTATAACCATTAGGGTTTTTAGGGGTACTTTCGGTATAGACAAATGAGTTTCTGGTAACCTTAGGTTTTCCGATAGTTTGAGGATGGAAGAAATAGCTTCCTCTAGTTGTTCCTGATCTTGGGTGGTTTGAATATTTAAATTTAGCTTATATATATTATAATCCTTCTTGTCACAGGAGAGGGAGTTGAGTTCTAGAAGAGGTATGTTACTATTTAGGTTTAGTTTGTCGACCAAGCGTTGTTCTAAGTCGCTATTCGGAATTGGTAATAAAAAAAATTTTGGGGATAGGTTATTATATAGTAGGGGCTCGTTGCTTTCTCTTAAGACTGTTTCTTCGTTAGTAGGATTATTGGCAATTATTTGTTGAGGTTCGGGATCAGCATCGATCTCTGCTTTCTGTAATTCTTTAGCCTTGGCTCTAGTCACCACATTGATGTTTTTCTGTTTTTCTCCGTTCTCTTCGGAGGGGTAGGGGGGTTCATCTGAGATGGCCCGACTGAGAGCATCGGCATTTACGTTGAGCCTCCCAGGTTTATGTTTGATGTCGAAGTCGTATTCTTCTAGTCGAATTCTCCACCTCATTAATCTTGAAGATGGATTTTTTAAGTACATCATCCAAACTAAGGGTTTATGGTCAGTTATCACGGTGAATTTCCGGCCGTATACGTACGGACGAAATTGTTCGATGGCAAACACGATCGCTAGTAACTCCTTCTCGATAGTGGAGTATCTGGTTTCCGCAGCGTTTAGCACTCTACTGGCGTAAGCTATTGGTCTGTCTCCTAACTCGATGTTCTGGGATAAGACGGCTCCAATGGCTAAATTGCTGGCATCGGACGTGACGAAAAATTCCTTGGAGAAGTCTGGGTAGGCAAGGATTGGGGCCTGGATTAAACATTCCTTGAGGATAGTGAATGCTTCGTCGCACTCCGCGTTAAATTTAAAGGGTACATCCTTTTTGAGTAAAGTGGTGAGCGGTTTGGCTATTTTGGAAAAGTTTTGTATGAACCGCCTATAGTATCCGACGAATCCTAGAAAGGCTCCAGGGTATGTCTTGACACTTTGTATTCTCGCCGGGTTAGGCTTTACACCGTCGTCAGTTATTAGATGTCCTAAATACATAATCTCCTTTCTCAAGAAATGACACTTTTCTACTTGGAGTTTCAGATTGTACTCCATAAGTCGTTCAAACACGGCCGTAAGTCTGTTATTATGTTCCGTTAGGTTATAACCATGAACCACGATGTCATTCATATAAATAAAGCAATGGATGCCCTGGAGGCCCGACAACATGTTGTTCATGGTGCGCTGGAAGGTCGCCGGAGCGCCTTTTAACCCAAAGGCCATACGGTTATATTCATAATGGCCATACGGGGTGCTAAACGCGGTTTTCTCGCTATCTCTTGGGTTCATTAAAATCTGGTGGAATCCATTAGCCAAGTCCAAAGTAGTGAAGTATTTCGATTTTCCCAATTGATCTAGTATCTCGCATATATTGGGTAAGGGAAACGCATCACCTACTGTGACGTTGTTTAGCTTACGGAAGTCAACCACAATCCGCCATTTCTTGTTTCCATGTTCGTCCGGTTTTTTTGGGACTAGTAACAGGGGGGAATTCCAAGGGCTATTTGAAGGCTGGATGATTCCGTTCTCTAGCATGCCTTGAATTTGCCGATCTACTTCCTTTCTGTTTGCTTCGGGTAACCGGTAAGGCTTCGTGTAAATAGGAGGTTGGTTAGGGATTGTGTCGATAGAGTGTGTTGCAGCGTTAGTGAACGTCAGGTGGTCTCCTTCTAAGAAAAAGAGACTGTTGTATTTCCTGACTAATTTCTTAACGCTGTCAGCCTCTTCGTTGTTACAGTGGTCCAGCTTAACGAGTTCCAGTAACTTCCTAATTCTCCCTCTTGTTGGATCATGGTCATAATCGGGCACTGCTACGTAGAAGTTTTCCAAATTTTGGTAATCGAGATGGATCTCTTCTCTTCGTAAAGTTACATTTTCCTCGTTGTTGTTGAGGACAAGGATATCAACAGACCCGTGTATTGGTTTTGCAATTGTATTGCCCAATATAACACCTGGTTTGATTTCCTTGTTGACAGTGACTATTTCAGCTTCGGATTTGGTTGATAATGGCACTGAAATGACCATTTCAAACCGAGCTGGGATAGTGATAACTTCACTTGCCCTGTCCAACAAACAAGACGAGAAGTTGGCTGCCTTAGTTTGCTTCCGGGGTGACACCTTCGTGTTTGGATTTTCAGGGGAGGTGTTCGAACAGGCGTTTCCGGAGCCTATCATTAAGGAAATAGTTTTATTTTCGTAATTAATAGTGGCGTTTGTTTTTCGGAGAAAATCGTGACCGAGTAACCCGTCATAATACAGAGAGGATTCCTTTCCAAGTATGTGAAACGAGTGTTCTAAAGAGGTGGATTCGTTTAGCGACAACGTCCCTAAGGCTAGGCCTTTGGTGGGAGTAGATTTTGAGAATAAGGTGGTGATGTTATAGATTACATCCTGGTTGTATTTGCTCTCTGGGATTAGGGAAGAAGATTTTAACAGACTTATTTCCGAACCGGTGTCGAGGATGAATTGGGTTTTGGTTGTTTTGCTTATATTTAAGGGGAAGGCAATGGTAAGATTCCGATGGTCGAGGTTCAGTGGTAATTCTAGCATCCTGGCCTCTTTAGGGTTAAGTCGGCCTTTTGTTACTTCAGCGGTGACTGGCCGACAATTTGTCTCCGCATTCACTAGTTTTTTGGTTCTGTAGGGGCTACAATTTGTGGAATAGGGGAGGAAGGGGTTGAGTCCGGATTTCCTTGATTCGCTGTGTTTTCCACCGAGGGGGTAGGAGTGCGGAACCTGGAGCTATTATATTCCCTAGTTCTGCATTCTTGAATTTCGTGACCCTTTTTCTTGCAATATCTGCAAAAGGAGGTTATTTTACTGACATAAGTGGAGTAGTTATGGTGAGGAGGTCGTGTATTGGTTGGGGGAGGAATTTGACGGTTTCCTTGGGAGCATTGTGGTGCAATATGTCCGGGTTTTCCACACCTGTAGCAGGTTGGCGGTGGTCTTTGCTGCTGAGGTCGACTGGGGTGAGTCGTTGGCAGCAAATTCTGGCCTCTAGCATTATTGTTCTGGTTCGCAGGTCCTCTAGAGAAATCGTTCTGGGTTGTATGGCTCTGTGGTCTTGTTTCTATCCTAGAGGCGTGTTCTAGCACGTGGTTCGAGAGAAGGCTTAGTTTTTTTACTGGGTAAACCTTGGCTAGCATCTGGAGTTGACCATTTGATAGGCCATCTTCGAGAGCTCTTACGGCTAGGGTTTCATTATCGTTGATTATGGAACTTAAGAGGATTTCATCTCTGGTGTACGACCTCGAAGCTTCGTTTAGGAGAGATAGAGTAGAGTTAATACGTTGCACGAATTCTCTAGTAGGTTCTCCGGGTTTCTGGCGTATCTGATTTAGCTGATTTTGCAGTGTAAACCTCGAGAGTTTGGTTTCGAACTTAGTACAGAGTGCCGATTTTAAGTCCTTCCAAGAGTAGTCCTGATGATATCTAATTACCTCGTACGCACCTCCGGACAGTTTATTTTTGATAACACTCAGGAAAAGTTTGTGGTCAGTTTCGCATTGGACAGTAAGGAAGACGTCATCTGCGCAGGAGATAAATTTGTGTAGATTCTTTGACTCGCCTTGAAATTCGGGAATAAGGCTTTGTGCGAGAGACAATGAAAATGAAGATACGAATTTGGTCTGATTCTCGACTGCAGACGTATTTCCTAAACGTCCAGATGCGTTGGGCTCGTCAACGAATTCCATTAGGCGATCTATGGCATTGTAGTATTTGGTCTCCGTAGATTCGAAAATTCGTGAGGAGAAATATTCCAGATTTTCGTCTTCCGGTGTAAAATCCTTGATCAATTCGAAGTGGAAGTCCTTGAAGGGTTCCCAGTATTGGTCGAGAAGACTGACCCTTCGATTTATAGTAGCCTGATTGGCTCCCACCAGGCTTTGTGCAAGGACACTATCTGCTAATCGCAATAGTTGTTTGCTCCGTTCGGTTTGAGTTTTGAGTAAATTAATTTTCGACGTCGAAGCAGACACATTAAGGGAGTGATCGACAAGGGGTGTTGGTCCCCCTTGATGATTACTAGGAGGGTCAGAAGGCATATTGACTGAGTCGAGATTGCTGTTAGGTGAGGTGACGGTATTTTGGGATTCGACTTCTTCGGTGTCCGTTCCTTGTTGTTCGTTGTTTAGGGTTAAGATCTCTATTCTCTTATTTGTGCCTTCTTTAGTGATTTCGTACCAGTCTCTAGTGCCGTCAAAACACCTGAGTCTAGTATATTCGTCCAGAGGGTTGAATTTAGGATGGCTCTTTATTTTAGTGTCGTTTTCACAAAAACTAACCCACAAGTCGGATAAGGTTTTCAATTTGTTAGTTAATAATCTGATGGATTTGGTCTCAGGAATGGATGCGTGTAACCTTCTTATTTCCGCTGTAAGTCCTGATTGAGATTTACACAGGTTGTTATATTCATTTTCGGTCATTACGCGGATAAAACTGTCAAGTAGGGGTAGGTCGAATATGTGGATATGGGTTATCGATTATTTCTATATGAGTGCGAAACTAGAAACTAGGAGTGGAATAAGAGGAGTCGAAAACATCAACTATCGTTTATTCTGTGTAACTGGAATTTGATAGGTCGAAACTATATTATTATAGATCATACTTATTTATGATGTTCTCTTATTCATCGGCAGTTAAGAGTGTTGGATAGCTAGGATGGCTAGCAATCTGGAGGATCAGAAACATTGCTACGTGACATCTACCCGGATACGTGTTGGTAAATTCGTCCCGAAATGAATTTCCGTTTAAGTGGACCTCTAATTTTAACCATTCGACGATTTTTTTCCAGGGCAATAGTTACCTTTTGTTGGTCTTCGAGGGGTAGTTTTGCCACGTATTTACGAACCTTCTTAGATGCCTTGTAAATGAATTTAGTGTCGTTCACGACTATGACCATGTTATAGGTTTAGAAGTAACCATGGAAATATTCAAATTAGACCATAATAAAAGATCGTTGAGATCAGAATCAAAATAAGAAATCAAGTTGTACCAGGGGCCGGAAGTGGAGAATATAATACGACGTTGTAGTAATTATAGGGACGACAATACCATATGTAGGATTTAAAGGATTGTGAAGACGATTGAGAAGAATAAGGTCCAGGGGTAAATTAAACGAATTAGAGCAAAATTAAGGATTCATTGGGGGATAATTTGTACCTCAAGATTTCATCAACTTAAGCGTACTAAGTTGCTTCGCGGCATAAACGACTTAAGAACTTCTAGTGTGAAAGTGCGTTATAGATGTTTATTACTCATATTGAACAAAAAAAAATTCAATAGCGTGGTCTACACTTTTCCGAAAGGGTATTAAGAACGCGGTTATTTAATGTTTGTTAGTTCCAATTCACTTAGAAATTAATTATTATTATTCAGATCTCTCGCCAGCCTCAGCGAAAGTTTTAAGGAGCCTTAAGGCTTCGTGTGCTCCTCTGAAGGAAAATGATTGTTTTATTAAGTACTGAACGGTTTATTCGAGTTCGCGATTTTTAAGTTTAAGCGAACGGGTTTACTGACTTTGGGTTAAGTTTATAAGTTAGTTTCTGGTTAAGTTTCTTGTAACTTTCCATAAATTTCAAAAAAAAGGAAAGGATCCCCCTTTACAGACCTTTTTGTTTTTTTTTTTTTTTTTTACAATTGTTCTTAATTCTATTATATATAGGTATATATATTCAAAGAGCAAAATTGAATTAAATTACGCTGACCTTATTATTGATTCCTGTATCTCTGGAACTCTGGATTACGCAGGATTTCAGGATACTCTGGATACACAGGATTTCTGGATCACTGGATTCACTGGATACTCAGGATACACAGGATTTCTGGATCACTGGATTCACTGGATGCCATCATTTGTGGCGATCCCACCGCTGCCACCAAAGTTTTTGTTATGAAATACAAATGTTATGTTCATAACAAGGGATCGAGGAGTGCTTATGTGCAAGATCACTCGACCCTTCATTGAATAATAAGTCACCGTAGTTACTTCAGTTACTTCATCACTTTATTTATTTTTAAAGGTTTTTGGATCTACATATATCATGATAATCCTTAGAATTATTTTTTTTTATTGTCTTAAGTTTTATGTATAACAATTTATTTTACATCACTTCAAAATTCTTTAATTTTGGTTACATAGTTTTAAGATATTTTTCTAATTTCTTCTTATTAACAATTTATTTTACATCACTTCAAAATTCTTTAATTAAGGTTTCATAGTTTTAAGATAATTTTCTAATTTCTTCTTATTAACAATTTATTTTACATCACTGAAAAATTCTCTAATTTAGGTTTCATAGTTTTAAGATATTTTTCTAATTTCTTCTTATTAACAATGTATTTTACATCACTTCAAAATTCTTTAATTTAGGTTTCATAGTTTAAAGATAATTTTCTAATTTCTTCTTATTAACAATTTATTTTACACCAATCACTTAAAAATTCTTTAATTGAGGTTTCATAGTTTTAAGATATTTTTCTAATTTCTTCTTATTAACAATATATTTTACATCACTTAAAAATTCTTTAATTTAGGTTTCATGTATAATTTATTTTACATCACTTCAAAATTTTCTTAATTCTTTTACCGGACAGCACGACGTCCCCTTCCAAAATCGACTGCCTTGCGAACCAAAATCCCGCAGTTTTTATCTGCGTTGGGATAATGGCCGGACAGCGGAACTCCAATCCATGAAAGACCAATTCTTTTCCTTTTGATTCTATTGATCTTTCATGGACTGGGAGATGTCCATTGTCCAGCTCAACTGATTCCCACGGAATCAATTGAGCCCGACTACAATGCACAAAAGATCAATTCGACTATTGACGTTCAATAGTTGAATTGATCATTTGTGTATGTTGGGGGCGGATATCCCTGGGAACAACAGATGGTTCGTTGTTAGGGAGTGCAGAACGGGATGTGCAACAGTGAAAATTTTTTTTTTTTTTTTGCATGCATTTTTCTTGATTCCGTTCTGCCACGCGCCGAAGTCACAGGGTGGTTATGGTGCTTCGGAGTTTTAGTTTTAATTCGTAGTTATGAAAATTAATTTTCATAACAGTGGCGACTGTCGACAACAATACATCAACTCGTCGCCTATACATAAAAGACAAACACTCTAAACTGCAATTTCTCATTGATTCGGGAGCTGACGTGAGTGTGTATCCTCGAACATTAGTTCGTGGACCACTCAAACGTTCGAAATTCGATCTTTCGGCAGCATATGGTACTTTAATTCCTACCTACGGTTCAACTGCACTAACTTTTAACTTAGGTTTACGCCCAGATTTGGCTTGGAATTTTGTCAGTGCTGACATATCAAAACCTATCATTGGGGCAGATTTCATCTCACATTTTGGTTTATTAATTGACCTTCAACACGGTCGATTAATTGACCCAAAAGCTGGCTTATCAACCAATGGTAAAACTTTATCATCAAATATCCCAACTGTCAAAATCATAACTTTACCAGAAAATTCCCCTTACAAAAGCCTTCTGCTTAACTACCCATCTTCGACTTGCCCTGATGGTCGTTTAAAAGATATTAAACATAATATCAGACATCACATTTTAACAACGCCAGGACCTCCCGTTTATTCGAAACCTAGACGTTTAACTCCTGAAAAACTTTCCATAGCCAAAAAGGAATTCCAGTCCATGCTTCAAATTGGCGTTGCAAGACCATCTTCTTCAAGTTGGGCATCTCCTTTGCACCTAGCATCCAAAAAAAACAACGAATGGACACCATGTGGTGATTAAAGAGCCTTAAACGCTAGAACTATACCTGACCGATACCCAATACGCCACATCCATGATTTTTCACAAATCGCAAAAACATATGCTTCCTTAACACCTGATTTGTGGAAGGAAATGCCTCTGGGCAAAACACCATACCAGGAATATGCTGATTTCCTTGCTCAAACTCACAAACCAAGCGGAGTCAGGCAAACAGAAGCTTAGTCTTAAATTAGGCAAAAAGTCTAATGGATCTGGGGATATAAGCTATATATATAGTGAAAACAATTCAAAGATTCTGGATTCGTTAAAAATATCGAACTGTTTTAATAAATACTTTAGCTGTATTGGTTCGAAGCTCAGTGATAAAATCAAACACCCAAATAATCTAAATATTACAATGCCACCATATAACCCTATTACGATCTTCCTTAAGCCCACAAACTATGATGAAGTGGTTGGAATTATTAACAGTCTAAAACTGAAAAATGGAGGGGTGGATAACTTTAACGCTCGGACTATCAAGACCATTTCGGATTACATTGCAGAGCCTTTAGTTCACATTGTTAATCTTTCTTTTGAGAACTCTATATGGCCAAATGCTTTCAAACACGCAGATGTTATTCCGGTACACAAAGCGAACGAAAAAGTAAGATGATCAATTACAGGCCAATTTCCTTGATTTCTAACTTGGCAAAGATACTGGAAAAAATTTTTTATCGCAGAGTGCTAGAATTTGTAAAAAAACATAAATTAATTTCGGACAGACAATACGGTTTCATGGAAAACACGGGAACTAAAGATGCTCTAAGCTTCTTAACAAATCTGATATATAGTAAAATAAATAACAATGACCTTATTGCAGTAACATTTCTAGACCTAGCCAAAGCATTCGATACAGTAAATCACCAAATTTTATTAGATAAATTATATTGGTACGGGATATGGGGAAATGCACACTTACTCATGGCTTCATATCTTAGAGGAAGAAAACAAAGAGTTAAAGTTAATGGAGTTGCCAGTGATATTTGCGAGGTTGTAGTAGGGATGCCTCAAGGGACTATACTTGGACCACTTCTATTCATACTGTATGTAAATGATTTATTAAAAAAAAGCCTAATGAAACTATATTGTCATTTGCGGATGATACTGCTATAATATCTTATGGGGAAAAGTGGTCCGAAGTAGAAAATAAAATGAATAACTACCTCAGTGATGTAAGCGACTGGTTAGCTTTTAATAAATTGACACTGAATGTCGATAAAACGGTATACATGACATTCGGTAGTTATCAAATAAGTGTGCCTAAACAATTTCATATCTCTGTAAAAGGAAAAGAATTGAAAAGAGTTGAAGTATGTAAATATTTAGGGGTTGTATTTGATTATAGGCTTACATGGCATGCTCATAAAGAATATATTTTAAATAGAACTAAATATTTGACGTTCATTTTCTATAAGCTAAGTAGAATACTAAACACAGAAACACTGTACATGATTTACTATGCGCTGTTTCATAGCCTTATAAGCTATGGAATAATTGCATGGGGTGGAGCATACTCGAGCTGCTTAAATTTGCTTCAAGATAGACAAAATAAATTGTTAAAAATAATTCATAACAATAGGTATAACGCTACTAGCTACCCTTTAAAACTAGATCAACTTTTCTCATATGAATCTTTAAAACAAAATTACAATGAATTGAAAAATAAGTATTTACAGTCTAATAGTACCACAAGGAATAAAAGCCTAATTTTACCAAAAAGAAATAAGACTATTAGTATCAAAAACAGCAAAGTAAGAGCCTTATGTATATTTAACTCACTTCCGAAAGAATTAAAAACTCTGAATAGTAAAGGATGTATAAAAAATAAGCTTAAAAAATGGATTCAAGTAAACTGTTGAGATTGAAAAATTGAACTAAACACTATATCCTACACAATAATAGATAATTTTCGTGTTCTGTCTATAAGTAGTTATAAGTAGTTTTAAGGTTACACCAAACCTCGAAAAGGTAAGCAATTACCTCTGAGGTATTACTTAATATTAATATTATGTAATATATATTATTTTTTGGTGTATTAACAATAAACAATAAACAATAAACAATAAACAATAAACAATTTATCAAATAAACAAATTTTCAGCAAGATTGACCTTGTGAAAGCATACAACCAAATTCCTGTAGCAGAAGAAGACATTTGCAAAACTGCCATAACTACTCCATTCGGTCTGCTTGAATTTCCTGCAATGAGTTTTGGTCTCAGAAATGCTGCTTCTACATTTCAACGTTTCATTGATGAAGTCCTTTGGAACTTAGACTTCTGTTTTGCTTATCAAGATGATATCCTTATTGCATCTGATAATCAAGAACAACATATGAGCCACTTGAAAACACTTTTTGATCGTTTTATCCGATATAGTGTTGTAATCAATGTTTCGAAAAGTTTATTAGGCGTCTCTGAATTGATTTTTTTGGGTTTCAATATTTCCAAAAATGGTATTTCATCTGTACAAGAAAAAATTCAAACCATATTAAACTACCCCAGACCTTCTACAGCTCATGAATTGAGACGTTTCCTTGGCATGATAAATTTCTACAGGATATGTTTGCCAAGAATTGCAAATCATTAATCCTCTTTGCATGATTTATTAAAAAACAATATAAAAGGGAAAACACTGATTACCTGGACAACTAATGCCATTAAAGACTTTGATTTAGTCAAAAACAAATTAATTGAGACCACAATTCTTGCGCACGCTGCGGCAAATGTTCCTCGATCTTTGGTTTGCGATGCCTCAAATTTAGCAATTGGAGCCGCTCTCCAACAACTTGTAAATGATAAATGGGAACCTCTTGGTTTTTTCTCAAAGAAACTAAGTGAAGCAGAAATAAAATATAGTGCGTTTGATCGCAAAATTTTGGCTGTTTATAAAGCCATCAAGCATTTCAGGTTCATGCTTGAAGGGATAGATTTTGTAATCTATACCGATCACACACCATTCACTTTCGCATTCCAACAAAAGTTAGATAAAGCTTCACCTAGACAAGCGAGACACCTTCAATTTATCAGTGAGTTCTCTATCAACATCCAACACATATCTGGAAAAAACAATGTAGTAGCAGATACATTATCCCGTATCGAATCGATAAATCAATCATCCAAATCCTCACAACTTCTCAATTATTCTGCATTAGCTGCATCCCAAGAGTCTGATGATGAAATTCTTCAATTTATTGACAACCAGGAAAGTTCATTAATTCTAAAGAAATTAATCATTCCTGGAACAACCGTCAAATTGTATTGTGACATATCAACACAATATGTAAGACCATTTGTCACTAAACCATTTAGAAAACATGTTTGCAATTTAATCCACAATTTGTCATATCCTGGAACTAGAAGCACAACCAAGTTATTAACAAATCGTTTTGTTTGGCCTTCAATAAGAAAAGATTGCATTAAATGGATCAAAGAATGCATTCAGTGTCAAAAATCAAAAATCAATCGTCATGTCACATCTCCAGTTGGAACATTTTTACCACCTTCGTCAAGGTTTCAACATATTCACATTGAAATAATCACAATGCCTCCTTCAGAAAACTATCGATACTGTCTAACATGCATTGATGGATTCACTCGTTGGCCTGAAGCCTTTCCAATTCCTGATCAGGAAGCTGAGACAATTGCTAAAGCTTTATATTCTGGATGGATTTGCCGATTCGGTACCCCTTTGCAAATAACCACAGATCGAGGACGTCAGTTTAAATCTCATTTGTTCAAAACATTAAATGATATCTTAGGTTCAAAGCATTTAAAAACATCCCCGTATCATCCTCAGTCCAATGGTTTAATTGAACGATTCCATCGTCAATTAAAAGAAGCAATTCGCTGCCATGAAACCAATAAATGGACAAGCATTCTTCCTTCAGTTGTTCTAGTAATAAGAGCAGCTTGGAAGGAAGATCTAAAAACAACCTCGGCAGAACTTGTTTATGGCGAACAAATCCGTCTCCCAGGAGAATTTCTATCTCCAAATTCTGAACCAAATGATAATCCTTCGACATTTATTAAAGAACTTCGGAGTGTTTTCAAAAAAATTCATCCCACTTTAGTGAAAAGATATTCCAAAGACAAAATTTTAATTTTCAAGGATTTAGAAACTACCGACCATGTTTTTGTTCGCAATGATCGAATCAAAACCTCCTTACAAATACCTTATGATGGTCCCTATGAAGTTATTCGTCGGACATCCAAAAATTTTATAGTAAATATAAAAGGTAAACCAACGACAATTTCTATAGATAGACTCAAACCGGCTTATATTGTTAACGAATTAGAAAATTTTACTACTGACAATGAATTGGATTTTGTCTTTACTTTAAAACAAGAAAAGAAATTTAAGAAAGTATGTTTTAAAATTTAATGTTAACGTTCGGTTTTCCTCACTGGTAGGAGAGTAATGTGGCGACTCTTACCTAACAAAATATTAATCAGGTGTGATGTGTTAATTTTATAACAGTATTTTCTTAAAGAAAAATGTTTACTATTACTTTACAATTACCTTCAAATATACTATACTATTACTGTAAAAAAAACATAAAAATTATTGTAGGTTAAGAATTTAATATTTATTAACTAAGTTGGCTTAATAGTCAACCTTAAAATTAAAATTGAAACAAGGATTAGTTTTAGTCTGTTTCTCACTTGAGTACAGATGTGTATTAATTTGTAAAATAATAAATAAAGAAATAATCAAAGAAATAAATTATGTGATGACGTGACTTAAATTTATGCAATGAAATAGAAATTGTAGAAAAGTACAAAGATGTATTTACAGGCACTGGTAATGTTAAAGGCTTTGAATGCGACATCAAACTAAGTGATGAAAAATGTGGGTATATTGCCAAATGCAGAAAAGTTCCTGTCGCTTTGTATGACAAATTAAAAGATGAATTGGTAAAGATGGAAAAACACGGTTTCATTCGAAAAGTAACAGAGCCCTCAGAATGGGTAGATACCATAGCAATAGCTAAAAAGAAAAACAACGAAATCACATTGTGTCTTGACCCAACAGAATTAAACAAAAAGATTAAAAGGGATCATTACGTCATACCCACCTTTGAGAGCATTAGTTTAAGAATGCCAAATGCAAAATTTTTCAGCGTATTAGATGCTGATCGTGCCTTCTGGCAAATTCCGTTAACAAAAAAGAGTCGGATATATGTCGTTCTTATAACCCATTTCGGAAGGTACCAATTTTTATTTATGTCCTATGAAATATCCTCTGCGACAGCGATTTTCCAACAATTTATCGATGAAAAGTTTTCGGACATAGAACGAATAGAGAAACTGGTAGATGATATTCTGCTTTGGGGCAAAACACAAGAAGAGCATGATACGAGTTTAAAGAAAGTGCTTGAAAGAACAAGACAATGTGGTTTGAAATTGAATCTTACAAAATGCCATTTTAATAAGAAGGAGGTTAAATATATAGGTCATATTTTCTCAGCAGAGGGCATAAAATTATGCAATGATAAAGTAAGAGAAATTCTACAAATAAATGAACCAAAAACAAAAGCTGAACTACACACATTCCTAGGTACGATAGAATATGTGGGTAGATATATTATATACCATGCTTATCTGAAGCAAATGCAACATTAAGGCAGTTGCTAAAAAAAACCGAAAGGCCCATTCAAGGTCCGCGCCGTAGATTTTCCGTTAAAACATGGGGTTAAAATTATAATAAGTGTTTCTTATTAGTATGTACTTAAATCAATATCTCTAATACAATGGTTATATAGAGTAATATGGTAACAGAAAGTTAACTCACAAGTTTATTTTTTCGCGCTTTTTTTCATTTCTTTTTTAATGCTGCCGTAGTTCTGACATTTACTCGGCACTGGACTTTTAAGGTTTTTTTGAATTCGATTTGATGCGAGCTCTCTTTGATTTGCGTTTTATTCAATTCGGCCCATATTTACGAATCATATGAGCCGATATTTTTAATTTCTTTTTTCAATTTTCAATTTAATACCGATTTTCGTTTATACTTCAGCGAATATTTTTACTGTTCTACTTTTGGTCCTGGTAGTTCTGCCCAAACTCCTTACAATGACACCCGAACGAACGTCCTAGATGATTGTGTTCCCACGCTACACTGATTTATAATTTTACGCAACGCTTATTAACAGCAATCATGCGTTAGTGAACTAGCCCGATGACGTCACGCGCTCCACGATAAACTCGTACAGGAATTCTCTATCCACTGTGGCCTCAACAGCTGTTATAGCATTATTAGCCTCATAGCTATTGGCGATTGAAATCTGACGGTATATTGTAGCGCAAGAAAGTTTGACTGGCTATCAGTGTACTTAAAGAGCAAAAAAACGTTTTAACATTAAAAAGATAACAACAAAATTTCCGTACTAATATGTACTTTAATTATCAAATTACTAATTTTACTGGTTATGGAAAGTAGTACGGTTACAGAATCGATAAATTACAAGTTTATTTTCTACCGCCGTTTTTTTATTTCTTCTTCGATGCCGCCATAGCTCTCACACTTGCTCGGCACTTATTATTCCCAGTTTTTAGGGTTCCGTAGAAAAAACAGAACCCTTATAGTTTCGTCATGTCCATCCGTCTGTCTGTCCGTAAGTCACAGCCATTTTATTCGGAAACTATTGAAAATATATAAATGAAACATAGCAGTAAGGTGTCTCCTGTGGACCACTAGAAAATGCACTAGTGAAAGTAAAGAAAAAAATTTTATTAATTTGATACATGTATGATCTGACCGATATGATTTTTTTTTTCATTGCACATATCCGTTCGGGGTATTTTTGGATAAGTCTTCAAAAATGACAAAGATGTTGTCAGGAACTATGTGCATTTAAGCTAATCGTTCGCGAAATACACGCTTCTAAAGACGTCAAAAGTGCGTCCCGTCCCTCTCACTTTTGAACGACGTGCCAGAAAAATCTGAAAAAATTTAAGGTAGTAGAACTAGATAAAAACAGTAAACGATTTTTGGTTTGAACAATTAGAGTCTTACCGTTAATAAGATATTCGAAGTTTTAAGCTACCAACAAACTTATATATACGGTTCCGAAAATTAATTTTAACTCAATGCCATAAAATTGCATAAGATTTTGAAAATTATATGGAGGTATAATTTATTCATATGAATCATATTTAGTAGGTTCTAAAAGGTGTACTAACTGTACACGTAACTTTAAATAATACATGTAACTTTAAAAGAGAAACATGTGTGCATTTTACACGCGATAAAAGTGAAACCTTCAGGTAAACTAAACTGCGAGAGAATGAGTGGGGCAATTATAAAGTTTATTTTTTGTTAAAATGGGTCACTGGTAATGTTTGAAAATTTTTTTTACCACATTTTTCATGTTTTCCTTTCATTTTTTCGATGTGAGACACAACAAAAAGTTTTTTAAATTATCAGATTAAGTATCTTGTGAATGGAAAAATTACAAATTTATTCATTTGTTTAATGTTTGAAAATCCGCTACGAAGCACAGCACAAAGAGGAGACAAAGATTTTCAATTAAATCTCTATAGAACCTATCATTTCAATTCACTTACTTTGAGAAGTAACATTACCTTACTCCGTAATCGAATATTTTCCACAAAAATTACCATACTTTGCACAAAAATAATAGAATAAATATAACGAATCATTCCGGGTATGTATCCGCATCCATATTCGTTACTCCTAATCGAATATTTTCCATAGTAAGTTCCATATAATACCTTACGCTTTTTTCACTAAATGAGTATGTAATAACATTTAGGAATGCACGCTTTGGGAATGCACGTTCCGTAATTTCATTTAGCGACAGCAGAATAAACATGGTTTTTCATAGTGTATTTGAGAAATATTATGAAATACAAATTTGTTTAACAATATAGTACGTGAACAGATATATGAAATGTCCAATAACTCAATTTGACCATCGAAAGCGAGCAAAAATACCCTAAAACCAGAGTGATATTTACCTCTAGTAATTATTCTGTAGCCTAAATCAGGGCGGAATCACCGGTAATTTGACATGCTGCGGGGTGAAGATGTAGATCGAGTTACTATATTTGAATTACGAATAATATGGCTACCTTTGCTTCTCTATAATCAGAATTCACCGTTGTCGTTCCCGGACAGATATTTGAAATACTGAGTTAATATTTTATGTCCGAATTTGATGGTCAGGTAATTTTGATCCAATATAATATTAATTATAATTGCACTTGTTTAGTTATCACAAAACTATATGGGCACGAGTACATTGATAAAATTCCTGATTTATGTACAACCATGTAATTGTATGTTGCGTTGCGTTATAAATACTAAAATTTCAAAATATCTAGTTTCGCATTTGCCAATTCGCACGAAGCTCAAGATAATGGAGGTGATCCAACTCTATAAATAACCCAACAAATCAAAGAGGATGATTTTGAGCAAAATGTTTACACGAGTTTATTAGATTGAATTTTAAAATTCGTAAAATGAATTTTAACTCAATTCCATACCGGCATGTTACGGAACCCTGAGCTTATGCGTGTCCGACACGCACTTGGTTGCTTTTTTAATATTCGGGTTGATGCGGGTTTTCTCCGATTTGAGTTTTTTGCAATTTGGTGCATATTTACACCTCATATGAGACGATATCTTCCAGATTATTTCGATTTTCAAATTCATACCCATTTTTGCTTGTATTTCGGAAAATATATTTATATTTTCTCTTTAGATCCTGGTAGCTCTTTTTATGGTTCTTACAATGATACCCCAATCAACGTCCTAGCTTAACGCGTTCTCACGCTACACTCATAAATATCCTCACACAATGCTAAACAACAACAATCACGCAAGTTGTGTTGCCATCACCTGGTTACCAGGCAAGTAAAACTCACGATTCATCAAAAGACCAGGTCAATAACCCACCTGGAAATTTGATGAACTCAATCAAAATTAAATTATAGTCATCAGTAAAGTTGAGTGTCAAATGAGGGCAACAAACTCCAACTCGAATTTGTACCTCCGGTCAATTTCGCACCTCCTGTTGAGCGCAGACACCTTTGTCCGTGCTTTGATGGAACTAGCTAGGGTGTATCACCACTAACTAATCCTTTCGGACCCCTTTTCAAAGATGGAAGTTGAAGGCTAACTTGAGGTGTTGCACCAAGACTTATTATAATGTGTGCAAGGGTCTTAGACCGATACACAAGAAGAAGAGGACAAGTAAATGGTTCCAGGTTTGATTGATAACTGAGTTATTTATTGAAATTCGTTAGGTTTATATACATGAAAAATGCTTACCTAGGCAAATTGGCTCCTTGGATACTTATTTTGACGTGAATACGTCTTTAAATTTGCTACCATACGGGGGCAATCCAAAAAACCTAATGATAAAATCGGGGGATACAGATTGGCATTGTAGCTTCGAATCTATGCACTACATCCGAAATTAAATTATACCACTGGATAGCTAAAGGATCAAAGAATTCACTAGGATAAGCGAGATCAGTGGTGCATCGCGCGCGGCGGAGGGGGAAGCGCCGAAAAATGGGGTTATTTTGTACTAAACTTTGCCTATTTTGAATTTCAAAATCCAATTCAACCAGCCAGGCTGGCAGAATCGCCAGCAACACAAAAATTTCGCCAGTACATGTGATTGTGCAACCGAACGTCATCGATCGGTGTCACCTCACCGAGAGAGTGTGTGTGGCCCCCACATGCGTTTGTTTCTCATCGAAACAAACACATGCGAGCGTCACACACGCTCCCTTTGTAGGGTGTCACCGTATGGTCAATGTTTTTTGCACAATTTTGTGCCGTGGCGAAATTTTTGTGTTGCTGGCGATTCTGCCAGCCTGGTTGATTGAATTCGATTTTGAAATTCAAAATCGGCAAAATTTGGTGAAAAATCCCCATTTTTCGGTGCCTGGCTTTGATTTGACTTCATATTGTAAAACTGCTAAGAACAGACAAATTGCTACTACTTTATCGGTAGCGGTATCATCATAATCAAGTCAAAGCCGGTGGAGTCGCCATATATCGCAACATCAATAGCTTCACTGATTGTAATAGAGTTGATATTGACATTTCGGAAATTTATTTGGAAATGAAAGACCCAAAAGCAGGTGATGTCTGTCTAGTAAACATAAAGGCCAATGGTATCTTCAAATTCATACTCGGGTGTGTGCATATCCACCCAGGCAAAGCGTTAGCAGAAATTCAACTCTTAATGATACGATCGTTGTAAAAATATTCCAAAAGCATAGCTAAAATTATACCCGATTACGAGCCTGATCTTACTACACCAGTTATGATAGTTGGAGACTTTAATGTTGATGTCTCACAAAACCGTTCATTGCCTGACTTCATGCTCAGCGAGTTCAATTTGTTTTATATTGAAACTTCTCCAACAACGTTAGGTAGTACCTGTATTGATTTAATGTTTACCAGAACTCTGGATGGATCTTGTATGCTATTTGTGTCGTACTTTTCATATCACAGACCTATAATTAATAAACTTATATTGTAACAAAATAATTATTTGTTTCCTTGCTTTTGTCCTAAATACATAAATAAAAATATTTTATTCAAGAAATATTACCCGTTACATAAACGTATTCACGCACAACGCACGGCCGTGTCCATGACACAGCCGCACCCCATCTTTTTTTGTACGCAATTTGCCACAGGTAAATAGTAACTAGAGTAGGTACTTACTTCATCGTCGAAATAGTTGAATTTCAATAATAAGCAAAATTGACTCAGCTACTTCGACGATGAATGAAAGCATTCCCGGTTCAATTTTTCTGGAAGACGCTGACGAGGCTTGGTCGATGGCACCTGGAGTAAGCTGTTCCGATGGATCAACAATTTTCAGTAATCCATTCAATCATATTTACGATCAGATTTCTTCAACAATACATTCTTCTTTACTATCAGATTTCAATGATTTACAAAACTATTAGCTAGAATCGTAATTTTGGATATGGACACATTTATAAAAACTCACATTAGAGGAAATTAATGTTTGACAAAAATGCAGGAAATGTCAAAATAATGGTGGTCGGTCATACATATATACACCGTGCGATACTTCGGTTGGACGCTACGGGCAAAAACTGTTGAAAATTCAACATTTGAATTTTATCACTTTCACCATCTTTCGTATGCACATCATTAAACTCAATTTAGAGAAAAATCATGTATGAAAAAAATGTAGAAAATGACAAAATAATGGGGGTCGGTCATACATAAGAACACCCTAGGACGCTGCGTTTAGCCGATACGGGCAAAAAACCGTTGAAAATTCAAAATTTTACCGTAAAAGTACCCTCAAAACCTGAAGAATAGTGTCCATTTTCTGATTCTTGTCCCATGAATCAAAATTCGTAAATTAAAATACTATTTTTCAAGAACCTGTAAAAATCCACTTCCTACGGTTTGAGTAAACCAAAATAAATTTTCTCTTCAAAGTTTCCGATTCCCCACAGCGAAAGCCCCGGAAACAATCAGGTGCCTGTACTAAGATCTTTATGTAAAAGCTAATTCTGGTTCGAGCACGCGAAAACTAATTACCTAAGATCAATACCATAGCTTCATTTATACAAGAAAACTAACGTTTATTGTTACATAGACAGCGATTTCTTATCAAGATTGTATTTTGTTTGCCGTATATTTTGGAATTCTTGGAAAAAACGCAGTGATCGTTCTAAATACACAAAATCAAAATTTAGATTTCCATGACACAAACCTTCGTACTAATTTTGGTTCGTTCATCCGAAAAATTGTTAACTAATAAGCACAGACAATAATTATCCAGATGTCGCGATCCCATACATGACTTCGTACCCAATTTTTTCCAACAGCAGACAAGTAACAACAGATAAATGACGCATGGAACGTATGAGCTTTGGAACGACTGCAACGTCTGAAGGACAGACAATGCGCTCTGAGAGCGAATTTTTCTTGTAGCTGGTGTTTCATTGTCATTACGGCAAAGGGTCATCGCAATAAGGGGAAAGGGGGCTGAAAGAAATTTTCGCGGAGCAAATAGATTTTTGGATTTTCTGAAATTTTCAATAAAAAAACACAAACAAAAATCATGTGTATGTGTACAATTGGTGAGTAAAATTTACTCACGTACACGAAAATACACTCAAAAATTTCTGTTTTTGGTATAGAAAACGGAAATTTTAGTGTATTAGTGTTTTTGGTAAATGTGATAAAAATATATGCAAATTTTATATCAAAAACCATTAAAAATTAAAAATTTTATAGACATTTACAGAAAAAGCGAAATTTACTTCCACGAATACTTCCGGAAAACGCTCAAAAATCTAAATTTTATCATATTTCCTAACTTTTCTATGGACATACCCTTAAAAACATAATTTAGAGAAATTTGATACATGGCAGAAGGATAGGAAATGACAAATTAATGGGGTTCTGCCATACCTAGTAGCTCCCTAGGAAGCTTAGTTTAGCCGCTGCGAGAAAAAACAGTTGAAAATTAAAAATTTGAATTTTGTATGGCGACACCCTTAACAACTAACGATACAGGAATATGATGTATAAAAGAAATGTAGGAAATGTCAAAATAGTGGGAGTCAGTCATACATATTACACCTCTAGGAAGCTTAGTTTAGCAACTGCAACCAAAAAACTGTTAGAAATTCAAAATCTAAACTTTGTCATATTTCCCAACTTTTGTTTGCATATTTTTAAAAACTTAATTTACAGCAAAATGATGTATGAGAAAAGGTTTCAAAATAGAAAAATAATGGGGGTCCGTCATACATATGAACCCTCTAGGACGCTTAGTTTAGCCGCTATGAGCGCAAAACCGTTAAAAAATCAAATTTTTAAAGGTAAAACCCCCTAAAAACCGGAAGAAAGCTGTTTAATTTTTGATTCCGGGAAATAATGACGTTTTTTAACATAAAATTCATCAATTTACATGTAATTTTGAATTAAAAATCACCTGCTACGGGTTCAAAGAAACAAAATAGTGTTTCTGCCAAAGCAAAGGGATTGTTGTTGTTGCTAGAGTGAAACAAAATTCGTTTCGAATTCTCGAAAATCGAATTTATGTACCACTACACAGCCAACAGTCCGTTTAGTGGTGTATGTAGGTACCTTTATGACCCATTTCTCTCAAACCCGGTTTTTACTCCCTAAAAATTTAAAAATGTCTCTAGAGACCGAATGAGCGTTGCAGTCACCAAAAACACATACCCTGCAGCGTCATTTTTATCCGTCATTTCATGACTGCGTCAGAAAAAATTGGGTACACAGTCATGTATGGGATCGCGACATCTGGATAGTTATTGTCTGTGTAATAAGCCTACCCCTAGTGATTTTTTTTTCGCGAATTCAGTAACAAAAAATATATGTAAGCACTCACCGCAGGAAATACTATTAGTATGTAAAATCTGAGATCGATCGCTCAAACGGTCTAGGAGGAGTTTGGTTACAAATGTTTCATTGAGCTGAGCGAGCGAAGCGAGCGAAACTCTTATGCGTCGACGAAATATGAAACCTTTGTAACCAAACGCCTCCTAGACCGTTTGATCGATCGATCTAAAATTTTACATACTAATAGTATTTTCGACGGTGAGTGCTCACATCTATTTTTTGTTACTAAATTCGCGAAAAAAAATCACTAGTGGTAGGCTTCTTAGTTAACAATTTTTCTGATGAACGAACCAAAATTAGTACAAAGGTTTGTGTCATGCAAATCTAAATTTAGTTTTTATGTATTAAGAACGATCATTGCGTTATTTTGCAAGAATCCCAAAATATACGACAAACGAAATACCATTTTGACAAAAAATCGCTGTCTTTTTGATAGTAGACGTTAGTTTACTTGCATAAATGAAGCTATGGTATTGATCTTAGGTAATTAGTTTTCGTGTGCTCGAACCAGAATTAGCTTTTACATAAAGATCTTAGCACAGCCACCTGATTGTTTCCGGGTCTTTCGCCAATTCGCTGTGGGGAATCGGAAACTTTGAAGAGAAAATTTATTTGGGTTTACTCAAACCGTAGCAAGTGGATTTTTACAGGTTCTTGAAAGATAGTATTTTAATTTTTGAATTTTGAATCATGGGACAAGAGAGATTCCCGGAATCAGAAAATGGACAATATTCTTCAAGTTTTGAGGGTACTTTTCCGGTAAAATTTTGAATTTTCAACGGTTTTTTGCCCGTAGCGGCTAAACGCAGCGGCGTCCTAGGGTGTTCTTATGTATGAACGACCCCCATTATTTTGTCATTTTCTACCTTATTGTCATATATGATTTTTCTCTAAATTCAGTTTTTGAAGATATACATACAAAATATCGGAAAACTGATAAAACTCAGATTTTGAAATTTTAACAGGTTTTTGCCCGTAGCGACTAAATTATGCACTTAATGGTTTGATTTTTCTCTAAATGGAGTTATTAAACGCGTACATACAAAAGATAGTAAAATTTATAAAATTCAGATTTTGGACATTTAATGGTTTTTTGCTCGTAGCGGCTAAACAAGGCATCTTATGGAGCTCATATGTATAACCGACCCCCCTTATTTTGACATTTTTTACCCCTTTCTCTCTAAATTGAGAATAAAGATGTGCATACAAAAGATAGTGAAAGTGATAAAATTCAAATGTTGAATTTTCAATAGTTTTTTGCCCGTAGCGGCCAAACGAAGTGTCCCACGGTGTTTATATGTACAACCGACCCCCATTATTTTGACATTTCCTGCATTTTTATCAAACATTAATTTCCTCTACTGTGAGATTTTATAAATGTGTCCATATCCAAAATTACGATTCTAGCTAATAATTTTGTAAATCATTGAAATCTGATAGTAAAGATGAATGAATTATTGAAGAAATCTGATAGTAAAGATGATTGAATGGATTACTGAAAATAGTTTTATATCTTCAATATATACACTCGTCATCATAATAAATATACAAATCGTCGTTCAAAAGTTAGAGAGGGGGGGACACACTTTTGACGTTTTTAGAAGCTTATATTTCGCGAACAATTAGCTTAAAGGAAAAAAATTTCTTACAGCATTATTGTCATTTTCAAAGACCTATCCAAAAATACCTCACACGAGTATGTGCAATGAAAAAAAATGTTGTCCCTCAGACACATGTATGGAGTGCCACCCTTAATAAAACTTTTTTCTTTACTTTCACTACTGCATTTTCTAGTGGTTCACAGAAGACACCTTACTTCTAAATTTCATTTATATAGTTTCAATAGTTTCCGAATAAAATGGCTGTGATATACGGACAAACGGACATAACGAAACTATAAGGATTCCGTTTTTCTACGGAACCCTAAAAATGATAATTCGAGTAGCAGGAATCAAGTAATTTCAAGTTTAGCATTTTTTAGAACAATAAGTAGCATAAATTACATCTTTTCTAAATTATTTAACATGAATTAGAGAAGCTGAGTAATTCAACAGTGTAGAGGAAATAATAATTTATAAACTATAATTAAATAGGGCTCAAAATACAGAGAGAGACATCTAACATTTGGAATACGAACTACCGTATATTTGGAGTTTGATAGGCATAATGACTTTCATGAGCTAACAGAAAATTAGTCTTATGTTTAACGTTTACAAAATGGAACGCCTTACGCTTGAACAAAGTTGGGAGCTGTTGAAGACTTACTTCAACACTGGTGAGTTTTCTACGGAAACCATAGGAAATTTACGGAAAAAATTTGCCTTCCAATCAGTTGATCAATCAGTGAAGCGAGTTTGTGAAACCGGTTCGTTATTGTACAAAACAACCCGTTCCCGTTTTCATCCAGTGCGCACACCCGAAAACATTGCTGCGGGTTCGCACAGTGCGCATGAACATCCATCAGCACCAATTCGTCATCGTTCTCAGGAACTGAACATTTCTTGCACTTGTCTGATAAGAATTTTGGGTACAAACAAGAGTGCAAGAAATGAAGTCTCATGACCATCTGATGCGTTTTATGTTCGCCTATCGCATCGGATGAAGATCGTTTGGTCGAAGATGAACATTTTTACCGAAAAATTATCTTTTCCGATGAAGCTCATTTCCACCGTGGAGGCTATTTCAATAAGCGAAATTGCCGCCCTCAGAGCCGCCCTCAGTGTCAATGGCGGGCGATACAGAGCCATGTTAAATGAATTTTAGTTTACACAAATTGAAGAGTGTTACATGGAATTTGGTTCCAGCAGAACGGGGTTGCGACACAGCCAACGATACAATCGATCTTTTGCGCACCGCTTTTGAACATCGAATAATAAAGCGAAATTCTGAATTCTGATTCTATTAAGGATATATGTTACGCTTATCATCCAGAGACGATTGGGTCCTTGAAACACGAAATCAAAGTTGCCCTTCATGCGATTGAAGCCCAAACAATCGAAAACGTACTGAAAAATTACTGTAACGCCAGCCGTGGCAGTCATTTGAATGATGTCGTGTTTCACTCGTAAATGTTCAATCTTTCTAATAAAGTTATAGTTTTGGACAAATATTCATTAGTTTTTTTTATATCCGATTCAAATTCCAAATCGTATATGGCCCACCCTTTATCCTTTGAGTTTCTCTCACTGAAGGTAATGAAGAGATAGAATAACAAACAAGAAATGGCCAATAAATCAGTGTTTAGGGCTAGAATTGTAATACACATATATTTTACATTAAAACCAAGTCAACACACATGGTATCGACTTGAACCAATTGCTACCAATTATTACATTACCACAGATGACTATGAAGCAGATTGTCTATATGTCGACCGCTCAGCTCAATTTCGTCGACGCATAAGAACTGTAAATTTCATATTTAATGAACTTTTTGAATTTGGTGATAACCAACCCGAGAATTATAGTCCTGAAAACAATGACAGATACCTTGTAAATATGATCAACGAAATGTTAACAGGTAGCTATCGAGTCAATATTAAAAGTAATACAAGACTAGATGAAGCATACAATATACTTGATGAATTGGGTCGTTTGGACGAATACGATGTTATTCATTACAATTTTAGAAAAAATAATAGGAATTCTCACAACTTAAATCAAAAACGAAAAGATTTTAGACGCCAGGACAACGAACGTCATACTAATAACTTTGACTCTAGGAGCCATCACTTTAATTATAGAAAATTCAACCTTCAAAATAAAACGAACAACAACTCAGAACAGTATAGACGACATGATAATAATAGAATTTTCCATAACCACAATAGATCAGGACAGTATAGACAAAATTTCGAACACCCTAGGCAATTCAATAATAAACAAAACGGCTTTCGGAATAATTCAGGGCAATTCAGACATAGGCAAAACTTTAATCGTAACGATGAGGTAGTTGTTGTGGACGTCGACAATCTCCAACAGCAGGTCGTAAATTTTACAGACCAAGCTCGGGAGGAAGACTGCCAATAATAACAATCACTGTCGATAATTTAGAAATAAACTGCCTAATGGATAATGGAGTAGAAACCAGTATTATGAAACCTGGAATTTTCTCCAAAAACCTCGAACAACACCTTGAAAACCCTGTCTATTTCTCTATTTCTATTTACAGATCTACAGATCAGGTACCCTTTCTTTGACAATTATGGACTTACCCAATAGAAAATACGACGCCATTGTCGGCCAGAATTTGTTAATCCCTCCTTGCGCTAAAGTTGATTTAGGGTAAAAATTCGTCGAGATAACTGGTCGCAGAATTTACTTTAACAGGGGACAATTATTTCCTTATAAACGAAATCTGCAATCTTGAAGAAGGGGAGATCCAGGAACTAAGCTAAGACCATTTAAACACCGAAGAGAGACAGAATATTCTTGAGGTCTTAAAATCATACGAACATCTCTTCTGTAAAGATGGGAACAAACTCACTGCAACCTCCGGAGTACAACACGAAATCATTACCACGACTAGTAACCCCATTTATTCCAAAATTTATCGCTATCCTCGTGTCCATGAGGAAGAAATCGAGAGGCAAATCAAAGAAATGTAAGAGCAAAACATAAACCAGCCTAGCAATTCCCCATACAATAGCCTTTTGTGGATAGTCCCCAAGAAAATAGATAACTCCGGAATAAAAAAAATGGAGAATCGTTATCGACTACCGTAAGCTCAATGAACTCACCATAAGTGATAAATTCCCTATACCAAATATTGACGGCATACTAGACAAACTGGGAAGGGCCCAATACTTTACTACGCTAGATTTAGCTAAAGAGTTCCACCAAATACTTGTCAAACCAGAAGACAGAAAGAAAACTGCTTTCTCTACCCCATACGGCCACTTCGAATACTTAAGAATGCCATTTGGCCTAAAAAACTCAACAGCAACTTTCCAACGTATGATCAATCATGTCGACATACTTATCTTCAGTACCTCCCTAGAGGAGCATATCATTATCATTATCTTTAATATATAAAAAGATATCCTTTTGAAAACGTTTGTCGCGACTAAACTCGGAATCTACCCAGTCGATTTTAATAAAATTTGGCTAGAAGATTACTGTCCGGCAGTGTATGCAAGGGCGTAGCCAGGATTCTGTTAAGGGGGGGGGGGCAGGCTTCGAAGAAACAAGAATATATATTAGTGACTGAGTTTATTTTACAAAAATAGTAGTCGACTAAGTTCTTCACAAAACCGATTCAATACCCCAGATTCAATGGCATTCTTATTTACTTGTACCACGGTTCGGTGTACACTGAGCATACAAAGGCCGTTCAAACGGTTTTCAGTCATCGTAGACTTCAGCCACGTTTTAACACGACGCAGTGTAGAAAAGGGCATCTCTATGTTACTTGTAGTGCAAGGTTGTGCCAAGGAAATAAGCATTGCTTTTTTTGTTGCGGGAAAGAAAATATTCGCCTCCCTTAACACTTCAGTAAAATCTAGTTTTCCGAGATCTTCTGTGGTCATAACCTTGTTCAGCTTGTCCTGCAACTTTAGTGCAACTTAGTTCAGCTTCCTGGTTAAAATTGAGTAAATCGTAGTATTCGCAGAAACGTTGTGCTTTTTCTTTGAAATCAACTAACGACATATTCAACATTGTGCTGGGATGTAGCGACATTAATCCGAATGCAGAAAGGTTTTGATCACCAAAACTATGTTCCAGTGCCGATATTAGGAAATCTAAATAAGGAATGACAATCGACCGCTTCCAAAAATTCCTTTATTGGTCGGAAGTATTTGAAGGCTCACTCCGTACGATCGGCGACAAAAAGGACACACCCCCGATCTATGCCATAAACCATCGGCATCGCGACAAATAACTCTTGAATCAGTGTGTCTTTGATGTCACCGAACACAATAAATTCACTGTAGCACAATACAATGTACAACCTCACAGAGTACGATTTTATGAAATTGGCCTGTCGATTTAATCAAGTTTTTTTTTGTTTATTAAAGTAGGTATTACGGTTCATTAGCATTCCTGAAAATAAGATGTATCTTCTAGGGGGGGCAGCTGCCCCATCCTGCCCGTACCTCGCTACGCCCCTGAGTGTATGTGTAAAGTTTCAAAAAAATTGGTTTTCAACTTTTGGAAATATTTAAGATTTAAAGTTTTCACGTTTTTCATTTCAAGAGAAAGTCGACATTGGTGCTTAAGCTTAAGATCAATAAATGAAGAGAGATCGTGCAATTATCGCATCGTTAGCGGTTACTCCCTCTCTCTTAAGTGTGAGACGTATTCGAGAGAACATTTCGGGATTTTGTTGATTGCACGATCTCTCTTTATTTATTTTTCTTAAGAAGCAAAGTACACTTTCTCTTGATATGAAATCTATCCATGGATTTATACTAGAGATGGACGCGACTTCATGTTATGTGGTTTTCGATTGGGAAATGGGGATAGATTTATTTTTGGATCTTCTTATGCCCATCTCGCATACGAAAATGTGCTCGGAATAGTTCATTGGTTAGAGCATCCGCCCGGCATTCGGAAGTTCCGCGGTTCGATTTCCGGTCCACGAGCATACGAAATTTTCCCCTTTCATGTTTTTTCATATTCTTAATTGTCGCCTTGTCTGAGGAATTATGACACGCAGAGTTGGTTCAAAATTTCCATTATCTGGTGTTGACTACCTCAGGTGGGCGTGCGCTTCTGGTCTCCAACACGTCTTAATCCCCTAGAACTGTCTCCAGTTCTCCATCCACCCATAGGGTCGTGAAGAGAATGTTAAAAAAAAAAAAAAAAAATTTAAACCTTCACTTGCGTATGAGTGAACCGTCACTTTTTTGGAAGTTTTTGAACTTATGTTACAATCAAAAGATAACTGCTAAGAATCAAAAATTTTTAACTAAAGAAAAACATAAAACATATATAGTATCAACATATACAGTATACAGTATACAAAAAATATGCAGTAATGCCCAGCAAAGCGGGCGGGTACAGCTAGTAACAAACATAAAAAGGTATTTGACAGAATAAATGAAGCTGGTCTAAAAAAACAAATGAACAAATGTAACTTCTTGAAGAGATTGTGAGTTTTCCTGAGTTGCAATTACTGGTCGTGATTCCATATAGGTTTTGTAATATCTTGTGCGATGACGTGCCTCTGTATCAGAAACTTTAGTGTCCTGATCGCAGTTCCGAATTTGGTCAACATGTCGTTTGCAAATTGTTGTTATTTCATAGGTGGGACCTTCAGAAAACACATTCAATTAATGTATATAATAATTATTTATTCAAAATATAATATTCAATTTAACATGTACGAAGATTCAATCAATATTTTCTGTCTATTTACTGTCGATGAATAACTTTTAATTTAATAATTCACTGATCATCATTCCAGCACGCCTACCAGTTACTTTTCTACACACCATCTCTTTCAGACTAATCTTTTTATAGGCTCAGTTGGTTTATCTAGGTCTGCCAACTATTTTTCACTTTTATTTTTATTGAGCAATTTTTGATTAACCTGAACACTCCTCCTTAATCAAAAATGAATGATTCAAATGAAAAACAACTTTGCTCAAAGGCTTTGTAAAAATATCTGGAATTTGTTTCTTTCCCTCAATGTGCTCAATGCTGACAGTTTCCTCTGTGTGATACTTAATAAATTTTCTCAAGATCTCAATATGTTTCTTTACCTTATTCAATTTTTCCTCGTGAGCATTTTGCAACATGTGAACAGCTAATTTGTTTTCCACAAACATTGGAATAGGTTGATCTTCTTTCATGATGCCAATTTCCAGGGCCAGTCGCTTCAGCCAACACACATCGTCAATCACTTGATAAGCTGCTCTGTATTCTGCTTCAACTGTTGACGTTGACAGCACTTTTTGTCTCAGAGAGTACCAAACAATTGGTCCGCCTCTCAAGATCAAACCACCACTGGTTGATTTCATTGACTCTTTCTCTCCTCCAAAGTCAGCATCTGTGTACATCTTGATCTCCTTGTCTCCTCCAAAATAAATACCTGCCTCAGGGGTCGCTTTCAAGTACTGGAAGACTCATTTTGTCATTTTCCAATGACTCTTTTTCGGATCACAACATTGTCTGCTGAGATGGCTTACTGCGTAGCTGATGTCAGGTCTCGAAATTGTCGCCAGAAAGAGCAGACTACCATTGGCTACGCGATAAGGAGTTCCAGCAGGCACTTTCTCGTAATTTAGAAAATCATGCGACTCAGCTATCATGCCAGGTTCAATGGTAGTTGACGCAGGATTGCAGTTTTCCATTCCCATTCTCTTCAAAATCTTCTGAGTGTATTTCGGTTGATTCACAAAAGTCCCTTTCGAGTCGATCTTCAGTTCCATGCCTAAGTAAACTGATTTTGGAAAGTTTTCCGTGTGTTATCTCGAACTTCCTTCCAATCACCTTCAAAAGTTCGAAGATTTCCTTCTCATCCTTGCCTGCGACCAATCCATCATCCACAAATAAGGCCACAATAATAGTTTTGTTTTTGTTGTAGAATACACTTGGATCATCGTCCGAACTTTCCAATCCCATTTCTTCAAATAAACTAGTTATTTCTTGGTTCCACTGTTTTGGTGCTTGTTTGAGGCCATTGAGGCCTTGGACAGCTGACACACATTTTCAGTCCCGTCTTCGAATCCTTCCGGTTGCACCTTATAGAGAACTTCTTTCAACTTGCCATACAAAAATGCCGTCTTCACATCAAATGCTATCAGCCTTTACTTTTCTGATGCAACATGGCTTAGGATAAGTCGAATCGATGCGTAACTTGCCACTGGACTAAACGGTTCCTCATAATCGATTCCTTGCTGTTGCTCGAACCCTCGAGCCACTAGTCTCGCCTTCAGCTTGCCATTTGTTTTCTCTGTCAAGACCCATTTGCAGGCTTATGGCTTCACTCCTTCGGGGCATTTCACTAGCTTCCATGTCTTCCTGTCAACTAATGATTTGTATTCTTCTTCCATGACTCGTCGCCAGTTTGGGTCCTTTAAAGCTTCAGATACCGTGATGTCATCAGTTGCTCCGAGTAATACTATATCTTCCTGGCTAATACCTCTGTTGTACCACATCACGGAGTTTTCATATCTCTTTGGTAAAATTTTTCTGGTCGAACGTACCGATCTCTTTCTAGTTTCGGCTTCTTTTTCTTTTGCACTTTCTTTTTCTTCATCTTCATCTTCACCTTTGTCATCTTCTTCAGTCTTACTTTCTTCTTTGGCACTTTCTTTGTTTGGTATCTGTGTGGTTGTCTCTGTCACAACTTCAGTCCTGCTTCTCCCATATTCTTCATTGAAGTTTACATTTGCTTCACTGACAATGTCTCGACGTCCAGGAATGGAGATCCGATAAGTTGGCGAATTCAAATCGTATCCAACCAGGTAGCCCTTCTCTGACTTTCGGTCGAACTTGCCTCTCTTGTGTTCTGGTAGTAAAACGTAACACTCGCATCCAAATGTCCACAACCTATTCAGATCCATCTGACGTCCAAACCGTAACTCAGCTGGAGTTTTCCCTTCCACAGTACTCGTCCCAGTCTGATTAATTGTAAACACAGCATATGAAACTGCCTCCGCCCACAGTCTTATACTTCAACAATGGTTCTCATTTCACGTTCTATTCTTCCATTTTGCTGTGGCGTGTGTGGATTTGTAAATGTGTGAAAAATCCCCAAGTCGGTCAAAAACCTGTCGGTGACTGCATTTCTTATCTCCTTTCCTTTCAAGTTGATTTTCCACCATCTTCACGAACAACTTCAGCTTGTCTGGTGCTTCGTTCTTTGTCTTCATAAAGTAAACTGTTCTAAAATGCGAAAAATCATCTTTGAATACTAAGTAGTACTTGGCGCCACCTAGCGATGATTCTCTCATCTCACCCATGTCTACGTGTACCAGATCTAGGAGTTGCTTGGCCATCTTTTCATTTGCAGGATGTGATTTGCAATGATGTTTGCCATAATCACAACCTTCACAACAGTAATTGTTCCAGTCATCGACGAACTTGATTCCTCTCCTCTTCAGAATGTGTCTCACATACTTTACATTCTAATGCGCCATCCTCTCATGCCACGTTCGAATCAAGATTGCTGCCATGCCAGGAGTTTGTTTTTCACGTCTCAACATCATTGCATAAAGATTGCCATGCGTTTTTGCTACACCAACAGTCGTCATTTTGTCTGCTTCCAAAAACTCTGCTCTGTCCTTATCTGATCTCATCACATACCCTTGGTCGAGCATGTGGCTGACTGAGAACAGATTGAGCTTCAGTTCTGGAACATACACAACATCATTCAGGATGATCGGTTGCCACTCGTTGCCATTAAATGTCTCCAGTTCCATCGTACCTACACCAACACCATCTATCTCCGTCGAATCACCAAGTAGAATTTTCATGGGCCTTCTCAATTCATTGAATTCGGTGAACCAATCACCATGCGATGTCATGTGTTGACTCGCACAACTATCTTGAAACCATGTTGTTTACTTTCCTTCCAGGCAATCAGGATTGCTTTTTATGTCCGACGTTTTCAAACTCACTGTCAGCCAGACGCTGGGTTTCTTCCTTGAGTCGTTGTTGTTGTTTTCTCGCTGTAAACACTCTTTCTAAAAGTGACCTTTCTGTCCACGCGAGTTGCAGGCATAATTCTTCTTGCAATATTCCAGATGCTTGGCACAAGTTTTCTTTTTCCCTTTATATGTGACCTGAAAGGTCCACACTTATAACATACAGAGCCATCTCTTTCATTCCTGTTGGTTGACTTTCCTTGAAATTTCTTGTTGTTGTATCACTTTACTATAAGTGCATTCTTTGAGGTTGATTCCTGTCCTTTGTTTTGGCTGGTCTGTCTCTCATCCTCTAGTCTCAACCTCTCGATCATTGTTGTGGAGTTTTTGTGTGCACCAGTCACGTTGTCCCACGATGTTCCAAAGTGTGCCAGTCTGGGGGGCAACATGGCAACATGCTCAAAACTCTCGACATCATCCATGAATCTCGCACTGGGTCATCCTCCGTTCCCAATTGTTCACCTATGGACAACAACTCCATATAGTTTTCTATCACCGATTTACTTTCATCAAACGTGTAAGTGAAAAATTGTCTTCGCAAAATTTCCATAGTTATATCAGTCTTTGTGCCATAAAGTTGAACTAATTTTTGCAGCATTTGTTTTGCTGAATGACAGTTTGCAATTTTGTGCGCTATTTGGTCGCACACATACAAAACAATAAGCTGCTGAGCCTCCAATTCCTTTTCAACCCATGCCTTCACATCTGGAGCATCAGCTGCTCCCGCCGACTTTGCTTTTGCTCCCGTAGCTATATCATACATTTTCTTGGTTTTCATAACGACATCTAATTTCAGTCTCCATGGCACATAATTAACATTTCCATGCGAGTCCTGATTAAGCATCACCAATTGCGACTTGACTGTATCCATGTTAGACACGTGACTCGATTTTTGAATGTGACTGTACTTACAATTTGGACAATTTTCTGTTTTCTATTTTCTTGACAATTTGTGTACAAATGCTCTGCAACGTTGCTTTCTTGTCGATTGAGTCGGTGCTGACTTGTTGCGAAATGATTCTGCTCGCCTGACGTGTGAACTTGACGTGCTGGTTCAATTCCTGTCCAACGTGCTTGCTGCAATCTCAACCTGCCTTTTTTTGTCCAGTTTCCAATGACTTTTTTTTTTTTTTTTTTGCAGATACCACTTTATCGTCGCCCTGGGCCCATAACCTGTTGTTATTTCATAGGTGGGACCTTCAGAAAACACATTCAATTAATGTATATAATAATTATTTATTCAAAATATAATATTCAATTTAACATGTACGAAGATTCAATCAATATTTTCTGTCTATTTACTGTCGATGAATAACTTTTAATTTAATAATTCACTGGTCATCATTCCAGCACGCCTATCAGTTTCTTTTCTACACACCATCTTTTTCAGACTAATCTTTTTATAGGCTCAGTTGGTTTATCCAGGTCTGCCAACTATTTTTCACTTTTATTTTTATTCAGCAACTTTTAATGCGCAATTTTTGATTAACCTCAACACAAATATTTCCAAAATGGTTAATCTCGTAATGTTAATCTCCTAGTCGTTTAGTGATCACGCCAGGTATCCATTTATCTAAATGTGCATTGCCTGAAAGAAATCGGACTTGTTGCGCAACTTCAACCGAACGAAACGTAGTATCGAATTCAGCCTGTTGCGTCTCCATGATCTTGACTTGAATTGGCTCGGGTGTAACAAGATCTAGATGAGTACGGATATTACGTCCTATAAACAGTTGAGCTGGCGATTGTCCCGTAGTAGTATGCGGAGCTTTCCTGTATTGTCTCAGGAATATATTTAAGGTTCTTTGTAAGCAACTCTTGTTTGTTTCCATTTTCTTTAAAGCATCCATGACTGTTTGTACACCCCTTTCGGCTTGTTCATTAGTAGATGGGTGGTAAGGAGCTGTCAACTTGTGATATTTGACACCACTTGACTTAAGAAATATATATCAAAGTCTTCAGATCTGAATTGTGGTCCATTATCTGAGACGACGGTGATTGGAGTACCATACGTAGCGAATAGTTCGTGTAGAATAGCGATAGTAGCTGAAGTTGTTGTGGAACTGGTTGCTTTTACTTCAATCCACCTGCTATAAGAATCTACCACAATTAATAGCATTGTATCTGCAACCGGTACTGCATAGTCAATATGGATCCGTTCCCACGGATTTTTCGGGTACTCCCAGTGGTGCTCACGGAACTTTGGAGGAACGTGTGCCTGTTTTGCACACTTCACGCATGTTTTCGCCGTCTGTTCTATCTCGGTATCAATTTTGGGCCAGTATACGTATGAACGTGCAATTGGTTTCATTTTAACAATTCCTAGATGCGCTGTATGTAGGTCACTCAGGATATGTTCTCTTAAGGACGGTGGCATAACAACTCTATGTTCAAAAACTAGACAATTTGAAGTTAAATTGTAACTCGATTCGGGTGCCTTATATCCATGCTGAACTAGATTTTGTCCTGATTCTAACAATTTTTTAATTTTTACCAACTCTGGATCACGTCGCGTTTCTTGTGCAATGGATTCCGCTCGTAAAGGAAGTTGTATTATCTGAGAGAGTATAAACTCATCAAATTCATCCGGAAGTGTTATTTCTTCCCCTCTTTCAATGGATGTTTTGTGTATGCAGAGCTGGGCATTAACTCGTTAATCGGATTAAAATATTTGTTAACGAATGAACTTTCAAGTTAAACGAAAAAAGTATTAACGTTTTTCTTAACTTCCGTTAACTTCTTAACTTCCGTTAACTTCTTAACTTCCGTGAACTTCTTAACTTCCGTTAATCCGTTACATTGGCTGTTGCCGTGATTTTGTTTCTTTGAATTGCGTGCCACGAACTATTGCGGAGTGCGATGAAGTTGGGAAATGTCCATATTTTACGACTGCAACATCGGCACTGTTGTGGTGAAATAAATAAATGCCCCTTTCTAGACGACGCATACTGATGCTTAATGAGTTTTTAATCGGTTGTGTATGATTTAATTGATAAAAACTCATTGGATGCGGGTCTAGCCGACGCGACGTCCCTTGTTGATAAGACGAAGTTTATCAACTTCCCTTATTGAATGTAGGAGCTATGCAAAACCACCAGTCTTTTGGCGAATTCCGAGAAGTGAAGTCAATCGTGAAATTAGTGCAGAAATCGACAATTAACGTTTAACAACCATGAGTGAAAGTGAAACCATCAGTTCCAAAAGTTCTCAACAGGAAGATATTCAAAATCCTTGGCCACATTTAAATGATTACCTTCCATTTAAATCAAAATTAGGCGACAACTTAATTTTTGAATGCATACTGTGTTTGCCTAAACTTCGTACAATCAAGGCTCACGTTTCTAGCCTTAATAACTTAAAACAACATATAAAGAGGACACATCCAAATTTGTACAATTTGAAGAGAAAGTAAAAGCAGGAACAACTCGTGGGAAAAAGAAACACAGTTATCCTTCTTCAAGTGCTATGGATTTGGATTCTACCTATGAAGACAGCATCAGCAGCAAAAGCAAAAGGTTACGCCAACAAAACATTGGCGAATCTCTTGGCATTGTAGCTGCATAGTTTGCCATTCTACTGATGCATAATACAGGTAATGATTTTGTAGGATGAAGAATTTGAGTTAAAGGTGTGTGATCCGTGGTAAGTGTAAAATTCCTTGCATATAAGTAATAGAAGAATTTTTTAACTGCCCACACTATTCCTAGAGCTTCCTTGTCTATCTGGGGATATCTCTGCTCCGTGTGAGTCAAAGTGCGGCTTGCGTAGGCTATAGGTGGTTCGAGACCGTTCGGCAGACGGTGGGACAGTACTGCTCCGAGACCTACTTGACTTGCGTACGCTTCTAATTTTTTCGAATGCTTTCTCTCCTATTGTTGACCACGCAAATTTCTTCGACTGGCACATATCTCGAAGTGGTCGACTCTGCGTAGATAAGTTTGGTATGCATGAATTGAAAAAAGTAGCTTTGCCCAGAAACAGTTCCAGTTCTTCACGTGATGACGGTTTTGGTGTCTCGCGTATCGATCTTATATGTTTATCCGATTTGTGCACCCCTTGCGAATAAATTTTGTGCCCAAGAAATTCAACGGAAGGTGTAGCAAGTGTACATTTCGACTGATTAAGACGTAGCCCTCGTTGTCTCAAACGTTCCAAAAATTGTTCCAATGTAATCATAAGTTCTTCAAATGACTCAGCTGAAAGAAGGAAGTCATCGTAAAAACTAAAGATATTTTTAAATCCCTGAACATCATTCTCCATTTCTGGATGCCATTTCGCAGGTATGTTTGCTGCGCCGTTTCGGTCTAATCAAGCCATGAGTTGGAGTACTCAATGTTAGCGCTTCACTGAATTTCTTACACACTACTAAGTGCGTGTAGGCATCTTTAATATCTTGATGACAAGAGATCTTTGCTCCTTTCATTTTGATAAAGATGTGTTCCGCCTTGGGAATAGGGTGTTCCTCTATGACTAGACGAGGTTTTAAGGTTGGTTTATAGTTGCCTGTAATTCAAATCTTAATGTATTGACGCTTACGGTACCACATGGAGCGCCAGAATCTAATTCCATTTCAACCGTTTTGCCCTCAATCTTGACCAAGAGCATTTTCTTATCGATCGCATGGATTTCGTGCATTTCCTCAATCTGATGTAATGACTTTATCCGATCCACTTGTATTGCCGGTAAATCAGTAGTCTGTATTTGAGCTGTACTTAATTGTTTTTTTCTTGCTCTGCAAACTTTGGCTATACGACCCTTCTTGTGACAGTTGTGACATTCACTATCTTTGTACGGGCACAAATATCGCGAATGTTCCGCGCCACATCCGCAACCAAAATATATTTTTCTTTCTCTTGCTGCCGATTCGTAAGTTTTTTTCTTTTCACTGTGGCGATTTTTGTTCCATGATAGTTATTCTTCTTATTATTTTTATATTTAATTCTAAGTGATTGTAGTGTGTGTACGGTCTCCACTGATGTTGAATTTGGCTTCACTTCGCCTGCTGGCACTCTTATCGACTCGAGGGAATAGGCAATGTCATATGCCTCTTCGAACGTGTTGGGTTTATTAGAATTATTTTCGTTGCACATTTCACGATCGTATAACTCATGTAGCAATTGTTCTATTAGCATCCGATCTAAAAAGTCTCCGTAATCGCAATGAGCAGCACCTTGTCGTAGTCGTAATGCATAATTAGCAATTATCTCTCCTTTTTGTTGCACTCTATGACGAAATTTAACACTTTCCGCATACTTATTTTTTGGTATATCGAAATGGTTGATCAGTGTTGTAGTAATCTGTTTGTACGAACAGCTTTCTGGTGTGTTAGGTGCGACGAGAATCTTTAACGCATTATTAAATTCTGCTCCCATATGGACCCTTGAATAATCTGCATATTGATCAGCTGGAATTTTAATGATCTATTGTGGCCATTCGGAACGCCGAAAGAATTCTACTGTAGTGCCTTTCGATGAACGAAATTCTTTAATTGAAAACGGCTGTACCTTTGCTGCCGCTTGCACATTTGTTACCCCGTTTGAATGTTTTTGCTAATCCCTACGTGCCAATACTTCTTTTAGAGCGTCAGCCATTATTTTGGCCATTGATGTAATCATTTCCGGTGTTAACACCATGCTGAATATGAATTTTACGTTTTTCCTTGCCCAAGTGTACGTCGAGGCTAGGATGATTCGTTTCATTACTTCTGACACCAGTTTTTGTTATATTTTAAAGCAATAATAAGAAATTCGTATTCAGTAACCGGATGACTATTTATTTATTTCTAACACTATTACTAATCTTTACAGGAATTCATGATTAATTTGGATGGAGTATAAATGTGGCTGACACGAATGCTACTGAAGCAAGCTGAGCTCTGACATACTCCAATCTCTTTTTTGTTCTTGGTTTCATCGAAGTAAACATTGTTCTGGTTCGTTGATCTAGGTTGCGTTCAGTAGTATTCCATATACAACACAAAAAAAGGTTTCTGGGTACCACGGGGTACTACAGTTAATTCATTGTAGACTACGCAAAAATTGCTCATCCTATCACTCGATAATTAAAAAAGGGTGGTTTAATTAATGTCCACGATCCAAATTATATAGAAGCTTTCGAGAAGTTGAAACATATAATACCAACCACCCAACCACCCAATCCTTAAATACAGGGTAAATACCTCAATAAAAGATTCAAACTGGTAACGGATGCAAGTGACTTTGCTATGGGCGCCGTCTTAACCCAGGACGGACATCCACTGTGCTTCGCATCTAAGACCCTTAACAGTCACCAAAAGTACAATGCGCCATTAAAAAAGAACTACTGGCAGTCGTTTGGGGATGCAAATATTTTCGACCATACCCTTTTGGCAAGGAATTTGATGTGTATTCGGACCACCAACCAATCAAGTGGCTGGCCGTAAAGTATTCAGGAAAAGATATCAACCCGAGGCTAACAAGATGGTTGATATCTCTAGGCGAGTACAATATTAAATACAATTATATAAAAGGTAATGTTCATGAACGCATCCAAACTAACCTTGACCGGATGGTTGTCCATTGCTCTTAAAGCCCAGTCATACCGGGAATGCCGTTGTTCTTATCAAACATGCACGTGTTTTACTCATTGTCAAAATAGCTGATTCAATTTCCATATAATTGAAAATTCAACTATTTCGACAACGAAACAAGTTACCCTATACCTTTGGGAATGATTTAGTTTCTAAGTGATAATTTTCCTAGGCAAGCATTTTCTTTGTATAAAACTCGGTAAAGTTTGAATAAACAATCAGTTATCAATCAAACCTCGAAACTTTTACTTGTCCTCTTCTTCTTGTGTATCGGTCTAAGCCTCTTGCACACATTACAATACGTCTTGGTGCAACACCTCAATTTAGCCTTCAACTTTCACATTTGAAAAGGAGTCTGAAAGGATTCGTTAGGTGATACACTCTAGCTAGTTCCATCAAAGCACGGACAAAGGAGTCCGCGCTCAACAGGTAAAGATAATGTGGTCGCAGATTTTTAAGTAGAATTAACTCCGATACTAAGGAAATAAATACCCTAAGCAACGAAGACCCCAAGTTGATATAAAACTATTATTCAATTTATGTAGAGATATAAGAAATAACGAACAACTGGAAATTTCGGAAACTGAAAATTTGAGTTCCGAACTGAAGGAAATAGATAGTAATAGTATTTATCAGGAATCCGGATTAGATTAGGAAATTGTTCAGAATGGAAACCACGCAAATGATTTAATGAGCGTAGAAGTGAACGTAGGTGACGAGTCTCTAGAAAATCATACCGTTCACTCTCAAGAGCAGAACTTAGAATATCATATCCCAATATTGGATACTATTGACAATAGGTTTAAAACACAAATTATCCTTAAGGAAGTGAAAGAGGGAATTTGAATTGGTCTTCAAAAACAGGATATATGTAGATTTAGAAGATTTGTCAAAGGGAACAACAAATGACTTATTACGTAGATACATAGGTGTAGGAAAGCTAGGTATTTATACAGAACTGGACGATCATCCATATAATAAACTGCAACAGATTATCATAAACCTTTATTCACAGAATAGTAATTTTAAGTTCGTAAAATGCAGTCATTACGCAACAGATATTGAAGACCACGAAAAACTTAGGAAAGAAATAGCATTATACCATAACAAGGAATCAGGGAATAGAATAAAGGAATAGACAATCCCAACCTAAGAATAGTGGTCCCTGAAATCATTAACAATTGCGATATCTGTGCCGCAAGCATATATGATCGAAATCATATAAAACCAAAGTATCACTTGACAGAATCTCCCTGAACCACAAATGAAATTGTCCATGTCGACACTTGTGTGAACATTAAGCACTGTTTCATCAACTTTATAGATAAGTTCTCTAAACATGTGGTTAGCCTACACATCGAAGACCGCAACGCCCAAACCTTGGCGGAGAAACTCAGACAATACCTGTCAATCAAAGATAAGGTAAAAAAGTTTGTGTTCGATAACGAATTTAATGCGAAAAGCGTAAAAGACTTCTGTAATGAAGAAGGCATCGAATACCATGTAACTAAACCCACTAGTCGTGTTTATGAGTCATGAGTTTGTTATGAGTTTACACAGGAAACTCTGACATAGAACGTCTGAAGTACACGTTGACAGAACGTATCCGAACCCTCAATTTAGAGGCAAAACTTCCAATCAGACTTCAAATGATAAAGGCAGTCCAAATTTATGATAAAATCTTCCATTCGACCCTTAAAGCTACGCCAGTAGATGTCCAGGACCATAAAATACAACACACAATAATTAGGGAAAGACTCATAAACACGAAGGCTAAAGTCATAGCAAAAAGGAATAGAGGTAGTGTTTTAACTCGCTTCTCTGGAGTTAGGAAACGGGGAGTGCTTTCTTAGGAGAAGTTCACCCGCACCTGATAGTTCCACATACACAAAAGAAAAAAAATTAAGGCGGTTGTTCCAATTTACTTTGCACCTTCTGGTTTTATTATGAACTGAGTTTACATATGAAATTATTTTAAAATTTAAATATTTTGCTTAAATTTATTTCGTCTCACACAAAAAAAAAGTAGAAAAAAGGTTTTTTTTTTCCTTTTTTTTACTTTAATCGTTTATATATTTTTTTTGTTTGAGAATTTGTTTGTTTTTAATAAATCTTTCTTTTTAAAATACTAAAACTTTTTTGCCCTTAATTTGGGACAGAAGTTGATGACGCGCGTTTTCGGCAAGTCGCGCATGGCGACGGAAAATGCGCGCAATCACCGTTCGTTCTTTCCATTATTACGAACCTACGCGATCAGATTTCATCACGATGGTGATGAAATCCTATCGCGACAGTTTGTCGCGATGCTGCGATTGGGTTACGATCAAATTTTATCAGAGTGGTAAAACTTGCTCGCAACGGGAAATTTGTCGCGCATGGGAACGGTTGAATGTTTATTCTCTCGCGATCAAGTTTCATTTTGGTGATAAAACTTGATCGCGGTAGAATTATCGCTCATGGGACCCAAAAAAATCCAACCCGATGCTGCGATTGGGTTGCGATCAAATTTTATCAGAGTGGTAAAACTTGCTCGCAACGGGAAATTTGTCGCGCATGGGAACGGTTGAATGTTTATTCTCTCGCGATCAAGTTTCATTTTGGTGATAAAACTTGATCGCGGTAGAATTATCGCTCATGGGACCCAAAAAAATCCAACCCGATGCTGCGATTGGGTTGCGATCAAATTTTATCAGAGTGGTAAAACTTGCTCGCAACGAGAAATTTGTCGCGCATGGGAACGGTTGAATGTTTATTCTCTCGCGATCAAGTTTCATTTTGGTGATAAAACTTGATCGCGGTAGAATTATCGCTCAAGGGACCCAAAATGCTGACGTTGCACGGACGGATGAGTTCCCATGGAGGCTGTTTACGGCAGGGGTGGTAAGAGGGGGGGGGGATTAGAACATGTGTGGATGAGCCTAGGCTCAGTCACAACAGTAGGGAAGAATATACCGAAATAGGGAGTATAAGGCATAAGGAACTACCTAAATTCCGTAAATTCAAGTTGGATCGAGTCCACAAAAGTAACATTAAACCACCTTTCGCATTTTCAGCTGCCTTAAATGGGTTTTCGGGACAACGGACACACAAAACAAAGAAAACATAGAGAAACATCTACAGAGTATTGATACGAACAACCACGAAATCATTGGGACAATAAACCAGCAGATTAAAATTAACGGTAACTTCAATAAGACGTTCCAACTAATCAGAAAAACAATTCTCACTGACTGACAAAAAATATCTGAACGCTTAAACGAAACTACAAGACGGACATAGCAAGATTATTCCTATCTAGAACAACTAATTAAAATTGACTAAAAAAAGAAATAAGTCGAAGATATTCAAGACAATTTGGTATCAGCTAGACTTGGGATCCTCCATGTTATGAAAATAAATTTTCATGCACCCAAAATACAAACGAAACTAAAATTAAATTACAAAAATTTAAAAAAAAAACTAAAAACTAAACTACAAAGCACCATAACCACCCTGTAACATCGGCGCGTGGCAGAACGGGATCAAGAAAAAATGCATGCAAAAGAATTTTTACTATTGCATATCCCATTCTGCATTTCCTATTGATTCCCTGGGAACCAACGAGCCATCTGTTGTTTCCGGAGTATCCGCCCCCAAAATGCACAAACGATCAATTCAACTATTGACTTTAAAATCGAATTGATCTTTAAAATGAATTGTGCATTGTAGCCAGGCTCAATTGATTCCGTGGGAATCAGTTGATTTGGACAGTGGACATCTCCCGGTCCATGAAAGAGCAATAGAATGGAAAAGAAAAGAATTGGTCTTTCATGGATTAGGTTTCCGCTGTCCGGCCCTTGTCCCAATGCAGATATAAACTGCAGGATTTTGGTTCGGAGGGCAGTGGGTTTTGGGATAGGACGTCGTGCTGTCCGGTGTTAAATAAAGAAATTTGTAAAGAAAAATATTATTATGTGAAATTATTGAAACTATTTGAATTATTAAATTCTTAAAGAAATTTGAAAGAGAAAAATTATTGAGCGAAGTTATTGAAATTTTGTGAATTATTAATAACTTAAAGAAATTTTATAGAGAAATATTCTTAAGCAAAATTATTGAAACTATGTGGATTAGTAAATACTAAAAGAAATTTGTAAAGAGCAATATTGTTAAGAGAAATGATTGAAAGTATGTGAATTATTAAATACATGAAGAAATTTGAAAGAGAAATATTACTAAGCGAAATGATCGAAACTATGCTAACTAATAAATACTTAAAGAAATTTATAAGAGAAATATCTTTACGCGAAATTATTGGAACTAGGGGGGCGCCCCCTGCTCGCTACGCTCGCCAACCCCCGCCTTTCGCTCCGCTCACTCTAATAGCTCGCGCATGGAGCTATATATACAGTAGCATTGTAAGTAAAAAGGTTATTTAGTTCAGACTGTAGTAGCAATCATTTCAGCTCATTTTGCACGTCAAAGTACATCTATATTGAATGAGGCCCTATCTATAATTATCAAAAACCTTGCGGGTGCGGTTGCGGATCTTAAAAGATCTTAAAATTTTCTCATACAAAATACTTTTTGTAAAAATTCTTTCATCTTCTGCCAAATGACCTTGGCTTTGTGTTTCAGAAATACATATAAACACGCAATCGGTTAAACGATCTAACTCTACTGGCTACAACATACAATTAACGGTGAGAAAATACAGGTTGTTTGAGTAAGATTCCTGATTTTTGAAACGTTTGCCCCTGGGATTTATTAATTGTCATCGCAAAAGCCAGAATGACGGGAAGTTGAGTTTCTTGAAAGGAAAAAGGCAAAACTACGTCACACGTGTCAAAATACGTGTGTTTCGGAAAACTCCTGCTAAAATCTCACAATCCAAAAAATTTTCTTTTGCATTTGAACTAAACGAATAGGTGTACCATTGACCAAGCAAGTCATGTCCTGTACACAAATTACGAATAAGTAAAAGTATGTAATTTGGTTTTTAAAATAAATTTGTGGGATCGGATCGCCAACTTACATCAACTGAATTTAAAAATTCTACTGGAAAATTATTTTGTTCTCTATAATCATCACTCAAGTTTCTATCGGAACTCAAATATATTCGTTTCTCTCCGGCCAGGCTGTTAAAGATGTCTGCATCAATGAAAGTTCAGCCTTCATATTTGGGTGCTAATATAACCGAATTGAGAATATCGTTAGACTTTATGGTTTCAGATATATTGCCATAAGTATCTGGAATCACGAAGTTGCAGCTAACTAAATGGGTAGGAATTTCAATAACATCTTGGCTGTAATCTGGAAATGTGGGTAAAGTTCCATTACCAAGAGATTTAAGAAATTCAACGAATTCAATCTCATGAGGTAAGGCTCTCATTTTTTGAGTAAAAGTTATTTTGTGGAATTTTGAAAATTTGGACCATCAAGTAAGGCAATAAGTGGTATCTCAATAAGTGGTACACGTGTACCGTGAGATGTAGGTGGCAATATTCGTCAAAAATCTCCACAGAGTAAAATAGTCTTATATCCGAAAAGTTGGAGTACCGAATGAATCGTTTACTGAAAAGAATTTCCTAAATAGCTAATAAAGCACGGTTATATGAATCATTTTCTGAAGAATTTCTTAAAACGTCTTCACACATGAATATTTTCAATTCATCCCACAAATCTAATGCATTTGTAGGAACGTTCATACCACAAATAGGATATGGCAAATAACTCTCTTAACTGCTGAGAGGACTAACACTCTTTTACTTCTAATAAATATTCACGCCACTCTCCATAATTTCATGCGATACGTCTTGCATGTGCTGAAAATGTGCAGTAAATAATGTTCCCAACAGTACCCAAATCCTGATGGGACCTCGAACATGAAGCAAAATAGTCTCAAATGGAACATCTCAACATAAAACATAAAATAATGTAGCAATAGCTCTACTACTTCCTCTTGGAGGTTTTTCGATTTCTTTTCTTTATCTACCTAAATATAATGTATCGGCGTCTCTGTATATAGAAACTCGGAAGAACTAATTCGATTGATTTCATAGAATGCAGTCAATTTCGTTCTTCTGTGATTTGTAAGAGCTTGCTGATCATTTCCTTCCCTAAAGACTACATTTTGCCGGTGAGGCAAGTAACATTCAAGTCGAACTATAATATATTACGTGACTGGTAATGCATTGGATACACATTCATGCGCCAATTAGTTTCCGTAGATCCAACATAGTGACCGGACAAAAAGCTATTGATTTCATCTATATAAACTTTGCCTTCAACTCCACCTCAAACTCTTCCAAACTGTAATGAATCACAGTCGTATCCCTTGTTAATATATTTGTGCATATATTTTAGGCTCTTAACTATGCCAAGAACTTCCACATTTAAGTAGTAATCAAATTTCGCTAAAAGATATGGATTTTAAGGAACAGCATAACGGTTGTCAACAGAGTGGCCACGAAAGTCAACTGTTATACCATTAACACGGCGCATCTAACATTGCCCTGAGTTGTATTGTAAAAGTCCTTAGAAAAGCTTTTGCTGCATTTACCATCTCTGATACGGGAGACGGGGATACGATTCAATAAACCACATGAACCGTGGATCATGTGGTTTTTAACTAAATTATGAAGTTGTGGGAAATACATTGTATATTGTAAATAAAATATATCTGGAATTTCCGTACAAACGTACCAACCTTCATTTCCTACCTTTTCTTTTTTCTCTAAATTGAGGTTTTAAGGGCGAGCATACAAAAGTTTGGAAATATGATAAAATTTCAGATTTTCAATTTTAAACAGTTGTTTGCTCGTAGCGGCTAAATCAAGCATTCTAGGGGGTATGACCAACCCCTATTATTTTTTTCATTTCCCGAATTTTGGCCATATATCATATTTCTCTAAATTATGTTTTAAATGTGGGTCCATACAAAAGTTGGGAAACATGATAAAATTCAGACTTTCGCTCGCTTTCCATAAATATTCGTGAAAGTAAACTTCGCGTTTTCTAGAAATAACTGTAAAATTGTGATTTTCCATATTTTTTGAAACAAAATTTGCATATATTTTTATCAAATTAGCAAAAAACAATGGTATAAGTAAACGATGGCTTTAAATTTGTCTGTGGTAATGCATCCATATTATTGTCTGTGGCCATATGTTCATTGTTTTGGCTTTTGTCTGGAAGAATGCAATTTTATTAGCCAACGGTTGCCTTCTTCCAGGCAAAAAACAAAAGAATGAACATGTGAATATTGTCTGTGATATGGCTGCATTTGCCCCTCACATTATCATTGGCATAGATATTAGGTTTGAGTGGAAAGAATGCACGTATTTGGCATAAATGGTTGTTTATTCAATCGAGCGTATGACCTATGCAAATGATAATGTTAAATTAGTATGTTCTATATTTTAATTTTTTCGTAGAGGAATGCAATTATATGTTAATTCTTTTGGTTTGTGTCACCAGTAGAAAATTGATCCATTTGGTTTGATTTTCGACTAATTTAATACTTGTTATGTATCGGGGACACAAACCAAAAATTCACATATGGTTGCATATTTCCAGGCAAAAAGTAAAACATTCACACGCACACATTCTTCCCAAAAGCATCATCTACGCTATACGTGTGCTCAATTCACACATACTATCCCATTGAATTTTTTAATTTCAATTTAAAATTAAACGTATTTATAATTAAATTTAAGAAAAAAAAATAATTGCTGCAGGTAGAGGAAGATAGAAACTTTCGACTGATATAAATTTTATCCTGGTAAGTCGATTTGGTTTCTCATAAAAGGGATAACAAAAAAACATGTCGCCTATTTATATATAGATTTTGTGAATTTTTAAATACCAAAAACAAGTGGACCAATTTTTTAATTTGCAAATCGAAGGGGACGAGTGATCTTCTGTACAAAGCACTCCTCGATCCTTTGTTATGGAAAACAACAACCGGTTTCCATAACATAAATTTTGGTGGCAGCGGTGGGATGCCACAACTGATGGCATCCAGTGATCCAGAAATCCTGTGTATCCAGAGTATCCAGTGAATCCAGAGTATCCAGAAATCCTGTGTATCCAGAAAACCTGCGTAATCCAGAGTTCCAGAGATCCAGGAATCAATAATAAGGTCAGCGTAATTTAATTCAATTTTGCTCTTTGAATATATATATATATATATATATATATATATATATATATATATATATAATAGAATTAAGAACAATTGTAAAAAAAAAAAATTTGTAAAGGGGGATCCTTTCCTTTTTTTTGAATTCTTGGAAAGTTACAAGAAAACTTAACCAGAGACTAACTCAGAAACCTAACCGAATGTCAGTAAACCCGTTCGCTTAAACTTAAAAATCGCGATCTCGAATAAACCGTTCAGTACTTAATAAAACAATCATTTTCCTTCAGTGGAGCACACAAAGCCTAAAGGCTCCTTAAAACTTTCGCTGAGGCTGGTGAGAGATCTGAATAATAATAATTAATTTCTAAGTGAATTGGAACAAGCAAACATTAAATAACCGCGTTCTAAATACCTTTTTGAAAAGAGTAGACCACGCTATTGAATTTTTTTTTGTTCAATATGAGCAACAAACATCTATAACACATATTCAGACTAGAAGGTTCGAAATTTTATAATTCTTAAGTCCGTTTATGCCGCGAAGCAAATTAGTACGCTTAAGTTAATGAAATCTCGAGGTTCAAATTATTCCCCAATGAATCCTTAATTTTGCTCTAATTCGTTTAATTTACCCCTGGACCTTATTCTTCTCAATCGTCTTCACAATCCTTTAAATCCTACATATGGTATTGTCGTCCCTATAATTACTACAACGTCGTATTATATTCTCCACTTTCGGCCCTGGTATAACTTGATTTCTTATTTTTATTCTGATCTCGAGGATTTCGCATTATGGTCTAATTTGAATAATTCCATGGTTACCTCTAAACCTATAACATGGTCATAGTCGTGAACGACACTAAATTCATTTACAAGGCATCTAAGAGGGTTCGTAAATACGTGGCAAAACTACCCTTCGAGGACCAAGAAAAGGTAACTATTGCCCTGGAAAAAATCGTCGAATGTTTAAAATTGGAGGTCCACTTAAACGGAAATTCATTTCGGGACGAATTTACCAGCACTTATCCGGGTAGATGTCACGTAGCGATGTTTATGATGCTTCAGATTGCTAGCCATCCTAGCTAGCCGACAATCTTAAAAAAAAAAAACCACACACATATCATAACCCAGTATAATCTATAATAATATTAGTTTTCAAATTCCAGTTACACAGAATAAATGATAGTTGATGTTTTCGATTCCTCTAATTTCACTTCCAGTTTCTAGTTTTAACACCCATACAGAAATAATCGATAACCCATATCCACATATTCGACCTACCCCTACTTGAGAGTTTTATCCGCGTAATGACCGAAAATGAATATAGCAACCTCTGTAAATCTCAATCTGGACTTACAGCGGAAATAAGAAGGTTACACGCATCCATTCCTGAGACCAAATCCATCAGATTATTAACTAACAAATTGAAAACCTTATCCGACTTGTGGGTTAGTTTTTGTGAAAACGATACTAAAATAAAGAGCCATCCTAAATTCAACCCTCTGGACGAATATACCAGACGCAGGTGTTTTGACGGCACTAGAGACTGGTACAAAACCACCAAAGAAGGCACAAATAAAAGAATAGAGATCTTAACCCTAAACAACGAACAACAAGGAACAGACACCGAAGAAGTCGAATCCCAAAATAACATCACCTCACCTAACAGCAATCTCGACTCAGTCACTATGCCCTCTGACCCTCCTAGTAATCATCAAAGGGAACCAACACCCCTTGTCGATCACTCCCTTAATGTGTCTGCTTCGACGTGAAAAACTAATCTACTCAAAACTCAAACAGAAAGGAGTAAACAACTATTGCGATAAGCAGAAAGTGTCCTTGCACAAAGCCTGGTGGAAGCCAACCAGTCTACAATAAATCGAAAGGTCAGTTTTCTCGTCCAATACTGGAAACCCTTCAAGGACATCCACTTCGAATTGATCAAGGATTTTGCACCGGAAGACGAAAATCTAGAATATTTCTCCTCTCGAATTTCCGAATCTACGGAGACCAAATACTACAATGGCATAGATCGCTTAATGGAATTCGTTGACGAGCCCAACGCATCTGGACGTTTAGGAAATACGTCTGCAGTCGAGAATCAGACCAAATTCGTATCTTCATTCTCGTTGTCTCTCGCACAAAGCCTTATTCCCGAATTTCAAGGCGAGTCAAAGAATCTACACAAATTTATCTCCTGCGCAGATGACGTCTTCCTTACTGTCCAATGCGAAACTTACCACAAACTTTTCCTGAGTGTTAACAAAAATAAACTCTCCGGAGGTGCGTACGAGGTAATTAGATATCATCAAGACTACTCTTGGAAGGACTTAAAATCGGCACTCTGTACTAAGTTCGAAACCAAACTCTCGAGGTTCACACTGCAAAATCAGCTAAACCAGATACGCCAGAAACCCGGAGAACCTACTAGGGAATTCGTGCAACGAATTAACTCTACTCTCTCTCTCCTAAACGAAGCTTCGAGGTCGTACACCAGAGATGAAATCCTCTTACGTTCAATAATCAACGATAATGAAACCCAAGCCGTAAGAGCTCTCGAAGATGGCCTATCAAATGGTCAACTCCAGATGCTAGTCAAGGTTTACTCAGTAAAAAAACTAAGCCTTCTCTCGAACCACGTGCTAGAACACGCCTCTAGGATAGAAGCAAGACCACAGAGCCATACAACCCGAAATGACATCGCTAGAGGACCTGCGAACCAGACGAACCAAAACGATAATGCTAGAGGCCAGAATTTGTTGCCAACGACCCACCCCAATCGACCTCAGCAGCAAAGACCTCCATCAACCTGCTACAGGTGTGGGAAACCCGGACATGTTGCACCACAATGCTCCCAAGGAAACCGTCAAATTCCTCATCCAACCAATACACGCCCTCCACACCATGACTACTCCACATATGTCAGCAGGATAACCTCCTTTTGCAGATATTGCAAGAAAAAAGGCCACGAAATTCAAGAATGCAGAACTAGGGAATATAATAACTCCAGGTTCCGCCCTCCTAACCCCTCGGTGGAAAACTCAGCGAATCAAGGAAATCCGGAACCAACCCCTTCTTCCCCTATCCCTCAAATTGTAGCCCCTACAGAACCAAAAAACTAGTGAACGCGGAGACAAATTGTCGGCCAGTCACCGCTGAAGTAACAAAAGGCCGACTTAACCCTAAAGAGTCTAAAGAAACCACACTAATTTTACCCAAGGCCAGGATGCTAGAATTACCACTGAACCTCGGCCATCGGAATCTTACCATTGCCTTCCCCTTAAATATTAGCAAAACAACCAAACAACTATCCTCGACACCGGATCGGAAATAAGTTTGTAAAATCTTCTTCCCTAATCCCAGAGAGCAAATACAACCAGGATGTAATCCATAACATCACAACCTTATTCTCAAAATCTACTCCAACCAAAGGCCTCGCCTCAGGGACGTTGTCGCTGAACGAATCCACCCCTCTAGAACACTCGTTTCATATACTCGGAAAAGAATCCTCTCTGCATTATGACGGGTTACTTGGTCACGATTTTCTCCGAAAAACAAACGCCACTATTAATTACGAAAATAAAACTATTTCCTTAATGATAGGCTCCGAAAACGCCTGTTCGAACACCTCCCCTGAAAATCCAAACACGAAGGTGTTACCCCGGAAGCAAACTAAGGCAGCCAACTTCTCTTCTTGTTTGTTGGACAGGACAAGTGAAGTTATCACTATCCCAGCTCGGGTTGAAATGGTCATTTCAGTGCCATTATCAACCAAATCCGAAGCTGAAATAGTCACTGTCAACAAGGAAATCAAACCAGGTGTTATATTGGGCAATACAATTGCAAAACCAATACACGGGTCTGTTGATATCCTTGTCCTCAACAACAACGAGGAAGACGTAACTATACGAAGAGAAGAGATCCATCTCGATTACCAAAATTTGGAAGACTTCGACGTAGCAGTGCTCGATTATGACCATGATCCAACAAGAGGGAGAATTAGGAAGTTACAAGAACTCGTTAAGTTGGACCACTGTAACAATGAAGAGTCAGACAGCGTTAAGGAATTAGTCAGGAAGTACAACCGTCTCTTCTTTTTAGAAGGAGACCAACTGACGTTCACTAACGCTGCGACACACTCTATCGACACAATTCCTAACCAACCTCCTATTTACACAAAGCCTTACCGGTTACCCGAAGCAAACAGGAAGGAAGTAAATCGACAAATTCAAGGCATGCTAGAGAACAGAATCATCCAGCCTTCGAATAGCCCTTGGAATTCCCCCCTGTTGATAGTCCCTAAAAAACCGGACGAACATGGAAACAAGAAATGGCGGGTTGTAGTGGATCTCCGTAAGCTAAACAACGTCACAGTAGGTGATTCGTTTCCCTTACCCAATATATGCGAGATACTAGATCAATTGGGAAAATCGAAATACTTCACTACTTTGGACTTGGCTAATGGATTCCACCAGATTTTAATGAACCCAAGAGGTAATGAGAAAACAGCGTTTAGCACCCTGTATGGCCACTATGAATATGACCGTATGCCCTTTGGGTTAAAAGGCGCTCCGGCGACCTTCCAGCGAACTATGAACAACGTGTTGTCGGGCCTCCAGGGCATCCGTTGCTTTATTTATATGGATGACATCGTGGTTCATGGTTATAACTTAACGGAACATAATAACAGATTTACGGCCGTGTTTGAACGACTTATGGAGTACAATCTGAAACTCCAAGTAGAAAAGTGCCATTTCTTAAGAAAGTAGATTATGTATTTAGGACATCTTATAACGGACGACGGTGTAAAGCCCAACCCGGCGATAATACAAAGTGTCAAGACATACCTCCGACCCAAGAAGGCCAAAGACATCAGAGCCTTTCTAGGATTCGTCGGCTACGATAGGCGGTTCATACAAAACTTTTCCAAAATAGCCAAACCGCTCACCACTCTACTCAAAAAAGATGTTCCCTTTAAATTTAACGCAGAGTGCGACGAAGCATTCATTATCCTCATGGAATGTTTAATCCAGGCCCCAATCCTTGCCTACCCAGACTTCTCCAAGGAATTTTTCGTCACGTCCGACGCCAGCAATTTAGCCATTGGAGCCGTCTTATCCCAGAACATCGAGTTAGGAGACAGACCAATAGCTTACGCCAGTAGAGTGCTAAACGGTGCTGAAACCAGGTACTCCACTATTGAGAAGGAGTTACTAGCGATCGTGTTTGCCATCGAACAATTTCGTCCGTACGTATACGGCCGGAAATTCACCGTGATAACTGACCATAAGCCCTTAGTTTGGATGATGAACTTAAAAAATGCCAATAATCCTACTAACGAAGAAACAGTCTTAAGAGAAAACAACGAGCCCCTCCTATATAATAACTTATCCCCTAAATTTTTTTTATTACCAATTCCGAATAGCGACTTAGAACAACAATTGACCGACAAACTAAACCTAAATAGTAACATACCTCTTCTAGAACTCAACTCCCTCTCCTGTGACAAGAAGGATTATAATATATATAAGCTAAATTTAAATATTCAAACCACCCAAGATCAGGAACAATTAGAGAAAGCTATTTCTTCCATCCTCAAACTATCGGGAAATCTAAGGTTACCAGAAACATATTTGTCTATACCGAAAGTACCCCTAAAAACCCTAATGATTATAAAAACTGTCATACGAAAAAATCCTGAAGTCAAATCAAATCAAAATCAATCTTTACATAGATGATATCAAAACCCTCAACACCCCCTTAGAGATCAAGCAAATACTCCTAGACTTTCATGAATTATCCTCGGGAGGCCACCAAGGAGTGTGGAGGACCATACAAGGGACCATCAGCTCCAAACCCTTCGAAAGGTTGTATCTCGATGTAGTTGGACCTCTCCCCATCTCTTATTCCGGTAGCAAATACATCCTCACCTTCCAAGATGATCTCACTAAGTTTTCCGAAGCAATACCCGGATTTGAAAATATATCAACCTAGCCCCAATCTGTTCTAATTTTGCACAGACTCAAGTTCTTTTTACACTGTACTCACCGGCCCTTTTTTTTTGTTCTTTGATTTTAAAATTGTTAAGAGTTGCAACCTTCACCCGAATGGTATATTCGGATTTCGTGCCAATTTCAATTTTTTTTTTTTTCAATTTTCAATTTTATTCAAGAATATATATACATGTATTCTTATCTAGCATGAATAGTGCTATCTAGTGTTGCGTTTTAACGGTACTTAGCAGCTAGAGTATCTATCTTTATCTTAATACCTATATATATTGTTTATAATGTACAGTGCGAAGTCACATTAGAATAGTGTAGCTTAATCTTAGGTTAAAAAAAGGGGACAAAAAAACCTAAACCTATGTTCTTAAAGTATTGTATTTCTTAACCTTTTTAGTAATTAATTTAACTTAGTCTGTTAGATACAGGTGCGTTAGGTGAGTCCAGATGAATATTGGAGTGTCAGCTAATATTTGGAAGAAGGGAAGGAGCGGTCGCATTCGGATGAGGGTGTAGTGAGGTTAAGGCGGCCTGTTGAGGAGTTGTATGGGCTTAAGCCGCTGGGTTTCGTACTGAGTTTCCAAGTCAACGTTTGTTTGTGTAGCGTTTCTCAGTAGTTCGTTACCGTGAATGTCTAGTCGGTCCAAATAACGCCGTTGGATGTTTGATAGATGTTGGTCTAGCGGGAGGCATTTGGCCAGCCTGTAAAGTTCTTCATTCTTGATCGTGTTTGCAAATTTTATTTCGGGTGTTTGTCTCTTGTATGTCTTGCCAGTTACTAACCTGAGGCAGTGGCGTTCGAAGATTGAGCACTGGGCCCTAGTTGTTTTGTTTAGCTGGCTGTACCAGACTGGTGCCCCATAGGTGAATGTCGGTCTGATCAACTGTTTGTATAATAGTAATTTGATGTCTAGTCGAAGGCTGCTGTTTGCGTTAAGTAGGTGTCGAAGTGCGGCTCTGACAATTCTAGCATTTCTGATCTTCTCCCTCACATGTGGGCTTGGATCAAGGTTATGCATGATGTTAAAACCTAGGTACTTTATGGCATTGACTCTCTTTAGGTCTATTCCGTTGATCAAGATCTGGGGCCCGTGATATTTGTTCATTTTTTTCCGATAGCGTGATCCGATACCATGGAAGTGTATCGCTTCACACTTGCTACCATTAATCTCAAGGCGCCAGACCTTGAAATACTCCGAGAGTTTGCATAGGGCCTCGTTCAAATCTCTGATACCCGTCCTGGGGGAGGGAGAAGAAGAGAACGCTATTATGTCATCCGCATAGCAGATGATTTTAGTCTTGTTACGTAGTCTCGGAATCACTACAGCCGGTTGCGGGGGGTAGTAGTGTCGGTCTGGGTGTAATGGTGGGTGATGAAGCGGTATGTCCGAGAGAAACAGGGAGAATAAGGTTGGCGAGAGGACTGAACCTTGGGGTACACCTGCCAACGGGCATATTTCCCTCGAATTCGAATCATTGTTATGTAGGTACGATCTCCTGTCGGTAAGAAACGAGTTTAGTATTGAGGTGAGATACTCTGGAGCTAGATAAAGGTAAAGAAGCTTCCAGATTAGCCCCTCAATCCAGACCGTGTCGAACGCGTTACGCAAGTCTATCGTCGCTGCAAAGGTAAGTTTCTTATGCAGTGCGTTGTGTGCGATGTTGTTGTGTAGGAGGGTAATGGCGTCTAGTGTGGAGTGTCCCGCTCGGAATCCAAATTGAAAGTCTGGTAGGAGGTTCTGCCTTTCTACTACTAATTTGAGATTCTTTAGGATAACTTTTTCAAAAACTTTGCTTAGACAGGCCAGCATTGATATAGGGCGGTAACTTTTGGGGTCAAGTGGGTTTTTGTTTGGTTTCCTAATCGGAATGATCTTGGCTACTTTCCAAGACTTGGGGTAGTATCCTATATTCAAGCAGTTGTTAAAGATCATAGCCAGTATCATAAAGGCGTTGGCGGGAAGACACTTGATAATGCGGTTGGGGATACCATCATGTCCAAAGGATTTCTTGGGTTTGAGGGCTTTGGCTATTTCCTGTATCTGGGACGGGGTACAGAAGATAGTTGGGTTGAGGGAGTTTGAGGAGCTAGGGTGCAGCTCGCTAAAGGAACCTACTGACCGCTGAGTATCGTTTGCTCTGAATTCTTGGACATGACTAGTGACAACGTTTACAAAGGGTTCCACTCTTTGCGCTTGCGTTTGAGTATGTGTGGCCGCAATAGTCTTAATGAGTAGGGCATTAATGTCATTCGTGTTGTATAATGTGTCACCTGTGTCTGGGTCTGTAACGGAATTGACAGACAGGTTCTTGTGTGCACGAAACCTATTCAGATCCCTGAAGACCTGTGCACCTGGCGTGATGCTGCGTAGGGCTGTCCGCAGGGCATTTTGATACAAGGCTTTAATACATGACTTTATGTTGTTACAAAGTAATAAAATTGTACGGCCCATGTTGTTATAGTTCTGATCTTTGATAAAGTTATTCCGTCTGAGGTATTTAAACTGTTGTCTTCTCAGTCTGTTCTTGTATGCAATCGTATTCATCAGTGACCTGGGTAGTTCCACCCCATGCGAGTTTTTGAATGAAATATTTGGGATACTCTTCTGCATACTGGTCCTAATGTTGTTCGTTAGCTTGTTAATTTCAACGTCGATCTCAGTCTGGGTTAGGTTATCGTCGCTTCGCATGAGTCTTAATTGGTCAGCACTCGCCCTTTCAATCAGAACCAAGAATTTCTTCTTATTCATTGCCTTAAAATTCCAGTGCAAAACTGGTTCCTTGTAAATAAGTTTGTTTGCTTGGTTGACTGATTTAATTATTGTGGAGCCCACCCTCAGTAGGACACCCCGGTGGTCTGAAAAACTGTCCACTGTTTCTAGAGTGTTTTGCCCTGGCGAGGGAAGTTTAGTATCGATATTTTGATGAGCGATAACTAGGTCTAAGTAGCTCTCTGCCGCGGGAATGGTAGGTCGATCGGGCGAAAGTAATTGTGCATGGTCCTGGTCTAGTATCCAGTTAAGTAACGTTCTCCCGTTAGAGTCCGTGCGTGGGCTAAACCAAAAAGTGTTGTGCGCATTAAAGTCACCTCCCATAATATATGGGTCTTGTCCAATTGTCTGTTTTAGTTTTTCCAGGTCTTGTCTCATTATGTTACCACCGCCTATTGAGTTCGTGTGATAGGCTGTAATTAGTGTCACATTTGACTTGTCTGTTAGCGATATTTTGGCTGCTAGTACCTCTAGGGATGTAAGGTCAGGTAAGTTCAGTAGTTCGTAATCGATGTTGTGTGGTAGCAAGATTGCTAGGCCACCACCACCTCTGTCGGGTCTGTTCTTCATAACTATCTCGTGATTTGGAAATCTATTTTTGATTTTCGATCTGTCGTCCAGTTTTGTCTCGGTTAGCAGTGCTATGTCAACGGAAAGTCGATTTATTAGAAGTTTTAGTTCGTGTTGTCTGGCAAGTGTCCTGAGCGAGTTACAGTTCAGAGTGAGTATGTTTAGGTTACGTCTCGTCAGATTTATTTAAGTTGCTCAATGAATGGTGCTAGTTCATAAGCGAAGTTGAAGAGCGTCTGTTTAGCCTGTGTCGGGTCTGGATTGCCTTTGAGGAAATTGACCGTCTCGTTAATTCTTTTGGCAAATTCTAGTAAATCGGAGTTAAAGTATTTTTTGAATTGCGCATTCAGGAAGTCAAGACTGTTCGATATGGTGTCGGCTGGGTTTGGTGCGAATGCTGAGGGAGGGGGTATCTTAGCCACTTGCGTTGGATTATCTGCAAAGGTAACATTTCTTGCGCTGGGTATATTGGCAGTCGTGTGTGGAGTTAGTTCGTTGCCACCTTTATATGCTGCCGAATATGAAACGTTAGATTGTCTTGGCCTGCTGATCACGCCAGGACTGTCCTTCTTGCGGTTACACTCGGATTTCGTGCCAAGGTTTACCCTTTAATTTCTTTTTCTAAGATCATTTGCCTTCCCTTGAATAGATATTCTACTGTCCGTTTTAAGTCATTCGCAGCTATATCTGCATTTATTTGCTCCATAAGGCTCTCGCGTTGTACATCTTTCTTTGTTTTTTCCTCTCTAAGAATGTTTCGGAAAGTTTTGTTACATTATTAGTTAATGAGGAAATTCTTGACTCACGCAATCTATGAATTATTGTTGATCTACATTCTGATCTCTAATACCTTGAGTACATGTATCACGCTCCACGTTAATTGATAGTTAATTCGCGGTGCAAGTTTTAGTATTTTACTTTAAAGTATCTGAATCCGCTTCGCTGTAGATTTTCAAACCCCCGATCTAATGTGAAGGGGTACTACTATTGTTATCGTATTTAGTTCAGATCCGAGTACAACCGTAGCACTCGCGCGCTTGCCAGTTCACGATAAGTACCCCATCCCCGGTCCAAAACCAAATAACCTTATACTCTAAAACATAAGAAAAAAAACAATTAATAAACCTATATTTTACACAAATAGAGAATCATTGAATGAAAAAAAAAGGATCCCACCTACCAACTCGGACGTGTGCATAAACCTAGATAGATATAAGAACAAATAAATATTGTAAAATACATTGTAAACGGCACGCACGATTTATCCCAAACAAAATTTTTCTTTTTGTTTTTCAAAAATAAAAATTTTGTTTCCCCTAGGGGGTGGTGTGTTATGAAAATAAATTTTCATGCACCCAAAATACAAACGAAACTAAAATTAAATTACAAAAATTAAAAAAAAAAAAAACTAAAAACTAAACTACAAAGCACCATAACCACCCTGTAACATCGGCGCGTGGCAGAACGGGATCAAGAAAAAATGCATGCAAACGAATTTTTGCTATTGCATATCCCGTTCTGCATTTCCTATTGATTCCCTGGGAACCATCTGCCATCTGTTGTTCCCAGGGATATCCGACCCAAAATGCACAAACGATCAATTCAACTATTGACTTTAAAATCGAAGTGATTCCGTGGGAATCAGTTGATTTGGACAGTGGACATCTCCCGGTCCATGAAAGAGCAATAGAATCGAAAGAAAAAAAATTGGTCTTTCATGGATTGGGGTTCCGCTGTCCGGCCATTGTCCCAATGCAGATATAAACTGCAGGATTTTGGTTCGGAGGGCAGTGGGTTTTGGGATAGGTCGTCGTGCAGTCCGGTGTTAAATAAAGAAATTTGTAAAGAAAAATATTATTATGTGAAATTATTGAAACTATTTGAATTACAGTAATCCCTCAACATTCGCGGATTTGACATCCGAGAATTTTGATTATTCGCGATCATAAAAATGCGGTGAAATTTCACATTGGACCCATGGATTTGATCATTCGCGAACAGGCGAGGAAGTTCAGTTGTGTAAGCATATTATCACAGTTCGGCTTTTGTTCCTTGTTCACGATTCTTGTCAGTCCTTATTTTATCTTCTTCTGAGTACTACGTCCAATGTCGTATCTTTAGAGCCTCTTTTTGTGTTGTTGTTACCATTCTTACCGGTTTTATTTTGCTTCCGTCTAAGTCCTTTCTATGCTTCCTGTTCACAATTATTACATTCTAGTAAAAAGTATTTTTGGGTAAGTGGATATTGTGCGCATTTTTAATTTTAGATTTTGTTTTGGTCAATTTTCTTCGTTCCGAGACTTTAAAAACAATAAAAATGCGTTTGGTTACACGCAATATAAGGAGAATGCGTTTGCGTGAAAGACGCGAATGTTTATTTAATAAAGGATTGTGCTTTTAACACTCCAGTTTGTTTTGAGGCATTTCTTTCTTTCACGATCCTTCAAGAATGAGCATGAATCTCATTTCAAAAATTGGGAAGGGATCAATACTTTGCTGGGGACAGATACAGTCTCCAGTTGACTTCCAGTTAAAGAAAGTGCCAGTAAATTGTGTCTTAAAAGAAAAGAAAATCAAATAAAGTAGAAGTTTAAATAAAGTTATAATAATCTTCCCATCAAATCAAACTCAAAATTGGTAAGTAATTACTGATGTAAAGGAATATAAGTTGTGTGAATAAACAAGTGAAGAGAAAATATATTATGTATCTTATAGCCTTTGCTTGGTTCCCAACTGATTAATAATTACAGTATGGCATCCTTACCAAAACGAAAGAAAAAAGTTATGAACCTCGGGGTTCGCAGTAAAATTAAAGTTTTGGATGCTTTACGTACCGGAGAAAGTGCTTCAGCTGTCGGCCGACGATTCGACATCAATGAATCAACAGTTCGTTCTATTAAAAATAACGAAGGAATCATTAGAGAAAGTGTGGCAGCAAGTGCTCCCGTCAGTACAAAAGTGGTGTCCCAAGTTCGGAATAAAAATTTGGAAAAAACGGAAAACGCATTGAGCATTTGGTTGGAAAATATGTCTCAGAAGCGTGTTCCAATTAGTTCTGCCCTTATAAGAGCTAAGACCATGAAAATTTTCGACCAAATGAACACAGATTCTGAGTCATCGTTTGATTTCCAGGCGAGCAAAGGTTGGCTAGAAAACTTTGAAAAGAGGCATTATTTGCATAATATAAAATTAACCGGCGAATCAGCGTCTGCAGATCACGAGGCAGCAAAAATATTTCCGGAAGAACTCAAAAAAATAATTCAAGAAGGTGGATATTTACCACAGCAGGTCTTCAATGCGGATGAGACGGGATTGTTCTGGAAGAAATTGCCAATTAGGACGTTCCTTTCCAAAAGTTCCATCAATGCATGTTGGAAGAATCTTTGGCCAGAAGTGGTGGTTCATGAGAGCCAACTTCCTCCTATAACAGATCAAGAGGAAGACATCGTGAACCTTGCACATCAAATCGGTGGTGAAGGATTTGAGGATGCCAGGGTTGATGAAATTCGTGATCTAATAGAATCACACAGAAACGAGCTAACCGAAGAAGAACTAGGGGACATGATGGATGAGACAAATCAGCACTCTGAAGAAAGTGAAGGCGAAAATGAGAATGAAAATTTAGGTAGGTGTAAAAAACTTTCCTTAATTCATCTTGTTTTGTTCATGATTTTGTTTTACCAGACAAAAAGTTCTCTTCACAAAATCTCAAACAAATTTTACATCTTCAACAACAACTCCTCGAAAAAGCTGTAGAATTGGACCCATCCCTTGTCCGGAGTTTGATGTTCAAGAGGGAAATCGAAGCTGCATCCGTTCCTTACGTGGAACTTCAAAAAATACAGGCGGAATCAGCCACGCAGGGCAAAATAACAAAATATTTTTTGCCATCAACCAGTACAAAATAATTTTTGTACACAAACCCAAACAAACCTTACGTACATTAATATATACTTTTAAAAATTTATTATTTTGTGACTTTATTGACCAAGGAACGTAACCCCCCTAATTGCAAGAGGATAGAGATTCAACATTCGCGAATTTGACATTCGCGTAGTTTCCCTGATACGCAACCCTCGCGAATGTTGAGGGATTACTGTATTAAATTCTTAAAGAAATTTGAAAGAGAAAAATTATTGAGCGAAGTTATTGAAATTTTGTGAATTATTAATAACTTAAAGAAATTTTATAGAGAAATATTCTTAAGCGAAATTATTGAAACTATGTGGATTAGTAAATACTAAAAGAAATTAGTAAAGAGCAATATTGTTAAGAGAAATGATTGAAAAAGTATGTGAATTTTTAAATACCAAAAAAAAGTGGACCAATTTTTTAATTTGCAAATCGAAGGGGACGAGTGATCTTCTGTACAAAGCACTCCTCGATCCTTTGTTATTGAAAACGACAACCGGTTTCCATAACATCCATCCTGATATCCTTACGGAAGAAGAAATAAAAACTTACAATATTGACTCGAAGAAACTTGCTCAGATTAGACCAGGTTTAGCGAGGTTTGTTAATGAAACGATTGTATTTATTGTAAAAATACCTAAAGAATTCGAGAAATTTAGTAAAAAGCTTATAGTTCCAA